>CP126891.1:150811206-152023706 GCA_030440675.1 Furcifer pardalis
ACAAGTGTCGTACTGCCTTCTGATTTGCAGGGGGAAATGCAAGTTCTTCTTCTTCCACATCTAGGCCAAATGTGAAACTTCCAAAATCAAGGCACCCTTTGGTGTGTCCATTCTGCAGTCCTTTTGGCCTGACCTATTGTGAGAAAGATTAGGTGTCAACACAAGCTTACAGTTGCCAGGATATGCCCGATTGTGGTTCAAAAATAACACAGTCTTCAAGGAGGCTCTGTCTGTGTACCAAGAAGACTGTCCTGCAGTGGCCTTCCATCTGCCTTCCGCATCACAGCATGAAACCCGTACCACTGATCCAGTTCCGCGAGTCACTTTCTGGTCCTGAGCCCTTTTGGTATGCAAAGTCCTCCTCAGCCCCAGGCCAGGATGGATGAAGCTGCTGCCCGCCATCAAGATGGATTCAAGTGGCATTTAATCCACTTGGGGACCATCACCTTTCCCCGTTGACTTTGGCACACAAGGCCATTAGTCCTTAGGGTTGTCAGGTTAGTTAACTGCTGCCTGACACTTGGCATTGAGTCTCTGGCTGTATGGTCTACTCTCTATTACCATAGCAGGATAACCTGGCCAGACAGTTGGAAATGCAAGTGAAATTGAAGGCAAACAAGAATGTCATTTCTTTCAGGGACACAGACTAAATATTGTATTAAAACTAGAAAATATCCAGCTCAATTTTTCCCCATGCTCAACCTTTCATCACTATGTGTGCACACCTACACAGACACTTTATGCAAGTGCCAATCCAAAGTGGCAGTCTGTCTCACTTTGTTTCTGCTTCCCCTCAATAGAAAGCCTTCCTAAATCCTACTCCCACCAGCTGCTGTCTTGTTTTATAAGCTTAACAACAACATCATCAATAGGCACAATGCCTATAAGCACAGTGATGGGATGTAACAGGTTCGCACCAGTTCACCAGAACTGGTAGTAACTTTTCCCAGTGTCCCGGAGAACCGGTAGCAGCTTTGGGGGGGAACCACCTTCGGGGCTTACCTTTTCACTGGTTCTCCCATTGCGCATGCGCGCCAAGCACTTGGTGTGCATGCACGCCTACAGTGCTTGGCACATATGCACGTCCTCCTTGCTGTCCTCCCAAGCGGGGAGGAGGAAGAAAAGCTGCTAGCCTGAAGCTTCCTATAGCCCGCTCCCCAGGGTAAGTGACTCACCTTTGGATGTGGTGTGTCTGTGTGTATTTTAATGTGTATTTAATACCTTTACCTATATTGATGTACTACCACAGTTCCTAAAAAGGCCTGGTGGCCGGCAGGCCTGGCAGCCTGGCTTGGGGTTTTTAAGCAAAGTCTTGGAGTTACCTCATCAATAAGCTACACCTGTGCTGTTCCAATTGCTGTTCCAACTGGAGAACCCTTAAGGAGGTACAGCTGTGTTACATTTACATTAAGGCAAATTATCCTAGAGAACCTGTACGATGACCATATTCATCTTGCAACATGGTGCTGCCCAGGCACTTATACTAACAGGTAAGTGACGGGTTTGTGTTTGGGATGGGTGGGTGGGTTGATTTATGTTTGGGGTGGGGGTATTTTAATGTAATTTTTAATTTATTTAATTTATTTAATTTATTTACGGTTTTGTGTTGTGGGTGGGTGGGTGGGTGGGTGGGTGGGTTGAGGTGTGTGTGTGTGTGTGCTTATTTTTATTTTATTTTATTTTTATTATTTATTTATTTTCTTTGGCCCCACCCATGACATCATGACATCATGATGTTAGCTCCACCCACACTGTGATGACATCACAGTGGGGTAGTAAATTTTTTGACATCCCACCACTGTATAAGCAGAGATAAGCCCCAAACCCTAGAGTCAGATATGACTGGCTTTCGAGCAAGGGTGACCCTTACGTTTAGGTGACTCAGGAGCTGAGATAATCACTTATTGATTTTCCCCCAAGCCAACTGGTGGTGGCCTGAGACTTTTGTACAGTATTGTATGCACCCACCACCACAAACCAACCCATCCCTGATGGATGCCTTCTTGTACCTTTTTGGGTCTCTGTCAGGGAATGCTGGGGGTTTTATTGGGATGAAAGGGTCACTTCATTAACTTTGGTTCCAGTATGCCTCTGAGTGCAATTCAAGGTGCTGGTAATTACCTTTAAAGCCCTACATGGTAGTGGGCCAGGATACTTAAGAGACCGCATCACCCAAAGAAAATCTGTCCATCCCACCAGAGCAGATTGGAGATGCTCTCTGGTCGTTCCATCAGCTAGAGAAGGAGGGCATTCTCTGTGTCTGCTCTGGCCCTTTGAAACCTCCTGCCAAATGAATTGCATCTCCAGACAGAGCTGCTGCCCTTCGGAAAGGGGGTGAAGACCTGGCTGGCAGGGCATGTGTGGGGTGTGGGCAAGGCAGTGAGTTCGGTTGGCTGCCTCCTGTGAATAACCCCACCTCTCTCTCTCCGTTGTGGTTTTTAACTTAATTTTTAACTTTTTAGTCTTTTAATCTTTGATTTTAAATCTTGCATTGTATGTGATGGGTTTTAACTCTTTTAGATTGTAAGCCACCCTGAGTCCTTGGAAAAGGGCAGGGTATAAATATAAATATAATATGAATAACATCGCTGGCTCGTTGTCCCTCTGCTAAAGCCATTTAATCATAAGAAATGGGAAGCTTCCTTGCTACTCGCCTATTGAGAGGAAAGGAGAGCAATTTTCCATTTTGTTTTACAGACCCGGCCAACAACACCATTCCATCCGGCCTGCCGTCACCTCCGATGCACCCGGAAGTGGAAGTGGGCATGTTTACATCAACCATAAAACATCCCCACAGATGCACAAACACACCTGTGGCTATCATAAACACAGAAGTGGGCACATTTACAGCCTTAAATGCGCCCTCTTCAGCTTCTGGGAGGCGTGGTCGGTCCAAGGGCATCACCAGGCCTGTGGCATAAAAAGTTTGGTCACCCCTGAACTGGACTATTCCAGTCTCCAATAGCTAAGACGTCTAGTTGCAGCCACACTGAGCTATCCATAAGCTGCACCTTCTTTTTGGTTTGATCCAACTCCACTCTACCTAGATGAAATTGCAGCTAACCTCCCAGAAGCCTATGGGAAATAAAATGAAATTTCACATTTTTGGAAGGCCAGTAGAATCACAGACTTAGAGATATACAAATTTATAGAGCTGGGAGGAACCCCAAGGGCCATTGAATTCAACCTTCTAACAAAGCAAGAAGTCCAGGAAAATGCAAAATATCACAGCTTGGGAAAAATACCTTTTGGGGAGTTATAGCCTGCATAATCTTTGAAACACCACTCATCTTTATGGCTTCATTCCTTTTTATGCACAGTTTGCAGATTTTAGCTATTTGCAATCTCTGTAGGACCAGGTATTCCACAACCATAATATTATGCCATTAGGAGATTACTGCTTCTTGTTTACTTGTTAGACAACAGGCCATAGATCTCTATGAATTCTTATCAAACTGTAGATGGCTTCGCCCACTGGCTCATCATGCAGAAAGGCTGGTCTCTGGCAAAACAATTGGCTGAAACTGTGGCAGCCTATTTCACTTTATCTATCCAGTTTGGTTAATTTTTTAAAAATGAAAACGAGGAACCTGGTTAGGTTAGTCAGATAGTCTTCAATTTTTGGCTTGTCTGTGTTGGACTGGGCAGCAGGACCAGATCAGGGCCACCAGAGATGGGAAGGTGAAGGAGTTTGAAACAGAGGACAAGAAGGCACTATAAAATCTGAGTGGGTCTCAAGGATCTTTCCTTTCTGCTCTGTGCTGCATCATCTCTAGAGCTTGGCCATGTTCAGGCCAGCTATTTAAAAATACTTGGCTCCTTCCAGTGAGTTCTGGGATAGAGTCAAGACTCTGTTCAGGTTCTGCCACTATCTAAGGTCCTATCAATAAACACCCAAGCTGTGAAGATGAGTTAGAGTAAGGAGAGTAAGAAGGAAAGACAGCTGAGGTCAAGAAGCATCTATACAGGGCTGTACTTGGTTAGAATGGGAAGACAACAGTGCATCAACCCTTTCAAGAAGGATTGAGCCTATCATATTTTAGAGCTCTGATTTCCACAGTGAAGGAACAGAACAAGAGACAATACTACAGGGGCTGGATCTGAAATTGAATCTGATGGATGGAGGCAGGTGGCGTGCTTTCAGATGTGTGGTATTCAGTATTCATGGTTATTAACACTTAATTGATTTAGGTGTATTATAAACACTTAACACAGTTGATAACTGTATAAGTAGCCAGTCCTTTGAAACTCTATCTCCATTATTAATAATACAATTGTTATTTTCTGTGTCACATTTCATTCTGATCCTCTGCTAATGTGCCTGTGTGACATCACTGGCATTTACAGGACAGACCTTGCTCTTCTCTTTAACTCTACGGATCTCAGGGATTTAATCAGCCAGTTAGATTAGATCAGAGATTCTCAACCTGTGGCCCAGATGAAGTCTGTGGTGCCATTTCATGTGCTCCCCCCACTACTGCCTCCACCACACCAGGAAGTGCCATGTAGTGGAGGAAGGGCAAAATGGCCATCCAGCTCCCAATGCTGTCTGAGGGAACATGACCCGGCCCCCACTTAAAAAGGTTGATAACTCCTGGATTAGAACTTGGTGTAGCTGCTTCAACATTGTATTTGGACCTCCATCTGTTCTAAAATGAATATGCCCCTGCCCACATGTGCATTTATGCCACCACCAAAGGGTCTATAGAACATACTACAAAGGAAAAATCTAACCAGGGTGACACAGACAACTCATGAGGGGAGCAGAGGGTGCTCTCACCACCTCTACCAAATGAAACTCTTACCAGTTTACAATCTCTACTCCATATAATTCCTTCAAGGATCTAGCAAATACTTTAATGGCAATTTGGTACAAAAGAACAGAAGCGTTAAAATGGGACGGCATAAATTGGGTGGGGTTTTTTTAACCTTATTTGACCAAGGATTTTGTATAGACACAGAGGCCTGCAGTCAAAGAAATAAAAAGAGCAACATTTTTATTTGCATGCACTTGCCAAAACTGTTCTAAATGGCAAACAAGTTACATCCTACATGAACACAGAAGAGCTTCGACAAAGAGTTCAGGATAGCAATTTGAGACCAAAGTGGTATGCCTCTCTCCATCTGCTCATTAGACAACGAACACTACATTTGTAAACTTCAGAGAGACAGACCCTAACAAGAGGTCTAGCTGTATATTTATAAGAAAACTGTATGCGAAAGTGGCATAAGGCATACTGTGATCTACAAACGTGTCTGTGGTACAGAACTCCCGTCAGGACACCTTCAGGCAAGGAAAGATTTGTCCTCCCTGATTCATATCTCAAAGTTCCTTTCATCCTTTTAAACTGGATTTTAAACTGATTCCACTGACATTCAGAGAAATTCATGCGCACTGCCCTCATCTCTGTATATCCACAAAAAGGTGTGGCTGGAACTCTTAAGTCCACGATACAATTCTACAGACAGTCTCCTTTTCCTTATTGCAGTGCAGGAGACCTAAACACAGGGCCAGATTTACATGAAAAGAGGCCCTAGGCTATTCCACTTATGTGGGCCTTTCACCTCCCATTTTTAAGTTTGTAAATTACACGAGAGATAATAAAATACATCATTACTGTGATATATATCAATATATAGGCCCCTCTTGATCTTGAGGCCCTAGGCTGAAGCCTAGTTAGCCTATAGGAAAATCTGGCCCTGCCTAAACAGTCTGTGAAATCAACCAAAACTCTTGATTTAGCATGTGTTCCATGTTATATAACGCCATTGAGGTTATATAATGCAACTGAGATGGAAAAAGTTAGTTTCCCCCACACCTCAGTTGCATGATAACTGCCATGATGGTGGAAATAGTCTGGGAACTGCAGTCAAGGCATGGGCTGGGCCACCAGGACAGAGGGATTCATCCCGGTGCGCCCTCACCTCTGGTGCCTTGGGGCACAAATAATAATTTTATTATTATTTTATCTGCCTGGCGCACTGCACTTTAGATTAAGCCATTCTCCGTGTTCGCCCCAGCCCTCTGGAACCTCCTGCCCACCGAATTGCGCCTTCAGACGGAGCTCCTGCCCTTCCGAAAGGGCTTGAAAACCTGGCTGGCGGGACAGATTTGGGGACCCGGGACCATGGGCTCCCATACCAAGTGGCTCATTTAAGGACTGCCCCCCCTGGGTTGGATCATGGGATTTTATTGGTATCTATCCCTGTGTTGTTTTTAATCTTCCGATTGTTTTAACTTTGACATTTTAGTGATGGTTTTATTCTTGTTTTATTCTTGTTTTATTCTGATTGTGGGCCGCCCAGAGTCGGGTTCTCCCGATTGGGGCGGGGTATTAAATTTAATAAATAATAATAATAATAATAATAATAATAATAAAGTGCCATGCGCCAGCCAGAGCAAGCAAGGGGCAGAGACCAAGTGGTTCCCGGGGGCAACCTTCTCCCCTGTCCCTTGGTCTCTGCCCTTCACCCCTGTCCAGCCCCCTCCCATGGTGCCCAGGACACCCCTGCTATAGTCCAAAACTAAAAGCAGCTTTCCCCATTTCTTAAAAAGGCAGCTTAAAACCGATCTCATCCTGTCGCAAAACAGATTGCAAGGCACATTTTACTTCTGCTTCCGGTGGGAGGAACCATGTGACCGGCCCACTGAATCACATGACCGGCCTGCTGAACCACGTGACTAGTCCATGGCCCAAAAAAGTTTCGACACCCCTGTCTTGTCTGCGTGATAAAGGCTGAACTTACAACCAACACCAACTGTAGGGACTGGTGGAGCTGAATGCCAACTTAAGGTCACCTGTTCCAACCTTTGGTCACAGCTTCAGCCAACCAAGTGAAAGCATGGGCAGGCTAGAGACTATTATGGTGTTACTGCCAGCATAACATTATGCATGGAAGCAATATAGAGTGTTATGCCTTCCTGATTCAGAGTAGCAGTGCAGCAAAAAAAATTATGCCAGGGGCTGCTTCTGCCTTGAAATGACAAATATTATTTGTATTTTTCCCCACCAATCGACAAATTCGGGCCTTTGCTTCTTCTGTGTTCCAAAGACACAATTCTTTAGGGAGGGAGTTGAATGCGGAGAGTCAGAACAGCATTCATACATTAAGATGTATACCAACAGCCATATTTTTTAAAAAAATAATTTTTATTAAGTTTTCAAATAAAAATACAAATAAAACACTCCACACAATAACAAAACAATAATCGTACAAAGAATAAAACAGCCATACAGTAATACCTCAGATAACGTTTGCATCAGATAATGCTAAAATCGCATAACATTAAGCAATCTGGGGGGGAAATTGCATCGCATAATGTTAAATCCTATGGGATGCATGGGATAACGTTCGCTAAAGCCTGTGCCAGTTACAATGTATCTCTATGGAGTTTTCACGTTATCTGATGCATCCCATAGGATTTTAAAGTTATCCAATGCATTCATCAGATAACATTAAAAATCGGATAACACTAAGACTTGTGGAACCAAGTTTTAGCATTATACGAAGTTTTACTGTATTTGAATTAAACAGCCAAATTTGACCATATCCCAATGGCTGGGGCAAGAAGAAGCCAGGGCTAGTTGAGGACTTCGCCACCCCTCCCCCTGAGCCCACGCCAATGGCCAGGAAAGAAGAAGCCAGGGCAGATTGAGGATTTCACCACTCTTCCCCCTGAGTCCCCCATCAATATATTGTATTGTAATGTAATGTATTGTTTGTAAGCCGCCCTGAGGCGAGTGGGCGGCAATATAAATTTGAATTAATAAATAAATAAGAAATAAATAAGAGAATTATCCCATGTACACAGCTCACATTTGTGAAACTCCGGGCAGCAATTCTGAACTACTAACAAGTTGCAAATTGCCTTGAGCCATGTTATGGAAGATGTGAGAAGAAAAGAAAGCTTGGTGTTTTTGGTAATATATCAGTCAAAGCAAAGAGGCACCAAATTTTACCTTATTTTTTTTGTCAGACAATCATTGTAAAACAGATGGTTTATAATGTTTGGCCCCTAGCCCATTGTTTAAAAAAATCATAGAACTCGGTCAAAGAAGAGATGAGATTATTCTGGCATGATTCAAAAATAAGCCTCTTTCCGAAAGAGTTACAGCTGTGGCAGGTCAGGGGATTGATATAGTCTATCATGAGTTCACTGAAGCTTTTGACAAGGTCCCCCATAATGTTCTTGCTAACAAATTGGTAACATCAGGGTTAGAGAACATTCATATTATGTAGATTTGAATCTGGTTGGTGGACGGTACCCAAAAAGTGCTTATATGTGGTCTCTGACATTCTTGGACAGGAACAAGAAATGTAGTACAGTTGTACGTAGCTTAAAGAGCATAATGTGTTTCACAGGATTGCTCTTTGTGTGAGTTTGCTCTTTAACTGAAACACCATTGTAAGTGACGAATTGTGACTTCTGGTGGTGGGCATCGGGAATCTCGATCTATTTGTTAAGCAAGTTTTTGGTTGGTTTTATTTGTTACGCGAAGCGAACATTCAGAGAAAATTCTGCTCTTTAAGCGAGTTACTCTTTAAGCGAGGCGCTCTTTATGTGAGGTTTGACTGTACTCAGTGATGGGATGTTACCGGTTCAGTCCAGTTCGCCCGAACCGGTAGCTCCCATCACGAGGGATTCGCCGGGGGGGGGGTTCATAGAACCCCGGGCGACTGGTTCAGTCATCTGCCCAGTTTGGGACGAACCCCTTCCTTAAAATTCTTTTCCGGGCAGCCACAATGGCTGCCCGTAACTGCACATCCATCAAACCGCGTGGGTGTGTGGTTTGTCCCCGAAGCACACACCTCCAGCCACAGCGATCCACAGCAAGGGGTGGTGTGTGTGTGTGTGTGTGTGTGTGATTTTTATTTTATTTATTTTATTATTATTTTAATTTTTAAAAAAAAATTCTTTCGCTCTGCCCACAACATCATGATGTCATGACGTTGGCTCCACCCATGACATCATGATGTTATGACATTGGCCCCACCCACGATGTCCATGACATCATGGGGGGATGGTAAAAATTTTGATATCCCACTGCTGCCTGAGTCACATGTGTGATTGGGTGGAATAATGATGATGATGATGATGATGATGATGATGATGATGATGATGATGATGATGATGATGATGATAATAATAATAATAATAATAATAATAATAATAATAATAATAATAATAATAATAATAATAATAATAATAATAATAATAATAATAATAATAATAATAATAATAATAATAATATGTAGTAAATCTCAGACCACGATTCTTCTTTCCAGATCAGTGTTTCCCAAATGCTGGTTTTTGGACTTCAATTCCCAGAAGCCTAAGTCATTTCCCCAAAGCACTGATCAGCCAATGTACTGACTTAGACTTCTGGAAATTGAAGTCCCCCTGTGGGCTGTGTACCCCTTGTTGGGAACCACTGTTCTAGATCATGGTAATACAATGCATAGCTTGGCCATGACAGTATTGGTGCAACAGAAGCATCTTTGAGAAGACTTTGCATTTAGGGTTCATGTTGTGTTTGCAGCTTGGGGAAACTCGAGCCTGAAGTGGGCGCTTCTAAGACTGAAGTGGGCACTTACCGATCTGTAACTTATCTTAAATGGGCCATGGTGGCTTAGTGGTGAAGCTGCTGAACCTGATGACCTGAAAGTTGGCAGATCAGCAGTTTGAGACCCAAGTGCTGCTGGACATACTGAGCACCCATCATCTGTCCCAGCTCCTGCCAACCTAGAAGTTCAAAAGCAAGAAATTAAAAGTAGATAAATAGGTACCCTCTTCGGCAGGAATGGTAACACCACTCTGTGCACTTTGGCGTCTACTTATGCCTACCACATGACCACAGAAACTTTTACAAACATGGTCAGCACTGGGTCTTTGGCTATAAACAGAGATAAACACCACCCCCAGCCTAGAGCAGTGGTGATGAACCTATGGCACGTGTACCAGACAGGGCACTCCCGGCCCTCTCTGTTGGCATGCGTGCTGTCACTTTAGCCAGTGGTGGGTAGCAAAAAAATTTGCTACCACACTCTGAATGGAGCCTACGTCGTGGGTGGAGCCTACATCATGGGCGGAGTCTACATCATTGACGGAGCCTATGCTGTGGACAATCTAGTCATGTCTGCCATATGACCATGTATACATCTGCAAACACAGGCAGCACTGGCTCTTTGGCTGTAAATTGAGATGAGCACTGCACTCTAGAGTTGGATATCACTGGCTTTTGAGCAAGGGAGACCTTGAACCACTTGCAGGGACAAAACCTGATGGGGCAGGGCAGGAAGGTGGGCATGGCCACCCAATTTTTATACCCTTCCCCCCACCTGAAGGCCACCCAATTTTGCCACCCCCCCTGTCCAGAGGCCACCCAATTTTGCTACACCCCCCTCCGGGGGGTGCAAACCTGTTGCTGTCCACCACTGAACCCAACACAAAGTTTCCCTGACCCCTCTGCCCAGCAGCCCCATGGAAGCGTTTCCTTCCTCCCTCAGCACAGAGTTCACTCCACCCCTCTGCCCAGCAGCACAATTGGCAGGCTTCCTCCCTCCCCCCAACACAGAGTTCGCCCTGCCCCTCTGTTTGGGCAATGGGTCTCTAAAAGTTTCGCCATCACTGCCGTAGAATCAGACACAACTGACCTTTGAGCAAAGGAAGTCTTCATCTGTACACAACTTATCTCAAATGGTTCAGTCATGCCTTCCCACAAGACCTCTATCTCAAATGCACTTCAGGAGTGGAAACTGATGAAGTGAAGCAACTTCTTTTTTAAAAAAACTATTTAAAAAATAGCAGATTTAATTGGGGTGATTTTTTTTTAAAGACCCCATCCTCTCCTGTGTCCCCCCCAAAAAAGATATACCGACTTGTGGAACCAAGTTTTAGCATTATCCGAGGTTTTACTATATAGGGATGCAACACACAATTTTCCTATTTTTACAAGGAAAAATGCTTCTGCCTCTTCGGTGAAGAAGCAGGCCACCCTGCTTATAGCAACCCAAGGAGGGGGAAATTAGACTGCGGGATCTACAGAAGAGGCAGATTTGCAGAAACACTGAACCCACTTCTCTTTTGCTCTGCAAGCCTGACAACTTATAATTATCCCCACAACAGGGCATGCTATTTTAGGCCCAGTTTGTACTTGGCCCTAGCAGTTTTTTGTGTTCGGGGATTATTTTGCAAGGGTGCCAACATTTGCTTGAATCCCCAGTGCAAGAAGTGCTATTTCTTTCAAACCCTTGCTATCTCAGCAGCACCTGAAGGGAATTTGATGCCACAAAAGAAAGGCAGTTTTCTAGCCTGAGGCCCTTCAGGCACGCAGTGCACACACACTGACAACAGTCTGCTGCAAACAAAAAAAGCTTTCAGGGAAATCATAAAGAAAGAGGTTTTTCCCCCCTAAAGGAATAGCAGAGATGGTATTCTTCTGCTGCTGAGCCATATTTATCTGAATATTTCTTTTCTGCCTGATTCAGGATTAGTCACATTGAACCAAACAATGTAGAACAAAATTGGAAATGTGCCTCATTGTTTTAACACATACCATTGTGAAATCCAGCTATTGTTGTCTGAGAACTATCTAACCACTGCAAGGAGTCTCTCAATGGATGTCCTGTCCTTATTGCCCATCAAAATATACTTAATTCTGTCTTTGATCCCCAAGACTCAACATGATCCCTTCCTGAGCTGACAGACTTCATTTCCTCAGCCACGGTGAGGTCACCTAGGACTAATGTCCATGCAGAGGAGATGCTGTCTGGGGTGTCTGTTGACATCATGGGAGCCACAACAGCCACAGTAGCTATCCCAATATGTCACCACACCCACAAATGTGTCTGGGCATACTCTGGACCTGGTTTACTTGTTGGATCAGAGAGGTGACCTAAGGGTGTGAGAGAACAACACCACTCTTCTGTCATGGTTGGATCGCTTCCTGATGCAATTCATGGTGGAGATGGTAACACCACAACCCCCATGGGGAGCTAGGGCCAAATAATGATGATCTGCCTTCACAGACTTATGGATCCTAATGGTTTCCAAAATGCCTTGTGAGGGTTTGTGAAGGCATTACCTCTGCGCAGCTGAAGGGGAAAATCATCCGACCCATCTTGAAAAAACAACAACAATCTAGCGATGGATGATTTTAATAACTATTGCCCTGTCACTAATATCCCTTTTATGGGCAAGACAATGGAAAGAGTGATGACATACCAGATGAGGATGTTCCTGGAGGATACTGGATGCCTTGATCGGGGTGGGTTCAGGCCTCGCCATGGGACCCAGATGGTATTGCTCACCCACAATGCTGGATGAACTTCTAGTCTTCCCTGTTGGTTTCCTTGGACCTCTCAGTGGCCTTTGCTACTGTGGATCATGGTATCCTCCAGGATAGACTTGCTGGGATAGGTATGAGGGCCTAGCTTTGGTGTGGAAGGGCATGTCCTTCCTGGAATTACAAGTCCATAGAGTACAGCTAAGGGAGGAGTTATTCAACCCCTGGATGCAACAATATAGGCTACTGGCAGAGTTCATCAGGAGATTTAAAGTCTGCTTTCAGCAGTAAGATGATGGGAAGCAGCTCTATATCTCCTTCTCCAGATGCTATCCAGATGTTGGAGGAATGTTTGGAGGAAGTCATGGCGTGGGGGGGGGGGGTATTAGAGTAAAACTGAATCCAGACAAAAGGGAGGTAATGCTGATAAGGAACAACTGTTGTTTTAAATGGTTTTAAATTGTTTTTAGAGTTTTAACTGTGTGTTGTATGTTTGTTGATTGGTTGTAATCCGCCCTGAGTCGCCTGTGCAAGTAGGGCAGAATATAAATTCAATTAAATAAATTATTATTATTATTATTATTATTAATTCAAATTTATATTGCCGCCTACTCGCCGTGGCGACTCAGGGCGGCTTACAGACAATACATTACATTGCAATACAATATGTTGGGGTGGACACAGGGGGAGGGGCGGCATGGTCCTCAACCTGCCCTAGCTTCTTCTTCCCTTGGCAGTTGGTATAGGCATGGGGGAGGGGCCTATAAATAAAATAAACTGGTCTCTGAGAGCATTAACTCTCCAGAATCAACTATTATACTGTAATGCTATAATGACCATGTGACTAATGTAGAAGTATTGCACCGGATGGTAAAAGAAAAAAACTCTTTGAGACCATTAAGCAAAGAAAGCTCCCATACCTTGGCCATATCGTGAAGAACAACATAAATGATAGAATACTCCAACTCGGATTGCAAGGAAATATCTCTAGGAAGAAAGCCCTGGATGTAGATGGACTTCATGGCTGAAGAACCTGAGAGACTGGTGTGGCGTGTCCTCAGAACAACTGCTCCAAGGAATTAAGAACAGGAAGACTATCAGCATAATGATAGTCCACATCTGGAATGGATACAGCACATGAAGAAGAAGAATGCTATCTATGTGGGGTTACTCTTGAAGCTGGTATGGAAACTTCAGCAAGTACAAAATGCAATTGCCAGACAGGTTGTTGGTATTGGCTGGTTTGACTATATCATGTACATCTTGGCTAGCCTGTTTTGCTTGCCCATTGCACTCCATGTTGGTGTTGACCTATAAAGCCCTGAACATTTTGTGACAATGCTATCTAAAGGAGTACTTCTTCTTCAGAAATTATACCCAGAGAACCAAGATGTTTACGCTCTGACCAGTCACACCTAGAAAGGTGAAAAAAAGCAGTAACCAAATTGAAAGCTTTTTCTGCCATAGCCCTCGCCCTCTGGAATGAATTGCCAGTGAAGATAAGAGCAACCTCATCATTGCTACCTTTCCATAAGTCTTTGAACACTTACTTATTTCAGCAGACCTTGCCCAGCTATTAATACTGTTTGGATTACAATGTGATTTGTCCTGAAGCTATGCTATTTGCTGCGTATGTTACCCTCATTGATGTTTTTCTCATGCTAACTAGATGTGGATTGTATTCAAAAAAATATTTTATATGTTTCTGATGCTACAGGTTTGTATATTGGTATATATGTTTTCATGTTTATCTTTTTAACATTTTTATGTGTTTTTTTGGTATTGTACTTTAGCAGTTCGAAAGCAAGAAATTGCAAGTAGATAAATAGAGACCACTTCAGTGGGAAGGTAACACCATTCCATGCGCTCCGGTGTCTAGTCATGCCTGCCTCATGACCACGGAAACGTCTGCAGAAGCAGACAGCGCTGGCTCTTTGGCTTTGAAACAGAGATGAGCACTGAACCCTAGAGTCAGATACGACTGGCTTTCGAGCAAGGGAAACCTTTACCTTTACTTACTCTTGTGTTATTAGTTGCACCTTATTTAATTGCTTTATTTTTTGCAGTTTTTGATATTTTTGTATGTTTGTAAACCACCCTGAGCAGTGCTTACATCAGATGGGCATGGAATGAATGAATGAACGAATGAATGAATGGCCAATTCCATCATTTATAAGAAGAATCTGGACAATGACTAGAATGAACATATAAAATATTTTATCCCAGAATGCCAAAGAATGTGCACGTTTCTGTAACACAAACTAGAAAGAGGCTTAACCAAGGTTAATAAAACCACATCCCTTTTGTAATGAAGGAAGCCCTATTGGCCTAAACTATAACAAAATTATCTATCTATCTATCTATCTATCTATCTATCTATCTATCTATCTATCTATCTATCTATCTATCTATCTATCTATCTGTCCGTCCGTCCGTCCGTCCGTCCGTCCGTCCGTCCGTCCGTCCGTCCGTCCGTCCGTCCGTCCGTCCGTCCGTCCGTCCGTCCGTCCGTCCGTCCGTCCGTCCGTCCGTCCGTCCGTCCGTCCGTCCGTCCAGAGGCGTAGCTACCGCCGTATCTGCCGTATCAATTATACGGGGCCCCCGGGCCACGGGGGCCCCCAACGTGCGTAAGCAAAACAAATCTTTACCCTTCCCAGGGCCCCCCAAACAAATTTTTATACGGGGCCCTGCCAAGGCACGCTACTCTTCTGCGTCCGTCCATCTAATGTATTTTTGTATCACCCATCTGGTAGGTGTTCCCAATCTAAGAAGTTTCCAGTAACATGATCTGCATCTTGATTATGTATTATTTACATGGCAAGCATCATCAAACTGCATTGGTGTGTGTGTGTTGATTAGCAAAAAGTACCACATTTGTATAGGTTTTGCCAGGTTCAAAATCAATCGATCCAAAGATCGAGGAATACACAATGCACAACTGAGGTGCACATTAACGTGCCAAAAATGTTGGTTATTTTAAACCACCAGGGTTGCTTAATTTGCATTCTTCTGTTTCTCCACATGTGTAGCATGTATGGGGATTGCAGTGGCGTAGTGGTTAAGACACTGAACTTGATGACTGGAAGGTCGGCAGGTCAGCAGTTCAAGACCCAAGTACTCTACGACGGAGTGAGCTCCCATTTCTGTCCCAACTCCTGCCAACTGAGCACTTCAAAAGCAAGACATTGTAAGTAGATAAATAGGTGGTGGTGGTGGTAAACAGAGTTCTGTGTCTAGTCATGCCTGCCACATGTCCGTGGAAACATCTGCAGGCACAGACAGTGCTGGCTCGTTGGCTATAAACGGAGATGAGCACTGAACCCTAGAGTTGGATACGACTGGCTTTCAAACAAGGCCAACCTTTACTTTTACCATGTATAGTTTGCCATGTAAAGTTTGAAGGATTCTCCACAACCCCAAAATGATTTCCCCCAACCCTTATAATTACAATTCTACAACCGCTCAGCGGTTCGTTTGCTGCCATGCCAAAGAACTGTTGCAATGGGGTAACAGTTAAAAACAGTAATAATTTTTGAATGGTACTAACTGGTGGGCAATGACAGGGTTTAGCGTTGGCAGCTGTAGGGCTAAAAATTTGGGCAAGATTTCCCAAAGAGAGCACAAACTTTTTTTTTTTTTTTTAAGGATATTGCATTTATTTCAGTTGTACCTTCTTGGGCTTAGTTGCAATGGCATATGAGAGCAAAAGCTTCAGAGAAAATGCAGGTTTGGGGAAATGATTGGAAGGAAAAGAGAAAGGTCGCATCATGTAGGTGTTCTGAAAAGGATGTCAAGCCACAAAAGGGAGGGGGGGGTAGCTGCTGCATGCAAGGAAAAGCCAAGTTGTTTAAAGACAATTGAGGATGATGAAGGGGAAAAGAAACCACTTTGATTGAAACCTATTGCCCTATTATTCTTCTTTCAGGAGTAAGGAAAGAAGAAAGATCACCCACTCTGATTTAGATGAATGAGGCCAGGATGCTATTGCCAGGTTGTTATGGTTACCTTTCATCTTATGCAGCCTGGGGATGCCGAAAAGCTGCCTGGAGGTCTGAGGTGTGCTACGAACCCCCTGGAGAGTGTTGCCATACCCCATTTCTCCAGATTTTCACATTATAAAAATAAAGCACATTAATGGTTGCATTTTCTGCTTCCACTATCCTTCATCTGAGACACTTTTTTATACAGTAAATCTGGGGTGCCCAAACTACAGCCTGTGAGCCAGATCCAGGCATTGACCCTAATTCATCCAGCCCTCGATGCCCTCTTCACTCCCGGAAGCGGAAGTAAAACATGCCTGTATGGGCGTGTCTTACTTCTGCTTCCAGGAGTGATGAGGGTGGTGTGGGCCAGAAGAATTGGTGTCAGAGGCCGCCTCCCCTGGTTTAAGAAGAGAAAATGGCAGCTTAAAATCTATCTCATCCTGTTGCAAAACAGATTGCAAGGCACGTTTTACGTCCACTTCCAGTGGGAGGAACTACATGGATGGCCCGCTGAACCACATGACTGGCCACGGCTCAAAAAGTTTGGGCACCCCTGCAGTAAACAATGATCTGGGAGAACTATTATAATATACTGACTGGAGTGCAAGACTTGGAAGGAGGAAAAGCAGGTTCAGCACCCTGCTCAGCCAAAAAAATCTGCTGGTACCTTTGGACCAATCAGTGCCTTTTAGTTAAAGACCTCCGTACAAGGTTGTTTGGGATATAAATGGGGAGAGGGGCCCAATGTAAAATGACTGGGCGCACTGATTCTGTTCCAGGAATAAATATGCAAATAATGAAATTTTGTCAAGCATAGCAACTTATAACAGGATAAGAATATGACAAGAAGCCTGCGTGAGTGATACATTATCGCCGGATTTGATGGAAGGAAATGGCAGGGAAAAGTGAGGCGCACACCCTGAACTGCAGGGAAAGAACAACTTGTGATTTCCTTCAGAGATATAATATCACTTGAAGATATGTTCTTTCATTTTAAAAAAAACCCTACTTGATCTTTAATTAAAATACATCTGTTAATCAGCTCATCTGTGCTATGAAGCTTGTGCAGTTGGGTTACTCGCTTATGTTTTTTGGGATCAAAGTTAACATAATGATTATTTATGCTTTTTTGTATATCCGTCGACTCTCACAGCATGCGTTATGCTCTCCTTCCCACATACGTGCAGAATAATGGCGAAAACATGATCCAGCCAATTAAACGGTTTGCACACCATAGAAGTTAGGATGAATAAAGTTTGTTAACCTTTAAAGTGAAGTGAAAGCTGCTCTAAAAGCCCGGGGGGGGGGGGACATACATAATCGGGGATAGAACAATAGCGATAGAACTACTTCAAACCACAGAGACTTAATCTGTCAAAATCCTAACAAGAAGATGCCAGCAAATATTGGGCCTAAATACGGAAAACAAAACAATGGACCACAGATCTAGCAATGTTCAATATATGTTCCATTCTCCAAGAAAGGAGGTGCCAAGGATTGCAGTAATAAGCATTCACATTAATTCCCATGGGATTAGATGTGCCTGATGTTCAAGCTGAATTCCAAAAAAGAAAAGGCACTTGAGATCATACTGCAAATATCTTCTGGCTACTGTATATAGACTACAGCAAAACCTTTGACTATATGGATCAAGGGTTCCCAACCTTTTCAAGCCAGGGGCCAGGTCATGCTCTCTCAGTCAGCCTTGAGGGCCAGACGGCCATTTTACCCTGCGTGCATGAAGGGGGTGGCCATTTTGTCCCAACAACTTTTGTTTCTTGAATGCCCTTGCAGGGGTGAGAGGGGACACATGAAATGCTACCATGGGCCAGATCCAGCCTGTGGGCCTTAGGTTGGAAACCCCTGAGTTGCCATGGTGAGCAGGTGGCAATATAAATCTAAATAAATAAATAAATAAATAAATAAATAATATGTATTATAAGAATCTAAGGGCTATTCTGGAAAAAAAAATGGGTGAGTCTCAGCTTTTAATTGTCCTAATGCATGGGTTCCCAACCTACAGCCTGTGGGCCAGACCTGGCCTGCAGCACCATTTTATGTGGCCCACTGCCACCGTGCACCCAGAAGTGGAAGCAGATGCATTTACATCAGCTGTAAAATGCACCCGCACATGCATGAATGCACCCACAGCTGTTGTAAATGTTGAAGTGGATGCATTTACAACAGCCATAAATGGCCCTGTTTCCTCTTACAGGGGGCATGGTCTGGCCCATTCAGCTGTCCAGAGGGCATGGTCAGGCCCACAGCATAAAAAGGTTGGCCATCGCTGTCCTAATGTGTAACTGGTATTATTGACAAGGAGCTACTGTTAGGACAGAATATGGAGAGACTGGCTGGTTTCCTATGGACAATGGTGTATTTTACACAAAGGTGTATTTTATCCTTTTATCTTTTCAGTTTGTATGCAGAACATATCATATAGAAAACCAGACTAGATTCAGGTGAAGGATGAGTGAAAATTGGTTGAAGAAGCATCAGTAATTTATGATATGCAGATGATACTATTTTACTGGAAGAAATCAGCAATTATTTGAGACAAAGTGAAAGAAGAAAGCATCAAAGCATGACTGTAGTTGAGTATCAAAAAGACAAAAACCATAACTACAGAAGAGTACAGCTTCAAGGTTAACATTGAAGAAATGGATATAGTGAAATATTTTTTATACCTTGGTTCAATCATCATAACAGCAAAAAGACCAGAGCTTTCGTCTTTGCTAGCAGCAGCATTAGCAAACACAACACCGAAAAACATCTGGTTTAAGACACAAAAAGAACCTTGTTTTTTATGCAAACTTCTCTTATTTTGCGTAATACACACAAGTTTTTGCACAAAACTACTTAGTGATTCCCAAAAAATAAATAAATCTTGAAATGTAAAAACTGCACTAAATTTCTCATAACCTCATCCAGCAAGAAGACTTTTTAAATGTTTCATTCTCAGGAATTAATGAATGAAAAAGTAAGTGAATATATGCATCCCTGAACATATTCCCAAGACAAGTAAAAGTGGATTTAGTCCTTCTAAAATGGCATCATTGTTGCTTTCATTTGAAACCTTTCGCCACAAAAAAACTGATCTTCACAGCAAGGATAAAAGGTCAATAAGATTTCCTTCGGCTCAACATCTCCTTTCCTCAGTTCCTAGAAATTTCCCTGTATTATCTGGGAGATTTCGATAGTCCCCAAAGGTGCTTTCAAGTGCTACATGGGATTCCTATGACCAATCTTATTCAGCAAAAGCCAGAGTGACCATGTACATTACAAATACTGTAGTATAAATCTGCTGATATGGGGCCTTTAAAATACCACGTGACCTAAAATAGACCACTTTTCCCCTCCCCCCTGTGACTTTCTGTGACCTTGGACCAACCCCCTGACCCCCCCCAAAAAAAAAAATCACGTGGTTTCTCCATTTTCCCTGATTTGAAGAGAAATGGCAGAAGCATGACCTGGAGCCTGAGGATGGCTGCCGCCCAACCCCTGGACTCCCACTTGGCCGTGGGGGAAGGGGTTAAAAGCCACACCAGCTCAGGCAGTGGAAGATGATCCTGCCCGGAACCTGAGGTTGCCTACCACCCCACTCCCAGACTTCCACCTGGGTGGGGTTTTTAAAAAAAAATTGGAGTCAGATGACTTCACACCAAGCCCCTCCCCCTCGTGACTTTCCATTACTTTTGGTCGACCCCCCGCCCTAAAATGGTCACATGGTATTTGAAAGACCCCTATAATGCAGTGGGTTGGAGCTCTCGGGAACAGAGCCAGAAACTAGGAGTTTATACCCACAATGTGTCTTGCAACCGATATCCCCACAATGCATGTGCCGTGCGTGCTACCTGGCTGTGCAGCACTGGGTAAGCCCAATGGTGTAATGAATTGATATGGAGGCTTTGCTTTTGCAAGTTTAAAATTGATGCTGTGGTTGTTTTCCTTCCTAAGTGGGGGGTGGGAGAGAGACTTGGAATTTGTCCTTAGGCCCAGGTGCAGATTCCTTTCCTCTTGGGAGTCATAACAAACTCATAATGTGAAGTAGGAATGATGAACATTGAATGTGAAGTCTTATTGGGTGACAGAGAGGAAAAGGAGGGATAATGGATGAAAGATGGGTTTGGTTATCCTAGAATGCAGAAGAAGAAAAGCCATTACAGTCAAACCTCGCATAATGAGTGTTTCGCTTAGCAAAAAACTCGCATAATGAGCAAGTTTTTCACTAAGGGGTCTGACTCGCATATCGATTTTTTTGCTATGCGAGTCGGACTTTTCCCTATGGAAAAACTCACATAACAAGCGTTTCTATGAGGAAAACTCGCATAGCGAAAAAAAATCGCTATGCAAGTTTTCCCCATAGAAAAGCTCGTTATGTGAGGTTTTCCATAGGGAAAAGTCCGACTTGCATAGCGAAAAATTCAATATGCGAGTCAGACTTGCATAGCGATTTTTTTGCATAGCGAGCAACCTCGCAGAATGAATTAAATTCATTATGCAAGGAATGACTGTATTAAGTTGCGCATGTTCCAAAGAAGGGGGAAAGAGGAGTTTGCCTTTGCTTACTTGTGAGTAGAACAGTAAAAAATTAATCTTGATTTTGTTACCTGGCTAGGCCAGGAAACATAGATAGATATTGCTTTTTTGTTTTATCCAGGGATAGTGGGGAAAGTAAAAATGTTCCCTTTTTTTATTTTTGTGTCTTCTTTTTTGTGATCCTGAACTTTGATCTGTTTTTCCTTCAAGTAAAAGCTGACTTGTTACAGAAGATGTACTTTTGATATAGCACATAAGCTGGTGTGAGAATTCCAGTTCCTTTAGTTCCTCATTGGCAATGCTACATATTGCTATCTAGTTTACATTGTTATTTCCTACCTGATCTGGCTGGTTTGTAAGCATAAACAACCAGTGATTAAAACCTATCATAGATCCCCATGTACTCTGAAGTAGCAAATGGTTTTATGCCAGCTTTCTAAATGGGTGCAGGTCTCTTTCAGGTGGAACAAGTCCTATGGTAGTGGGATAATGGGCTTTGTTATCCTTACACATGGCTCTAGAGTGCCATGAGAAGGAAAGCCTGGAATACAGTTTTTAGTATTTTATACCCAGAAATTCCTGGGAAGGGTTGCCAGGTTGCCAAGTTACTTGATTGCAAATTATCATTATTGTTCACTAGTAAGTTCATCTTGCTTTGCACACACATTTCAAGTTGTGCCCTCCCCTCATCCCCATCTCAATTCATTCCTATTTTACCATCCCTTTCTCTGCTCTGTTTGAAGGCAGCTCTGAGAAAAAGACATGGTTTCCCCAAAACTGCAACATTTACCCTAGAAAAGGGTGGATCACTTTGTTTTACAAATACATAAGACCCTCAAAATGTCAGTCAAATTGTCTGTGGCTTCATTTAATTGCTGAAACACGCTAAAAGGATCACCACTTACAAAATAATTGGCAGAACTGGAACTGCACGTTTGCCTCATGTCTTGGTGCCTAGAAGAGCTAGAGACTTACTTTTCTTTCAAATGAAAGTTGGGAATTTGTGCCAGCTAACAGTTTAAAGAGGCACTGGGAATCATGCCTAGAATCCAAGTAAAACACAGACCATTTGGGCAACATGATAACCCCAGCTCTGATCCTAGCTTTGTTTGCCTTGAAGACGAAGTCTGAGTTAAGCTAGCAAACCTTGGATATAGTCAAAGCTAAAGTTTCCTTGACGTAAGGCATGGCTCCCCCCACACCTACTTTGGCATAATATGAGACTTGGACCAACTCCGTACCCAATCACTACATACCACAAACAATACAGTAATACCTCGGATAATGTTTACCTCGGATAATGCTAAAATCGCATAACGTTAAGTAATCTAGGGAGGAGAATTGGATCGAATAACATTAAGGTCCTATGGGATGGATCGGATAACAACCACTAAAGCCTGTGCGGTTACAATGTATCTCTATGGAGCTTTAACGTTATCTGATCCATCCCATAGGATTTTAACATGGATTGGATAGCACTAAAAATCGGATAACACCAAGACTTGTGGAACCAAGTCTTAGCGTTATCTGAGGTATTACTAAACATAAGTACTCACCCCAAAGACATCTTAGGTGGCAAACCTAAGGCATGCGTGCCAGAGGTGGCACTTGGAGCCCTCTCTGTGGGCACCCGTGCAGTCATCCCAGCACAATTACATGAGATTTGTGGGGGAAAGAATGGGGTTTTATAGCAAAAAGCCCATGGCAGGAAAGTGGAAGGAAGGGGGCTTGCAGCGGTGGGGTAATGATATGAGGAGAAATACTTAACATTATGTGGGTTCAATGGAGATGACCCAATAAAAGTCGGGTTCTCCCGAGTGGGGCGGGGTAATAAATTCAATAAATAAATAAATAAATAAATAAAAAGAAAATGTAAGAAACCTGTAAGTTTTAGGCACTCTCCCTTTCAGAATCCTGAATCTTTCAGATTTTAAATGTTTTCAGTCAGGAACTACAAAACCAAAAGAAAAGAGCCTCTTGTGAGATTTTACATTCAGTTTAATCCGAAAGTCCCAACCCTACTGGCCACTGCTATGTTACTTGCACAATTACTTCTCTGCACCCCATCTTCACTTACATACCCACCAAGAACACAGACTCAGCTCCAGGTGAAATGCCTTGAAAAGATTTAACAAAGGTTGCTATTCTTTGCCCTCAGAAGATTTGCATATGAGCTTAGTCACATTACACACGTTAAAGTGACCTTTTAACATGAAATCTGACCCATTTTCATTGGGTGTCAGATGAATATCAGTTACTTAAATAAACACATATTTTATTTTATTTTAATCCTGCCTTTCTCACCATAAGGTACCTGAGACAGCTGATAATTAATTAAAACAACACAATGCAATTAAAGCAAAGCAAAAAGCAATCACATTTATATACTGCCCCATAGCACTTTGTGCACTTTCTGACCAGTTCACAAGTTAATTAGCTTATGTTGGTCATGGATTGTAAATAAAAATAAAAGTATGTAAGTTAATTAGCATTTTGCCCCCAGCACGCTCAGTACTCATTTTACTGAACTCAGAAGGATGGAAGGCTGAGTCAACATGGAGTTCTGGTCAGGATCAAACTCATAACTTTTTGGTTGCAGTACAACAGTTTACTGCAGTGGCTGAAGTGGCTAAGATGCTGACTGGAATGTGGGAGGTGAGTACTGTAGTTTGTTTCCTGAGTACTGCAGCTGCAGGGCGGAATGAGCTCCCGTCTTTGTCCCAGCTCCTGCCAACCTAGCAAGTAGATAAATAGGGACCACTTTGGTGGGAAGGTAAACAGCATTCCGTATTATAGGCCATGGAGGCACTATAATAATAAAAATGTACATCTGTTTCCAATGGAAGCAGACTTATGAAAACCATTCCCTCAGTTTTTTTCAGGAGAGAGTTCTCAGAGGTAGTTTATTGATTGTTTCTTCTAAGTATGGTCTGGGACTATCAGTGGCTGCGACTGCTGCTCGTATCCGAGCATACATTTCTCCTGGAAGTCATTTTCTCAGTTGATGGGTGTGTCTCAGGTGACTCCATAAACTGATCCTGGGATGAAACATGCAACCACACACATTACACTGAATAGATGGTGGAGGGCATGGTTGAGTTTGACAAAGCTTCTTTGCTTGTCACTTAGAATCTTCATGTCTGTGGCGTTCTCCTCCATGGCAGCAGAGATGGTTGGGTGCCAAAATAGGCAATCTATGGCCACTGCCTCCCAAGCTTGTGGGTTTATACCTGACACCATCATGGTTTGTTTCAGCTGGTCCTTAAAATGCTTCAAAGGAGCTCCATGAGGTCTTATACCAGAACTAAGTTCCCCATAAAGAATTTGATGAGGAAGCCTGGAACTGGGACTATATAGTTTGCTCAAGACCACGAAGGCCAGCTCTTCTTCTACGTGGCACACTGGAGAACTGATTTTCCAAATCCTGGGTCTGCAACCCGGTTGTCTTCTGTTAAATCCTTAACTTCATGCTTTAGAATTAGGATTTCCTTTTCTGTCCATAAATATATTACTTTCATTCATTTTAGCTGTCTCACTACTGATAGCTCATGCAGAGCTAACAGATGTTCAACATGTCAGCACTGTGTATTGCTTCAAAGTTCACCCATCCTTCCGAGGTCAGTAAAAATGAGTACCCAGCATGTTGGAAGCAAAACGCTAATTGCCGTGTGAACCACCCAGAGAGTGCACAATGGGATGGTATATAAATGTAATGCTATTGGATTAGTATTCCAAACTATCTTTCTAGCTATTTATTGATATTCCAAATTATCTTTCCATGTGCTATATTCTCTCCTACTGAAGAGTGAGGTGTCCAGCTTGGGTGTGCTCTTGAATTCAGCTTTAAGCCTGGATGTAGAGGTTTCATTGGTGACCAGGATTGCACCTGCACAGTTAAAGCTGTACCTGTTCCTCGAGAGGTCTGATCTGGCCATGGTGACATATATCTTAGTTACATCCTGCTGGTATTACTGCAACATGCTCTATGTTGGGGTGTCTTGGAAAAGATGTGCAGACGTTTCAGCTGAAGATGCTGCATTCAGACTGCTGACTGGTTCTGGTTACATGGTTGACATTACGTACTTCTATTATTACAACAGCTTCACTGGCAGACAGTGTCTTTCTGGAACCAATTCAAAGTGCTGGTCACAACAATACACCTTTGGTCCAGGCTATCTAAAGAACCCATACCACCCCTTATGAGCCTCCTTGCCATTTAAGGTCTTTTAGAGGTCTTTCTCGTAGTCCCATCACCCTTATAGGCTCATTATTAAGAAGAGAGAGTCTTCTCAGTGGCTGTGGAATACACTCTCCAGGAGTCAAGCCTGGCTCCCTCCCTCTTGTCCTTCTGTCACTAGACAAAGATCTTCATTTCCAGGCAGACTCATAATTGATTTGGACAAGCAGGGGCATTAGGGGATACTGAATGTATTGAGCTGGAGTGAATATGTTTACACATGTTTTAATATGCTGGATTTAACTGTTTAATTATTTTTAAAATATATCTTACTTTGTTTTTAAAATCACCCTGGTGGTACAGTGGTTAAACTGCTGTAAGGTAAAGGTAAAGGTTTCCCTTGCTTGAAAGCCAGTCGTATCCGACTCCAGGGTTCAGTGCTCATCTCTGTTTCAAAGCCGAAGAGCCCACGCTATCTGCTTCTGCAGACGTTTCCGTGGTCATGTGGCAAGCATGACTAGACACCGGAGCTGGGGAGATGAGGAGCGGCTGAGGTTACCAATGGCTGTGGTGTCGGCCATGATGCAAGTTATGATTATTATGTATGCTGATATGGACTTTTAATTAAATAATTTTCTTTTTGCTATGTTTTTGATGTTTTATAATGATTGTAACTTTGATGTGGTAATTTATAGTTGTGAGCTGCCCTGAGTCACGTGGTGATTGGGTGGCATACAAATGTAAATATGAATGAATGAATGAATGAATGAATGATACAACAGCTACCAAACTTAGAGCCTTGAGGCTGTTTGAATTACCCTTCTAGAGGAATAGAAGCTACCAATGGGGTATCCACTGCTGTGGACAGGGATTAGAACATCATGACCCTTTCCCAGTTCTGCAGCACTCAGAACCAGGTAGAGGAAAAGGGTAGAAAGCCTTTGGTCAGAGGCTGTTCTCATTTCATCTCTTGACCAAGTGGTCTCAGCACCCTGTTATGCCTGGTCACAAAATGAGAACTTTTCTGAGCGACTCCCCCCCCTAGGCATGGTCGGGCAACATCACTGAAATGAAATTGCCTAAATAAATGTGTCAGCAAGAGCTTTGACACACCGTGACATTCTATTTGGGCAGAATAAGCAATTGTGTGGCTCAAACAGAAAGGAACACTTTGGATCTGGAAACAGGGACTTGACCCAGAATAAGGCAGGTTAACATAACAGAAGATGAACTACAAGGGAGATGCTGTTGCAGGTGGAATGTACAGATGAAAGAGCACACCAGATGTGGAGTGCTTCCAGTAGGCAAGCCGTTCCATGGTACACTGCAACTAATAGAATCTAATGTGAATTCATAACTGAGAGCATGTCTAGATTGACCCTTATAGGGCAGTCTGGGGTTGCTCATCTTCAGATTGCTTGATTCTGTTTAATTACATTTATCATGCTCCCTCTATCTGAACATCCCAAGTGACCTTTGCCTGCATGGTGAAGTGACTGATGATCCATTTCTCCATGAAGGCAAATAAAACAGCTCCTCTGCAGAGGGGAAGGGGATCTGTTCAATTATTATCTTCCCCTCTTGTTTTCCAACCCAATAACCCCTGTTATTATTCAATAAAAGTCTTAACTACCCTACCCCTATTGTTTCTTATGAGGAATAAGCAGGCAGGGACTGCACCCACCCAACCTAGATCAATCTCATGCTGATTCTAGCATTCTATTCACCCCAAACAAACCATCATTGTTTTTTGTTTTGTTCTGAAAAGCCACACTACAAATAACAGCTTCAGAGCAGTTCTATTTCTTATAGTTTGAACTCCCTTCTTTAGCTTTAGGGTAGATCGGCACAGAAGGCCATCTGGATGCTCAGCACAATCTAAGAAAGAGATATTTATATATTCCTGTGATGGCAAAGATTGCAGGCTGCTCAGTTTACAATTCTGTGAATCAGCTCCCATCTGCTGCCAGGTGGCTCCAGGTTCTTACCTGAGCCTGCCTGCCTTGCGTAATCTGAGCTGCACTTGGAGATGCCTTTACTCCCTGGGCTGCAAGGTGAGCAACAGGTGGGCAGCCTATATGGCGGGTAGAAGGGAGGGCACGATGAATATTGCAACAACCCTTCCCTTTGGAACAGCACCGTCTGTTGTCTGAGTGTAAACAAGGTATTTAATATGCAGAAGTCCTCATTAGCATCTCCTGGTTTCAGCAGCACCATGTCTGTTGCTGGGCCCTTGGGATGTGTCAGAGGAAATATCTGTACACATCTTTTAATTACAGACAAATGGGTGGACAAGCTGTCATTTGAAACTTCCTGCTCGTCCTGTTCTACACACATACCCCATCTAGTTCTGTGACTGTTGCATTCCCAGAGGGGACAGGTCCCCTTAGCCAAGAAATGCAGGAGCAAAATGACCAGCAACTAAGAAGGACAGCGGAGTCTATAAACCTTTAATTGCTCTGTAGAGGAAAGAAGGGAAGCTAAGCTCTTTTGTTTTTTTAACAGCCCTGCATGAAAAGCTGCACCTGCCAAAATTCTTTCACTCACACAGTTGACTTGGAAGGAGAAGTTATAAGGAAGAGAGTTAGTCTTCCTTTCCTTCAATGGCATTCCACAGATGATTGGGATATCCCAAGGTTTTGATCAAGGCTGAGTGTTATTTAACATCTTTACATCCAAATCACTTGAATGAAGGGATAGAAGGGATGCTCATCAAACCTGCAGATGATATGAAACAGGGAGCGACAGCTAATACCACAGAAGACAGACTCAGGATACAAGATGACCTTAACAGATTGGAGAACCCGGCCAAAACAAACAAAATGAATTTCAGCAGGGGAAGAAATGTAAAAGTTCTACATTTAGGCAGAGAACAAGAATATGTCTAAATATAGGACTGTGTGACATCTGTCTTGGCAGTCGTACATGAGAAAAAGTTTGAGGAATCTTTGTTGAGCATGAGCTAAACATGAGTCAACGCTGTAATGAGGCAGCAAAAAGAAAGTTAAAGAAAATTCAGGCTGCCTCCACAAGAAGCAGAAGAGCCAGATGAAGGGAAATAATAGTGCCAACTTCTGTGGATCAAAATCCATGTCATCAGACAAATGTGGACTTTGATGCATGAAAGCTCACACTGAAATCTATTAAAGTGCCACAATGTTTTGTTTGGTGGTCTCTCTCCTCTCTTCTTCTTCTTCTTTTTCTTTCTTTTCTTTTCTGTCTTTTCTCTTCCCCTTTACTTTGGCAACATGCTGGGTTTCTCAGAATATTTGCATATGAGTAGACTGAAAGTGGGGAAAACCTGGAAATATAAAATAAAACGCTGTGATCTGGAATGTGTGGTTATATGCAGTGACACCATCTTTAGGAATGTTTAGATCCTTAGTTTGCAGGCAAAGCTCCTATCAGCTAGCTAGTTTTATCTTTCTGGCAATACTTATGGCTGCTGTAGACCAAATTGGCTGTATGCACTGAAACATGACCAACACCATTCCAGTTTGGCAATTGATGTCTTTGTCTGTGCCTCCATCAGTAGACACAATACTGCCAAGATAAGTAAGTTGTGGACTTGCTGTATACCCTGGTCACAAACTGTTATAGACATGCTATCCTGGACACTTCCAACCGGCATAAACATGGTCATCTCAATACTTATATGTAAGCCAATTTTCTTGGCTTCATTATCTAAACTGGTGGTCATTTCACACAAGCAGGTCTTTGTTTTGCCAAGCAGTGCGATGTCATCCACATAATCTAAATCTGTTAGACAGGCTGTTGCCTATGGAATGCCAAAGCTAGGGTTATCCATTGTGGTATGCCTAACAAAGTCCATGGAAAGGACAAACAAGAATGGCAACAGAATACATCCCTGTCTTATTCCTGTACTGATACTGAAGAAATCGGTGTTGTCAGATTTTGTTTGTATGCAGCAGCTAGAGTTAACACACAGACTCCTCTATTGAGGTATCAGAGTATTGCATTTATTTATTATTTATTTATTTATTTCTCACACTTGCTAACCCGCCCCAATCGGGCAAGCCCGACTCTGGGCGGCTTACAGCACAGAATAAAACACATCAATATAAAAATTTAAAATTCATAAACTAAAAACAGTATCTGGGGGTGTCGTCAAGGGTAGTATCCCTAGACTAACCACCCCACATGGGATGCTTTTGTTGTTGCTGCATCGTACTGGTGACTTATATTTACCTTGCGTCTACTAATACATCTAGACCAGTGTTTCCTAACCTTTGGTTTTTAGACATCAATTCTCAGAAGCTTAAGTCAATTCCCCAAAGCACTGATCAGCCAATATACTGACTTAGGTTTCTGGGAATTGAAGTCCCACTGTGGGTCATGTGCCCCACATTGGGAACCACTGCTCTAGATCCTTTTCACATGTACAACGGCCAAGCCAGCCGTGTCCCATTTTTGTACTTCTGATTTTTCCTGCCTAATGGTAGAACTTTACTTATTAAAATTCATTTTGTTTGTTTTGGCCTATTTCTGTTATGGCCACCATGAATCTTCATCCTGTCTTCTGATGTATTAATTATCCTTATGTATTAGAGAGTAAATTAATTATATTCAAAAACCTCCCCCATGTCACTCGGAGGACCCTGAAAAGGATGAGAGTTGGAGTCCCTAAATGCAAGACCAACATGCACAAGTATATGCTGCTGGCAGACAAGAGCATGCTGTGTGAATGTGGATAGATACAGAATCCGGCTCATTTACTGATCTGCCAATTATTGCCAGAAACATGTACCGAAGAGGATCTAAGTTGGACCAATGACAAAGCCAAGAAAGTGGTTTCATTTTGGCAGTCCAGTGTTTGGTCAGAACACAAAAAAAGACATTAAACTTCCTTGTTTCATGTCATCTGCACATTTGAGGAGCATCCTCTCTACTCTTCATTGAAGCCAATTGTAAAAATGTGAAACAAGAAAAGGCCCGACCCACAACAAACCACAGGACCATTGAACAGCAGCATTGGCTAGCCCACATTTTACCAATTTGTCCATAAGCATCACCAAGAAGGTTCATGTCAAAATATTTTCTGAAATAAAGATACAAGACATCCACATCATTCTCCCAATTTGTAAAATGTTTACTGCAGTCAAGAAAAGAGATAACATTATCCCATGCTGGTTCTTAGTAATCACATTGGGGTCTGTTTTTAGTGTTCATTTACTGATCTACAGCATGCCTGCCACATGTCCATGGAAAAGCCTGCAGACACAAACAGTACTGGTTCTTTGGCTATAAATGGAGATGAGCACTGAACCCTAGAGTCAGATACAACTGGCTTTTGAGCAAGGGTGACCTTTACCTTTACCCTAACTGATCTTTAAATCATTTTTTCTAGAACTGTTCTTTGTATCAATAACAAAGGTTGCCTAGATTTACATTTCCCCTCGTTTGAAGATGAGGATAACATTTGCTTATCTCCACTCTTCAGAAAACTTACCTGTTTTCCAAGAATTCCCAAAGATTATATAAAGAGGCTTTGAGGTTATATCTGGATGTTCTTACGGTTTCCTTGGATGCTGTTCATGGGTCCTCTGGTCCTGGAGACTTAAATTCTTTTATAGTATCTAGGTGGAAGTAGCCTGCTCACTGCCTTCTCTACTCTACTTGTATTAGGCAAAGCCCTTTTTCTGAGAAAGAGAGAGGAAATCAAAACGAGTGTTGAATAGTTTTACCTATTCCCTGTTATCCGTCAAATCCTTTCCATATAACAGATGTAATGCTATTCATAATATGAATAAAGCAATGTTTTCTCAGACGCAATGGGTATTATCCAACTAAGACAAGTGACGAGCAAATCAGAGCAGTAGCTAAGGGTAATGTGCATGTCCATTAGGGTTGCTGGCTCTCAGGAACCATTTTCTGCAATGGACGCTTCACGTTGACAACAGTGGTTTGGGCCCTGGTAACATCTCTTTTAAGATCTAGAACACGTGCACAGATGTGGTCACTTAAAGCAAACCAAATTCCCCAGTGCAACTATACAGCAATATAACGTGAAAAGCTGCAGACTTGGCAGGGCGGCCAGACATCGCTGCCCAGCTGGTCTCAGGCCCCACCCTCCCACTGGGTGAAAAGCTGCAGACTTTGCAATGTGCCTGGACATCGCCGCCCAGCTGGCCTCGGGACCGGGGAAGTGTCCCCCCACCCAGTGCCCACTCAGAGGGAAGTGACTGTAACTGTCCGCTCAGAGGGAAGTGACAGTTTTGTAATTGTAATTGTTTTATGAAATGCACTGGTAATATTGATGTGTTTGTTGTTATTTTGCTGTTTTGCTGCATTGTATTATATTGTATTTTCTATTGTATTTAATTTCAAATGTATTGTGATATATTGTGATTGCTGTTAACCACCCTGAGTTGCGTAGTTGAGTGGGCAGCATACAAGTCCAATCAATCAATCAATCAATCATTTCCCTCCCTGTGTAGTCACAACCTAACAAACAAAACCAGTATCGCACTAATACTAAACTCTCAACATATCTGTTGGGAAGAGAATGGTTATTTAAAAGCTGTTTCTTTCCAAGATTCATGTGTGCAAGGTCAAAATCCTGGATTGTCTTCAAACAGAATGCACAATACTGTGTAGCTTTGTGACCATACAGCTTGATCCATTCAAATCCATATCTATTCAAAATATGCCCTACCGAGTACTATGAGGCTTAATGTAATTGGGCTTTTTGAGCTGCTCCTTGTGGTTCTGAACCCAATTTCAGGAGAGGTGGACCGTTCCAATGTTCCCTACCCCCCACTATTTTTCAGTCCTACTGCTCTGACAATCATATGCTGAAATGACCGTCATGTTCTTCCTTTGCTATGGAAATTTCCGACATGGTACTGAAAGGCAAGCTCACATTTGCTTCCAAACAGACAATCCTCAGTACATCATGCACTCTTGGCACTTTCATGCTTCATCCCAGAACTCATTAGTTTTACCAATAAAACTCATTAACTAGGGACTCTGATACAGGTTTCTAAGGAAGAGACGAGTATTTCAAGACCCAAATTCATCCCTTGTTTACATTTATGTATTTGTTTACCCATTTATTTGATTTACATTTCTCCCAGAACTGAAACATGATTAAAAATGGGCACAAATTAACACAGGCATATTAAAACAGTTGAAATGCACCTCAGTTAAAATAACAATGATTTTTTTTAAAAAAAAAAAAATCAATACGGTTTTCTCATTAAAAACCCTCTCTTCCCTAGCAGCCGGTCTGTCGCCAAAGGCCTGACTGAATAAAAATGTTTGCCAGCTGACGGGACTCCAGAAAGTGGGGGGGGGGGACTAGCCTCCCTTAAAAGGGAGCCCTCGCCTTGGAAGCAGTTAAAGAGAAGACTCTATCATGTAGTCACAGCAAATTGGCCTATGAAGGCCGTGAGTCTGAGAAAAGGGCTTCCCCTGAAGATCACAACACTTGGGCTGGTTTGTATAGGAGGAGCATCTCTAGTACACTTTCTAGTCAGCTTTTTCATGTGCACAGCTTCCTGTGGTCACTCCTGAGATTCTTTTTAAAGCTCTGTTAGGCTTTGTGGCTTAGTGGTTAAGATGGAGCGAGCTTCCGTCTCTGTCCAAGTTTCTACCAATCTAGCAGTTTGAAAGCAAGACATTGCAAGTAGATAAATAGGTACCACTTTGGTGGGAAAGGTAACAGCATTCCATGCATCTGTCATGCCTGCCACATGATGAAGTGAGCTTCCATCTCTGTCCCAGCTCCTGCCAACCTAGCAATTCAAAAGCAAGACAATGCAAGTAGATAAATAGGTACCACTTTGGTGGGAAAGATAACAGGATTTCGTGCATCTGTCATGCCTGCCACATGACCAAGGAAATGCCTACAGATGCAGACAGCACTGGCTCTTTGTCTGTAAATGGAGATGAGCATCAATGCATTGGATAAGACTGGCTTTCAAGCAAGGGCGACCTTTGCAGTAGCAGCTGAGGTCTGTTTGTGAGGAGAGGAGAGGAGAGGAGAGGAGAGGAGAGGAAAGGAAGTCTTTCTCTTTCCTGTCTTGCTGCATAGCAATGTGTCATAAGGTTACCATGTCTCAGAATACGACCTGGGGTCTCCGGGAACTGGTTTTCTTCTCCAGTTCTCCTCCTGCGGAAGCCAATCTCAGGGCAAGCAGCACTGGAGGGAGAGAAAAAGGGTAATCTGTCATTTGTGTTTGTGAGTTGGTTTTGAGCCTAGATATCCATCTCTACTAGATCACAGTTAGCTCCAGGGCTCACTGGATGAGTGGGGGATGGTGCCTGTATATGTGCTGTAGTTGAACAATACCGTTGTACCAAAATGTCAGGCAGGAGAAGATAAGGCGACAGGGAAGAGAGTCAGGGAAACTGAGTGTGTTTGGCACCTGTCCTGCCATTTGGAGCAAAGCAGGCACTGGAACACCAGCATTACTCTTTATGAGACTTTTTGTTGCAAAAGCCCTGGCAGCAATGGCACATGGCGCATGGAGGGCAGACATGCTGGTGCTGCTGAATCTTGCACGAGCACTCTCAAGTTTTGGCTTTGAAACTCAAGAGATGCTGATCTGGAAACCTAAGCAATGTTCAGGAGGGAAGGTACTTATTGACCACATGGCTTTATAGACACACGGCAGACAACATGTAACATTTACCACAAGTATGGGTCAAGTATAGGTAAACAGGATAAACATGGCTAAAACGTACATCAAGTTATTAAGATGCTGATTGGGAGGCGGAAGGTCAGCAGTTCGATTCCTGAGTACTACAGGATAGAATGAGCTCCCATCTTTGTCCCAGCTCCTGCCAACCTAGCAGTTCGAAAGCAAGAAATTGCAAGTAGATAAATAGGGAAGGTAACAGTGTTCCGTGTGCTCCAGTATTTAGTCATGCCTGCCACATGACTATAGAAATGTCTGCAGAAGCAGACAGCACTGGCTCTTTGGCTCTGAAACAGATGAGCACTGATCCCTAGAGTCGGCTATGACTGGCTTTCGAGCAAGGGAAACCATTACCTTTATACACATCACAGTGCTAGGTCCAGGTTCTTGATCCAGTCAATTTGCAGGAGGAGATAAAGGAAATTTGTCGTATATCCCATAAATGCCCTGTTTACACATTCATGGAATATATGGGAAACAGTATCGTGTGGATTCCCACAGTCACATTGGACTGTAGGCAGCTTTCCCCATTTGTATATGTCGCCATACCTGTCGTGGCAAGTTCTTATCCTGTTAACTGTCTTTCAGCTATGTCATGGTAGATCAAAACTGTTGGGCTCCTGGTTGGTCAGCATATACATATGAAGATCAAATGACATGGCCTTAGGGTTGCCATACGTCCCAGAAAACCAGGATTGTCCTGGATTCAAGGTCAAAAAAAATGGCCCTGGCCAGTTCAATAAAAATCATGATAAAGTCCTGGATGTTTAAAACTTATGTACTGTATTGATATGTTTAAAGTGAAAGTGTTTTATAGCTGTCACTATGTTTGTTTTTTTAAAAAGGCTATCTTGTAGATAACCCACCCGTTTTTACCATGTATACTTCTGTCCCGGTTTTGTGGGAAAGAATTATGGCAACTCTATATGGACTGCAGTCATACCCCCATCCATTTTTGTTGCAAAAACAAAAGCTCTTCAGCCATTCTAATTGAAGGTTGTCGATATTTCAATCTGTGGGTAGGTGTGCTGGTAGTTTTCTCACGTATAGGTAAGTTAGGAATTTTGGCAATTTTTCTATATTGGCACACCAGCACCTCCTGTCTTCTAAGCTATTGAGAGCCAATGCATCGGTGTAGATTTGATACATTCTGTTATTATACCCATTGTATTGTTCAGTTGAGTGCCCAACCCAGTGGTGGGCAGTAACAGGTTTGCACTACCCCCTGGCAAGGGGGGGGGGGTTTAGCAAAATTGGATGGCCTTCAGGGGGGACAAAATTGGGTGGACACACCCACCTTTCTACTTCCTCAGACTAACACAGCTACCATTTAAAAGGTTTTATTCTGTGCAAGCATACCAGAGAGTAAACAAAACAAAAAGACAAAAACCTTGTGGCACCTTAAAGACTAACTGCTGTATTTTAATGTGAGCTTTTGTGGATCAAGCCCACTGGCTCTTTGGCTATAAACAGAGATGAGCACTGAACCCTAGAGTTGGTAACGACTGGCTTTTGAGCAAGGGCAAGCTTTACCTAATAACAGAAGATCCCTGATTGGTATTCTAATTTGACGTCAGGTTTGGCCCCTGCAAGTGGTTCAAGGTCTCCCTTGCTCAAAAACCAGTCATATCTGACTCTAGGGTGCAATGCTCCTCTCCATTTACAGCCAAAGAGCCAGTGCTGCCTGTGTTTGCAGATGTATACATGGCCATATGTCAGGCATGACTAGATCGCCCAAGACGTAGGCTCCACCCATGGCCTAGGCTCCACCCACAGTGTGGTAGCGAATTTTTTTGCTGCCCACACTGGCCCATCCTATGAATGTGTCTGCTATTTAGCCTCACTGGAGTTCCATTCTCTGTAGTATGTAAACAAGACATGATGCTATGCAAATCTAGCTCTCCTCATGGTGCTAAAGAGCTAGAAAGAGCAGCAGCCAGACTATCTTTGGATCTCCTGGGAACATTAGACACATTGGGGGGGGGGGGAGATGGTGGCCTTAGGAAATGTTCTTTTTCCAGAGCTACATGTCTTATAGATCACTTACATCTTACATCCTGAGAATATGTCAGCTCCTGGAGAGGTAAGGAATAGCTCGCTCACTCTCCCTTAAGCTAAAAAATCAGGAGGAAATGTAACTTGATTGATACAAACTTAGCCAGTAACTAGATACAGTTAACATAGTTATCCACAAGCAGTTGAATAATGAACAATATGAGTAGTTACAATGAATGAATGAATGAATGAATGAGTAGTTACAAGGTTACAGGTTAAAAAGGTAAAGTAGTTTCAAAGTTACTTAGTAGGTATAAACAGTAATGTTTTCTACTTACTTTCTGATGTCAAGAGGCATCTAAAGGCATTTTAGGGGCATCTTGACTGGACTTTTTCCAGTTTCAAGACGTTTTTTCACCCACTCACCCACAAAAGTTAGCCATAACCAACAGCAGCAGATGAAAGTTTATTATTTTTGCCAGTCTGTTCAATCTGTATCCAAGAAACTGGCAGGACCAGGGTTCCCCAAGACAAACATCATGGACTCGGGGTTCCTTTGCTTGACCACAACAAATTTTATTAGAATTTCAGCATTAGCTCCTACAGTCCCCTTTCTCAAGTCTCAGAGGGCTGAGTTAACCTCACTAGTCCCCTGGGTGCCCTTTCCCTGTTTATCGACCTAGTTAGATCCACTGGGTCCCCCTCAAGTCAATGACATGGGAGGCAGGGATGGGAAGCAAACTTACAGCTGGAGTGTTGCAGACATGTCTTGTATAGATGGATAGAAGAAGATAGGCCCTGCTTCTAGCCTCTTCCCTGCCAGGCCTCTTCTCACTTGCCATTCCATGCTTGGAATGGAGCAGATATTGTCTCAGGGGAAGGTAGAGGTTAGAGCCCTCAAGTTCTTTATAAGCAAGCTGGCTTATAAAGAATACCCAACACCTCTTCTTTAAATCGCTCCCAAGCTGTCAGGAGTGTCTTCCCACATCTCCAACTGGTCTCAACCATCCTTCCTCCTGCCTCCTTTTGCCTGTTCTTTTATCCCTATCTGAATGGCTTCATCCAGCTGCATCAACACTTTCTGGAAGGCTTGTTTCCTGGGAGCCTCAGACATCCCATTCAGTGGTGGGATGTCAAAAAAAAATTCTACCCCACTGTGATGTCATCACAGTGTGGGTGGAGCTAATGTCATGATGTCATGATGTCATGGGCGGAGCCAAAGGAAAAAAATTAAAAAATAAAAATTTAAAAATAAAATAAAAATAAGTGCACACACACACACACACCGCACAATCCACCCACCCACCCACAACACAACCCGTAAATAAATAAATAAATAAATAATACGTTAAAATATACCCACCCCAAACACAAATCAACCAGAGCTTTTAAACCAGAGCTTAAAACATATTCTGGCTAATCTTTCTCACACTAGGTCAGATGGAAGGAACTACAGAACGAACTCACCACAATATGGCTTCAATTTTGGCACTTTTCAACTTTTCAACAGTTAAAGAAGTTAGGTACTAAGTCTTTGCCTAACCAGTTCTCTAGGATAATATGCCTTAATGTAAAAACAGCTGTACCTTCTTAAGAGGTCTCCAATTGGAACAGCAATTGGAACAGCACAGGTGTAGCTTATTGATGAGGTAACTCCAAGACATTGCTTAAAAACCACAAGCCAGGCCGCCAGGCCTTTTTAGGAACCGTGGCAGTATGTCAATATAGATAAAGGTATTAAATACACATTAAAATACACACAGACACACCACATCCAAAGGTGAGTCACTTACCATGGGGAGCAGGCTATAGGGACCTTCAAGCTAGCAGCTTCTCTTCCTCCTCCCCGCTTGGGAGGACAGCAAGGAGGCCGTGCATGCGTGCCAAGCACTGTAGGTGTGCATGCACACCAAGTACTTGGCGCACATGCGCAGTGGGGGAACCAGTGAAAAGGTAAGCCCCGAAGGTGGTTCCCCCCAAAAGCTGCTACAGGTTCTCTGGGATGCTCGGGAAAGTTACTACCGGTTCTGGCGAACTGGTGAGAACCTGTTACATCCCATCGCTGATCCCATTACTTTCCCTATCCTGTGAACAAGGTCCAAGTGGCCAACAGGAGATAGTCCCATCACCACAACACACACACCCTCCTCACAAGATGTTATAGGGCAGTGATGGCGAACCTTAGCACCCCAGGTGTTCTTGGACTTCAATTCCCAGAAGCCCAAGTCAGCACTCCTGCTAATCAGGGTTTGTGGGATTTGAAATTCAAGAACACTGGGAGTGCCAAGGTTCGCCATCACTGTTATAGGGAAAGCTGGGTTAGATTCAAGAGGAGTGAAAATTGGTGGAAACATCAGTAATGTATGACATGGAAAGAGAATTGTCCTTCTGGCAGAAAGTGGCAGTGACTTGAAACTACAGTACTTTTAAATAAAGTGCAAAGAAAGACTGGAGTTGAAAAGAAACAATCATGTTTCCAGAAGAATTAGATAACTTTAATGTTAATTTTGCTGTTCAGTCGCACAATCGATTCCGATCCTTTGCGACCCTATGGATCATTGTCCTCCAGGCACCTCTGTCCTTCACCATCCTCCTGTGCCCATTGCATCTACAATACCATCTAGCCATCTCATTCTTTTGCCTTCCACCTTTCCCAGCATCAAGGCTTTCTCAAGTGAATCTTCTCTTCTCATTTGATGTCCAAAGTACTTCAGCTTTATCTTTACTATTTGACCTTCTAAGGGTTGATTTCTTCTAAGATTGACCTATTTGTTCTCCTCGCTGTCCAGGGGACTCTCAAAACTCTCCTCCAATGCCACAGCTCAGAGCCATCTATTCTTCTGCACTCAACTTTCCTAATGATCCAGCTCTCACAACCATACATTGCCACCGGAAATACCATTGCTTTGACTATACGAATCTTTATTTTCAACGTGATGTCTCTACTTTTCACTATGTTTCCTAGGTTTCTCATAGCTTGATAATAAAAAACTGAAATAAAAGCTATTTTCCTTGTTTCGGTCATCTGTGCAATAGGGAGTGTAGCCAAGAAATCACAAGAAAACTATGAATCAGAAGTACAGTTAAGAAGAAACTACTACTTATGGATTTGAAAGATGGATAGTGGAGACAACTTACAAGAAAAAAGAGATTCATAATGTGGCATTGCAGTAGAGCTTTACAAGACAACACGGACCACCAGAAAGAAAAATAAAAATGGGTACTAGGAAAAAACCAAGCTCGAACTCTCCTTAGAAGTAAAAAGACTGAAGCTGTCATATTCTATGCACATCATGGACAAAAACTTCACTGAAAAAGATAGCATTGCTAAGAAAAGTTGAGGGCAACAAGATAAGATAGAAAGAATTTGGATCTGGCTCAGAAATAAGCTGTGCTGCTTCCTAATTTTGGAAAATGCAATTTTGAAAGATTACATTCTTTATGTAATGCCATCATGAGCCACAGAGAGATTGGTCATCTCTACTGCACTTTTAATTTCCTTTCAAAAATTGTTTTTTGCATCCTCCAGTTAAAACCACCCAGGCAGTACACATAATTAAAACAATAAAATACAAGTACAATAAAGTTGAACAATTAAAATTGGGATAGTAACATGACAGGAGACCTAGACAATGCAAAATTTTGTTTGCCTCACATCCGTAAGACATCAATATTCCACACATGGGATACTGTAACAGTGGAAACTCTCTCCATAGGCACCACTTGTCCAGCTTCAGAAAACAGATGAACATTGAAACAGGCTCCTACTGACTAATGTAAGGTCTGAGCAGGTTCATGTTAGACCTAAAATATCTATAGTGAATAATACTGTGTGTCAAATGGTAATAATTCAAAAAACTCCCCCCATGTGTTCTTTGCCCTCTTCATAAAGATCCCAGGCTAATAAGGCAATGTTAATACTTAATTGTGGTGAGAATTGGAAGAGTCTAAATCTGCCTTCTGTCCCAGCTCCTGCCAACCTAGCAGGTCGAAAGCAAAAAATTGCAAGAAAACCAAGATAATGGCAACAGGCCCTATCAGTCCCTGGAAAATAGATGGGGAAGAAGTAGAAGCAGTGACAGATTTTACCTTCTTAGGATCCAAGATCACTGCAGATGGAGATTGCAGCCATGAATTAAAAAGGCGACTGATTCTTGGGAGGCAAGGGATGAGAAACCTGGGGAACATAGTGAAAAGCAGAGACATCAAATTGCAAACAAAAATTAGCATAGTCAAAGCAATTGTGTTCCTGATGGTAATATATGGTTGTGAGAGCTGGACCATTAGGAAAGCTGAGCGCAGAAGAATAGATGCCTTTGAGATGTGGTGTTGGAGGAGAGTTTTAAGAGTCCCCTGGACAGCGAGGAGAACAAATAGGTCAATCTTAGAAGAAATCAACCCTGACTGCTCCTTAGAAGGTCAAATAGTAAAGATGAAGATGAAATACTTTGGACATCAAATGAGAAGAGAGGATTCACTTGAGAAGGCCTCGATGCTGGGAAAGGTGGAGGGCAAAAGAAGAAGGGGCTGCCAACAATGAGATGGCTAGATGGTATTGTAGATGCAATGGGCACAGAGCTGGGCGGGTTGAGGAGGATGGTGGAGGGCAATGGTCCATGGGGTCGGAAAGGGTCGGAATCAACTGTGCAACTGAACAACAACAAATAGGTATTGCTGGGAAAGGTAACAACATTCTGTGCTCTATACCATTCACACTTGTCAAAAAAATAGTCATCATATTACTTTGTGTTTGTGATAAGTGATAACTGATGAAGAAAAGTCAGTTTCTCTTACTTAGTGTCTTTCTGTGAATAATACTATTTTCTATGTGAATGTAGACTAGATTGACTGCTGCCGTTAGTGTTGTCAACATTCTGGCTGCCCTTTTAATATAATGCTTGGCAACCTTTTTCCTGTTGGCAATGCAGGCAGCAATATTGGGTCATTTTCTGACATTATAAGTCATGGATATAGGAATAGGAAGGTGGGTGCTGTGTGATTATGTTACTACAGTACTGGTTATGCTTATGTACCTCCCTTCACCAGATGCAGAGCTAGATGGCAGGCAAGATATAACAGATTTTGTCTCTATACAGCATACTTCTGAATGTGCAGAGAGAGAACAATCTATTTATGGAATCCTGAATGAAATAACTTAATACATTCAGCACACAAAATAAAAGTATATTTAAAATAAAGAAAAGAAATGAAGAACTCCTCTTATCCCCTCTGAGATGTTTCACAGGATGTGGGGTATAAATAGGCAAAATGAAAAAAAATTTCAAAACAATATCTTGAATTCTCTCAGCATATCATCTGACAATCTTGCCTCCTCCTTTCTCTACCAAAGAGTTCTCTTTCTTTTGTTTGCAGGAAGATTGGCCCCCTAAAAATAAAACCTACTTCTGCATACCAAGAGTGGGAAAATTCTGTGATGTTCTTAAGCACTCATGCTCACAGAGTTTGATTATGGGAATTGAAGAATGCACTTTAGTTTCTGCAGCCCAAAGTGAATGGTGCGACTCAAGGACTCAGGAGAAGGAATGACTGACCCAGGGGAGGTTTAGTCAGCTGGTCTTCATGTATTCTTTACCTTTCTACTTTTTAAATTACCCAGTGGTGTAGCATGGGGGGAGGGGCGGCAACGTCCTGGGTGGCATTTTTTGGGGGTGGCAAAATTTCAAAATAAATGGGACTTCATTGCCGCCCCTGGACTTCCTGGCGGCCAGGGCGGGGAGGCCGCTGCGGGGATAGGCCCTGGGACCCTCCACCACGGCAGGCGTCCTGAGTGCCTAGATGAGAGTGGTGGCGAGCCTAGAGGGGGGATGTGAGCCTAGAGGGGGACGAGTTTGACCTGTGCCCCAGGCGACTGAAACCCGCGCTACGCCACTGAAATTACCTATTCAGTTTTCTTGTAGGTAGCAAATTAGACATTTCTCTCAAACATTTAAGGTTAAAATTGCTTTTCTTGGGAATGAGGAGTAATAAACTATCTGCCCCACAGTGTTTTGTGTGATGCCAAGCTTCTTTCACACACATGGCAAGCACACAAATTTGATTTTAATGTGACAAAGGAAGACAGAACTTCGCTGGAGGAATTGTCACCAGGGAAGAAGGTAAAACTCTCAGCCAACACACTCATGATTAAGAAGAAAAATTTACAAATTAGATATGACTTCCATCAACCTTAAATAAGAATCCCCATCTCTAATGTGGGGGAAGGACTCATAGCTGAGCTATAGAGCCGCAGAAAATATTATACATTTAATTCCCAGCAGCCATAGCTCAAGATGACAGAAAGGTGCTGCCACCCACAGCAGACAACACTAGACTAGACAGAATGGAGTCTCAGCTCAAACCAAGGCACCTCACATGTCCCCAACCTCTCCATAATGTGCCTGCCACCAACGTAGGAACGATTCTGCAACAGACTGCAAATCTCATGCTATTAAACCAAAGTTTAAAAGCATCCACACTAATTCATGGGATTCAAAAGCCAAAAGCAGCTGGGGAAAAATATATAAAGGACGGCACTATTTTGCAACATGCACTAAGAGCTTTTCATTCCTTTGGAATATGGCAAGATAACGGCACACTTGGGGAAGGTGCTATACTTATGAACATTCCTTTAGTCCTGTCATTTTCATTCATTAGCTTCAGTTATCATTTGTGAGCATGGAGAAGCATATAGACCAGGGGCCAGATCTGTGTATCCCCGCTGGGCCAGATCTGGCCCATGGTGTCAAATAACCCAGCCCCTGGCTTTACTTCAGCCACCCCCTCACCGCCACTGTAATTGGCTGCAGACTCACATACGGCTGCGTAAATGGATTTACTGCAGCCATTAATGAGTCCACAGGCGTCATAAATGTGCTTACAACAGCCATGGATGCGTTTTGCGGCACCAGTCCAGCCCGCTCAGCTGTCGGCGGGGGGGGGTGTACTCCAGCCCATGGCTGAAAAACATTGAGAACCCCTGATATAGACTAAAGAAATTCCAAGGAGAAAATACTTGCACACGATATGATTCTAATGTAGCCCAGGGACAAAAGAATAGTCCTGATACTCACAAGGGATGTTCTCACTCTTCCATTTTTTTAGCCTTGCAAATATTAGCAGGAAATTGCTGAATTTTCCCTCTAGATACTCTAGGAATGCAAATCAGTAAAATGTAGATGTAATACTCTGAATTTAGGGGCAAGTTCTCAAAAATATTCATGCAAACACATTCAGTATGAACATAATGTGGGATCTCTCCAAATGCATAAATGTCTCCATCTGTCTCTATTAGCAGGAAAATGTAATCCATGTGTCCATGAAACTTTACAGTCCCAGTGGAAGTCTCTCTACATAGCTGAAACAATGAAGCATCTTGTGACACCTTAGAGACTAAATAAGTGTGCCATTAGTCGCAGGAACAGGCTATTCTTTCAGAAATAAAAATGTAACTGTTTATACCAGGAGTTCTCAACCGTTTTAAGCCAGGGACCGGGTCACATTTCCTCAGACAGCTTCAGGGGCCAGATGGCCATTTTGCCCTTCCTCCACCACATGGTACTTCCGGGTGTGGTGGACGCAGTGGGGGGGGCACATGAAATGGTGCCGAGGGCTGCATACAGCCCACAGGCCGCAGGTTGAGAATCCCTGGTTTATACAGTGGTGAGTTTGGTATGCTCTGACTACCACCAGGTAACTCAGTCAGGTTTTTAGGGCAAATCCCAATAATATTTCTTGGTAGCTGAGAGATGTCCAGCATTGTGCAGTACACGGATGGAATAGGATTCAGGAGACTTGTCTTGTCTTTGCATCCTGCCTGCTCATGGAAACTCCCTGGGCAGGGGGAGAGTGGCACAGGTAAACCATCCTTAAAGGATGTGGAAACTGATTCTGTATATGAGAGAAAGGGAAATACAGTGGTACCTCATACAACAATTTTAATCTGTTCCACGGGGCTCGTTGTTGTACAAAACAATTGCTATACAATGCATGCATTGTATAGCGATTTTCCCTATGGGATGCATCCAGTGATGGGATGTAACAGGTTCGCACCAGTTCACCAGAACCGGTAGTAACTTTTCCCAGTGTACCGGAGAACCGGTAGCAGCTTTGGGTTGGAACCACCTGTGGGGCTTACCTTTTCAATAGTTCCCCCACTGCGCATACACGCCAAGCACTTGGTGTGCATGCACGCCTACAGTGCTTGGTGCGTATGCACGGCCTCCTTGCTGTCCTCCCAAGTGGGGAGGAGGAAGAGAAGCTGCTAGCCTGAAGCTCCCTATAGCCTGCTCCCCAGGGTAAGTGATTCACCTTTGGATGTGATATGTCTGTGTGTGTTTTAATGTGTATTTAATACCTTTACCTATACTGACATACTACCACAGTTCCTAAAAAGGCCTGGTGGCCTGGCTTGGGGTTTTTAAGCAAAGTCTTGAGTTACCTTATCAATAAGCTACACCTGTGCTGTTCCAAGTGCTGTTCCAATTGGAGAACCCTTAAGGAGGTACAGCTGTTTTACATTTACACTAAGGCTTATTATACTAGAGAACCGGTACGATGACCATATCCATCTTACAACATGGTGCTGCCCAGGCACTTATACTTACAGGTAAGTGATGGGTTTGTGTTTGGGGTGGGTGGGTGGGTGGGTTGATTTATGTTTGGGGTAGGTGGGTGTTTGGGTGGGTGGGTGTATTTTAATGTAATTGTTATTTTATTTTATTTATTTATTTAATTTATTTACGGGTTTGTGTTGTGGGTGTGTGGGTTGAGGGTTGTGTGTGTGCTTATTTTTATTTTATTATTATTATTTTATTTTTATTTTGCCCCACCCACAACATCATGACGTCATGACATTAGCTCCGCCCACACTGTGATGAAGTCACGGTGGGGTAGTAAAAATTTTGACATCCCACCACTAATGATGCATCGCACAACAATTTTTTTTGCTAAGTGGTTTTTCCCATTGAAAAATTGTTGTACGATTTTATTTCCATAGGGAAAAGTGTTATGCAAGTGTTATGAATTTTTATATAATTCTGTGTGCAGCTTGTACACTGTTTTAACTTTTTAATGGTTTTTTAAGAGTTGATATTAAGTTTAAATTTTAAATGGCATTGATGTAGATTGTTAATATTATTATTATTATTATTAAACTTATATGCCGCCCTACTCAGTGAAAACCGACTCAGGGCGGCTCACAACACAATCAAACACAATGCAACAATTCAACAGAACAATAAACTGTCACAACACAATGAAATATCTATGTTTTAACCTTGATGTAAGCCGCTCAGAGTCGGGTTTGCCCGATTGGGGCGGGGTAGCAAATGTAAATAATAATAATAATAATAATAATAATAATAATAATAATAATAATAATAATAATAATAATAATAATAATAATAATAATAATAATAATAATAATAATAATAATAATAGTTATGAGATTTTGTTGCTAAACGGGGCGATTGTTGTATGAGGTTCCACTGGACCAGCAAGGCTTTTAAACAAAGAGCTTGCATGGCTTGTAATTCAGAACAAAAATTGACTAACTTGATCACTGATTCATGATATAGCAGCCTTTCTGCACACATGTGAGAATTCTTTATTCCCCTAGATGGGAATGCTGATGGGAATGTTCAAATAGCCAAAGGTGACTCTGTGAATATAGAAGGGAATGGAATTGATGTTTTGCAATGTGACATATCCAATTAAATCAGTGCCAATACTGTAAGTAATGTTGTATATATTCCTCGTTTGCAGTGGAACATGTTAAGTGCTTCAGCAGGGATACACAGAAAGAGCACCCCCATGACGTCAGTGGCACACTTCAAGCTGTGCATATGTGTGCACACCACTTCCTCACCACCAAGCTTCACACTACCACCAACCCAGCAAGCCGACCCTTGGACAAGTCCCTGCCAACACACCAGGCCCCACCACCACCACCCCTGACAAGCCCCTGCTGCCGCCACCTCCTGGACAAGGCCCCACTGCTGCCATTCCACCGGACAAGTTCTGTGCAGCCACAACGGGTGCCGGACAAGCTAGTGGAACGGGGGGGGGCTTGGCTGTGATGACATTCATGCCCACAGAGAGGCCTTTGCATGCCACCTCTGGCACATATGCCATAGGTTCACCACAACTGCTCTAGGAAGTGGGTCCATGGGTATAAAAATGGGGAAATATTTCATTTAGTTATCAGAGCATAGAATGCTATGCTTACTTGCTACTTTGTTGCCTTTTCTGCACATACTGTGCAACTATGCTGAAATTACGGTATGTTGAATAAGCTTAGGATAGGTAGCTCTCTTATGTTTTGTGAAAACCATTCCGGAATTCTTTTGAAAGTTATTTTTCTTTATGTTTTTGCTTTTGTTTTTTGCCAGTTTTGATCTTTTAAAAATTGTTTGAACTTCATCTTTCTCAAACTTTTTGCTGTTTCATTTCTTTTATATATATTTTTAACTGTTTGAGGTGTTTTGGAGAGAGGGTTTGCTGGTATTAAATCCAACCTTCCTTGGCACCATCACTTTTATACAAAGAGACTCAAAGGCATTTCTTAAGCTGCAGTCAGTTTCTCAATTGGCAATCCGAAGGAAGCAAAAAAAAATACTTTTTACTTTAGTAGAAGTGATGTATCACATCAATGATGATCTAACACTGGATTTCCCAACCTTGGGACCCCAGATGTTTTTGGACTTCAGTTCCCAGTAGCCCTGATTATTTATTTATTTATATTTGTTTATCACCCTCCTCCCCGAAGGGACCCAGGGCGATTTCCAACAATTTTAAAAACACTTTAAAAATTAAAAACTTTAAAAAGCTTAAAAACTTAATTAAAAGCTAGGTATTATAACCTGGACGTACTTGGGGTCAAACCATCCAACTAGCTGGGGAAATTGAACCGTCCACTCCCCAGACCAGACCTGCCAGCCAGGTTTTCACTCCTTTCCTAAAGGACAACAACTCTGTCTGCAGGCGTATCTCTGTCGGGAGGAGGTTCCACAGGGCTGGAGTGGACACTGAGAAGGCCCTCTTTCTAGTGCCAGAGAGATGCACCTCTCTGGCTGATGGCACAACCAGAGAGCCTCTCCGGTCCACTCTGGTGGGCCGGGTAGATGTCCTTGGGACGATGCAGTCTCTCAAGTAACCTGGTGTGTTGACTTGGGCTCCTGATAATAGAAATCCAAGAACACCTGGAGGCAGTGGTGGGCAGTAACAGGTTCCCGCGCACACTCCGGCAGGGGGGTAGCAAAATTGGGTGGCCTTTGGGCAGGGGGGTGGCAAAATTGGGTGGCCTTCGGGTGGGGAGGTAGTGAAAATTGGTGGCCACACCCACTCCCTGCCCTGCCCAGACTAACACAGCTACCATTTAAAAAGTTTTATTCTGTGCAAACATATCCATAAAAATGTATCCATAAAAATATGGAAGGCCAGAGGTCGTTCTGCTGTTAGTATCTTTAACAAAATGCAGTTAAATTTCAGGGTTTCATGATTAGGCTTTAACTACCACTAAATTTAATGGCCAAATTGTCATTTGACACATGTGATACATGAGTTTTGCTGATGAAATCAAGGATCCAGAATGGCCCTTCTCTATTGATAAGACTGGCCATGTTTCTGAAGGCCTTTCAGAATGATAACATTGCCTTCTGATATCTAGCATTCTCATACATATAACTTCTGGATATCTCAAAAACTGACTCAATATAGTAGAACTTCTGATATTTCCTAATAGGTACTATACCATCATTATCCTTTTTTTTTATTTGTTCTAATTAGGAAACTTGACCTTCACTTGTTATTTGATGAGGTACAAAGTTAAGTCTATATCTTGGAACAAAATCATGATGATCTTAGAGTCACATATATAATCCTGGGATCCTTGTGCCAGCATGGATGAAGAAGAAAGAAGGAGATGAGATCTCATGTTCACAGTCAGGTACCTGGGATGTTCTCTTCTGAACACCTCACCTGCCACTGTATTTATTGACATATCCAACAAAGGAAAATGAACTTCACAAGGGAAGACTGAACTTCAAAGACATTCCAATACACAGAAGTTCCTAATCAATAATCCCTATCGCACAGTGATACAATCAGTGCCCAAATAACTCAGGAGGGAAGCTATTCTACATGCTATTACACACAGGATATGCACTTGATAGATAAGAAGGGTGTATACTTTTTGGGAGGTTAAGTCACTGGTCATAAAACAAGGGCAATAAAGTTATATAATCCTGAATTTTTTGAAATTGTAGCTTTGTTAGTCTGTGCAAGAATATCAGAAAATAAACAAAATAAAACAATAAGAAAGACAAAAAAGCTCACATTTAAATACAGGAGTTAGTCTTTAAGGTACCACAATGTTTCTTGTCCTTCCTTGTTGTTTTGTTTATTCTCTGCTATCTGCAATCCTATCTACTGCAATCCATAATATTGTAGATTTAATTAATTAATTATTAATTTTTCCCCACTTGAATGCCGCCCAATCAGGAAACCTGACTGTGGGTGGCTCACACAATAGTTATACAATATACACAATAATACAATATACAAAATAATTATGCAATATTCAGCCCACAAGAGCAACACATAATAATATATAACAATACAATACAATACTGCACTGCAGCAGCCTCTCCGTCCTGGCTGCAGACAAAGTCTGAGGGCGGTGGTGGTGAAGTCCTGCCGCCTACCGCCATAGCAGCATTTTCAAGTCCCAGCCAGGGGCAGGGTCCGGGGTGCCAGTGGTGGAAGGGCCTCACGCCTGCTGCTGCTGCAGCCTCTCCACCCCGGCCTCAGGCAAAGTCCAGGGATGGTGACGGTGAAGTCACCTGGCCAGTGGGAAGGGCCAGGAGGGTAAAGCGGTGCGGTGGCATCCTCAGCCTCCCATGGATACAGGGACTCTTCTCCTCCCTCCAGGCCGGGGCCAGCTAAGGGGGCATCTGGTAGCAGCAGCAGTGGCAGTTTTAAGGCTGGCCAGCAGTACAGCTCCTCCTCCCTCCTCCAGGCCGGGGCCAGCTGAGGGGGTGTCTGGTGGCGGTGGTTTTAAGGCCAGCCAGTCGCGCAGCTGCTGCTCCTCCCCCTCTCCAGGCCAGCCTGGCCGAGGGGGCATCCAATAGATTTGTAAGACAAATACTTTGGGCATCAGTAAAATTGCCAGCACTGTAATGATCCATTTTTATTTAAAGAAAGCATATGATTTTTAGTTATCAAACTAGTGCTGAGCCTAAGACCAGAGTTAAGATTATTTCATATTGACTCAAGCTCCCCCAAGTAAAAATACTGGAAGCCAAGGCTATTGCTTTGTCTGTGATCAGCTATGTTGTTGTGCAATATCACAAACTGTTTACTTACCACATACTTACCACATGAGGGTTGGTGGTCCTGTGTTATCTCTGGAACCACCACCTTTGGTTCTGGATGGGGCAGCTTTGCCCCAAACAGACCCGGTACGTAATCTGGGAGTCCTCCTGGACTCGCGACTACTGCTCAAAGAGCAGGTGGCAGTCGTGGCCAGGAGGGCCTTTGCACAACTTTGTGTGATTCGCCAATTGCGGCCGTTCCTAGACCGGGACTCCTTGCTCATGGTCACACATGCCTTGGTCACCTCCAGACTTGATTATTGTAATGCGCTCTACATGGGGCTGCCCTTGGTGACCATTCAGAGGCACCAGCTGGTCCAGAATGCAGCTGCACGAGTAATGGTGGGATGTGGGCGTTATGCCTGTGCTTCACTGCTGCTGAAGGAGCTGCATTGGCTCCCAGTTTGCCTCCGGGTGCAATTCAAGGTGCTGTTTATTACCTTTAAAGCCCTATATGGTAGTGGACCAGGATACTTAAGAGACCCCATCGTCCCAAGGACATCTGCCCATCCCACCAGAGCGGACCGAAGGGGCTCTGGTTGTGCCATCTGCCAGAGAGGCGCCGACCACAACGTCCATGATGTCATGGTGAGGTCGAAAAAAATTGACATCCCACCACTGGAAGGGACCCTATGAATCACTGAATCTAGCCACTGTCAAGGAGGCACAATGGGGAACTGAACGTCTGACCACTGGCACGAGAAGGAGGGCCTTCTTGGTGTCCGCTCCGGCCCTCTGGAACCTCCTCCCAATAGAACTACACCTGCAAACGGAGTTGCTGCCCTTTAGAAAAAGAGTGAAAACCTGGCTGGCAGGTTTGGTCTGGGGAGTGGATGGTTCAATTTCCCCAGCCAATTGGTTGGTTTGACCCCAGTATGCCTGTGTTGCAATTTTTGCCTTTTAATACTAAGTTTTTTTTAAAGTTTTAGAGTTTTTAATTTTTTTAAATGATTTTATAATTGTTGTAAATCGCCCTGGGTTTCTTTTGGGAGGAGGGCGATAAACAAATTTAAATAAATAAATAATACTCTCCATATACCCTTACTCTTTGTCTTGAGCCTCGAGCCTTCAGATGAAGTCCAGATAGGGAAGATGTCTGGGACTAGCAAATCTGTCCTGCTTTGTTCTGGTTCCGTCAGATTGCCTTCTGAATCCTGTTATAGCACTAAAATACTCCTCTGTGGTTTGACTCATGACTTTATGTGCCTTAATCGGTGCTGGCACAATTTTTAAAAACACTGAATACAGTTGAAGTGCAGAGCTGGGAGGGACCCAGTGGCGTCGCGTGGGGGGGGGCAGGGGGGGCGGATGCCCCGGGCAGCGGATTTCAGGGGACGGCAAAATGTCACCACCAGTTTGGCCTCCCTCTGCCTGGGGCCGGGCTTAGGAAGCAGGACTTCCCAGGCGGAGGGCGGCCGTTTTGCTGGCGAGCACTGCTTGCCTCCGTCCACCTGGCTGGCCGTCGGGGGCGAGGAGGAGAAAAAGGGTTTGTTTTTTAGGCGGACAATTGAAGGAGGGGGCCCGCCCGCCCGGCTAGCCGTCGGGGGCTCTCCTGGAGGGCGGCCCGTGTGCGCGCGCACGCTGCTCGCCTCCGCCCGCCCAGCCACCCACCCAGCTTGCCGTCAGACGGGGTGCTCGTCGGGCGTGGGTGGCGCCGTGGCGGGGAGCCCCTGGCAGCTGGCTGGGCAGGAGGAGGTGGGTAGCGTGCGCGCGCACGCGGGCCGCCCGCCAGGAGAGCCCCCGACGGCCAGCCGGGCGAGCGAGTTGCCGGAGGTGGAGGTGCGCTCGTTGGGGGTGGGTGACGGAGGGGCCCTGGAGGGCGCCGGCCAGGTCCTCGCGAGGCGGCCCCCCGTCGGCCCCGAGCAGGGCGAAGGGGGGTGGGTGAGAGCGCCGGGCGAACGCCTTACCTGGCCAGGTGAGCGGGGCGGGTGCGGGCTCTCTCGCTCTCAGGCTGTGGCGCCGCCTGTACCTGCCTCCCTCGCCAGCTGGCGGCGGGAACCTGGAGGGGGGGCGGTCCGCCGCTTCGGCCCTCCCCTCTCCGGAGTCACCTCCTCGGAGCGGCTCCGAGGGAAGCTCCTCCACGGACAGAGCGGGCAGCCCGGCGCGGAGGGGCGGTCCGAGGGAGCAGGAGCCGCCGAGGCTCCGACTCTGCCGAAGCCTCTCGCCGCCGTTTCGGGGCGGCCCACGAGCCCTCCAGGAGGGTCCCTTAGGGCGGCAGAGACCCGGGCCAGGAGGGGAGGGCAGAGCGCCACTAGTCCGAGGGTTGGTCCTCGGGGGCAGGAGGAGGCAGAAGGGGCCCCTGCCCCTCGGATCTCCCTCTCCCACCTCCAGCACTACTCGCGGGCGGGCGGGCGTCCATCGGAGCACAGGAGGGGGAGGGGGGAGAGGACCGGCAAGACCCGGAGCCGCGCGCAGGAGGGACTCCGCCCCGAGGGATCGTCCGTGCCTCCATTCAGTTCCCCCCCCTTCCGGGGCCAACGTAGGTGGGCGCGCGTAGTAGGGAGACTCGCTTCCCTCCCGGGGCCTGTTGGGATTTTTAGGCGCCCCGTCACCACCACCGCCTGAGGACCCAATTCCCCGGGGTGGGTTGGATGACCTCGCGGGGCCCCGAGAGTCCCAAGCGAGGCGACAGCTGCGCCAGGAGAGGAAGCCGCGCGGGGGCGCCTTCTGCCTGGGTCCGGGGGGCAGCGGCAGCGGGGAGCTGGGGGGGCCGGCGGCGATTTTCTTCTTTGCCCCAGGCGGCTGAACACTGCGCGACGCCACTGGAGGGACCCTATGGATCATTGAGTCCGGCTCCTGCCAACGAGGCAGAGAGGAGTACCAAACTCTCAACCTGTGTCTCCACAATGAGAAAAAGCTACATCACGGAAGTATCTGGCTGTGGAGCCAGTGGTCAGAAGTTCAGTTCCCCATTGTGGCTCCTTGACAGTGGCTAGACTCAGTGATCCATAGGGTCCCTTCCAGTGGTGGGATGTCAAATTTTTTACTACCCCACCGTGACATCATGGACGTCATGGGTGGGGCCAATGTCATGATGTCATGGACGTCATGGCCAGCGCCAATGTCATGATGTCATGACGTCATGAGATTGTGGGTGGAGCCAAAGAAAAAAAAATAAACTAAATAAGAAATAAAAAATAGGAAAAAAATCAATTAAAATTAAATAAAAATACACTTTAACTTTTAAAAAATCAAACAACCCACCCCAAACACAAATCAACCCACCCACCTACCCCAAACACAAACCTGTCACTTACCTAGGCAGGCAGCAGGCAGGAACCGCGGTGGCATGGCAGCGCAGCAGCAAACTGCCACCGTGGCAAACCATGGCTGCGGCAAACTGTGGCTGAAGCGCAGTGTCCTGGCAGTGCAGTGTGGTGAGGAAAGGCCGCCGCCACCGCCACTCCTTCAAAAGGCACTCCTTGCACCCTTTCTGGGCAGCCAAAATGGCTGCCTGGAACTGCTCACGCGTCAAACCTCCATTTGACGCATGCACAGTTCTATTTTTTACTGCACATGCGTCAAATAGATGTTTGATGCATGTCCAGTTCTGGGCAGCTGGATAAACACTTCCGGAGGGGGGCTGGAGAGGCGATCGAACCGGTCGCCTGGGATTTTACCACCACCCCGGTGACCTCCTCGTGATGGGTGCTACCGGTTTGAGCGAACCGGTCCGAACTGGTAACAACCCATTACTGGTCCCTTCCAGTTCTGCACTTCTAAGATCACTATTCTGGTTATTAAAACAACAATCTTCACTTGGCATGAAATCTAATTATAAGCATGAATCTGAAAGTGGCATATTAAGACCAAAAGACCAAGATGGATCTCAAGACTAAGCCTCCACCACTCATTAATAAGTAGGCTGTCTTTGCTGCTAGGTCAGCAAGATGGCCCTTGTCCACAGAGAGATGGGTATTACCTTTCACAGCCACTTTTCCAACTTATCTTTGCTTGAGGTTTCTTACAATTGCTCAAGCTTCTCCCAGCAGGTTTTCTGGGGATTTAGCTTGTGAACTCCAAATTGTTAAAGGATTTTCCTCCCTTCCTATGATGAATTCTAAATTAAACGATGAGCTATGTGAATAAAATAAGTAAATGGATACCACTTACCTTCTTTTCTCATTTGAGTACTCTACCCACTTTTACCAGACACTTTGTCATCAGGGCCAGTGGTGGGCAGCAACAGGTTCACGCACCACCACCACACCGGTAAAAGGGGGGGGGAGAAGCAAAATTGGGTGTCCTTTGGGCCGGGGGGTGGGGAAATTGGGTGGCCTTCGGGCAGGGTGGAGTGAAATTGGGTGGTCACGCCCACCTCCCTGCCCTGCTCAGCTACCATTTAAAAAGTTTTATTCTATGCAAGCATATCAGAAATAAACAAAGCAAAAAGACAAAAACGTTGTGGCACCTTAAAAACTAATTGGTGTATTTTAATGTGAGTTTTTGTGGATCAAGTCCACTGGCTCTTTGGCTATAAACAGAGATGAGCACTGAACCCTAGAGTTGGTAACGACTGGCCTTCGAGCAAGGGCACCCTTTACCTAATAACAGAAGAGCCCTGATTGGTATTCAAATTTGACGTCAGGCTTTGTCCCTGCAAGTGGTTCAAGGTCTCCCTTGTTCAAAAGCCAGTCATATCTGACTCTAGGGCAGTGGTCAGCAAACTTGGCTCTCCAGCTGTTCTTGGACTTCAGTTCTCAGAAGCCTTGATCAGCAGGAGTGCTGACTTGGGCTTCTGGGAATTGAAGTCCAAGAACACCTGGAGAGCCAAGTTTGCAGACCCCTGCTCTAGGGTGAAAGGTGCTCATCTCCATTTACAGCCAAAGAGCCAGTGCTGCCTGTGTTTGCAGATGTATACATGGGCATGTGGCAGGCATGACTAGATCGCCCACGACATAGGCTCTGGCCATGGCGTAGGCTCCACCCACAGCATAGGCTCCACCCACAGTGTGGTAGCATTTTTTTTTAATTGCCCACCACTGATCAGGGATCATACATTTTGATACTGGCACCATCCTTGTGCTGGTGTTCTCGGGCCCTCTGCAAGCATCCTTTATGAGTAGCCCTGCAATGGCCATTATGCATCACCAATGAAAGAACATTAGGGTTTTGGCAATCCTTACAACTTCTTTTTCAGATTTCATCAAAACAGCCAAGAGTCCCGTGGCATCCTAAAGACTAGCATTTTTTATCTAGGACCAGCTTTTGAGGGTGGGTGTGTTCTTTTGTTTCATATTTCAACAACAACACACAAAAATCAAACAATTTTATTATAGTAGTAGAAACATCCCTGCAGGTACAGTGCATATCAGAAACAAAGCTTATTGCTTGTGGTGTATTTGTGCAATTTTGAGTTTATGGCATTTCCAGCCAAAATTTCAGGTGGTGTCCTTTTAGTTTGAACTCCCCTGGTGAATTCCACAATATCTTTAATGAAAAGGTCCCATGTTGTAAAATAAGCACCCAACTTGAGTATCCTTTTCCACTGACTAAGCACATGTGTTAGTTTTTCTGCCAGTAAGGTCTTTCATATCACTTTGGTGACCAATCATCTACTGTCAGCCCCTTCCAGTGTGCTACTGAGTGCTTCTGTTTTTAACCATGCTACCATGACTAGGAAGGATGTAAATTGCTTGTGGAGCAGGTGTTCATTAGGATCCATATGAATAGATAATATATACAAAGTCCTATAAAATTCAGTACTTTGGTTTGTTATTTTTAAAATCTGATCCCTCTAAAATTATTTTACTTTTGGGCATTCTCATGATAGGTAAGCTAACATTTCTTTCTAGCAGACCTCTCTTCAAAATGCAAGGGAAATCTGGAGGTTCATTTTAGAGTTCCAGACAGGGCTTTTTAAAGGCATTCCTCTTGATGTGGACCAAAATCATTTTAAATGGTGGCATTATGCAGATTTTTTCCCCTCGCCTTGCTGCTTCATAATGTTAAACTGAGATGTCTGTTTCCCATGCTAATTTGGCTCCCTTTATTCTTGCAAGTCTCATATCAACTCTCCAATTATATATTTTGGAGATCTGACTCCTATAATTATTTTCCACCTGTATACATAATGCTTCAAACTGTGTCTCAAAATATGCAGATAGAATGGGGAAAGAAAGAAATGATTATTACATTTGCAACAGCAGAGAGACAGAATACTGTTTAAAAAATGGAAAGTCATTTGGGAATTTGAATTAGAAGATTGGTATAAAGAGATATGGAATATAGCTGTTAATGACAAATTAAGATGTGAGATAAAGTTAAAAAAAGGGATTAGCAAAAATGTTTTTAGAAAAATATGGGAAAATTTGCTAGACTGTATTGGTGAAAGGGAGAGGAATAAAGGCAGAACAAGATGTATTGTTATCTTTTTGGAATGAAGGGGGAAATATGAAAATGTAATGGTATTGTCGACGGCTGCTCCTCGAGTCCGAGTATACATCCCCCCCCCCCCGAAAATCATTTTCATAGTTGATGGATGAAATAAGAATGACAAACAGGAAAAATGCCATTGGTGTGGATTTATTTAAGGTGAATCCCAGTTTGCCAGGAAGTGACCCACACACCATGATCACAGAGCTATCTCCTGCGGCACATATGAAATGAGACATACAGGATTTGACAGTGGGACTGCAATGGACTGCTGCAGCCTTGAGGATATTGACAAGGTGCACCTTCTCAGCCAGTCCATCTGGCATGGCCTCTTCTGCCTCCATGACCACTGGGAATCAGAATAGTGAAGTGGTTCCTCCTCTGCTCATTTTGCCGTTGAGCCCAATATGATGATTTCCAGCAGCGTTTCCTCCACTGACAAGGCCATCACTCCACCTAAAGGGGCTCATTCACAGTTGGTTCCTTTAGGGAGTCAGGTTATTTTCTGCTGCCCAACTCAATGCTGACTCAGCATTGAGTCACTGGCTATATGGTCTACTCCATTACCGTAGCAGGATGCCCAGCCAGACATTAATGGTATAGAAAACACTTAATGGAGTTAATTTACAAGTCCCACAGGTGCAGCTGCACATAGCATAATATGCATATGCTTGCTAACCTTTCTGTTGTGTCGTGTTTTTTCGTTTTTTCTTTTAAAAATAAAAACATCTCAAACTCTGCAATAGAGCGTGGTGGTTCTTCATTTTTCACCTTTTAAAAGGAAAAGTTCTACACATTTCATTGTGAGGATGATCTTCAGTTGGTCTTATTAGCAGTGGTGGGCTGTCAATTTTTTTACTACCCCACTGTGATGCCATTATGTCATGAGCAGAGCTGATGTCATGACGTCATGACATTGTGGGCAGAGCCAATGTCATGACATCATGATGTTGTGGCCAGAGCCAATTTTTTAAAAAAATAAAATAAAAAAGGCTGCTCTGAACTGCGCATGCGTCAAACTTCCATTTGACGCATGCGCAGTTCTATTTTTTTAGTGCACATGCATCAAACCTCTATTTGATACATGCGCACTAAAAAATTAGAATGGTGCATGCATCAAATGGAGGTTTGATGCATGCGCAGCTCCGGGAAGCCATTTTGGCTGCCTGGAAATACACTTCCAGAGGGGGACCAGAGAGACGACCGAACTGGTCACCTGGGGGTCCCACCCCAGCGATCCCCTCCTGGTGGATGCTACCGGTTTTGATGAACCGGTCCGAACCGGTAACAACCCATCGCTGCTTATTAGTGAAGGAACTGGGACAGTATGTACCTGTAACTTCTCTGCTACTATTCCTCTAACATTCATGCTAAAAGCAGGCTATTTAAACCATCTTCTAACACTTTATTTGTAGAAGCTTTGAACAGCCTCTGATGGTGATTCAAAATGTCTTCCTTTTATTTCTGCTGATGTTGTGATTGTTTTATCGGCTCAGGTGAGTCATGTTCTTGAAATGATGAAAAATAATAACATTAACAGTGGTGTTGTCAACCCTCCCTTTTCTCCCTTCCTATACAGAACACGTCCGCTTTTTTAAACACTCCCTCTTCACAAATTTAACAGTCCTTGCAACTCTTTAAAATAACTGATCCTGGGTTTACTGGATTTGTTTGGAATAGGAAATGTATCTTTATTTAGCAAGTGTGCCTTAGTTGCTATTGTATGGTACAGAGTGGAAATTTTTAATTTAGACCATTTTTGCATTTTTGTTTTGATTCACCTGATGATGGGTTTATAGTTTCTTGGTGTGAGTTGCTATATCTGTTGTGTTTTTAAAACTTTTATAGTTTGGTATCGAGTGGAAGAATGGATAATTCCAATCTCTGGATTTTTGTACCTGTTTTTGCTCTGCTAGTTCTATGTTGAGACATATGAGTTTAGACATAAAGATTTGTTTGGATTTCCATAATTTTTTTAATCAGTTAGGCATGTTTGTAATTTCTAATCAACATCTGTGTTGACAAATATATTTGGTTTGTTTGTATCTTATTTCAAATGTTCATTAAAAACAACAAAAATAATCAGGATATAGGTTTATTTTGCAAACCCTCCTTCCATGTTTACCCTTCAATTTCATTGTCATTTCTTATTCTTGAGACTAGGAACTCCAACGCAACCATAAACAAAATTGGAAATTGAGAGCAATTATGTCTTTATGTAATTTAAATAGAGAATGCTGTTTGTTCTAACAATTGCATCAGATCCTCCATATAACTGCACTATTAATTTAATAAAGTTATCCCCATAGCCAAGGCTTTACAACAGACAGAAAAGATAGGGCCACTCCATGCTGTCAAGTGCTTTCAACGCATCTAGTGAGAAAAGTGTTGATTTCAGTTTTGTCATATAACTGTGATTAACCATATTTAATACTAATCGCATTGAGTCAATTAAACTCAATGATATCATAGTTGATATATATTCTGCTGGTTTGTATCATAATAAGAATTTTAATATCCTAGCTGAGCATTGTTATAGTCTAAAAGCCCCAACACTGTTTTTATCACTGTTGTGCATATGTACTGCCACTAAATATGGTGTAACCCATTTCCCATGTATGTATGAGAACAGGAATTCTCAGGGTTTTTTCACAACTCCCCCTCAGACAACTGGGTGGGCCAGACACAGCTGCTTCTGCTTCGGGAGTCATTGCCATGGACCAGATGGAATGGTATTGTGGGCTGGGGCCAGCCCAAAAGCCATAGGTTGCAAACCCCTGCTCTAATATAGCACTGTGCAGTTGCAGTTCTTCAGTGTGTAGCCCAGACGTGAAGCTGCCAAAATGAAGGCACTTTTTTGTGAGTTCATTCTGCAGTTTCTCTCGCCTGACCTAGTGTGAGAAAGATGAGCTGGCAACGTAAATAATGCATTCTCCGGGATATTTCTTACAGCAAAAAATACTTTAACTTAATTTCCCATAGGAATGCATTGAATGCAATTTCCCATAGGAATGCATTGAAAATCAATTAATCCATTCTGAAATGTTTTTGGTAAACCCAGTGGTGGGATGTCAAAACTTTTACTACCCCACCGTGATGTCATCACAGTGTGGGCGGAGCTAACATCATGATGTCATGGTGTCATGGGCGGAGCTGATATCATGATGTTGTGGGCGGGGCCAAAGAAAAATAAAATAAAAATAATAAAAATAAAATAAAATGTAATAAAAATAAGCACACACACACACCCCTCAACCAACCAACCCACCCACAACACAAACCTGTAAAGATATAAATAAATTAAATAAAAATACATTAAAATACACCCTCCCACCCAAACACCCACCCACCCAAACACAAATCAACCAGAGCTTTTAAACCAGAGCTTAAAGCTTATTCTGGCTAATCTTTTTCACACTAGGTCAGATGGAAGGAACTACAGAATGAACTCACCACAAGATGGCTTCATTTTGGCACTTTTCAACTTTTCAACAGTTAAAGAAGTTAGGTACTAAGTCTTTGCCTAACCAGTTCTCTAGGATAATATGCCTTAATGTAAATGTAAAACAGCTGTACCTCCTTAATGGTTCTCCAATTGGAACAGCAATTGGAACGGCACAGGTATAGCTTATTGATGAGGTAACTCCAAGACATTGCTTAAAAATCTCAAGCCAGGCTTCCAGGCCTTTTTAGGAACTGTGGTAGTACATCAATATAGGCAAAGGTATTAAATACACGTTAAAATGCACACAGACACACCACATCCAAAGGTGAGTCACTTACCCTGAGGAGCAGGCTATAGGGAGCCAGTGAAAAGGTAAGCCCCGAAGGTGGTTCCCCCCAAAAGCAGCTACCAGTTCTTCGGGACACTGGGAAAAGTTGCTACCGGTTCTGGAGAACTGGCGTGAACCTGTTACATCCCATCACTGGGTAAACCGAGCCACTATTTTCTATGGATTTCCTTTTGTTATTCGATTTTTAAGTTAACCGAAGTTCCACTGTATCTGCAAAAGGTTTATTAAATGTTGCTGAAAATCTATCAAATTAGGGGACTTCTCAATTTTAGTTTTTATTAGTTTTTATTTTCATGTTTTACGACTGGTTTATTTAACAGATGTCTATCGTCTTCATTTATTTGTATTGAGACGCAAATTTATCTTAAGTCCTGAAGATCTTCCATCTGTCTAGTTTTTGAAGTACATAGCTTTGCATTATAAAATTTAATTTTTCCCCATTTATTTCTACCAGAAAGTTGCTAAGCATCATATGTCATCTTTAATTTGCTTTATACTACCGTATTCCTTGTTGATTTTTCCCTCTAAGGCATAAGATAGTAAATGTGAATTCTTATCATCATGCTAAAAAAATCCTGCCTTTTAAACCATATGAATGGGATGATGGGCCTTGTGGAAGACCTTTGTAATTTTTTAAAAGGTTTTTAATTTGTTTTAAATGGTTTTTAATTTGGTTTTTTTTAGAGTTTTTAACTATCTATTGTATATTGGTTGTAATCCGCCCTGAGTCGCCTGTGTGAGTAAGGTGGAATATAAATTTAATTTAATTAATAAAATAAATAAATAAATCTTGAGGAGAATAGTGGCACTGCCATTGCCCCCCCCCCCCCAAGCTCTGGAAACTGTTAAAAATTATAAGTATATGTGCTAAGAAATTGACTAGGCATGTTGTATGGGAAAGGAATGTTAATTGTCTGGAGAAATGACCAATTAGTGCTTTGATCCTCTAGAATATTTAGGTTAAGTGTAGCTACAAGACTGTTAGGGGTTTCTGCAAGTTATGCTGGGATGAGTTCTTGACAAAAGGGTCACAGGGACATTCCTACCTTCCTTGGCTGATAACGAACCTATTATAATTCCATACTTGCTCAGATGTTGTGCCAGCACAGTATCTTTGACTGATAATGAGCTAGTAAAGAGCCTAATGTAACTCACTCACAGCTGCAAGTGTTATGCCAATTAGTCCAATTAGTAATGCCATTGTTTGGGTTTGGAGATTATCTTCACATCTCTTAGGCAAGGGGCATAGAGCCGAGGAGGACGAGACGACACCTTAGCTGAGGGTATAAAAGAAGAGAGACCCAACCCTCAGATTTTGGAGCTCTCCACAGGCCAGCTACCAATGTGAGGTGGCCCAAATGATTCAGGGGCTTCCTCACTGCCTGTCCGGGCTCCCAGACAACTAAAGAGGGGGAATACTACTTACTGGGTATGCATTTGCTTGCTTCTGTTTTATGTTCTATATTAGTTGTTAGAAATGCTTGTTTCTTGCTTTAAAATTTGCCTAATAAAAGCTTTGTTTCTCCAACCACTAAGTGTTTACGTAGGCGAGAATCTGAATCTAAAGAATCTGAGCCTAGCAGGCTTTGATAGCCAGCTTCTTTGCACAGTGTGTTCTTCATTTTACCTAAATCTAGCAATACTAATGCCACTCTTTATAGTATCCATACCCACATTGTCTTCTCTGATCTTGGTTTTCTATGTTCTAGAGTCTGTTTCTGGGGGGTTTTTTTATACCTACTAAAGCCTTCTCTCTTTTTGTTAATGAAGCTGTATCAAGTCTCCAGAATAGTTTTTCCTTTTCCTTTTCTTCTGATTTAGCCAATTACAAGAAAACCACAGAAAGATTAAAACAGGACTAACAGAGCACCTAGATACAGCTGTTCGTACACTGCCATCTTAACCCTTCCTCATATCAATTTAGTCAGCATAGTTTAAGGGAGATGAGATTGGACTCATGTATAATATGAATTATTATTTCTTTTTGCCTATCTTATCAGTTAATATTTTGGGTATGAGAAAATGGTAAATTTTCAAATACACTTTGTATCTTTTAGAGTAAAATATATAGTCCCTCTTAGAAGAATTTGCATGTCCCCAAGCATCCACCCACTGTTCTTTTTGCAACCATCGGCTTAGTTGTGTCTGACTTTGCTTTGGATCTTTTGGCATATTCTTTTTGATTTATCCAAAGTTTCATTGAATGCGATATTAGAATCTCATCCACCCCCATTATCATTTCCCCTTGCACCCATTTTTATGCAGAGAGTTATGCAAAAATGCTACTTGCTTTTTATTTGGGGTGTAATACATTCTTGGCATGATTTTCTGCCTTTTAATTATGCCTTTGGTTGTAATATCCTCATCTCTTTTCACACCGGTTATCTTCATTGAAAACGTTTTTGACAGTAGGATTCTGATAGGATACCCCAAAACCAAACGCAAGAGCTGAGCCCAATTTTTTTTACATTCCAATAGGAAAATAGATGGGGAAGAAGTAGACGCAGTGACACTGCAGATGGTGATTGCAGCCATGAAATAAAAAGGTGACTGATTCTTGGGAGACAAGCTATGAGAAACAGGGGGAACATAGTTAAAAGTAGAGACATCACCTTGCAAACAAAAATTCACATAGTCAAAGCAATGGTATTTCCGGTGGTAATGTATGGTTGTGAGAGCTGGACCATAAGGAAAGCCGAGTGCAGAAGAATAGATGCTTTTGAAATGTGATGTTGGAGGAGAGTTTTGAGAGTACCCTGGACAATGAGGAGAACAAATAGGTTGATCTTAGAAGAAATTAACCCTGACTGCTCCTTAGAAGGTCAGATAGTGAAGATGAAGCTAAAGTACTTCGGACATCAAATGAGAAGAGAGGATTCACCTGAGAAAGCCTTGATGCTGGGAAGGGTTGAGGCCAAAAGAAGAAGGGAGTGGCAGAAAATGAGATGGCTAGATGGTAATGTAGAGACAATGGGCACAGAGCTGTGCAGGTTGAGGAAGTTGGTGGAGGACTAGGGTGCCTGGAGGGCAAATGGTCCTTTGTTTGTTTTGATAGTGGCTTCCTGCAACTCAACTACTTTAACATATATTTGTTTCATTCTCTTTATGATGAATACCTCTTCCTGACAGATCCAAACTTACTTAACATTATAAAACAAAATCCTCATTTCTGTGATTTGGGTCAACATCACCAATGAGATTCCTTTTTTCTTTGGACTGTCCATAGCTAACACTGATGGTTTCCGCAGTAGCACAGGGATTTACATTTTCTACCAGTTTTCCATTATACCATGAGGGATTTTTTTAAAAAAATTGTAACAAAGTTAACAATGTGCCATCACTGATATCTCAAAAAAAAAAAAAAAAGCAACAGCAATATTATAGTCTTACAAACAAACATTACAAATGCTTTGGCTCCTAAGCCACAGGAAAACGAATGGCTCCCCATTCACTAGTTAGGGGTGCCCAAACATTTTGGGCCGTGGGCTGGTCACATGGTTCAGAGGGCTGGTCACTACGCCTGGGGGCCAGATGTGGCCCCTGATGCCAATTCATCCTCCCCTCAAAGCCCTTGTCGCTCCTGGAAGCAGAAGTAAAATGCACCCGTATGGGAGTGACGAGGGCTTCAGGGGGTAGATGAATTGGCATCGGGGGCCACATCCAGCCCCCAGACCGTAGTTTGGGCACCCCTGCACTAGATGGTGGGCATCGCCAACTAAGTACAGAAGGAACCAAGGTGTCTTTTCATTCCATGTGGCTTGGGAGCCTATCTCACTCATCCCTTCAAATACAGTAAAACATTGGATAACGTTAAAACTTGGTTCCACAAGTCTTGGTGTTATCCGATTTTTAGTGTTATCCGATCCATGTTAAAATCCTATGGGATGGATCGGATAATGTTAAAGCTCCATAGAGATACATTGTAACTGCACAGGCTTTAGTGGTTGTTATCCGATCCATCCCATAGGACCTTAATGTTATTCAATCCAATTCTCCTCCCCAGATTACTTAACGTTATGCGATTTTAGCGTTATCCAATCCAATCGTTATCCGGTGTTTTACTGTATTTCAGGATGGCTCATATATCACCTCTTAATCTTCAGTTCTCTGGGCTAAAGGTATACAGTATAATTTTCTCAACTGTTTCTTTTCAGGTGCAATTTCCAGAATGTTTTCCATCATGGTTGCCGCTCGCTGGACAGGCTTCATTTTGTTGATATCCTATCAAAACTGTGATGCCCAGAATGAAATTTTGCTCCATCAAGGCAGGCTAATTGGAAGTTCAAGAGCTGGGTTCTGTTCTGTTTTGAGCAACCCAGGCTGTTTGGGGCAGCCTGAAATATAATTTACCTCAATAATCCTAATTTCAAGAACATATAATTGTTTTGGGTACAGATTAGTCACCATTTTGTTTCTGACCCCACTACACAGTATCACAGTAATGTGATAGCTGAGTCTGGATAAGAACAAAAACTGGTATATTCTAGTTAAGCGATTCGCAACAATTTCGGTCCATGGGCCTGACCACATCTCCTGGGGAGCTTATCAGGCCAGGATTAAAACACGTGCCACGCATGCACAGAACGCATTTAGCAGCATTCTGCGCATGTGGGACATACATTTTACGTTCGCTTCCGGGAGCAGCGAGGGCATTGGGGCTGGATGAACTGGCATCAAGGGGCCAGGTCTGGCCTGTGAGCTGTAGGTTCTAGTTTTGGGGCAGTCTGTGTACACATATGTCTGGAAATGAAAAGGGAGAACATTGCTCACTGAGGAACATCTTATCAGTAATAAATAACAAATAATCATAATGCTATGGATTCCCCAGACTAAGGTTAAACAGCCTCTAGAAATCTGAAGGCTGCACATACCATTCTAGAATTCATAAGCATGCATGCCACACAAAAATAGTTTTATTTAAAAGGCTTCTTTTTGTCCATTCAAAAATATGAAAAGTATTTTGGTCGGCAGAGGGCTTGGGGGAATCCATAAACCATGCCAAAGAGCCCCCAATGTTCTCTACAAGCATGGTGTGTGTGTGTGTATATTTAAGCCTTATATAAGAAATGCTGTGAAGAAACCAGGATATATTTGGATCCCTAGAGATCTGCATGAGGGCAACAGGCTGCATTTCATTTCATTTCGTTTATTCGATTTGTATTCCGCCCTTCTCGGTAAAACCGACTCAGGGCGGCTCACAGAATCCACAAATATAACATTCCGTAAACATCAACAATATAATCAGCAATATAATACAATATGATACAATAATACAGTAAAATAAACAATAGAGTACACAATGCAGTGGCACATTGCAGTGGGACAGAACACCACACAGCAAAAATGACAACAAGATGTAGCAATACAATCGAACAATACAATGTAGCAATACAGTAGGGGAATACAATATAGCACTACAATCGAGTATCATGCATACAACATCCCCATTTTGTCCATCCCTTTCCCTGGGTATTTTAAGGGGAACAGGAATCTATTGGATTATTAATATTGTTTCAGCTTCCTCACTTTTTTAAACATGGCGTCAAGTAGACTCCAACACTTTTGGGAGTTTTAAGTAGTGGTGGGCATCAGCAGGTTCATACCTGTTCGCTTGAACCAGTAGCCTAAATTCTGGCTGGCCCTCCCTATCCAAGTTTTGAAATAAAGTAGTCATGATTCGGGTGCAATTCAGGGCTTTCCCCCTGGCCATGCCTGCCATACCACGCCCACAGTGTGGTAGTAATTTTTTTTTTGAGCCCACCACTGGTTTTAAGTGATTTTTAACACTTCCTTCTTCTGCAGGCACCTACAGTGTACCCAAGGCTACATAGGCTGGCTCTTTTTGGAAATTACTCTGAGCCTGCACTCTTATGCACACTTAAGCCCCATTCAGGGATTCAGACAAATATGTTAAGCCACAAACAGTGTAGGGGTACAATGGCCGCCCTTAATCACATATCCAATACAATGTTCTGTGGGGAGATTCTAATCTTGTTTCCAAAGCTCTGGAGTGAAAGGGTGGAGTTCATTGCTTGTGACAATTTGCCTGCTAGGGCAGTAAGCTTTGTGCCCTCACATCATTTGCTGAACACTTGTGTAAGGGTTTATTTGAACTTAATTCCCTCTGACTATAGTGTCACCTATAGAACGGCTGGATTCAAGATTATTCTTATGTCTCCTATTCATCAGTTACTATTAACACCCTTCCTGGTGAAAAACTGCATGTTTTGCCAGCACTTGGGAGAACTGTGATTGTGCCATCCCTGCACATAACAGGTTGAATCAGGCAAATATTATTTCATTCATGGCCATATCTCCACTCTTTTGTCCTTTAGGCCCGCCACACTTCTGCCCTTATTTCTGTTGAGGCAACAGGCACCTACTCCAGAACAGTTTAATACCAATGCTGCACTCTTCCTGAGTAAGGTTTACCATGGCTGTAAAACTACCTGAATATTTATTACTGAGTTGCGAATGCATTGTCAAGGGGAGACAGCTTTCAGAGCTGTAACTTCATAATCCTAAATACATACGACTTTAAGTTTCAGAGTTGTGCACTTTGATTCCTGTTCCTCTTATGTGGATTCCTAAGACAATGTGAGAGACAATGGCAATGTAACTTGCCTGGAGCATGACAATGTTCTACATCCCCTTAGGCTATAGAAAACTCTAGTCTTTGTTTAGTGGCTGGACAAACTGCCAAAAGCAAATAGAGTCAATGGAGCACATGCATTTATATCCCGAAGAACAGCTTTTTATTTCCTTGAAGAAGAAATCTGCCAATCCAGCTTGTGTATGAAGACTCAGGTCTTGTGAGCAGAAATGCCATCACAATGGCTATTTTGTATAAGGCCCAGAGGCGTAGCTACCACCGTATCAGCCGTATCAATTATAAGGGGCCCCCGGGCTACGGGGGCCCCCAACGGCAAAAAATAAAATAAAAAAATATTGGAGCAAAAATTTACTGCGCATGCTTAGAAACTCAATCTGACGCATTGCTCATGTGTCAGATTGAGTTTCTGCGCATGCGCACTTTATTGGAGCCATTTTTGGCTCCAATTTTAAAAAATAAAATTTCGGAGTCGGAGCTGCAGCTTTTCGGAGCGGCTCCGATGGTGGCCCTCAGAGGAGGGCACCTCCCCTGGGGCCGCCCAGCTCCCACGGGCAGGTTGAGCCCTGCCCGGGCTGTCCGCTGCTGCCGAACCCCCATGGCCTGGGGACGCTTGGCAGAGTGCGCCACGGTCCAGCAGCGTAGGAAGGCGGGTTCCACGGGGGCCGGTTGCTCCCAGCGGCGCTTTCCAAAAGGGGCGGCAAAGCCTTGGCTCCTTTCCCTTCCCCTCACCTTGCTCCACCACCCGGGTCCGGCGGTGGCGGCGGCGACAACAGCAGCGGCAAACGGCTCCGGAAGAGGAGGAGGAGGTTGCAGTCGGGGGCAGCGCGCCTTCCCATGCGGCCCCAGGAGGGTAAGTGAGGGTTTTGTGTTTCGGGTGGGTGGATGGTTTATGTGTGTGTTGGGTGGGTGGGTGGGTGGATTTTTATTAAATTTTTATTTTATTTCTTTGTTTATTTTAATTATTTAAGTTATTTACGGGTTTGTGGTTGGTTGGTTGGTTGGTTGGTTTGAGGTGTGTGTGTGTTTGTTTGTTTGTTTTAATTCTATTCTATTTTATTTATTTATTTTTATTTTTTTTATTTTTGGCCCCACCCATGACGTCATGACGTCATGACGTTGGCTCCCCCACGACGTCATGATGTCATGACATTAGCTCCGCCCCGCATATAAAGGGCCCCCAAACAATTTTTATACGGGGCCCCGCCAAGGTAAGCTACGCTTCTGATAAGGCCACAACTTTATTTACATGCATAATCTGCCCTTTTTGCACACAAAAGTTAGACATCAACTTGTCTTTCCAACCAATTCAACGAAGTATAGATGCAGGGACATATCACCATATTCCCTTGGTGTAAAGGCAGTGGTGGGTTGTTCAAATCTTCGCTACTCCACCATGACATCGCTGACGTCATGGACGTCACTGACGTCATGATGTCATGGGTGGAGCAAATTTTTTTTTAAAAAAAATACAAAATGTCTGTGCATGCGTCAAACCTCCGTTAGACGCATGTGCAGTTCTTTTTTTTTAGTGTGCATGTATCAAACCTCAATTTGACACATGTGCAGTAAAAAATAGAACTGTGCATGTGTCAAATTGAGGTTTGATGCATGCGCAGTTCCAGGCAGCCATTTTGGCTGCCCGGAAAAACATTTTTGGAGGGGGCCGGAGAGGTGACCGAACTGGTCTCCCGGGGTTTTCCACCACCCCGGCGACCCCTCCTGATGGGGCGCTACCGGTTTGGGCAAACCTGTCCGAACCGGTAACATCCCATCACTGTGTAAAGGCCTATCTAGAAGCAGGTTGTTGGGTTAACCCTGGGTAAGGCTGGCTAGCACTCTCAGCTTCCCTATTCATTTTTTCTCTATAGCTTAGCTCCCACCAGTTTGGGGGCTGTCAAATCTGTCTCCCTGTCTTCCTCTCCCTTTTCCTTGACCATACAAGACTGGCATTCCCTTAGACGTTTGGGACTGAATGGTAACCAGATGACAAAATCATAGCAAGATAGCTTGGCATGATGACATCTGGCAATTCAGCACTGAAGATGGCTTGACAGTAACAATCGAAGAACAGCACCTTCTCAAGAAAGCGAAATTTATGCCAGTGTCAACATCATGCTCTCAAAAGTGTTTCTGACTACAGGGAAGGATATAATCTATTTGTGGGACTGCTCTGTTTTGAAAGAGGGCATGGCCTCTGGAGGGGGGGAGTGTTAATGCATGGCAAGTCTGATCTCAAGAGAGAAGCTGAGTTACATCTCAAAATATTTGCTGCTCAAAATCTTGCAGTAGCCAGGAAATTCCTACGATTCCAAGGTTTGCTTCTCAGAGATTTCCTTTGCATATCGTATGACAGTTTCTTTCCTTTTGGAACCATCTTTCTCTCCACCACAGGTACATTTTCTCTTTTTTAAATATCTGTTCCATAAATGACTGAATACTTAGGAGTGGACAACGGGTAAGTAATGTTAAACATCACAAAGAAAGAAGGATGCAGGGCTGTGACAGGCAAGATGTTGTCTTGTTGTCTTCAGCACCACAATAGCTCCTAAAGGGAAGCTGATCAGAACGGGTGACGACCAAAAGTAAAGAAGTAGGCCTGTTAGGCAGCTGTATCTTCACATACCTACAGTGGAATAACAAGTACTCAGGCAAGGAGAAAGAGGCTTATAAAGTTACAAAGCTTTACACAGAGCCTAGAGCCAAACATGAAGCAACAGGATAAGGCCAACGGAAGGGAGAATGAGCTGCACAAACCCTCTTCTGAGGCCACAGGGTCTCATATTTAACTTGAGTGGCCTTGTTTTGCTTCCAAACTAATAAACAATCAGCCAGTTTCCCAGGAATGTTCATGTGTATCTTTGATATTCTTAGTCTGCCCCAGTCTCAATTCTCCTAGCCTCCAGGTTGCAATTTGGAAAGCCATGTATTGTATTGCTTTTTCACCTCATCCTAGGTAAAGGTTTCCCTTGCTCGAAAGCCAGTCATATCCAACTCTAGGGTTCAGTGCTCATCTCTGTTTCAAAGCCAAAGAGCCAGCGCTGTCTGCTTCTGCAGATGTTTCCGTGGTCAAGTGGCAGGCATGACTAGACACCAGTTTGCATGGAACGCTGTTTACCTTCCCACCGAGGTGGTCCCTATTTATCTACTTGCAATTTCTTGCTTTCAAACTGCTAGGTTTGAAAGCATCCTACTGTTCCATTATTCCAGTTTGCCTCCAACATTCCATATTTTTCTTCTTAAATATTGCTTCTTCTTCTTCTTCTTTTTTTTTTTTTTTTTGCTACTTGATATACAGTTGAATATATTTATTTTTTACTTCATGGATGTGAATTCAGCTATCTGGCTGGACAGCAGGCAACATTTAGCTGAGACTAAGGGTAGAAGGCAGCAGCTGATTGATGTTTTGGGGGTGCCCTACTCAGGACCCAGTGGTACTTTAATTAAAAAAATTCCCCTGTTCTTAGTTTGGCCACAAGCAAGGTAAATCACTGAGATTTAAGCCAGTAATTCACAACTGTCTTGGTGCTTACTTCTACCAAGAGGTCCGAGACTGTGCTTAAAGCCATGAAAGCCAGTTTTCAACTGACCACTTTCTCAGTCTTGTGACTGAGTACCCAGAATGAAAATCTCTCTGAAAAACCTACGTAGGTATGTCACTGGGGCACATCTCTGAGTCTTGACAAACACACTTCTGTTAAAACAACAAAGAAGACCTTTCCTTGACTTGTTTTAATACACAGCATGGGCACTTGGGAGAAGCAACTACTTCCAATATTTAAAGCTTTAAAGGAGAGAAGGACTGGTTCTTGAACTGTCCTCAATAGCACATTAGTGCATGTGCACCAGAATCAATGTACTACAGGACTGTGTAGCCAGAAGGGATTTCATCCAGCCTATCCCCTTGCCTATCCATAATGATGTTTCCCTGATAACCTCTGTTCAAAATCTACACCAAAATAGAATCTGCCACCTCCTGAACTTCTTGCCAGTCAGCTCTTACCATCAAGAAGTTCTTCCTAATGTTTAAATGAAATTTATTTTCTTGTAATTTGAATCAATTTCTTCCTACCCTCAGGTCCTTCTGCCTGGAACCAAAGAAGACAAGCTTGCCCCATCTACAATGAGACAACCCTTCAAATATTTGAGGATAGCTCATACATCACCTCTCAGTCTTCATTTCTCTGAGTTAAAGGTATATAACTTCCTCAACTGTTCCTTTTCAAGTGTGATCTCCAGATTGTTTACCATCTTGGTTGCCCCTCTCTGAACAAGCTTCATTTTGTTGACATACTTTCCAAACTCTGATGCCCAAAATGAAATTTTGCTCCATCAAGGCAGGCTAATTGGAAGCTCAAGAGTTGGATTCTGATCTATTTTGAACTCCCAGGCTGTTTGGGGGCAACGTGACATATAACAACAAAGGCTGGTATATTCTAGGTTTTGGGCAATCTGTGTACAAATATGTCTGAAAATCAAGAGGGAGAACATTGCTCACTGAGGAACATCTTATCAATAATAAATAACAAATAATCATAATGCTATGGATTCCCAGACTAAGGTTGGACAGCCTCTAGAAATCTGAAGGCTGCACATAACCATTCCAGAATTCATAAGCATGCACCTGCTCCCATACTCCATACAAAAATGGTTTTATTTTTTAACATGGCATCAAGTAGACTCCAATGCTTTTTGGGGTTTTAAGAAGTTCTTAGAAGTGATTTTTACCACTCCCTTCGTTTGAAGACACCTACAGCATGCCCAATGATACATAGGCTAGCTTTTCGGATGTCTCATTGGGGCATCCAACCTCTACTAACTCACCCAGGGTTTCTCAATCTTGGGCTTCCAGGTGTTCTTGGACTTCAGTTACCAGAAGCCCAAGTCAACACACCTGCTGATCAAGGCATCTGGGAATTGAAATCCAAGAACATCTGGGGACCTAAGGTTGAGAAACCCTGAAATAGGCTTTCTTCTTCTTCTTCTTCTTCTTCTTCTTCTTCTTCTTCTTCTTCTTCTTCTTCTTCTTCTTCTTCTTCTTTATCTATTCCAAATATTGGCTATGATCATGGTGATAATCTTCCTATTCTTAACTCCTTGGAACAATTCTTCTGAGGACATTCCACACCATTCTCTCAGGTTCTTCAGCCATGGGCTCCCGTCTACGTCCAAGGCCTCCCTTCCCAAGAATATTTCCTTGCATAACGAGTTGGATTATTCTATACTTTATGTCATTCTCCATGATATGCCCAAGGTATTGGAACTTACTTTGTTTAATGGTCTTTGCTTCATGGTCTTTAACAGTTATCTAGCCTGCCTTTTTCATCCTCTCTCTCTCTCTCTGGTTTTTTTTTTTTTTTTTGACAGAACTTGAATAAGCTCTTGAAGCCCTTGAAACATTCTGCCACTTTGAAGCATACGACAAATGCAGAATTTGAACATGTAGGGTGGCTGTTTTGTTTTGTGTTAATGGCGAGTGGCCTAAGAGCATGCAAAATTTTGTACAGTAATACCCCGGATAACGATTGCATCGGATAACGCTAAAACCGCATAACGACGACAAATTTGGGGGGAAGATTTGCACCGGAGAACGTTCTTTTTAGCGTTATCCAATACAGTCGTTCTTAGCAGCAGGGTGGCTGGAAAGCTGAACGGGGTTCTCCGTTCAGCTTCCCAGCCACCCTGCAGCTACGGAGGCAGGGGTGGGGTGGCTGGAAAGCTGACGGGGGGCTCCCCCATCAGCTTCCCCAGCCACCCCACAGCTGCAGAGGCAAGGGCGGGTGGCTGGAGAAGCTGACGGGGACTCCTGTAGATCGGGTCCTCTGCAGCTGTAGATCGAGTCCTCTGATCTCTCTGGAGCAGGCAGGGGAACCGATCTACAGCTGTTACTGGGCTTCCCCAACATCCTCAGCCAGTGGAGCAAGCCAAAACGTCAGGGTTCGAACCCTGATGTTTTGGCTTGCTGCACTTGCTGAGGACATTGGGGAAGCCCAGAAACAGCTTGGATTGGGTCTTCCCACCTCCCTGGACCCGGCAGGGGGGTCAGGAACCCCAAAATTGGTTTAAAAAATGGACTTTTTGCCAGGGAGGTAGGAAGACCCTATCCAAGCTGTTTCTGGGCTTCCCCAACGTCCTCAGCAAGTGCAGCAAGCCAAAACGTCAGGATTCAAATCCCAACATTCTGGCTTGCTGCAGCCTCCAGGGAAACAGGGCTTTTTTTTAACGTTGTGTGATCAATGCATCGCACAACGTTAAAAACCGGATAACGACGGGACTGGTGGAACCAAGTCTCATCGTTATCCGGGGTACTAGTGTATCTGTATACATGTTATGCATCAAACTTTCTGAGTATGTCTGAGTTTGTGCACATCCCTCTGGTGAGGAGAAGGAGACTGAGCCTTTCTGTGACTGCTGGCCCTCCTCCCTTTCCTCTACCAGCCCTGGCAGTATCAGATGAGCAACTGCAATCCGGATGCTTTGAAGCTGGCTCTAATGCATTTCTAATTCACTGCTTATCACTGCAGTCTGTTGGGAGCTTGTTTCACAGGCTGTGCTCCTTGTCTTCCTCTGTGCTCAACCCTTCTTACAGGGGGTTTCTGACAGAATCACTTTTGTGTTTCTTTTTTTGAAACTCTTCTCACAGGAAAAAAAACCAACCCCTCCTGCTGTTCCCCCTCTTTTAAAAACCTTTTACTTTCTAATTTTTCAGAGACGATTCAAATCTTGCTAGGTCTGACTGCTGCCCTGCTTAGTTTTCTTTTTATGTATCCGTCTTTCTTTGCTGTTGATACAACATACAGGGTCTGTAAGATTTGGATTCACTCGGATTTCTTTGGAAATATCAGCACATGCCACAATGCAGGTATGCCTCAGTCTTTGAGCCCCTTGGGAAATGTCTAAGAAGATTTCAACCCTTTAGCCCAAGGGTTCCCAACCTAAGGCCCATGGGCCAGATCTGGCCTGCAGCACCATTTCATGTGGGCTCCCGGCCCTCCAAGGGCATTGGAGAAACAAAATGTCTGTCCTTTGAATCTGTTGGGACAAAATGGCCACCCCCATCGTGCAGGCAAGGCAAAATGTCCGTCTGGCGTTTGAAGCTGACTCAGAGATCGTGACCCAGCTCTGGCCTTGAAAAGGTTGGGAATCCCTGCTTTAGTCACCTGGTCAGTTCTGGAGAACTTACAAATCTGAAGGCAAGGTTAGAATCTGGCTGAGAGAATATTGCAGGGGATTTGTTTAGAAGACAGTGGCTTTACAAAGGACAGTCAAACCTAGCATAAAGAGCATCTCACTTAAAGAGTAACTCGCTTAAAGAGCAGAATTTTCTCTGAATGTTCGCTTCACTTAACAAATACAACCAACCAAAAACTCATTTAACAAATAAATCGGGGTTTGCAATCTCCCCCCCCCCCAAATTGGTCACTTACAATGGTGTTTCGCTTAAAGAGCAAATTTGCTTAAAGAGCAATTCTGTGGAACGCATTATGCTCTTTAAGCGAGGTACAATTGTATTCAAAGGAAGGTTCATTTTCTGTCATGGAATGAGATGTCTTGTTTCACCAACAAAACAACAAAAGGTGTTATCCAGTCACATTTGAGCACATGTAATTTATATTAATGTAAAAGATTGCCCATCACATAGTAAACATTTCTTTTGGTATGGAATAAGACTTCACAGCATTCCGTGCACTCCGATGTTTAGACATGCCTGCCACATGTCCGCGGAAATGTTTGCAGATGCAAACAGCATGGGCTCTTCAGCTATAAACAGAGATGAGCACTGAACTCTACAGTCGTATAAGACTGGCTTTCATGCAAAGGGGGACCTTTACCTTTATCTTTACCTAAGACTTCGCAGTCTTTAACTTGGGTTGGATTGGGTCAAGATCAGTTGAGCAAGCATATTTTAGCACCATTATAATAAATATTTGACATAACATGAATTTGCCATCAAGTCAATTCTGACTTCTGGCAATCCATTTCAGATCTGTCTAGGTAGAGAGTATGTGGCTTACCATCCCTTCTCCTGGGGGTATCCCAGGACTGCAGCTTGCCCAAGGCCACACAGCCTGGGTTTTCTCCAAGGAGGCACAGTAGGGAATCAACCTTGGGACTTACAGCTAGATACCTAATGCAGCCACCCATACATTATTGATTTATTTTGTCTGTAGGTTTAAATTGTAACAATGCCACAGTTATAAAGTCACAGAAATGCTTATAGGGCCTATAGCTTGCAGTTTAAATAAAAGACATGCAAATAAAAGACCGGTAGATGTGAAAGACGACTTACCCAAACAGCCCAACAGAAAAGCAAAGTATTGCAATGGGGATAGAATTGGAAGGGGTGTGATGGCAATGTCTTTGGCAACAAACATGTGCAGCTTCAAAGAAAATAGATTCATGAATGAGAAGGCTATTATTAGCGTTCATTATGGCTTCTCTGTGTGCTTCTCAATGCCATTAGATGGGGATAAGAAGCAAGAAAGTTCTCTTATATTGTACAGTATTTTCAAAAGAACCTAATGTCAAGAACAAATTTACTCATGAGTAGGTTTTCTTGTCCTCAAGTGGTTGGTTCCTGTCTCCTGCCTGTCTAGCTATGCACTCCAGGATACTAGATTAGTGTAGATAAGGTAGTGAATAGCCAAGTAAACACTCCAGGCATCTTCAGGTATTTTAAAAGTATATTGTAATCAAAATAAGTTACAGAAGAAAGTTTATCCAAAGTTCAGAAAGCACATCAAAATAAAGAAAGCTCCTGTAATTGAGGAAGCACAAGGGGCCCCCTCAGTGGTGGGATGTTAAAAATGTTACTACCCCACCATGATGTCATCACAGTGTGGGCGGAGCTAACGTCATGATGTCGTTATAAATAAATAAAATAAAATAAAAATAAGCACACACACACACCCCTCAACCCACCCACCCACCCCAAAGGCAAACCCGTTACTTACCTGTTAGTCTAAGTCCCTGGGCAGCACCATGTTGCAAGATGGATATAGTCATCGTACCGGTTCTCTAGGATAATATGCCTTAATGTAACTGTAAAACAGCTGTACCTCCTTAAGGGTTCTCCAATTGGAACAGCACAGGTGTAGCTTATTGATGAGGTAACTCCAAGACTTTGCTTAAAAACCCCAAGCCAGGCTACCAGGCCTGCCGGCCGCCAGGCCTTTTTAGGAACTGTGGTAGTACATCAATATAGGTAAAGGTATTAAATACACATTAAAATACAAACAGACACACCACATCCAAAGGTGAGTCACTTACCCTGGGGAGCAGGCTATAGGGAGATTCAGGCTAGCAGCTTCTCTTCCTCCTCCCTGCTTGGGAGGACAGCAAGGAGGCCGTGCATACGTGCCAAGCAGTGGTGCCCAAACTTTTTTTCCTGCAGGCCGATCCCGCCCCCAACACACAGCTGCGGGAGCCCGAGGCGGGCTGGTCCCACTGCTGACCGTTTTGATGGCAGCAGTGATCGCACTTTGTCCCTGCTGCTCCGAGCAGCCTCTGGCTCAAACCCATCCCTTCAGACTTTGGCAACGTTGATCGCTATGTTGGGGAAATTTTCAGAGCCTTCTCCATTTCAAAATCCGCACCTCTGGGAGAGCCCCTTGGCGCGCCAAGGCTGACGTCAGTGCAGCACACCAATGGGCTCTCCCAACACTGGGACCTTCCTTCTACAAATACATTTCTCTGAATATGAAGAAACTAATGATGAAAAGGGAGACAGTCAAAATGTATTACTTTTAATTCTAATACTTAATTCTATTTGCATTCTTATTATTCTATCCTCTTTTTATTTACTGTTTTGCAAGCTGCTCTGAATCCAATATAAACACAATGGTTTTTTTTTATATATAAATAGAAATTCTTTGGTCACCCACAGTGTCTCTTGTTTCTAGATCAGAGAGTAAACAAAAAAAATGCTGTGGCACCTTAAAGAATAACTCCTGTATTTTAATGTTAGCTTTTGCGGATCAAGTCCACTTCGTCAGACATAAGAGTGGATTTTCATAGTATACATTTATACACCTGATCTAGAGGCCCAGAGTAGCTAAGCAAAGTTGGTTGGTTCAAGAGATGGATATAGAAATCAATGTTTCTATGGTTGCCATAATTTCAGTCTCTTAAAACCAGGTAGTCTAATCTGGACATTATGAAATATTTTATGCAAATTATACATTTTAATTATTGTCTTGATTTTTAAAAAAAAAATCGTTGTACTAGGGTCTGCAGTGGCTCAGTGGTTAAGAATCTTGCCTTGTTAGCTGGAAGGCTGGCAAGAAGGCAGTTCATGACCCGGGTAATGCAAGACGGTATGAGCACTTTTCTCTGTCCCAGTTCCTGCCAACCTACCAGATCAAAAGCAAGAAACTGCAAGTAGTGTAGATAAATAAGGACCGCTTATTGGGAAACGATCCTAGGGACATGAAAGGAGCCTCATTCAGGCATCCCCTAAGCAGAGTTTTTCCAGCAAAAATCCATTCAACCCAGAATAATTTCTGACATGAAATTATTACTATTACCATTGTGTTTCAATGATAACATCATCTCTATATCTGTGGATGGGCAAAAGTCAGTCTGTGAGCTGTATTTTCCCAAGTCCTTTGTCTATCCCTCCCAAACCCCCTAAGATAGGACTTTTCATTGTTGTTCAATTTAGGAGGAGACCTTAAATTACCACCTTCTTCTCAGTTGCTTCCTCCCAAATCTCTTCCTTAAACTTTGATTGTTGATTATGGAGGATTAAGTCTTTGGTTATTTCAGAGCTTGTTACTTGATTGTTACTTAAGAAGCTTAAGTCTGGGAAGGAACCTATTAACTAACAGAGAATCACAGAGATTCTCCACTGCTACTTCTGACCTATTAAATAAATGGGAATACAGTACTGTAAATACTTATCTAGATGTAGAGATTTATGAATGAATTATAGTATAGATTATTATTTAATCAATTAGCCAAAAAGAATAATTCTGATTTTCACTCAATGACCAAATTTCTTTAGGTAGTTGTGTAAAATCTGCATAGCTTTTTTGTGGACTTCAATGCCAGTGTACATCTCAATCATATACTTGATCACACACCTCATTGATCAAACAAGATGTTCTGTGGCACTTGGTCACTTTAGCTCCACTTTGCCACAGCATGTAACACAAACCTTAAACAAAACCCAATAGAATTCTTGCCATTTTTATGGAAACAGATGAAATTTTAAAAATCCAATCTTTGATTTGTCATGCATTAACTAAGTGTAACCATGTTCAGATTCAGAAATCCATGTACAGTACATTGCAAGATTAATTTTATGTGAGGCATACTTTTTGATAACATGAAAAGAAATGTTGAAATTAGATATAATTGAATATCAATTAAAAATAGACAAAAAGGGAAATGAACTCTCTCTCTCTCTCTCTCTCTCTCTCTGTGTGTGTGTGTGTGTGTGTGTGTGTGTGTGTGAATAGCCCCAATTCCCTGCTGAAGCTGCCCATTCCAAATTATACAGCAAACATGGATCTGAGTTACATATAACCAGATGTTTACAGAGAAAATTCTTTATCAAGGTCTGATTGTATGTGATTGTTAGCATAGAAGCTTTTCTCACATCCTATAATTGTGAATTAGTTTGCTTTGTATTGTGATTGCTCTTTAGGACATAAGTATGTTATTTCTTTGTAAGTTTTTCTCTAGCATAAAAGACCATTTGCACTACATTTCTTTCTTTCTTTTTTGATTGATTGATAGATATTATATTAATATGTTATCCTTCCTCCTCATAGGAGACTAAAGGCAGCTTGCAAAAATTATAATCATGTAATAATATCAGGTTAAAATACTATACAAAATTATATATTGGAGGGGAGGGGAAATCACACCAAACAAACTTGGGAAGGTGGTGGAACCAAGTGAAGGGCATCTGCAGAAGAACTTAAAAGCCTTTTTGGCTTACACAAGGTGTTATGATTCTGCAAATAGCCTGGATCCCAGTTGTATAGGTTGTATACTTCTTTTATTCATATCAGAGCATACCACCTTCAGCCCCGTGGTGGGGGGAGAATTTACTGGGACAGACGGGTGCTCGCCACTGCTCAAAGCCCATACTTTAAAGGGAAACCAGTGGCATAATATGGGGGGACAGAGGGGCAGCCCGCCACTGGCGGCCCTTTTTGGGGATGGCAAAATTTCACAATAAATAGTACTTTGCTTCCACCACCAGACTTCCTAGCAGCTGAGGCGAAGAGGCCGCTGCAGAGACAAGCACTGGGATCCTCCACCACCACCAGTGTCCTGGACCCCACCCAGGGGGCAGCAAATTTGGCCTACGCCCCAGGCAGCTGAAACCCACGCTACGCCACTGAGGGAAACACCACCTCAGCATTTTCCGCTTCTGTTCTTCTCGCCAGGCTTCATTCCATTCCATGGGAGAAAGTCCGAAGCATGTCGGGAGAAGCTGCCGAAGTTGCTGAAGTGCTTCAGACTTTCTCCCACAGAGCAGAACGAAGTCTAGTGAGAAGAACAGAAGTGGAAAATGCCGAGGTGGCGTTTCCCTTTAAAGTTTGGGCTTTGAGCAGTGGCGTGTGCACACCTGTCCCGGTACATTCTTTTCCCACCACGGGGCTGACCACCATTTAAAAATATGGACATATGCAAAATGTAAATATTCAAAACAAAATAAATATTAAAATAATTAAACTATTTTTTCTTAACAGAAGCAGGCTACTTCTATAGCATTACCTTGTCCATGTACTAGATCTTCTTCTGCAGACATGGCAGGGAGTAAATTGCATGTACATTGATTGAATTTCTCCATATTCACAGAAAATTTGTCCTGTATCTAAGTCCTACTAAATTGAACCTATACACATACTCCTATGTACAGGATTATTTACTTGTAAGTAACATTTACAGCCTGTGTTTCATCCAGTGAGCTTAAAGCAGCCCAGAGGGATCTTCTTCTCTTTATTTTATCCTCACAACAGCATTGATCCAATGAAGAGGATTGGGGTGTGAGAGAATGCAGAGTCTAATAAAACCAGCTTTAACATATACAAAATCCACAGATTTTATGTAGTGTGCATGAATACATGAGATTCACCTTTTCCTAGGTCACTAATTAGTAACATATTCTGAACATTGGTGACTTACTGTATGTAAGTGCAGACAATCAAGATTCAAAATGAGAAAAACATTAGACCTCCATATGACCTACTTGAATTCATGTGTTTTAAAACTGTTGTAAGTCACCATGTATTGCTGTGCTGGAAGAAAGGCACAGTATAAAATAAACAAAATAAATGCATAATACTTCCTTCTTCAGGAGTCGGCATCAGTGGTAGGCAGCAACAGGTTCACACACAAACCCAGTAAAGGGGGGTAGCAAAATTGGGTGGCCTTTGGGCAGGGTGGAGTGAAATTGGGTGGTCACGCCCACCTCCCTGCCCTGCTCAGCTACCATTTAAAAAGTTTTATTCTATGCAAGCATATCAGAAATAAACAAAGCAAAAAGACAAAAACGTTGTGGCACCTTAAAAACTAATTGGTGTATTTTAATGTGAGCTTTTGTGGATCAAGTCCACTGGCTCTTTGGCTATAAACAGAGATGAACGCTGAACCCTAGAGTTGGTAACGACTGGCCTTCGAGCAAGGGCACCCTTTACCTAATAACAGAAGATCCCTGATTGGTATTTATTTATTTATTTATTACATTTGCTACCCCGCCCCAATCGGGTGAACCCGACTCTGAGCGGCTTACATCAAGGTTAAAACATAGAACAATCTACATCAATGCCATTTAAAATTAAAACTTAATATCAACTCTTAAAAAACCATAAAAAGTTAAAACAGTGTACAAGCTGCACACAGATTCAAATTTGACGTCAGGTTTTGTCCCTGCAAGTGGTTCAAGGTCTCCCTTGCTCAAAAGCCAGTCATATCTGACTCTAGGGTGCAATGCTCATCTCCATTTACAGCCAAAGAGCCAGTGCCGCCTGTGTTTGCAGATGTATACATGGCCATATGGCAGGCATGACTAGATCGCCCATGATGTAGGCTCCACCCATGACATAGGCTCCACCCACAACATAGGCTCCACCCATGGTGTGGTAACAATTTTTTTTGCTGCCCACCACTGGTCGGCATCTGAGGTGCACAACGAAGAGATTCAGCCATTGCCAATGCTCATGCTAGGGAAGAAGGAGTTGAAAGTCCATTTGAGTTATGTGCAGGTTTTGTTGCCTGCTAACAAGTTCCCCCTACCACTCTTGTGGGAGAAACAAAGTGTTCCATGAGAGAAGCCAGGGTCCCACCTCCTGCATACTCACTGGGGGGACCAGTTTGTGGCCCAACAAAACAAGGCCACCTTGGATGGACACTATCCAGATCTTCTTCCCATGGGGCCCTTGCCTCTGGGAACGGTTCCAGAGCACTGTCGTCAGCCATCCATTTGAAGGTGCTCAGCATTGCTACAGGGAGAAGGCCTGGCCAACCTCAGCTGGCGTTTGAAAGACGTTTGGACCGTCTCCAGCAGTCATGAGCAATTATCAAGCTAAATGAACCCAGAGATGGGAGCATTATTGAAAGGGTCATATATAAAGTTAATAGTTAATCAGCTCCAAAATCTAATTGAATTTACCTTGTTTTTCAATTGACGTTTAAATTTGCATTACTTTAATAAGCCAGGGAGACCTCGCTAGAATGAAGGTGAACCGCTGGCAAACACGACAACAGAAAAATAGAAGTGAATAGCATAAGAGAGAGGGAGTGAAAGGACTGTGGCATGAGGGAAACAGTTACAGCTCTTCTTTCTGTGTGTCACAATCCTAGTGGCACCCAGGCACAAACATCTGCAATTAACTTTTATTTTTCCATGTGAGGAAAATTCCTTGCCAGTGATGTGTGTGGTTTGGTTTGGAGGAGTGACATGGACTGAGCTATGTTGTGGAAGAGTCAGATATGTGTTGCCTGCTCCTCTGTTTTACCCCTCAATTTCCCCCTCTTCTTTGTTTACCTAAAGCCAGAAATCTGCTGAGACCAGGAGTGAAGTGGATCCTAGAGGGCAGCTTCTTTGCTAATTCTGATGGCTGAGGCATCCGGGAGAATTCGTTTCTGGCTTGTGCAGGAAGGCTGAAGTCTCAGCAACCATTGCAAAGAGTTAGTGACTATGGGAATTGTAATCCAAAGAAACCACCAGAGGTGCCCAAACTATGGCCCATGGGCCCGATTCGGCCCTGGTACCAATTCATCTGGTACACAATGCTCTCGCCGCTACCGGAAGGGGATGGGAGATGCGCCTACTAATGCACATACATGTCCAGAACCACTTCCAGGAGTGGTTTGCGCATTGGACGCATTTGCACATGCATGGTGACAGGGACATCCAGAGCCACTTCCAGAAGTGGCACAAATGCATTTGTGCATGCACGGGGACATCCAGAACCACTTCTGGGAGTGGTGTGGACACATTTGTGCATGCATGGGGACACCCAGAACCATTTCTGAGAGTGGTGCTGATGCATTTGCACATGTGCAAGGACATCCGGAACCACTTCCAAGAGTGGCATGGATGCCTTTGTGCATGCACATCCACACTACTCTGGGAAGTGGTTCCGGACACGCATGTGCAAATGCACCTGCTCCTGGAGGTGTGGGCAGGCCCGCTCAGCTGTTCTGGGCGCCTGATCAGGCCCCCAGTGCAAAAAAATTGGGCATCCCTAGTCTACAAGGCCATATATCCCACACTTCACGGTACTTTGGGGTAGCTTGGTTCACGTTTTCTTCCTACATCTACATGCGTTGGGCACTGGAGGAAAGCAACTTTTGAACCCTGCCAAGGGTTCTACTGTTTTACGTTGTTCTTTTTTCCTATTCTCATATGGATACTGAGAACAGGATAAAGGAGAGAAAAGCAACTGTAAAAACTACTTTCAGCTTCAACTTTCAGTATTGTGCAGCAACTGCACAATAACCTCAAATTATACTATCAATTGCCAGCATAGTACAGTCAAACGTCACATAAAGAGCACCTTGTTTAAAGAGTAATTTGCTTAAAGAGCAGAATTTTCTCTGAATGTTTGCATCGCTTAACAAATAAAACCAATCAAAAACTTACTTAACAAATAAATTGGGGTTCGCACCACCGCACACCAGAAGTCACAATTGGTCACTTACACTGGTGTTTCGCTTAAAGAGCAAACTCGCTTAAACAGCAATCCTGTGGAACACATTATGCTCTTTAAGCGAGGTACAACTGTAGTTCAAAAACAAGAAATTGCAAATAGATAAATATGGTAGGTACTGATTCAGTTAGAAAATACAGCCATACCTTGCATAACAAATTTAATTCGTTCTGCGAGGCTGCTCATTATGCATAAAATTTGCTACTCGAGTCTGACTCGCATAACAAATTTTTCGCTATGCGAGTCAGACTTTTCCCTATGGAAAAACTTGCATAACGAGCGTTTCTATGGGGAAAACTCGCATAGAGAAAAAATTTTGCTATGCGAGTTTTCCCCATAGAAATGCTTGTTATGCGAGTTTTTCCATAGGGAAAAGTCTGATTCGCATAGCGAAAAATTCATTATGCGAGTCAGACCACTTAGCAAAAACTTGCTCCTTATGCAAGTTTTTCGCTAAGGGAATGGTCGCTATGCGAGGTTTGACTGTATGGGTGTTCCGTGTGATCCAGCATCTAGTCATACCTACCACATGACCACGGAAACATCTGCAGACCCAGACAGTACTGGCTTTTTGGTTGTAAACGGAGATGAAAATGTTCCCTAGAATTGGATACGACTGATTTTCGAGCAAGAATGACTTTTACCTTTACCTATGCTATCAATGATTAAGAGAAGTGATTAAAAAAAAAAGTTTGCCTGTCTGTGTATTGCTACTAAAGAAACTGCCTGCAGCAGTTTCCTGATCAGCAAGCAATACACAAAGAGGCAAAGAAGAAAAATTGCTTCCCTTTTGAATTGCCAACATGATAAAGTGAATGAGGAGCTACTTCAGAATCTCAGCAAACTGAAGACTGGAGATCAGGAGTTCTCAACCTTTTTAAGCCAGGGGCCAGGTCGTGCTCCCTCAGACAGCTTCAAGGGCCAGATGGCCATTTTGCCCTTCCTTCACTACATGGCACTTCCTGGTGTGGTGGAGGCAGTGGGGGCCACATGACATGGTGTCCCAGGCTACATCCAGCCCACGGGCCGTAGGTTGAGAACCCCTGCTGAGGATGATCAGGGGAAATAAGATTATTTTATAACAGTACTGAAAACTGAAGACTTCCCCTGGCCATCAGAGGTCAGTCAGGGAAAATGAGATTATTATTTTGTTACATTCAGTTGATGGTGGTCACTGTAGTGATGCATCGCTTAGGCCACAATAAAATTTTACAGTACAGTCAAACCTCGCATAAAGAGTGCCTCGCTCAAAGAGTAACTCGCTTAAAGAGCAGAATTTTCTCTGAATGTTCACTTTGCTTAACAAATAAAATCAACCAAATCCTCACTTAACAAATAAATCGGGGTTCGCAATCCCCCCCCCAGAAGTCACAACTGGTCATTTACAATGGTGTTTCGCTTAAAGAGCAAACTTGCTTAAAGAGCAATCCTGTGGAACACATTGTGCTCTTTAAGCAAGGTACAACTGTACTGTAATTTGTTTTACTGTGATATAAGTGATAATAATGATTTCACTTCCCTGACCGTCCCCAGATGGCCAGGGGAAGTCCTCAATTTTCTAGGATCCTAAAGCAGCTCCTCAGTCAATTCACCATACAGTAAAACCTCACATAAAGGGTGCCTCGCTTAGAGACTAACTCGCTTAAAGAGCAGAATTTTCTCTGAATGGTCGCCTCACTTAACAACTAAAACCAACCAAAAACTCGGTTAACAACTAAATCAGGGTTCGCAATCCCCCCCACCAGAAGTCACAATTGGTCACTTACAATGGTGTTTTGCTTAAAGAGCAAACTCACTTAAAAAGCACTCCTGTGGAATGCATTATGCTCTTTAAGTGAGGTACTACTGTATAGGCAAGTAGGACACTGATACTGTTTGGGTAAATATCATTTAGCTCCTCCCCCACCCTCACGCAACCTGAGCCAGCATGACCCAGTTGCACACTACAAAATTCCCTACACCTGCATGACAGAAAAAAACAAATAATGGGCTCAAACTACAGGAAGCCAGACATAGGCTGAGTATTAGGAAAAACTTCTTAACTGTTAGAGCAGTATGACAGTGGAACTAACTGCCTCCAGAGGTGGTGAGCACTCCAACACTGGAAGCATTCAGGAAAGAATTGGACAACCATCTGCCAGATCTGTTTTGATTCGAATTCTTGCATTGAGCAGGGAGGTTGGACTCTTTGCGCTAAAAGGCCCCTTCCACCTCAGCGATTCTATGATTTGTGCCTGAGCAAACCACACTTGAGTATAATGCCCATGTTTACCACCTTGTGATCAGTCACAAAGAAATTAAGGAAGCTAATTTATGAAATACAGGCCTGACAAAAGGGAGATGCTAGACCAAGCGGATGTCTTTTTATCAGAGAGCATTACTACTAAATGAAGAGATGACTGTCTCTTGAGCTTTGCATCTGCTTCTCCCAGGGAGTACTTGAAACAAAATATTGTTAAGTTTTCCTTGGAACTGTAGCCTTTATAAGCTGAACCTACGCCCCATGGGCTGGATCCAGCCCACAGTGCCCACCCTCGCTCCAGCCACCACAGCCACCACCAGAATCAGCCACAGACTCATTTACGGCCATCGTAAACACATTTACAGCAGCCGTAAATGAGTCCATGGCCTTTGTAAACTCAGTCTCTAAAAGGTTCGCTATCACTGCAATATAGAGTCCAATCCAATGAGTAGGGAACATCAGTAATGCTCCTGTAACTCTTTCAGTCCCTGCAGCTTCAAGCCAAAGTGCATTACAAAGTCAGATCCATGTGACTAATCAAAGCTTCCCATCCTAATAATGCAGGGATTCTCAACCTTTTCAAGTTGGACTAGTTGGGGATGAGATCAAGGTTTGGTCCTTTCTTCATTCCCTCCTTCCCACTCAGATGAAGACACTGTAGGTGTACACTTGCACTGTAGCAAGTTCTGTCTGGCCTTGAATACACACCTTTCAAAGGAATTTAAATGAGAGGAAAGCAGGTGAAATAAAGGAGGAGCAGAAGGAGACTGTCTGTGGACTTCTGTCAGAGGTGGTGGGACACTGACTTTGCTTCTTGATGGAACAGAAATATATCCCAACGGTCTCATATACTCCATATGATTCTTTTGTTTGCGTACCACACAATGCATACTTATTGTATTGACCACTTCTTGAATTAAATGCCAATAAAATCTAAAGGACACAGCTTTTCCATTGATGCATTTAGACACTGGCTGGGGAGACTCATGGGGAATTTCCCTATCCACCCACCCCACCTCCATCCCCACTGATCCTCCACTGACTTTCTTTATTCATGTCAGAGGCACCACCAGCATATAATAACATACAAAGCTAAAATTAACACATCTAAAAACAAAATAGAATTTAAAAGGACTAGATGACATGTGCCCAATATCAAGCCACTTCAACAGCATTTCCTCTTGCCAATGTAACGTCCTCCTCAGCGCACGTTGAGGGGCATCGTGTGCATTGTATCATATGGGAGATAGTTTGTACTTCTCCACGTTTACACAGGCTGTCATGTACAGGAAAACCCCACTTTCTCAGATTAGCCCTTCATCTTCCTACCCCTGCACACAGTCTATTTAAAGCTTTCCACACAGGCCATGGTTGTGCTTGGCCAGGTGGTAGAGAGCTCCTTGCTCGCCTTCCATAGTTATCTGGAAGCTCCTTGCAACCTTGCTCGCCTTCCATCATTGTAAGGCGGTCTGTGGGGACTGGTTGTTCGGAGGGGCAAAAGTTGTGAGGAAGCTATGCCTTGATTTCAGTCTCTGCTTTGGTGGTTGGAGATCAAATAGCAGATGTGTTTCTGAGGAACTTACTTTGATCCTCCGCTAACTGAATGGAGGGTCAAAGGGGAGAATCAGGAGCCAACTACTAAAATTATCTAGAGCTCCAACACCACCCTGCATTTCTTTCTTTTTTCTTTTTTTATTAAAGTTTTTTAACAGTAAAGAAATATTTAAAAAAGAAAACAGAACAAATTACAAAAATGACATGACTTACTATACCAAAAGAAAAAATAACAATTGTAACAAAACACAACAAGAAAAGAAAAAAACAACAAATTATTTCAATTATTTTCAATACATTCTGTTTCTTAACCATTCTACTTATATGTATATGTAAAATATACTTTTACACTTTGTTCCAATTGTTCTATTCATCATGGTATTACAACTTTTTATAACACAATACATGCCAAAAACAGATTGCATTCGGTGCAGGTTTATCTCCTTTATTTTCCCTGAATGTATACTGCAAAAAAGGTTTCCAAACGTCCCAAAATCTATTTTGTTTTAATATCCCCCTTTTTATGTTTAAATCCCATGTAAGTTTCTCATTAAGCGCCATATCCCAAACATCGGTATACCATTTACTCAGATCTAAATTCAAAGCACCTTTCCAATTTCTGGCCACCTGTTGTCTTGCCAAAGTTAAGAAAATAGCTAATAAGTCCTTTGTATTTTCCTCTAAATTCAATTCCTCTAAGTCTGTCAGTAAAACAATTTTTTTCATTCAACTTTAAATTAAAATTTAAAATTTTAGCTATTTCTTGTTCAATTTTTTGCCAGAAATTGGAAATAATTTTACAATCCCACCACATATGTTTATATGTCCCAATTTCCTGTTGACATCTCCAACATCTCTTTGAATTGCTACTATCTATTTGGTTTAGTTGAACTGGCATCACATACCACCGCCACAAAATTTTATAATTATGTTCTTTAACTTTTGTGGAAAGGTTTCGTATAATCCTGTTTTTCCACCTTTTCTTCCAGTTTTTTTAAGAAATGTTTATATTTAAATCTGTTTCCCACATTCTTTTGAGAACATTGTGAAGTTCTTCAGTACAATTTATCATTTTGTATAACTTGCTTACTACTCCTTTTATCCCCATTAAGCCTTTTCTTATCTTATATAACATTTCCTCAAACTCTGTCAACTGTCTTACAGGTTGTAGTTTCTCTTTATATTCCTTATTCCACCTATCCAACATTAGTATCTGAAGCCAGTTCAACCTTAATTCCTTATAAATTTCTTTTCTAGTATTTTTATTCTCAATCAAACTCAACCAATCTTTTAATAAAACTATATCATATTTATGCATTATGTTTTTTAGTAACGCTGAATTTTTAATCAGGAATGTCTTTAAATCTTGCAACTCTATTATTGGCGAGATATTTGGTGCCAATTTTTCTTTTAGTTTTACCCATACACTTATCATAGCTTTTAGGACATTGTTTTTTTTAAATGGAAAACTGTATTTTCCAAAAAATCTTCATTTACATACACATTACTGTCTTTCATTTCTGTATCTTTCCATATAAGGTCCTTTATCGTTAGTAATTTTACCAAATCTTTAATTTGAAATGCCCTGTAATAAGATTTAATGTTAGGTAACCCCAAACCGCCCTCTTTCTGTGACTTATACCATAAACTTTTAGGTATTCTTGCTCTTTTCCCTCAATTACAATAATTATTCAATAAATTTTGAAAGACTCCTAATTTTTTTTCTGTTTGTTTAATTGGAAGGACCTCAAATAAAAAATTAATCTTTGGTAATAAACTCATTTTACAAATGGCAATCCTTCCAAACCAAGAGGTCTTCAACTTCCGATATTGAACAATTTTCTTTTTTATTTCCTCTTTCACTTTATCATAGTTTAGGTTTTTCAAATCCTCTATAGTATCCACTATATTTACCCCCAAGTATTTTATACTTTTCCTAATTTGAATTTTGAATTTTTCCTTAATTTTCCCTAACTCTTCCTTATTTAATTTACTGAAAATTGCTTCCGATTTCCACCAATTTATTTTCAGGTCTGTTACCTCTTCAAATTTTTGCAAGTGACTTTGAATCTTTTCCATATTTCTTATAGGATCTTTCATTATAATCTGCATACAAACTTATTTTTGTTCCTTCTATCCCTTCTATATTTGAATCACTCCTTATTGTTCTGGCCAATAACTCCATAGCCATAATAAACAAAATGGGGGAAAGGGGACATCCTTGTCTCATTTCCAGCTTTAATTTCACTATCTTCTGTAAAAGAATCACTTACTTTTACCTTAGCATAACTACATTTATAAAGCTGATTAATTACATTTTTGAACTTTTCCCCAAATCTACCTTTTAAAATAATTTCCTTGATAGTAACCCATTGCCACAAGTCAAAAGCCTTAAAAATGTTTAAAGATAATAATCCTATTTTACCTGCTCTTCTGTTATTTATTTCTAACAAATTTAACACTCTCCTTATTAAATCAGACATATCTCTTTCCCTTAAAAAAAACCTGCCTGGTCTGCATGTATATATTCCCCCATAAAACTGTTTAGTCTGTTTGCCATAATTGCTGTAAAAATCTTTGCATCCTGATTGATCAAAGCAATTGGGCGATTCTAAGTTTTTTCCTGGTTTTGGTGTTAATACTATAATGGATCTAAGCCATGAAGTTGGAGATTCTCCCCATTCCAGTATATAATTATATAGCCTTTTTAATTTTGGAGTAATAATTTGTTTAAATTCTTTATAAAATTCGGCAGGTAATCCATCTTCTCCCGGGGCTACCACCCTGCATTTCATCCACATGAGTACCCAGCATGTTGGGGGCAAAATGCTAATTAACTTGTGAACTATCCGGAGAGTGCACTAAGCACTATGGGGCAGTATAAAAGTGTAATTGCTACGAATCTGCTCCACTCATCTTTCCATGGTTGGAGAAAGTTCATGCACAGAATGGCCACTCCAGCATGATTTCCTTGAGGAAGCTGCCTTGAAAGCATCCAAGTTTTTCTCAACATCAAAAATAGGGAATCCCAACTCCTATGGTGGGTTGGAAACTTTTGTAGTCTGGAAGTTCCTTTCCTCAGATTTAACTGATACATTGAGAAATTCTGGATCAAGGGCTGGGGTGTATTTGAGCTTTTCATATGCTGATAAATCTCTTACTGATGCATCATTGTCTGTTGGGTTTTGGGTGTATGTGTGAGAGAGGTGATGGTAATGGAGACTTCTGTCTTGACCAGGGACTGCATGTTTCCCACAATGAGACTTCAAGGTTAGAACTTTACTTAAACAAAGGAGAATATTCAGACACTAAATTTGGCTCTGGGTGTTGAGCTAAGAGCTACATGAACAAAGAACTGTCATTCTTTTTTTGGAGAAAGTGGCTAAAATCCAGTAGTAATTTGCAATTAGAATAGGTTCATTGAATCAGTGGGGATTTGGTGAGTCAAGTCTCCCATAAGTATTGTTTATTCCTTTGAGATCTGGTGAGTCAATTCCTCCATAAATTTCATTGATTCAAATGGCCTAGTCTGGTTGCGACGTGCTACTCCCAAATAGATGAATTTATGGCATAAGTCTCCAGTGAGAGTCCTTGTGCCTTCACTACAGTGGTTTTCTTTTTCCTTTATTTAATCTCCTACTAAGTAATAGGCTTAATAATCCTTATCTTTTTGAAGGATTATTGCAAAGTGCCTAGTAATATTGGAGCTTTATAAAACAGCAACAGTAACAATAATTATGGAGTGGCCATTTGTTTTCTCTTATTGATTCAGCTGGAGTTTGACAAATTTTGGGCTTTCCCACAATTCAACGGAGAAGCAGATGCTTTGGATCTAAAATGTCAGTCCAGTTGCTGGCATTATTATTCAAAAGGATCTCTTATAAGGAGCCTCTGCCTGTGACCTTGGGGAACTGCTACAGTACTGCTAATACTGGGCCCCCATGAACTAGAAGATGCCATATGTTTTTGTACAGTTGCTACTCTATCAAAGGTGGAGAGGCTTTGTAGTTTCACTTTTAAATGCTTTATAGTATGCTAACTGTCTTGAAGGGCTCTAGAATGATTGAGAAGGATATATCTCCTACAGACTTAACCTGACATAATTCTGTCACTCAGAGAATTATAGGAATTATATTTTTGTGGAAGAGAGAGAAAGTCTAGGGCTCTCTCACAGAGAATGTTTAGTATTCTCACTAGAGGAAATCCTTGGGAACGTTTCAGGGTTCTTCTCAAGAAGTTGTGATACTTAACACAAGTCTCTTGCTAAAATAGTTTCTCACTGGCTGTTGCTATTTCGGTTCTGGGCTCAGTTTCAAATAGCTGATTATGAACATTAAAGTGATTTAGAGTTTAGTCCCCAGAATATGTAAAATACCACCTTCTTCCATATGAACCTGCTTCATTATTATGATGTTACAGGTTTTCTATACAACTTCTGAGGCAAACTTGATGGGATGCAAAAATTGAGCTTTTTTCATTGTGCCCAGGCACTAAAGGAGTCCCATCTATTTTTACCTGATCTGGCCGGCACTTTTTTACTTAGGCCAGAAACAAACATTAAAATTTCTCTCTGACTGGAAAAGGGATATTCTAAATAAAAGAAGCCTCCAAATTTCTCTCATCTTCAGGATTATACAGTCTAGTTTGCTCCTCCGAAACTGGCCAGTAGATTAATACACATATGCTCAGTGATGGGCAGCAACAGGTTTGCACCAGTTCGCCAGAACCAGTAGTAACTTTTCCCAGTGTCCCGGAGAATGGGTAGCGGCTTTTGGGGGAAACCACTTTGGGGGCTTTCCTTTTCACAGGTCCCCCCACTGTGCATGCGCGGCAAGCGCTTGGTGTGCATGCACACCTACAACGCTTGGTGCACATGTGTGGCCTCCTTGCTGTCCTCCCAAGTGTGTACTTATTTTTATGTGATTTTGTACGTTGGCTCTGCCCACATCATTGGCTCCACCCACAGTGTGGTAGTAAAAAATTTGGCTGCCCACCACTCCATACACTTATATGCGGATGACATGGTAATTCTCTCCTGGGCCCCAAGAAATCTCAGAAGAGCATTGACATCCTTAGCTCACTATTGTAATAATAATCAACTGGAGATTAATTATCAGAAAACTAAAGTTATAACTTTCACAAAAAGGCCTAAGAAGCATATTTGGCGAACAAATGGACATAGGATAGAGCAGGTCTCCAATTTTAAACACATGATAATGGTCCTCCAAGTCTTTGGCTCAAGAAATGCCCACATCATACATGCTGCTCATACAATTCTGGCAGACCCCTCAATGGCACAATGCTATGTTGTAGGAGCAGTTACCACAGCAGTAATTTTAAAAAACTGATTTTATTTCTTTTAACTTTGAATGGATATGTTTTTAAAAAATAATATATTTTAACTACATTCTAAGCATTTAAATTTTTAAAAAATTACCTCTCATTTTACTGTGCTGGCTGTGGACCATAATAAAGTGATTGATTGATTGACTAGTTTGTTTTGACTGATTTCACAAACACTGAAAGGTTACATCAACCCTCGATATAACTTAATGTGCTTCTGAATTAGGGGCTTTCCTTAATTGCTCTTTCTGGCCTTAGCTAGACCTGCTGAGGAGACTGTATTCTGTTGTTGGATGGCTGTAAATGTCTTTATTTCAGCTGCTGCTTCTGTTTGCTCTGGTGTTGAGTGCCTTACAGAATTTTATTATAATTTTATTATTTTTAAAATTATTATTTCATGATAGTGGCTTTAAAATTTTATTATCTACCTTGAGTATGTAATTGTAAATCTTATGTTTGACCAACAACAAAGCCAAGAAAGTGGCTTCATTTTAGCAGTCCAGGGTTTGATCAGGACACAAAAGAATTGTGGAATTGTGGAATAAACTTGACATCTAAACACAGCAAATGTCTGTATGCCTGTCCATTTTGGGAAAAGAAAGTGCTAAATGTTGCTGGCACATATATGACTGAGGACCTACTTCAAATAAGTGGCTGGATTACCTTTCCGTGGGCCATGGAACTATGGGAATTGCAGTTCTGTAAGTGACCTGATTAGACCTCTGAAAAAGTAACATCCAAAGACATGACATTTTGCACAGATACTAAATGATGATTGAGAGGGCAGCAGCCAATCAAAAGCAAGTATTCTTGGATGAAACTGAACTGGATAGTCTGTAGTATGACCTGATGCAAGAGCAGATAAGGAGGTTTCATCCTTCCTGATCCTCCTGGATCTCTCAGAGGCTCTTAGTGCTGTTGACCACAGTATCCTTTTAGAGAAACCATCAGGGTTAGGAATCAGGGGTACCACATTACTTTGAGGAACCAGGGCTGCCATTTGGGGGTCATTCTGGATCTAGCTTTCAATATGGAAGCCCAGATTGAGGTGGTGACCAGATTGGCTTTTTTTCAACTTCTCCAGATCACCCAGCTGCATCCCTTCTTGGACAGGAGGTCCAACATTGATCCACGCATTGGAAGTCTCAAAGATTGGGACCCCAATTTTCATTTAACATACTCCCCAAATAGAAAATTTTATCCACTCTTTCTTGTGTTCCTGCCATTAGCTTTCCATGAGTTGATGAACAGCTTATAACCAGATATTTCATCTTCTTGGTGTTGAGATCCAAACCATATTCTGCACTTGAAACTCAAACTCAACCTACCATCAACTGCAGATCTGCAAGGTTTGTGGCCAACAATACTGTGTCATCAGCATATTGTATGCTATTCAGGTATTCCCCTTAATTTTAATGCCCATGTTTAAATCTGATAGTGCTTCTGAAAAAATACTCTCCAAATATATATTAAACAGTGTCAGGGACAACACACAACCTTGTCACACACTTATACAAATTTAAACCTGCTCTGTCAGCTGTTCTTCAACTCTGACTTGAGCTGTGTGATTCCAGTAGGTTGGTGATGATTCTGATATCTTTATCATCTACACCTATTTTCTTCAGTGCAATTATCATCTTTTCATGCTGGCATATGTCAAGGCTTTTGTATAATCTATAAAACATGCATGCACATCATGTTTCATGTCTCTACATCTTTGTATGTGATGCAGAAGGCAAATGGAAGGCCACTGCATTACATTGCTCCCAGGGCAATCTTCATGGCTGAGGATCGCCCTGAGGATAGCCAATATTTGGAATTGGATACAGCACTTAAAGAAGATGAAGAATATGACTGGTGACTAATCTTAAATAAATGGATAGATTATATTTTGACTAGCCTTGTTGTTTGGGTGATTCTGGTTTTGAAGCCATCTTCCTGAACAAAAGTGGCAGGAAGAAGAAACAAAACATTCATATTTCTCATTCATGTTACTGATTTCCCAGTTGAAATACTGAATAGGTTACATTTCCCCTGATCATGCCATCTAGGTGATTCGGGAAGCTGAAGTTGAAACTATTTATCAGTGTGGATTTGGGGAATTGTAATCCTATTTCCCTGAAAGATTTCTAGAATTGCAAGATCTGGAAATAAAAATATTTCCACATATATTACTGATGCTTCATACCTGTCATAACAGGATAAATTATATCTCAGTAGACCTGGCCTGCTGCAGGAACCTGAGAGATCTAGTACAAAGAAGTTCTCTTTTCTGTTCCTAAATATTAGACTGATTGTGAGGATGGAATGAGAAGCAAGACTAGGGACAGGAGAAGAAAAGACATGAAGCATTGGGGTGGATATAACCCATGTATATGCTGAACAACTGCCATCATAGAGATAAAGGAAACCCATGGAAAAGGAAGGGTTTGGAAGATGAGGGGAAAGAGAGAGGGCACTGGATTGAGGGTAGGACTTGTAAGTTTTTAACTTTTTGAAGCTGAGTATTTTTTGTTGTTGTTGTCATTGTCGTTGTTGTCGTTGTTCAGTCGCATAGTTGAGTCCAATCCTTTGCAACCCCATGGAGTACTGCACGTCAGGCACCCCTATCCTCTACCATCCTCCACAACCTGCCCAATTTTGTGCCCATTGGATCAACAATACCATCTAGCCATCTCATTCTCTGCCATCCCCTTATTTGCTGATACATTAATTAATATAAAAGCCACCATCAGAAGAAGAGTCTCCTGCTAAATTGGACTAAAAACTATCTAGGAGACCTTTAATAGAATCATAGAATAATTGAGTTGGAAGGGGCCTTTTAGGGCATTGAGTCCAACACCCTGTTCAATGGAGGAATCCCAATCAAAGCAGATCTGACAGATGGTTGTTCAATTCTCTCTTGAATGCTTCTACTGTTGGAGCCCTCACCATCTCTCGAGGCAGTTGGTTCCACTGTCATACTGATCTATGTGTTAAGAGTTTTTTTCCTAGCACAGGGCCGTAGCCAGGATTCTAGATTGGAGAGGGGTCAAACAATTTTCAGGATGGGAAACAATGTCACACACACACATATAACATTGGCATCCCAAGGTGGGTTGGGGGGGCTGTTAGCTCAGGAGGGGTTTCACCCCCTGCCCCCCTGCCCCAGCTATGGCCCTGTTCTGGTATTCAGCCTATATCTGGCTTTCTTTAGTTTGAGCTCATTATTATGCTTCCTCCACTCTGGGATGACAGAGAACAGATCCCACCCCTTTATGATCATCTTTTAGGTATTTTGAAGGGGTGCACAAAAAGAGCATCCAAAGGGATTGTGGTATTTTTTTTTAACCACAATCAGGAGTACCTGGTAATGGCAACCAGAGCCAGAGCCTGAGGGGCACCAGGGTGGGCTCGGCCCACCCTGAGTTAGCATTTGCCCACCCTGGCAAGATGTGGTTTCCCATAAGAATGGATTGAAAAGAAGCTTTATTCCCCACCCTGAAAAAATATTCACCCACCCACATCTAGAATCCTGGCTATGGCCCTGTTGATGACTAATCTTTCCCACATTAGGCCAGGTGAAAGGAACTGCAGAAGGGACTCACCAAAAGGTGCCTTCATTTTGGCAGTTTCATATCTGCACTAGGCATGGAACAAGAAGGTATTTGAAGAGTGCTATAATATCCCCTCTTAGTTTCCTTTAGTCCGTTCCTATCATAGTCACTGTGTGCTGTCAAGTCAATTCTGACTTATGGCAATCCTTTCCAGAGTTTTCCAGGTACAGACTACACAGAAGTGGTTTACCATTCACTTCTTCTGGGACTGTGCAGCTTGTATGAAGTCACACAGGCTGGCTCTTCTCCTGGGCTGCAGCTGAATCTAACTCCCAGCCTCAAGCTCTGTAGCCAGATGCTTAAACCACTGTGCTATCCAGCCATCTTCCAAGGACCAAAGTATGTCTCCGGAGCCTTCCCAAAGATGACATGAGCACAACAGCATCCTCTTACTCACCAATGCCAATAAGCTGGTAATTGTGAAGCATACTTTTGCTGATACTAAATGCAACTGTCATGACTATTAGCCTTATCCTCTGTAAATTTGTCTAAATCTGATTTCAAAGTGATCTATATTGTTAGCCATCACTGTATCTGGTGGTAATGAATTCCATAGTTTAACCATGGCTGAAAAAGTGATTCCTTTTATGTGTCCTGAATCCCTCATTATTCAGCTTTATGGTTTGCCCCTGTGCTACAGTATTATGAGAGAAGAAGAAAAATGTCTCTGTATATGTCTTTTCCGTCCCATCCATTATTTTACTGTGTTCTCGCTTAAGCATCATTTTTCCTAAGGTAAAAATCTCCAAGAAACTGTAAATGCTTCGCTTACAGAGCAGCTTCGACTCGTTCGGCTTTTTCACTTTTTCCTTGCCTAATATCTGTGTCTGTTGCAAACATATTCCTTGGATCAACTTGATAGTTAGGGACAACACAGAAGGGACTTGGGGAGCACAATTTGTTGAAAAAGCCAAATCTGACCTACAGGATACAAGCACCCTGTGCAGTCTCACTGAAATTAACAGGTACTAAACAAAATCAACGTAGCCACCATCCAGTTATGGTTGTTATTGTTCTCAGAAAAGCAACAGTGAACATTGATTCTTTTTTAAAGGCCACCTTTTATTAAATGGTGATTAGTTCACTTGAGACCCAGCATGGAATAGTGGATAGAGTGGAAGAATTGTGCTTCTCATCAAGTGGACGAAGTACACTGGCAATGAAAGCTGTAGTTTTCTAAAGCCCTCTTCTCTTTGGATAGGATTAACTCGTGGTGAAGTGCATCTGACATCAAAATATATTTTGGGGACAAAAATTGTGAATAGCATGCCAAGATTTGTGAGTGGCAGGTTGATAAATGACAACTGATAGCATGGAGATCTTTTAAAACAGACTTAAATGACAGGTTCCTTGCTTTGTATGTAGAGGCGTTTTCTTTTTTCAAGATCAAAGGTGCAATTTGAACTTTAATGTATGCTGGCTAGAATAGTTTTCAAATGGGCAAAAGTTTCTTGTGCCAACACAACTTGCCTTGTGGCATAATAATCCCACCCTATCATCTGATCTCAGGCCTGCTGGCACATCTGTTATGCTGGCTGAGATTAGGTGATAGAAGACTGACAAGGGGAGAGTGTAAGAAGGTGAGGAGCATGGTAGTTCATTCAACCCTCTCTCAGTTCACAAGAACATCCACTATCCCAGCACAACATTAGGCAAATATTAAAGGTAAAGGTCACCATTGCTCGAAAACTAGTCCTATCCGACTCTAATGGGTGGTGCTCATCTCTGTTTACAGCCAAAGAGCCAGTGCTATTTACATCTATAGATGTTTCTGTGGTCATGTGGTAGGCATGACCACAGAATGCTGAAGCACATGGAATTCTGTTACCTTTCTTGCCGAAGTGATACCTTTTCATCTACTTGCAATTTCTTGCTTTCAAACTGCTAGGTTGGCATGAGCTGGGACAGAGATGGTAGTTCACTCTGTCAAGCAGCACTCGGGTCTCAAACTGCTGGTCTGCTGACCTTCCAGTCGTCAAATTCAGTGTCTTAACCACTAAGCCATTGCAGTCCTTGTAGGCAAGTATCAGAGAAACCCTAATATCCCAACATCCTTGGCCTGGAAGGAATTTGGCTCCAGCACAGCCTCGTCCCTTAGCCATCTTTGCTAGTTAAAGTTGCATAGTTGAGAAAAGTAGGTTTCCTTTGTTCCTTGAAATGCATCTACATTTATAAACTCCTCCACACACAGTTCCCAATTAATATAAAGATCAGGGTTTAGATCTGGGGTTCCCAACGTGGAGCACATGCCCCACAGGGGGGCAATTTGATTTTTAAGGGGGGCAATTTGAGAATGAGTTATTAACCGTGAATGGCCTTTTAGGCTTCCTCCATGTGAATAGGGGTTAACTTTTTGAATAAGAATTATATGTCATGGGGGCAGGGGAGGCATCAGGATTTTAGAGATCCTTAGGTTGGACATGGACCAAAAAAAGGTTAGGATTCAGAGCCACTGGTTTGATGAAACATAGCAAGTAGTTTATCTGAAATCTCAGATCAAGGGACATTTATTTTGCACAGATACAGTACAGTAAAATAAAGGGAACTGACGTAAAGGGTGTGCCTGTGACAGAGGTAATTGACACAGGCTCCAGCTGATCGGCATACATAGCCCCAGCTGATCAGCAGTATCTTCCTGGAGATGCAGCTGGCACTGTCTCCACCAGTCAGATGGAGCCCCCTCAGATGCACAGCATATTTTTTTAAAACATTAATTCATAGTGTCAGTACTGTGATATCTCACATAAATAGCTTAAAAATGATTACCACTGGCAGTGGAGAGGGGCTTCAGTAGATCAACTGGGGATGATCTCTTCTGTTCAGTTGCAGCCACCTCTGCTGCCCTGGTAGCAGAGATTGCCTCCTGCTGAATGAGGGAGACTGTTCCCAATTGATCCATAGCAGCTCTGCTGCTGCCGCAGATTGCTTCTGCCAATCACTTGACTTCTCCCCCATCAGATGATTAGTGAAGATGCACAGGAATCTGCTGATCAGTGGTTGCAATCTACCATGGCAATGGAGATATGCTCCAGCTGATGTGAGAGACTGTTTGCAGATGATCCATACCATCTCCATTGCCACTGTGAATCCTCTTTGCTGAGCAATTGATTTTTAGCATCTCCCCAGCCCCAGTCAGCTGACTGGTGGAGATTTGCTACTGGAATCTGCTGCAGCAGAGAGATGCCATGGAGTAACTGAGGACAGACTTTCCCAATCAGTTGGAACCTGTCTCCACTGCCACAGCAGATCGGAGCCACTGATCAGCAGGGTTAGGCTCCAATTGGTAGGAGGAGACTGATATGAACATGCACACTGCCTCAAACACCACGTGACCTGAAACAAAGGGGTTTGTTGTTGGTTTTTTAAACACCTCAACTTCAGCATGGAAATTTTGGCTAGGAACGCAGGTTCCCACCTAGGATGGCTGATTTAAGGGCAGCCATCTCTCCCCCCACCTGGCATCTGTATCTGTATCTGTTTTTAGCTGTTTTATCGGTTTTATTGCTTTAATGTTTTAAAATTTTCTATGAACTTTTAAGGTTTTTATATATTGTTATGACCATTACCTATGGCGGTAATGTATGTTGTAAGCCGCCCAGAGTCGGGTCTTCCCAATTGGGGCGGGATACTAAATACGAACAATAAATAAATAAATAAATAATAGTCAAAATGTGCCCTGAATTTGGCCTTCCATATTAATTTGTTTATTTATATGGTGGCTCCTGAATTTTTCTATTACCTTATCTAAAGACAGACTTTCTTGTCACAGTACTGATATCCATGTGTTCTTATCAATTGGAAATAAGTCAGGCTACATAGGATATATGACAGTGATGGACAGCAGCCGGTTCTCACTAGTTCACCAGAACTGGTAGTAGCTTTTCCCAGTGTCCCAGAGAACCAGTAGTGGCTTGGGGGGGGGGAACCACCTTGGGGGCTTACCTTTTTGCCTGTTGGCACGCATGCACGTCTGCAGTGCTTGGTGTGCCTACAGTGCTTGGCATGCATGCGCACCTATAACACTTGGTGCACATTCTTGCCTATAGCGCTTGGCATGCCTACAGTGCTTGATGGGCATGCATGCCTACAGCACTTTGCCTGCTGAGCCAAGCTGCCGAGTGGCAGCCATGCACAGCCATGGAGGAACTGGTGGCTGCTGCTGAGGCCCTCAGCAGCCTCCTTGCTATCCTCCCAAGTGGGGAGGAGGAAGAGCAGCTGCTAGCCTGAAGCTCCCTACAACCTGCTCCCCAGGGTAAGTGACTCACCTTTGGGTGTGGGGTGGGTGGGTGTATTTTAATGTGTATTTAATGAGTATTTATTTTTAATGTGTATTTGTATATGTTTTATGTGTATTTAATTTATATTTTTATGTGTTTTATGTCTCTTTGATGTGTATTTAATGTGTATTTATTTTTAATATGTATTTTTATGTATTTCTATGTCTATTTAATGTGTATTTAATGTGTATTTATTTTTAATGTGTATTTAATGTGTTTTTATGTGTATTTTTATGTCTATTTAATTTGTATTTTTATGTGTACTTATTTTTATGGGTTTTTTTACTTTGGCTCCGCCCATGACATTGGCTCCGCCCATGACATCATGAAGTTGGCTCCGCCCATGATGTTGGCTCCACCCACAGTGTGGTAGTAAAAAAAAATGTGCTTCCCCCCCACTGATATATGATACATAGAGAGAGAGAGAGAGCAAATGGTTCACTGGCTAAATCATTTAAGATACATTCAATAGATAATTCACTTCTTAGCTGTAGATAGAAGCAGTTAAACAGCAAGGCAGTACAACACGAACACCATTTGAGCACTGCACTGCTTGCTGCAGTTCAGCCACAAAAGACATCCTCCCCATTATATATAAAACATTACTAGATACAGCTAAACACAGAAATACAGGATTGAAATCTCTATGTGAGCAAGATCAAAATGTAACATTTCAGAAGAATTATAGAGTGGCATGGGGAATCAAAAACTCTTTAAATCTATCTCTTCAAACATACAACAACAACTTCAATTATATATCAGGGTTACATAACACAAGTGAAATTGGAACATATATCTAAAGAGTCTAATAATTTTTGCTGGAGAGACTGTGATGTCTTCGGGACTTTATATCATACATCGCGGCTGCGTCCCTAAGCAGCTAGTTTTTGGTCTCTGATACATTCTGAATTAGAGCATTTCATGAGTCAACAAAACTGTTTTGATTCTGCAGGTGAGAATATGAAGCTGTTTGTGATGAGAGTGTCTTTAAGCACCCCAGAAGGCCATCCGGCCCCACAAGCCCAAGGTAGCCCAGGAGAGAGAGAGTCTCCCTTGCCCCCAGTGGTTGAGGATGTGACACTGCTGGTGGAGGAAGGACCACGACCTGATGTGGGACAGTTAGAGGAGGCCAAATTGGCAGAAATAAGTGGGCTGGAGTAGCACATCTTAGGGTCATCATCAACCATGTTTGATGAAGGGGAGAGATGAAGACAGGCAGTCAAACACTAGGTCCCCACCTTGTGTGCTTCTGTGGAAGTGCAAAAAGGGACAGCGGGCAGATGGACCACTTCCTCCTGCCCAGACCATTTGGTTGTGGATCAGGTCAATTGACCTGAGGCTTCATCACAGAACTCGCAGCTGAGTGTCCTTACCACCTGAAGGGAACTGCAGAACTTACCTCAACCCAGCTTTGGCACTGAAGATACAAGCAGAAACAGGAGTAGCAAAAGAGACTCCAGGAAAACAGTGTTGCCTTTACCAGCCCTCCTTAAAAGAACTGTGTCCTGAATTGATACCTGTGTTTCTCACCGTTTCTCCAGACCTGGACTTTCAGGAACTTCAGAGAAGCCAACTGGGACCCCAGTGAGATGGACTGTGGCTAGGGAGTCAGTACTGAAAATTCAACCACCACCACCTGGGAATGTGGGGAAATGGCAATCGGGGCTAACTCTGCTTTTAATAAATGCTTTATTTTATTTTATTTATTATTAAATTTAATACCCCGCCCCATTCGGGAGGACCCGACTCTGGGCAGCTTACATCCAAAATAAAAACAAAAATAAAACCCAACACTAAAACGTCAGAGTTAAAACCATCAGAAGATTAAAAACAACACAGGGCTATATTCCAATGTTCCCAGAATCCAACCCAAGGGGGCAGTCCTTATATGAGCCATTTGGTATGGGAACTCATGTTCCCGGGTCCCCAAACCTGTCCTGCCAGCCAGGTTTTTAAACCCTTTCGGAATGCTGCATGAATGACAAAAACAAGCCAGAACCCAAGGAATTATTGCGTGGGGACTCCTCAGCTGCTGGTTCCTTGGGGTGTGTGGGGTCAATGGAACTCATATTGCTACACAAAAGATATTGGAACTCTAGTAGGTTTTGTGTTATAGTCTGTCTGTGCAGTCTTTGAATATTCACAGATAAGGTACAATACAAAGTTTTACCTTTTTATTGATACAGTTGACATTTGCTGTTTGCACTATTTCCTTGAATTTTTAACTTTCATAACATTAGTATGGCGTGCTTGTTCTTATACAACAACAATCCAACTTTTGGTTTCTTTCTTGATGGTCCCCAGTTTTAGTCATGCCTAAATTAAGTTGTTTCCTACCATTATTTCTCAGGTGCAGGTAAAGGCCACCCTTGTTCGAAAGCCAGTTGTAGCCAACTCAAAGGTTCAGTGCTCATCTCTGTTTTTAGCCAAAGAACCAACAGTGTCTGGGTTTGCAGATGTTTCCGTGGATATGTGGCAGGTGTGCCTAGATGCTGGTGTGCATGGAACACTGTTTACTTTCCCACCAAAGTAGTACCTATTTATCTACTTGCAATGTCTTGATTTCGAACTGCTAGGATGGCAGGAGCTGGGACAGAGACGGGAGCTCATTCTGTCATGTAGTACTCAGGTATCGAACTAAGTCTTCATGTTCAGCGTCTTAACCACTAAGCCACCACAGTCCCATTTCACAGCCTTTGGTTACCTCTTAATCATTTTGGTTTTTCATAGCTTTCAGAGTTTTAGTTCTGTCTGTCTGTTTAGTCATATCAGACAAGAAACAAAACAAAAGAACACTGCAATATTTCTGCAATGGTTTATATTTTTATAAACAGTGGTTCATTGTTTCTTCTGTTCCTGTTGTTTTCAAAATGTTTTCCATTTTCACCACCTTAAGTAATTTTTCTCCCCTTCTATTCATATAATCATTTAGGGTTCTTTTTTAAATTTCCTCTGCTGCCTGTTGTACTTTAGAGCTATAGAACCTTTGTGGTTTTTTGCACATTAAGTATAACTTGTCCACATCACTTTTGGTATGTAGTGCATGCTGCATGTTCACTAAAGTCCATGTTTTTCAATAGTTTTTCTAATCCATTTCCAGCCCAATCTTATATTCCAGCAGGGTATCTGATTACTGGAACTGCATATGTATTTATGGCTTTGATAGTATTCCTACCATTTAATTTTGATTTTAACATTTCCCACAGTTTTTTTTATATATATATTTCCTTTGTGTCAAATTTTAACTTTTATATAAAGGATTTTGTCCAATTCTAGTACTTTGAGGTATTTATAATTGTCATCAGGCCCCCATCAAGAGCCTGAGGGAAAAGACGCCATGGCCTGGCAGGCTGATGAGGACATCGCCCTCACCTCAGGGCCCACATCAATGGCCTGAGGGAAAAGACGCCATGGCCTGGCAGGCGGATGAGGACATCGCCCCCACCTCTGGGCCCACATCAACCGCCTGAGGGAGAAGACGCCATGACCTGGCAGGCGGCTGAGAACATTGTCCCCTCCTCTGGGGCCACATCAAAAGCCTGAGGGAGAAGACACCACGGCCTGCCAGGCAGCTGAGGACATCGCCCCCACCCCCAGGCCCCCATCAATGGCCAGAGGGGAGTTAAGTCTGTGTTCTGCTTTGGTTGTTTTGTGAGGTTGTATTTTATGTTTTTTACTGTACTGTTGCTGTTTTGACTGTAAGCTGCCCTGAGTCGCCTTGGCGAGTGGGCGGCAATATAAATCTGAACAAACAAACAAATATTTGCTAATGATTTTATAGTATCACAATTTCCTAGTTCTATTCCATCTCATTTTGAGATCTTACCACACTATATAGAGAGATTTACACATTTGTCAAGTCCAATTTTCACATGAATATATTTGCTAAATATTTGTACTGTACACTGTGTTTAACATTGATTCTATCTCAGTGGGACTTTTTGCATATATAGTTTTAGGTCATCCATGTATAACAGATGATTGATTTTTCCTGCTTGATCTGAAATATGTTAGCTCAATCTAGTTTTATTTAGAGAAATATTGACAAGGAGATTAATATAATATTAAACAGTAAGAGTGGCAAAAAATCTGTTTGAAATATTCCTCTTTTGATATTAACTCCCCTGATTTATTCATCATAACCCACTAAAACAGGTTTCCATATTTCAGTGGTTTTCTTAAGGAACCTCTGAATATGTTTGCTAATCCTGAATATTTTTTGGCATCTGTTAATCCAGTTGTGCTGCAACGCGTCGGATGCCTTTTTATAAACTATCCATATCATGTTACACATTTTTCATATTTTAAGTTCTTTAGGATCATCATGTTAATTAGCAGCTCATCTTTTTAAAGTTCCCTTTCTGTTCAATTGGGCATAGGGAATTTTCAATTAAATAATTATGTATTGATCTTGCAATTACTCCTGTGAGTAACTGAAACATTAGTGGAAGGGTTGTAATTGGTTAATAATTACTAGATACATTGCCCTTTTCTTGATCTTTTATTATCAGGAATGGGTAACCTGTTATCATCCATTCTTTGGTTATGGATTTCTGAAGTAGGTGATTGAACTGCTTTGCTATACCTTGATGGAAACTTAATAAATGCTTTAACCAAAATATATGCATCTCATCTGATCCAGGTACACTCCAATGTTTCAAAGCCTTTCCTTGCTTCTTAATCATTTCAGTTGTTCTTTGTTTTTAGAGTGGTTGCTGTGTAAGTCTGTGCAGATCTATCAGATAAGAAATGAAACAAAAAAGTAAAACAACAAAAAAGACAAATGCATTATGCCACCTTAAAACTATCTGCAATATTTTAAGACTAACTACTGTATTTTTATATTTATATTCAGCTCTGAGGAAGTAAATGTGATCCATGGAAACTCACATTGAAATATAGCAGCTAGTCTTTAAGATGACATAATGATTTTGTCTTTATTTGTTTTCATTTTTACAGTTTTTATTACAATATCATCAATAGGTTTTCCACTGGCTTTTTTCGGTAGATGTCTTTAATTCTTAAGGCATGTTTATTATGTTCAGTTGGGCTTTCCATCCCTGTCTGGCCAGGCTATCCTGCTATGGTAATAAAGTAGACAATACACCCAGCAAGTTAACGCCGATCATCAGGCAGCAGCTAACTAACCTGACAATCTTGAGGACTAGCAGCCTTGGGTGGTGAAGCCCACAGGGAAGGGTGATGGTCCCCAAGTGGAATAAATCCCACTTGAATCTAACGTGATGGAGGGCAGCAACTTCATCAATACTGGCCTGGGGCAGATGAAGTCTTTGAATTCCCAAAGGGCCCAGAACCAGGAAGTGACTCACGGAAATGGATCTGTTGTACGAGTATCATGCTGTGATGTGGAAGGCAAATGAATTGCCACTTTATTATATTCTCAGGACAGTCTTCATGGCTGATTGCCATGATGATTGCCAATATTTGGAATCAGATACAGAGGAAGGAGAAGGAGAAGATAGGGCAGTTCAGGGTTTCTCAACCTTGACCCCCCCCCCCCAATGTTCTTGAATTTTTATTCCCAGAAGCCCTGATCAGCAGGTGTATTGACTTGGGCTTCTAGGAATTGAAGAACATCCAAGGGCTTTCTAAATTCTTTCCGAAAATTTTAATGCATCATCTGTACATGGACATAGTTCTTTTGAACTACGTTTCCCCCTTGCAATTTATAAAATAGCCATTGGTTGTTTTGAAATTGCCTGTTTTCATTATATGTATTGTTTTAAGCATTTCCTTACCTTTCAATTTTATTTGCTGTGGCTGTTATTTTTTGCTCTGATTCTTCCATGATTTCAACTCTTGGTTTATTTTTACATACCTTTTACATGATTTGGCTTTTAATTTTTAATTTTTGAAGTTTTAAATCTTTCAAGTATTTTAAAAAGTTAATTTTAATGTTCATTTTCTTTTTCAGGCAAATTTTTAATTTTGTCATGGTAGGAATTTTCAGGGGGGGGGAGTTAGCTGCTAATCAAACTATTTTTATTATAACTGTGCTATACATGAGGTGGTTTATTTCCTTCAGTGTGTTGGTTGATAATATTCTGCCATTTGCATCAATCAGTAGTTTGTGTATTGGTTTGCTTCATAATTGGCATAAAATAGGAATCCTTTTATTTTCTTTATTTTGGTTCATATGATTTGATTCTCTCCCCCCTTTTTTTCCCAATGATTTTTGCTGTTCTGTCAACTCATGATTGCTGAGTTGTTTCATAGATTGGTCTTCTACTAATACATCTTCTTCCACTGTCACACCTGTCTCTAACATCCAGTTGTCTTCAATACTTTGGTCATTTTTCTTTTATGGTTCTTTTTCAACTTTTTCAGTTCTTACAATTCCAGTTCTGAAAGTATTATATTCTGGACAATAAACCTTCTCTGATCAATTAATCATTGTTCAGTTACATCATCATTTGGATGTTCCTTTTCCAAACTTCCATCATTTAAAAAAAATCATAACCTGTTGGGTTTGCCTTGTAACAGCATTTCATGATTTCTCAATTCTTGGAAGATAGTCTAAATTTTATGTTGTTCCAGTCACTTTGTGGCAGCCTGTCTTGATTCCTTGACAGAAACTACCAACCCCTGTAAGCCCAACTTGTTACCAGATGTCCAGGAACTGTACCATCTGACACAGTCCTTGTTGACCTGGTGAATGACTGATACAGTATGGATTTCTGCTTACCTCTTCTCATCATAATAGATGGTTGATGGAAATTGTCACCCTGGCTTCTCAGACCCTTGGGAAACCCTTCTGGAAGCAACACTACCACCAGCATAGCTCCCAGCTTCATTGAAGCAATAAGCCCATCCATCACATCAAACCCTGCAATTATGGAGCAGAGGAGGAGGAGGATTTGTTGTTCAGTCGCACAGTCGATTCCGACCCTTTGCGACCCCATGGACCACTCTGCGCCAGGCCCTTCTGTCCTCCACCATCCTCCTCAACTCACTCAGCTCCGTGCCCATTGCGTCCACAATACCATCTAACCATCTCATTCTTTGCCACCCCTTCTTCTTTTGCCTTCCACCCTTCCCAGCATCAAGGCTTTCTCAAGCGAATCTTTTCTTCTCATTTGATGTCCAAAGTACTTTAGCTTCATCTTTACTATTTGACCTTCTAAGGAGCAGTCAGGATTGATTTCTTCCAAGATTGACCTATTTGTTCTCCTCGCTGTCCAGGGGACTCTCAAAACTCTCCTACAACACCACATCTCAAAAGCATCTATTCTTCTGCGCTCAGCTTTCCTTATGGTCCAGCTATCATTAAATTATAGAGACTTTCTTCTCAAATATAAATTGTGTGGACTAAAGATTATCTGCTTGCAATTTATTCTATCAAATCCTGTGTTTGGATTCAGCTCTTTTATACCACTAATATTATGCAATAGAGAGGGTGGCTAGTCTAACAATGTTTGCATGTTCTGGTAGTTGAGGCCAGAAAACTGCACATTAATGTCCTGAATTATCTGTTTGTTTGTTCAACTTGTATGCCACCCCACTCACAATGCGACTCTGGGTGGCTGACAAAGAATCACAAAATATCGCAATTCCCATGATACAATAAACAGAATTACAGAGTACAGTATCACATTATCATAGTACAAAAGCATTTCAAAGACAATGCACAAGGGGGAAAAAACAGTACATGAACTATTACAAAACCAGTACATAAACTATTGTGTTTTTTAGTGGGAATAAAGAGTGATCTAGTAAAGTTAAAGCTCTCCCTTGCTCGAAAGCCAGTCATGTCAGACTCTAGGTGGTGGTGCCTATTGACAGCCAAAGAGCCAGCACTGTCTGTGTTTGTAGACATTTCTGTAGTCATATGGTAGGGATGACTAGTCGCGGAGTGCATGGAATGCTGTTACCTTTTCTGCCAAAGCGATACCAATTTATCTACTTGCAGTTTCTTGCTTTCAAACTGCTAGGTTGCAGGATCTGGGATAGACAACAGGAGTTCATCGAGCTCAGCATCTTAACCATTAAGCCACTTTTGCCCTAAAAGAGTAATCTACCATCTCAAATTTTTTTTTGAGGTGTAGCTTCAGCCATAACTTGTTTTATTTTACACCAAAGGTTTTCCACCTCTATCTCTCTTTGTGGAATTAATAATGAATGATATAAAAAACTCCTTCACTAGCCATAGGCTTCAGGGCATCCTTGATCCTCTACTAATGTGCAGTGGATGCTATGGGGCTGCTAGCAAGTGGATGTTATAGATTTACTGTTCTGTAAAGGACCCTGTCTTCTCCATATTGACTGATCAGCAGTGATCACATACGGATCTGTCATGTAGCAACAGGAGGTTTGTGGGGGAGCAAGAAGGATTAGATACTGTTTGTCCTGGTATTAAAGCATTGTTTAACCATTATGCTACCTCGGTAACCCTGCTCTGCTTTACTGATCTCACCCGGATTAATACTTTGTTTCAAGGATTATAGTGATTATAAATGGGGGAAGGGGTTGCAAGATACCGCTAAACGCAATGAAAAAGATGTGCTCCAGCAAAATTGAAGATAAGGAAATGGAAGATAACTGACTATTTTGTATGCAGTCTATGTTTCTCTACTTGCAAGGTACAGCTTTCGTGGGGTTCAGTACCAGGAAAGAGAAAATGAGGGGCTCAGTATTCAGTCTCACCTGGAAAAACTCACTTCCTGATGTTGATGGCAAATCCCTGATTTAGATGAGACAGAGAGACCTGTATCCTAAAACTGCTACTCAAATGCAACAATACAAAACCAGTCCCTACTAACTCTTCTTCCACACCTATCTAGTTAATGCCTTTGGAAGACTAAGAATACTGTATTGAGTATTTGGAACTACTGTATCATTATGCAAGTAAAAAGTTACATTCGTTTCATTCCTTTCATTTATTCGATTTATAGGCTGCCCTACTCAGTGAAAACCAACTCAGGGCGGCTCACAACATACAATCGAATTCAATGTAACAATTCAATGGAACAACACAATGTCGCAGCATAATCAAATGCCATACATTAATAATTCAAAACAATCGGTTATCATAAAATGCAGTACAATAAAATAAAACCCCAATATACGTCATAAAGTTACAAAAATAATTACAAAAAACATAAGAACATTACACAGAAAAAAGTTTGCAGCAATCAATTCTTTTTCAAGAAACAGATAATAGATAATTACCTTTTATTATTACAAAAAGGAATCAATTGCAACGCTTACTTAAGAAAGGGCAACATTGCTTGTACTGTAACTAATTTAAGTTACTTTTGTAATCGAATTATCTAAGGGTTTGTTTGTTTTTTCATCCAACACCAACATGAGGGTTTTGGCAAAGGCTTTGTAACATGGATGTGGTTTCTTTACATGGAAGGTGATGCTTATCCCTTACTTCAGGGGTTCCCAGATCCAGCCCCTGGTGCAATTTCATGTGCCCCCCCCCCGCCTCCAAGGGCACTCAAGAAACAAAATGGCCACCCCTTTGAAGCTGTTGGGACAAAATGGCCATCCCATCATGCAGGCAGAACAAAATGGCCATCTGGCCTTCAAAGCTGACTGAGAGAGTATGAACCGGCTCCCGGCTTGAAAAGGTTGGGTACCCCTGCTTTAGTTCAAATGCTGTTACTTCTTCCTGCCATTTTGTTTTGAGGCTGAGTAAGAATGAACCATATGTGTTTCTTGTAATCCATCTTATTGTGCTGATTGTCAGCAAAAGTCTCTAAAACATGAATGATTCCTGTTTATGAAAGAGGACCACAGGGAAAAAAACATTGTTTCTTTCATTTCGCTTCGTTAATTTAACCATTAAATGCCCTTAGTCTCACCTTTTGTATTTCAAATTACAGTATCTGAGGTTCCCCCCCCCCCAATCCAACACCAACATGAGGGTTTTGGCAAAGGCATTGTAGTATGGCCAAGGGATATCAGCAGCCCACATCCAGAGAAGCAGGAGCTTTGGATCTGTCAAGTGGTCTAGAAACTGGAACCAGCAGAAGAGTGTGCTTTCCTTCCTTCCTTCCTTCCTTCCTTGTGAGATTATGGTGTGCTGAGTTCTTGGTATCCTCCAACTTGGATTGCTGACTTTTTTCTCGATTTCTTTTTGGGTGGATTCATCCCTGCCATTCCTTTGAACTATGTTTTGTTACTACTAGGCACTCTGCCTATACCAGTACAACTTCTTAAGAATTTTTAAAATGTTCTCAGCTTAACTTCTGCTGCCTGTTCGATTCAAAGAAGAGAAGGTGTCAAATGAAAGTTGGGAGAGCAAAATCTCAACATATTCTACTCCAGGAGTTCTCAATCTTTTAAAACCGGGGACCAGGTCACACTCCCTCAGCTTGGGCGCCTGGATGGCCATTTTGTCCTTCTTCCACCATATGATACTTCATGATGAGGTGGAGGCAGTGGGGGGGGCACATGAAATGGCACCATGGGCCGCATCTGGCCCATGAGCCTCAAGCTGAGAATCCCTGTTCTAGTAGTTCTATTTTGTGGGAGGTCTTTAATTATAAGTTTCTTCTGTTTATTTGTTTGCTTGATTTTCATTGTTTTTCAAGGATTGGGCTGTGCATTGTTATTTATTTTTGTTTTTGTTTTTTTTCATTTTGATATTTTCCCTGATGTGGATGCTTTCCATCTTTGATTATTTTGCTTTTAATTACTGTATATACTCAAGTATAAGTCTAGTTTTTCAGTCCCAAAAATGAACCCCAAAAAGGGGAAACGGCTTATGCTCAGGTCAATAACCACGAGGGTCCCAAGAGTGCATCGGATTAAGATGCACCAATAATTTTACCATATGTTCATGTATTTTGATTATTGAAACTCACTAGCAGCTGCTACATTTCCCATTCTCTGCTTATACTCAGATTAATCAATTTTCCTGGGTTTTCAGGTCAAAATTAGGTACCTCGGCTTATATCCGGGTTGGCTTATACTCGAGTATATACAGTATTATTATTAATACTGTGTATTTATTCCGTTGTTTACTTATTCATAGCACACTGGTTAAATTGCAGTACTCTGCTCGTGCTCTGATTCAATACCAACGGACTCAAGGTTGACCTAACTATTCACCCTTCTAAAGTTGGTAAAATGAGTACCTAGCATGTTGAGGGAAAAATGCTCATTACCTTAAGCCCAGAGAGAGCTCTAAGTGCTATGGGTCAGTACATACGTGTTATTGGTATTGGTATTAAAGGAAACTATGTTGTTGGGGCATATGGGTTATTGGGTGTACTTTTTGAATGTGCCAGAATGCTAGTGGGTTTTGGGTTTTGGTAGTTATTCTTGGATGGCAATAGCCTGGGACCTACAGTGCTGGATTAAGCCAGCGCAAGGCCTGTAGCAAATCTTGTCAAGACGCCTTTGCTTAGATTTAGATTTTTTATTATTATTATTATTATTATTATTATTATTATTATTATTATTATTATTATTATTATTATTATTATTATTATTATTATTATTATTATTATTATATTTCAATGAGACGTTGACAAATCTCACCAAATGAACTTTTTTTTTTTGAATATTCGTACGAATGCACGGAATATTTAAATTTGGATTTTCATTCTAACTGAGCATGGGGTCCGGAGGGGGGTGGGCAGAGACACGGGGCCTGTAGCATTTGCTACTCCTGCTATATGGCTGATCTGGCACTGCTTGGGAGATTTCTCTCTTGTTCTCAGCATTACACTGTTGTTGGTTGCTTTGGTGAGTGTGTTTCTCTGTATCCAGGTAACCAAAGCGTACCTTTCTTGTCTTTTTCTTATTGTTCTAATCAAGCCCCCGTGTGTGTGTGTGTGTGTGTGTGTGTGTGTGTGTGTGTGTGAGAGAGAGAGAGAGAGAGAGAGAGAGAGAGAGAGAGAGAGAGAGAGAGAGACTGAACTCATACTTTAGATTTCTCTTTTCTAATTATTTGGCTGCTTTACTTTGTAGTCTCTGGGGTTTTATTTGTGTGTGTGTGCTTTTGAATCACTGTTATGGGTTCTTTACCTTTCAGAGTGCCAGAACACACAAATGGGGAAAAGATGAGATGAATGACCCAAAAGAGGTTTTCCCTTTCGTGTAAAACAAAAAGAGCCAATACATGAAAAATATGAAAATGAAAGAAGCATTCCCTCCATCAAAAGAAAAAAAAACCAAAAACACTCTCAGAACCCACGGCCAACAGAAATACAAATTGTTCACTGTGCACCACTCTGGTTTGCAGGCGAAAATGAGTACATTTTGAATCTTAAGCCAGTGTAAAGAGCTACAGTACTTTTAAAGAACTGTAATGATAAGGATAGCCAACCACTTGGGGACAGGTTGAACTACAACATGAACTAAACTCAGTCACTTGGCTCTTTTAAATATTCCACCTCTCTCCTCGGTGTTTTTAATTTGAATTTTAATTTTTATGTATGTGTTTGGAGTCTTTGGAGGAGGGCAGGGTACAAATGAATGTTTTTTTGTTCTTGAGTCACACAGTCAATTCCGACCCTCCGCGACCCCATAGACCACTGTCCGCCAGGCAGTTCTGTCCTCCACCATCCTCCTCAACTCGCTCAGCTCTGTGCCCATTATGTCCACAATACCATCTAGCCATCTCATTTTGGGCTGCCCCCTTCTTCTTTTACCCTCCACCCTTCCCAGCATCAAGGCTTTCTCAAGTGAATCTCTCTTCTCATTTGATGTCCAAAGTACTTTAGCTTCATCTTTACTATTTGACCTTCTAAGGAGCAGTCAGGGTTGATTTCTTCTAAGATTGACCTATTTGTTCTCCTCGCTGTCCAGGGGACTCTCAAAACTCTCCTCCAACACCACCAAAATGCACAGGTGTGGATATATGAGACAGGATGTGCGTTGGCTGTTTACCAGATGGAAGTAATGAGTAAAATTTCAATAAGTGATAGTAAAGTTGTGGAATACATTTTTTTTTTTTGTTATGGAAGGGACTTGTGACAGGTTGATCTTCCAAATGTCTATGAATAGGGGAAAATCAAGCCTTCCTCCATGCCATAGCTCAGGGATCAGCAAACTTGGCTCTGCAGGTGTTCTTGGACTTCAATTCCCAGAAGCCCAAGTCAGCACTCCTGCTGATCAGGGCTTCTGGGAATTGATGTCCAAGAAAATCTGGAGAGTAAAGTTTTCTGACCCCTGCCTTAGCTAATGATAGTTCTCTTGCCGTCCACACAATTCAAAGGGTAAGAGAACACCTGGTTTTTAAAATTCATTTTTAACAACTCTAGGAAGCCGTTTTTACCGTTGTCATTGCTTCACGATATCATGGGGAAGAGTTCAGGTGGCAAGAACTTCTTGGAAAAAAAGGCTTCTCAATCAGAAGCATTCTATTTATAAACATTACATCTAAACAAACAAACAGATGGTCGTTTCTGGGAATTTCTCTAGATCCTTAAAATAGTGGTTTCCCAAAACATCTGATTTCTGGGGTGGATTACTCATGGATGTTTGTTGCCATCAGAATGTTCCAATGCAGTGCCAATCTACTAAAGCAAAGGAAGAAAATAGATCTAGCAAACAAGATCGTTCTAAAGGCTTTTCAATGGTTATAAAGAGTTTTCTTTTCAAGATTTTTGAAAGCTTTTTGAACCATTTCTTAAAGAGATATTGATTTCTTAAGAGAGGCAAAAAGAGAGGGGTCGTGTTGATAGAAATCCTGGTAAAATCTGTGCATAAATGGCACTGACAAAAATAAAGAAAGGAGAATGAAATGGTCTGTCTGGATGAGCTCCTAATCTAGATGTCAGAAAGGGAACAGAAAACAGGCTGCAATTTTGAACTGGGGTATAAGATAGTAATGGTGAACCTTGGGACTCCAGGTGTTCTTGGACTTCAATTCCCAGAAGCCCTATTCAGCAGGAGTGCTGACTTAGGCTTCTGGGGATTGAAGTCCAAGAAGTTTCACCATCACTGCTATAAGGGATAAAAGCTAGTGTGTCCCATCTCCAACTCCAGTTTAACCCTGTGCTCTATTTAGAGCCATAGGCAGGATTCTAGATTGGGGGGGGGTGTTCAGGAAGGGCAACAATGCCACACACACACACACACACACACACACATACAATTGGCATACTTGGAACTTAGACGTGTGGAGAGACTGCGAAGAGGGCAGCCAGAGACATAGAGGAGAAGGAGGGCAAGGAGCCAAATTGGAGGAGGGTTTTTAATAGCCATTTTGCCCCCCATGAAGTAATGCCTGACGGCGGTCCCATCGGGTGGCAGGGCGTAATGGGAGGTGGTTTTAGTGGGTAAAAATCCCACACGCTGTGAAGCCAGAGCAAGGGCTCACAGTGTCTTTTGAAGATTTCCACCTGCCCTTAAAAAAACAAAAACAAAACACCATTGGCATACTGGTGGGAGGCTGTTAACTCAGAATGGTTTTCTGCCCGCCCCCCGCCCCCCCCCCCCCGGCCTTCCTGGCCATGGTCCTGGCTCTATTTCCATTTTAGCTCAATTCTGAGACCAAATAGCTGAACTTCAGTAGTAATTCACAACTAGAGTAGACCCATTCACTCAGTAGAATTTACACTCAGTAGAGCACCACAACTCAATAGGCTTATTCTAGTTGTTGACTTACTGATGGATTTCAGACATTATTCATTAATAAAGCTGCAAGAATATTTCTGTATAAAAAGCTTATTCTCTGTTATGAGTGGGCTATGTGAGAAAACAAGAAGAAGCACTGTTACTTTTGTAGGGGTCTGGACCTTCATAATCTCTTCAGAGAGCAAGACAGTTCTTGGCTCTTGATGGACCAGAGGCTATTCTAAGTCATACTTGAGAGATTTATTTCAAAACCAAGTATTTATACCTGGAGCTTCCCAAGTGGACTGCAATATTAAAGAGTTGTGCTTTTGGACAAGACTGGTGCCTTCTGTTGTTTCAATGTGTGCAGTGGCATCTGTGTTTACCATGGAATAAGAAAGATCCATTTTGAGTAAGAAATACCATACACAAAGAGATGTATGTTTACCTTCCGCCAGCATATTTCCAAGAGTGCTCTCTAACTTCTCTTGTCAAAGTCCTCCTTTGGTAAGTGGCTACATGTTTAAATGAGAAACAAAAGAATGAATCACGCCCAGGAATAGGAAGGATGAAAATAGATTTAAGTCTTTGTCTCATCCAGTAGTGCTGCCCACACAGAAATTAGAAGTGTATATTATGGGGAGAGATGGTCCTTTTTTCTGTTCACCTAGAAGCCACAAGCCAGTTTGTTAAGGATGAAGTATTCCTGGTAGGGCTGCCAGATTTCCAAGCAGTGCTATGCTTGACCACGTCTCTAGGCAGAGAAACAATTTCAGGATAAGCACAGCTGGTTAAGAAAGATTAACTTTTGTCTATCAATTGGCTTTAGAGTTGGGCAGTCATCTCCGTGCTTTTGCAACAATCAGTCACACAGGCACACTGGCTCAGAGTAAATGGGTTCTGAGCATGTGTAACATCCAAACATCAAAAATCCAAGCGCAAATGAAGGGAACTAGGGAGACAGTCCTTGGTCCCACTGTCTCACTTGGAGCAGGGCTGGGAATGCCAGAATCATGCTGCACAAGCCTTCTTGTTGAACAGATCCAGCAGCAATGGCATAGACCAGGGGTTCCCAGTATAAAGCCTGTGAGCCAGATCCAGCCCATGGTGCCATTTCATGTGCCCCCCTTTGAGAAACAAAATGACTGCCCCTTTGAAACTGTTGTGACAAAATGGCCACACTTATCGGGCAGGCAAGGCAAAATGGCTGCCCAGCCCTCAAAACTAACTTAGAAAACGTGACCCAGCCCCCGGCTCAAAATGGTTGGAAACCTCTGGCATAGCCCCTAGTGCAGTGATGGCAAAACTTTTAGAGACCGAGTGCCCAAACTGCAACCCAAAACCCACTTATTTATCTCAAAGTGGCAACATAAAAACGTGGGAGGAAAGAAACGCTCCCATTGGGCCGCTGAACAAAGAGGCGGAATGAACTCTGTGCTGGGGGGAGGGAGGAAGTATTTCCATTGGGCTGCTGGGCATAGGAACTGGTGAACTCTGTGCTTGGGGAAAGAAGGAAGTTCTCCCATTGGGCTGCTGTACAGAGGGACAGGGCAAACTCTGTGTTGGGGTGACTGCAGGGGTGCCTACAGAGAGGGCTCCGAGTGCCACCTCTGGCATGCGTGCCATAGGTTTGCCATCACTGCCCTAGTGGGTGGGGAGAGCAGAAGATGGACAGTGAGCCTTCCCCAATTGCCAGCAGCTGCAAAGAGTGTCATGTGTGCTGCATAGAAGACTAGATGGGATGTGAGTCCTATTATTATTATTATTATTATTATTATTATTATTATTATTATTATTATTATTATTATTATTATTATTATTATTATTATTATTATTATTATTATTATTATTATTATTGTTATTGTTATTGTTGTTGTTGTTGTTGTTGTTGTTGTTGTTGTTGTTGTTGTTGTTGTTGTTGTTGTTGTTGTTGTTAAATTCAATTTATATGCCGCTCTCCTTGCTGAAGCAACTCAGAGCGGCTAACAATGTTACAGTATGAAATATACATGAAAAACACCATATAAATATAACAAATACAATACAATCACTGTGGTCAACAAATCCATCATAAAAAATAAGAATAAAAATACAGTACAATCAAAGAAATGCAAAACAATCAAGGATATACAGTACAAAACAATGGGGAAAGTCCTTATCCCTTGTACATATTTCAATTAGAAACAAATATACAGTACATTTATCCGGGGAGTGGCTGGCCGCAATACAGCTGTGGTGGTAGTAGCGGTGCTGGCGTCTTTGGTCAGCCAGCCCGTCCGTCTAGCTGGTCCTCCTCCCTGCCCGACCGGCTGGGGAGAGCGTCCGGGGATGGTCTCGCGGCGGCGGCGGCAGACGGGTCTTTTTGTAGCCGTCCGCTCCGAGCACCCAGCTGGTCCTCTTTCTCCCCGCCCGACTGGCTGGGGAGAGCGTCTGGGGATGGTCTGGTGGCGGCAGTGGCAGGCGGGTCTTTTTGTAGCCGACCGCTCCGAGTACCCAGCTGGTCCTCATTCTCCCCGCCCGCCCGGCTGGGGAGAGTGTCCGGGGATGGTCTCCTGGCAGCGGCGGCAGGCGGGTCTTTTTGTAGCCATCCTCTCAGAGTACCCAGCTGGTCCTCATTCTCCCCGCCCGACCGGCTGGGGAGAGCGTCTGGGGATGGTCTCACGGGGATGAGACCTAGCAGGAATGAAGACACATACTGCATCTTCTGGGCACCTTTTGTTGCCTGCCCAGCCCTCAAGAATTGGCTTTTGGTTCTCCCTAGCTCTGTGTTTCATTCCTGGGCTTCCAGGTGCAATTAAAGGTGCTGGTTATTACCTTTAAAGCCCTACATGGTAGTGGGCCAGGATACTTAAGAGACCACCTCACCCCAGGAACATCTGTTCGTCCCACCAGAGTGGACTGGAGAGGCTCTCTAGTTGTTCCATCGGCCAGAGAGGCGCCACTCTCTGGTACTAGAAGGAGGGCCTTCTCTGTGTCCGCTCCAGCCCTATGGAACCTCCTGCCAACGGAGCTACATCTCCAGATGGAGCTGCTGCCCTTTAGGAAAAATCTAAAAACATGGCTGGCGGGGCAGGTATGGAGTGCAGGAAGTATAATGACCCCAGCTCACTGGATGATCTGAGCCCCTCTCTCCCTCTGCTTTTTAATTAGTAAGATTAGTAAGATGTAGCATTTGGTGTGCTTTTAATCTTTTTAGATTTTAATATTAAATTTTAATTTTAACAGTTTTGTATTTGAGGTTTTTAGGTAGTGTTTGTGTTTTATTGTGATTTTTTTATTACTTGTAAACCGCCCTGAGTCACTTCGGTGAGAAGGGCGGTGGAGAAATATGAATGAATGAATGAATGAATAATCTGAAAGGGGAGAAAATAAATTGTTTGTTTGCATGAAATGGCTGCTAAAGGCTGGGTGACCATCCCAATTCATTCCAACCCACAGAAGAGCTTACAGTATACTGTATGTGTATTATGCTTTCTCAATTGAGCTTGCCAAAACTCCTTACCTTCCTCATCTTTGTAGCATCACTAGGACTCTTCCCTGTTATATCCCAAGCCTACTTCCACCTCCTCAGTATCATAGGGATCCACCACAGTTGTCAGATTTTGGGCTTGAAATTTCATGGGACGTTACCAACCTTGGAAACATATCATAGGCAGCATTTATATTAAACTAGGATAGTTTGTTCCAACATGGAAGATGTTTGCTTGCATAATCTATGTCAGTTTAGTGTCCATTAGTCTGAAGAAATCTTTCTGAAGTTCTTTGCTATCCCTTGTTGCTTTAAACACCCTGATAGTATCATCAGCAAATTTCACCAGCTCATGACTTTTCCCAACTGCTGCACAAGTTCAAAATTAATGGTGGTACATTAATGGTGGTACATTAATGGTGGTACACCAGTTGAGAAAAATATAGCCTCATGTGGGTATCGCTCCACCTAGGTTAAGGAGAGAAGTAGCAGTGGACACTGAGAAAACTAAGCAAAAAAATGACCCTCAACATCCTCTGAATGGATATGAGCCTCAAGTCCACCGGGTCAGATCCAGGAAAAGCTTGATGGCAAGAAAAAATATTCTTGAGTATACACAAGAGCAAAACCAAATTAAAAGATGCAGGAAGGAGCTCACTGGACAAGGAACAACATTAAAGGAGGATATAGTTGAGGAATTCTACCTCCCCTATGTCACTTGGAGGATTCTGAATAGGCTGAGGGTCATAGTCTCTAAATGTAAGGCCAACATGCTCCAGTGGGGGCTGTTGGTGGACAACAAACCACAGTGTGTATGTCGAGAGATACAGAATCCAGCTCATTTACTGGTCTGCCAATGACTGCCAGAAACATGCACCAATGAGGACTTAAGTTTAGCCAATGACAAAGCCAAGAAAGTGGCTTCGTTTTGGCAGTCCAGGGTTTGATCAGGACATAAAAGGGGGAAAAATATCTCTCAATTGGTTCTTACCAATTGATTCTTACTTAAACAAGTTACAATCTGTAAGTACACACACAGGGTGGGGGTGGCTATCTCTTCTCCTGCAAATTGATTTCCCAACCCTTTGTTGCTCCAATTCAGTGAACTACCCATCCACTTTCATACTTTTTGCAAACCATACAGTGAACTGAAACATGAAAGTCTGATTCAGAATCTCTGAGTAAAGCTAGAAGAACAGGCATGAAAAAATGGTCTCATTCTGAAAATTTGCTATAGACTATCAGTGCAAGTAGAAGGTTTAGCTAGGGATCCTCGACCTATGGCTAGTGGGCTGGATTCAGCCCATGGCACCATTCCATCCAACCTGTGCCCTTGCTCCAGCTACCGCCAACGCCAACGCCACCTCCACTTCCTAAATCCTTGTCCCCTCCACTTGGCTTGGTGTGTCCCTAACTATGTTCTGTAGCAGGGTGGACATTGTAAGAAGGCTTACACAGTAACTTTGTGTAGATTTCAGCCACCCAGGACAAAAGCCAAATTTGTCACCCCATGGTGGACACCAGCGCCCACTCCTGCTAGGCCTTCTGGAAATTGTAATCCAAGAACACCAATAGCCCAAAAAGCACAGCCCGGGGTGGGGTGCCCCCTGCCCCCCCTACACAATGCCACTGGGCTTACAACAGCTGTCCTGCTATGGAGCACCATTAGGGACAGGCCAAGCCAAGTGGAGGGGATAAGGATTGAAGTGGTGATGGCAAAAGTGGAAGCAGCAGGTGCACATGGCCATCAGCATCTTTCCCAGGGGCTGCTCTGGACAAGAGTGACTTTTCTGGCAGATGTATGCAGATGCCCATGTATTTCCCGGGGGCTGCTCTGGACAAGCACGAGCAAGAAGGACTTCCAGAACCCTCCTTCATCCACACCATGCAGCTCCTCCAGGCTAGTAAGTGTTGTGTGGGAAAGTGTTTGGGGCTTGGAGTGGTCCTGTCACCTCCACCAGCAGTGGTGGGAGGCATGTTGGGTGGGCTGAGGGTAGTCCCGGTGGTGGCAGCAGAATGGAATGGTGGGACCATCCCAAGTCTTTTCAGTGGTGGCGAGACCACTAGTCTAGTCTGCCAATAGTTTGAGGGGGAATGAACCAACTCCTGGCTTTAAAAGGTTGAAGACCCCTGGTTTAGATGATTGGATGATGAAGGACATGCTTGAATTACTCTGATATCTGTTGGAGATTAGACTCAGCTAAGAATGATCCCAGACATCTCATTCTCCCCATATGAATTTGGGACAGAATTTTTGGGGCACACAGAAGATAGATTGTAAGCATTGTTGCTAGTTACTGGGCACATATGCTAAAGCATCAACCTTTAGAATTAGATTTCCTGGCCTTGTAGAATTTAACCTAATCTGAGAGCGCCTCGATGCAAATCTTAAACACACATGTTATTAAAGCATTTCAACCTCAATTAAGTCTATACCAATTTTGATCTCTGTAGCAACTGAACTTTATGTGCTCTATTGATTCAGCATTGCCAGGTTTTAATGTTTCTTTTTCAGTTGTGCCTTTAAGATGAACCACAGCATTTGGGAAGAGGAAAAATAACTCAATTTCATTATATTACAATTATAGAACCTATGAGTTTCAGTTATGGAAGCTGAGTGAAAGTTGTTTTGACTTCAAAAAGACCTCAGAGATGTTTAGATTGGTGCCTTGAAAGCTACCATGTATTAATTTATTTATTTTGAAGAGTTTCATCTTGTATCTTAATGAAAGGATTCTCAATAGGCAGCAATTATGCCCCACATGAAAACTTAACATTCTTTAATTAGGCTTGTTATCCATTCGAAAAATTATTCACCAGATTTTCAAAATTCTTGTTTTTCTTGTTTCCACATTGTTTTTTCTGTTACAGAATGTTTCCTTTGCCATGTAGCCCCTGGTTCATCAATAAACCATTTGAGAGACAAGTAAGGCCCCAAAAGATCAAAGAATAGCAAACAAACCTTGGAATATAGATGATAGCATGAGTTCTGTACTCAAGAGGCCTTTAGGAAAATGTACACATCAACTGATCTGTAAACATCTAGAGAGAAATGAGAGATTCCTACCATGAGGTAGAACATTTCTTAAAATATTGTCAAATTAATCTGCTTGTCTAATGGGCAGCATATTTTGGGTGCATGGTCATGCAGAGAAACTGAGGGGCGACAGTGATGGGATGTTACCGGTTCGGACCGGTTCACCCAAAAAGGTAGCACCCCATCAGGAGGGGTCACCGGGGGGGTAAAACCCCGGGCAAACGGTTCGGTCGCCTCTCTGGCCCCCTCCAAAAATGTATTTCTGGGCAGCCAAAATGGCTGCCCGGAACTGCTCATGCGTCAAACCTCCGTTTGACAAATGCACAGTTCTATTTTTTAGTGTGCATGCATCAAATAGAGGTTTGATGCATGTGTACTAAAAAAGAACTGCGCATGCATCAAACGGAGGTTTGACGCATCCAGACATTTAAATTTTTTTAATTACTTTTTTTCTCCACCCATGACGTAATGATGTCATGACGACATGATGTCAGCTATGCCGACGACGTCCACGACGTCACGGTGGGGTAGCAGGAATTTTGACAACCCACCGGGGGGGGGGCAATATTTAGTGAGTTAATCCCTTTAACTAATGAGTCTTGGGGCACCATAAATGGGAGCACATTTATTGTGACATAAGCTTCGGTGAGCCTACTTCATTAGATATGTGAAATGCTATCTTACATTGCTAGTGAAAAGGACATTAAAGCTTAATAATAACCATTCAGAATTTGTGCTGATGATTACACAGATATTCCTATGCTGATTAGCACATGCAGTATGATAAAAATCGGTTATCTTGATTCAAACCACAAGCGATAGAACTGAACTCATTAGTTTCAATTCAATGGTATTGCCTTGCAGTTTTTCTTCCAAGTTCCTTTGTTCCAGAGTAGCTACCTAAAGGTAAAAGGCCTGGAAGTTGAAATATTCACCCAATTGGTTTTTTAATATTGTCGTTTTTAATATTGTCAATACTGAGTTCATGTCTGTGTCCGTATGATTTTTTTCAGATAATAATTGGTCAACTTGCCTTATAGATAAAGTTAAAGGATATTGCTGGCATATGATTTAAGATATCACGTTGGAAGAGCAGGAGAATTATACCAGGGGTGCAAACTGTTTGTGCATTGAGGGAGAGTGGAGATTAAGCTTGTTTTTCTCTTCTTTACTGCCATCCTTCTAGCCCTCCAAATGATGGAGAACCATGCTAGACTAGAGTCAGGATGCTCTTCTATGCATGGAGATTTTTCAGTGTGATTTAGAGTAAAAAAAATTAAAACCAGAGTTCAAACTTATACATGAACAGAAATAATTACTATAAATGTTTTTGCTAAACTTGTGTAACATGGCAAGTACAGCAAACAAACAGTGGTGGGTTGTCAAAATTCCAGCTACCCCACCGTGACATCATGGACATCGTGGGCGTAGCCGAAATCATGACGTCATGACTTCATGGTGCCATGGTGTCATAGTGTCATCAGTGGCGTAGCGTGGGGGGGGGCGGGGCGGGCAAATGCCCCGGGCAGCGGCTTTCAGGGGGCGGCAAAATGTCCCCTCCCCACCCTTTTGCTGGTGAGCGCCCCACGTGCGCTTCGCCGCTTGCAGGCGAGGAGGAGAAAAAGGGTTTTTTTAAAGGCGGAGGAGGAGCCCGTCCGCCCGCCCGGCTGGCCATCGGGGGCTGTCCTGGCGGCGGCCCGCGTGCGCGCGCACGCTGCTCGCCTCCGCCCGCCCACTCACCCACCCAACTTGCCGTGAGATGGGGCGCTCGTCGGGGGTGGGTGGCGCCGTGGCGAGGAGCCCCTGGTGGCTGGCTGGGCAGGAGGAGGTGGGCAGCGTGCGCGCACACGCGGGCCGCCGCCAGGACAGCCCCCGACGGCCAGCCGGGCCCCTCCTTGAATTGTCCGCTTAAAATAAAAACCCTTTTTCTCCTCCTCGCCTGGAAGCGGCGAAGCGCAAGCCGGGCTCTCGCCAGCAAAAGGGTGGGGAGGGGACAGTTTGCCGCGCCCCCTGAAAGCCGCTGCCAGCGAGCGAGAGGACGGGTTGCGCGGTCGCGCGCGCGAGCGGACGGGTTGCGCGGTCGCGTGCGCGAGCGGACGGATCGCGCGCGCGAGCGATCGCCTTCTGCCTGGGGGGCACCTTCTGCCTGGGTCGGGGGGAGGGGGCGGCGGCAGCGGCGAGCTGGGGGGGCGGCAAGTTTGTTCTTCGCCCCCGGCGGCTGAAGACTGCGCGACGCCACTGAGTGTCATAGATGAAGCAATTTTTTAAAAAAATAAAAATAAAAATTGTCTGTGCATGCGTCAAACCTCCGTTTGATGCATATGCAGTTCTTTTTTTGTGTGTGCATGCATCAAACCTCTATTTGATGCATGCACACTGAAAAATAGAACTGCACATGCATCAAATGGAGGTTTGATGCATGCGTAGTTCCAGGCAGCCATTTTGGCTGCCCGGAAATACATTTTTGGAGGGGGCTGGAGAGGTGACTGAACCAGTCACCCAGGAGTTTAATACACATACACACGGCGGCCCCTCCTGATGGGGTGCTACTGGTTCAGGTGAACCGGTCCGAACCAGTAACATCCCATCACTGCATACAACTATGAGAAATCAAACCACAGTAATCCAGAAATCCTGGCTTGATTAACCACAGTACAAATGATCATATGCTAGTGGTGTGTGCAGCTTGTTTCTTCAGGTTTGCTCTATACTTCGTACAATGGACAATGAAGAAAGGATGATGCCTGAATTTGGGGTTATGATTATGTCTGTGACCAAAGAAGCTTAGATTTGTAAGCCAACAACAACCCCCATTTTAAAGCTGGTTATGTTTGTGGCTTGTTTGCACACACACACAATTATAATCCTGAGTTCAAATGTCCTACAAAGTCCTCTTCTTATTGGTTTGTTTACCCTCTTGTTTGAACAAGCTGCATGTTGCAACATGTATCTCATTCACAGTGTTCTTTACAAAGCCTTGATTGCTGATTTATTTTAGGGACAAATGTAGTACTTGATTTCTTACTTCCATACCGATCTCCAAAAGATGCTGAACTTGATGACCAGAAGGCTGGCAGGTTAGCAGTTTGAGACCCAAGTGCCACACGACAGAGTGAGCCCCTGTCTCTGTCCCAGCTCATGCCAACCTAGCAGTTCAAAAAAAAAGCAAGGAATTACAAGATAAATAGGTACCACTTTGGTGGGAAGACAGACACCATTCCATGCACTCCAGTGTCTAATCATGCCTGCCCCATGACCACAGAAATGTCTACAGACACGGACAGCACTAGTTCTTTGGCTGTAAATGGAGATGAGCACCAAATTCTAGAGTTGGATGCAACTGGCTTTTGAGCAAGGGTGACCATTACCAATATGACATTTTTTAGTGGTAGCTGTGTTAGTTTGTGGAAGCATATCAGAGAGTAAATAAAACAACACAACACAACAAGCTTTGTCCTTTTTTTACCAATATGTGTACCTTCTTTACATCTTAATATGTTTCAAGTCATTTTCTTGGATTAAGAAGTAGCATTTACTTTACAAAAGGCTATGTCGGAGTTTGTCAGTAACTTTTTTTTCTCATTGGTGAGCTTGCTGGAAGGCATGAACAGGCTTACTTCTCAATAAGCACTTGTGCAGAATATTGATCCATGCTTTCTGTTGCATCTCCAAACAATCAAAAGGTTCAGATACTTTGGAAAAACAAAAACTGAAAAGTCATGGCCAGCCTCTAATAGTTCCCAAAGTACCCTCATATAACCTTGCAAGGAACATAATGAAAAATGGGAAATTAAGTTGTGGGCATGGGCAGATATACCATGCTGAAACTGGTCATTCAGAAGTGCGTAAGAATAATAATTCAAAATGTGCTCAGCTCAGTTTTTAAAAGCCACTTTTGCACTTGCTGGTTTCATCCTTCCTCTAGCACTGATGATAGGACAGTCATCTTCAAAGAGCAGAAGAGCTGTCATAGTGAAAGATGTCTCTGCCATTGTCATCAAGAAATGTTTTCTAAGGTTTAATAAAAAAAACTCCTTTCTTATGATGCCAACCCATTAGTATGAGGCAGCAGAAAACAAGCTCAATCCATTTTACCCATGACAAACCTCAAATATTTGAGGATGTGTCTCATACCTCCTATCAATCCTCCCTTTTCCAAACTAAACATATCCAGGTCATTCAACCATAGGGCTTTGATTCTGAAAGCAGAACAGGCAGCACAAGCAGCGGAAAAGTTAAGTGGAGGCCCTGAAAATTGGAATGCATATTTTCTTCTTTACAAAGAAATTCTACCCACAGTTCTTCTTGTAAGAAAATAAGAAAACTAGTGTTTATTAGAGGCATATGTTGAAAACAATGGCTGATTTCTTGACACTCAGGAACAATGGAAAGAAGTCTCTTCTGCCTTCTCCCAAAGATAGTCAAAAAGGAAATCTGAGAAAGAAAGAAGTGACATCAGTAACCTGACGAATATCAGCCTACGTTGAAGAAGAGTAGTATTGGTTGGAGCAAGTATGTTGGAAAACTGAGGAAGTCTTTCTATCACTACTCCTTCCCTTGCAAAGACATATAACTTTTTCAGTATAAGCATGCAGTCACTTCAACTGTTCCCAGTTCCCAGATCCCTTATAGTTTCCAGTTAACAGACCCTTGGTCATTCTCCTCTGGAAATCTTTCCTTCTTCTTCAACTGCCATATCCTTTCCAGATATCGGCTACCATCATGGTGATAGTTTTCCTGTTCTTAACTCCTGGGAACAGTTATTCTGAGGACATACTACACCATCTCTTGGGTAGTTCAGCCACAAAGTCTATCTACGTCCAGGGCCTCTCTTCCTAGGGATCTTCCCTTGTATAGAGAGTTTGAGTATTCTATACTATTATTTCGTTCCTCCTGATATGGCCAATGTATTGAAGCTGTCTTTGTTTAATGGTCTTAAACCATTCTTGTTCTTTATCTAGCTGGTGCAACATCTCATGGCCAGTCCATGATATCCTTAGTAGCCATCTGTAGATCAACATTTCAAAAGCATTGATTTTTCTTTTCAGATACTTTAGTCAACGTCCGAGCTTCAGCTACATATAGCATCACTGGGAATATGTAACATCTCACGATTTGGGTCTTTTTAGTGAGAGTCAGATCTCTACTGCATAACAAATGTTGCATTTTTATGAAGGTAGAGCTTGCTTTTTCTATTTGTATTTTAATATCTACTTTCGATTCCTTGTGTTTCTGCCATTAGCTTGCCATGAGTTGATGCTCAGCTTATAACAAGATATTTCATCTTCTTGGTGTTGAGAACCAAACCATATTCTACACTTGAAGCTCTAACCCAATCCAGCATCAAATGAAGATCTGCAAGGTTTGTAGCCAGCAACACTGGGTCATCAACATATTAGATGTTATTCAGATAGTCCCCATTAATTTTAATGCCAATGTTTAAATCTGATAGTGCTTCTGAAAACATACTCCCTGAATATATATTAAACAGTGTTGGGGATAACACACAGCCTTGTCACTCACCTCTGTGAATTTGAACCTGCTCTGTCAGTTGCTCTTCAATTCTGACTTGAGCTGTCTGAGTCTAATAAAGGTTGGGGATGATTCTGATATCTTTATCATCTATTTTCTTCAGTGTTATGATCATTTTCTCATGCTGGCATCTGTCAAAAGCTTTTGCTCAATCTATAAAACATGCATGCATGTCACATCTCATGTCTCTACATCTTTGTATGAGGACCTGCATCATAAATAGTGCCTTTAGAATTCCGGAAGCCAAATTGCATTTCACCTGTGTTTTCTTAACACTTGTTACAAATTCTACTATGGGTAATTTTCAAAAAGACCTTAAGAGCATGACTCATGAGATTAATCATTTTGTACTCCTCACAGGACATTGTGTTTGGTTTCTTCGACAATGTAACAAAAATTGATAGTAAAGAAAAGTAATCACACTTCTATAGTGCCCCACAGCACTGAGTTCATTCTCTGGGCAGTTCACAATTTAATTAGCATTTTGCCCGTAACACACTGGGTACCCATTTTACCAACCTCAGAAGGATGGAAGGCTGAGTTGACCTTGAGCCCTGGTCAGGATCTAACTCACCATCTTTTAGCTCCACTGCAGCAATTTAACCACTGAGCCACAAGGGCTCTTTTATGGCTGACCCAGAGATTCTTCGCACCCTCTGCCCACTGAAAGCTGCTCCGGACTGAGGGCCATGTTTTTTTGGACTTTCAGCCATGAAGATTGTCCTGGGAGCAACCTAATGCAGTGGTCTTCCCCAACCTTCTGCATCACAGTGAGACACCCGTACCACTGATCCAGTTCCTCAAGTCACTTTCTGGACCTGAGCCCATTTGGCTTACAAGGTCTTCATCAGGCCAGGCCAGTATTGATGAAGCTGCTGCCCTCCATCAAGTTGGATTCAAGTGAAACTTAATTGCTGGCAGAATGGTCTACTCTATTACCATAGCAGGGTAACCTGGCCAGACCCTTTCTTTCCTATCTAAATATATCCTTCTTGTACACAGAACTAGATGGGGCATTCCAGCTGGGGTTATAATAGATTGCTATTATATCCTTCCATGATCTGGACACTATTCATAAGTTGATTATTACTATTACTTCTATTCTATTGATCCATTGGGAGCCCAGTGGATAGTGGGTAAAGTGATGGAGGAATCCTTGAGTCCTCTCTCAACCACAGAAATTCTTGGTGGTGACATAGAACTGGTAAAGCCACTCCTTAAATATCTCACCTACCTTGAAAGCCCTATTAGGATTACTGTAAGTCTATTTTGATTGGATAGCATAGAACACAGAGAGATCATATTACATTAGCTTTCTTTTGCTGCCACATCATCTGTGATGATTTCTAAACTTGGGACAACTCACCTCCAAATGTTATGCTATTTCCACCACATTGGCATAACTAGGCAAGAGGACTTGGACTATAGTGACCATCTGGTCTTTCCATACATATTAAGACTATGCACATCAAAATGGCCTGGAATAACTGTCAGTATCTGATGCATCTGTGTAGAAATATGCACAAATGTCTAATTCTACTTCTGTTTAAGCTGTGTGGTGTTTGGCAATGGTCAAGGTCCAGATGTCAGAGAACTACTGCCCTACTCATACTTACTACTGGCTAAAGCTGATTAAAACTGAAAGGAAGGCTCATAGGTGTGAATGGAGTGCTCACAATAAAACAGCAGGGTGAAGAGCCCCCTTCTTCAACTATGAGGTACTAGTAAGATAAAGGTCATCCTTGTTTGAAGTCAGTCGTCTCCGTTTACAGCCAAAGAATCAGCACTGACTCTGTCTCCAGACATTTCTATGGTCATGTGGCAGGTACTCTGAAGCAGTACCTATTTGTCTATTAGCGTTTTTTTGCTTTAGAACTGCTAAGTGACAGGAGCTGGGACCTCCCAACCTTACAGTCTTCAAGTTCAGCATCTTAACCACTAAGCCACTGCAGTCCCTATAAGGCACTAATAGTCCTAAGCAAATAGAAATGTTCTTCTCTCCTACTCCCATTCTGTCCCCTCAGCAAACAAACAATACAATATGATTACAATGATTACAATACAGTGCTTGAGAACTGAAGAAGATAACTATCTTTTCATTTTCATTTTCAAAGCTGAAGCTATTTTCTCCCCTTTACAAATGCGTTTATGACATGGACAAATGATGAAGGTCACTGAATTCAGTGGGCTGAATTCAGTTATTAGTCTCAATCAGAGTAACCAATGGAGCTAATGGGATTTGGGTAAATCAGAATTTATATATGTTCCATTAACTCAAAGGGTCTGCTCTAGTCAAGGTTGGCAATTGGACTTGGTCTAGTGTCTCTCAAGCTACTAAACTGGCATCAAAAGTGTACTTATATAAACTGGCATTAAAAGTGCACTACCTCCCAAAGATATTTACATAGCCAAAAAACCCTAGAATTCTGGTATTTTGTGTAGCTGTCTTTTGCCACCCTTGGCCAGTGGCACTGGTCAAGAGACTGGGCACTGTTTATTTTGGAACAAATATGTTTACTTAGATTTCCTAATGATCGTTGCCCTCTCTGGCCTCAGCTCCAGAGAACAAATTGCATAATCCACTGGCAACTTTTGATTTCCAAATTGCACTGAAATGCATCAGTGAATGTTTTTTCTAACCCAGTTGCTGGACAAATGTCTCACTCCATTTTCTTCATCTGCTCTGATGACGTTCATGCTTTCTGCCTTGTGGCAAACAGTGGGCAGCAATATGGGCAAAAAGGAAAGCACAGATCTGGCATGTTAAAACCTGTACACATATATTTAGCTCTTTGCTCGGAGAGTTCTTTGAGGGTGCCCAGCGCTGTCTTTAAAGCTTGGTGGGTAACATCTTTGACTTGAGTGAGCAAAGCCAGAACCAGATGCAAATGACAATTTAGATATTCATCAGCATTATCAATGGGATCTTGTTAAAACTAGTCCATCACAGTCATCACTTCCATTTATAATATAGGGGGAAACAGTGACCTATACCATAGGCTTCAATTACAGACTGTGACTAAGAAATTAGAAGAGAAAACATTCTGGTCTTACTGGCTAATTATGAAAAAACAAATCATTGGCTCCAGGTGGCATCGATCCAAGAGCTCTTAGAGAACTCAAATGTGAAAATGCTGGTTTTCTAATAAAAATGTGTAATTAGTCTCAAATTCAGCCTCAAAAAAACCTTGGATACCTGTCCCCAATATTTGGAAAAGCATCTGAGGGTGGAGGGGAGGGGAAAATCCAGGAAGCAACAGAGTAATCTGGTCAATGTTTGATCCGGATAAATTTGAGGAAATCATTATTTAAAATAAAATAATGGGGGGGGGGAAGAGAAGAACAAGTCTTACTGCACAAGAAGTCAACATGCATTTGGGGAAAGTATCATTATGTTTTCAAAGTCTTTCAGACCAACCTTTGTCAATAGGGTCAAACAACGGACATCTATACTCAGACCTTGAAAACAATTTTGAGTAAAAACACTTATTCAAAAGGGTTTTGAAGGTCTGAGTATAGGTTCTCTCATGGATCAGTAATTGGTTAAAAGACCAAGAAAAACAATACTAATAAATATACAGCCCTTACAATAGAGGGAAATTGAAACATGAACTTCCTAGGGGGTCTTAAATGGGACCAGTGCCTTTTAATTTCTCCTTAAATTGTTTACAGTTAAATGTCCAGCTCTGCTGATGAAAACAAATTGCTTAGGGATAGTAAAACAAAAATATGTTTGCTAAGAAAAGGTCTACCTCAAAAATAAATGGGAGAGAGCCATGCCATAACACCGGAGAGCACAGAACGCTGTTTACCTTCCCAATGAAGTGGTTCTTATTTATCTACCTGCAATTTCTTGCTTTCAAACTGTTAGGTTGGCAGGTAGATAGCTAAGTGAAAATATTACTCAGACCCAGTATCAAAAATTAAATCCTGTGATTCAGGAATCTTAAGCAATAGAACATTGTTTCCGAACATGAGCCCCCATACTCCACAGGGATACTTCAATACCCAGAAGCATTAAGTCAACACATTGGCTGATCAGTGCTTTGAGGAATTGACTTGGGCTTCTGGAAATTGAAGTCCCAAAAAGTAATTTTTGGGAACACTGGAATAGAAGAAGAATGCAAATAAAATTAGCAGTATTACAAGGCCTTAATACAAATCTGAGCTGCAGCTATCCCTGGCATCTCATGTACAGCTCTGGTTGATACCCATCAGAAAGAATACCATGGACCTGGAGAAGGCATGAGAAAGACAATCAAAATGATGAGGGGATGGAACAATTCCTGTAAGGAACATTTGCAGCATTTGGGACTACTTAGCAGAAATGTGGCTTGTACAATGGAATGTATGTCAGGAATTCCATTACTCATGAGTAGGACTTTGGCCTACATGTAGTTGGGATTCCTCCTTCTAAGTTGCCACCCCCCTAGCTGAGAAACCCAGGATTTTAGCTTGCTGTAAGTATGGTAGTACATAGCCAAGTAAACACTCCAGTCATCTTCTGGTATTTTAAAAGTATATTGTAGCAAAAGTAGTTTACCGACTAATTAAGCAAATGAAACAGTTTTAAGTCAGAAAACACATTAAAACAGAGCTAATCTGAATAATCTATTGTTGCCGATGGCTGTGGGAAGCTGTATCGTGCTTGCTTCTTATCTGTCATTTTGCTTGAACACACCCTGCTCCCTTTGACCCCTGAATTTGGTGTATATGAACCATGCCTGTAAGTTTTATTCCTTGTCTGAAGAAGTGGACTTGACCCACAAAAGTTAACAATAAAAATATAGCAGTTAGTCTTTAAAGTGGTACAGTGTTTTTTACTTTGTTTTGTTTATTTTGTTTTGTTTTCTGATATACATTAAAACAAAGAAAGCTTATCTAACTGTGGAAGCCAAGAGGAGGCCCCCTTCTAACTTAAGCCCCTACAGGTTTCTAAGTTCAAAGCTCACCCTTAGCATGAAGCACAGGACCAAGAGAGAGTTCTGCTCTCTCCCTCTGGTCTTTATCTCTTCCAACCACTTCCACCTTCTGGCCATTCTCCTAAAGGATTTCAGCCAATCACTATACAGCATCACATGTCTGTCACAAATTAGGTTTCATTTCTTCCAAACCAGGAGGCTAGCATGTTTTGATTAATAGTCCAGCTATGAAATGCACCATAGCCCCCACCCCCCATGCTTAGAAATCTCTATTTTGGAACAAGGCTAAGCTCAGGGTATAATCAATACCCTGACAATGTATTCCCAGCAGCATGCATTGTGCACTGCTACAATTCTTGTTTCTACTTTATGGCATAGAATCATAGGCTTTAACAAAGTACCGTATATACTCTACTATAAGTTATTCCAAATATAAGTCGAGGTACCTAATTTGGACCTCTAAAACTAGGAAAATAGATTGACCTGAGTATAAGTCGGGGGTGGAAAATACAGCAGCTGCTAATGAGTTTCAATAATTAAAATACATGAAAATATGGTAACATTAATTGATTTAGACATTTGTGTGGGTATGTTTTTGAGTGTTTACATTGACCCGAGAATAAGTCGAGTCACATTTTTGGACCTCATGGGGGGAGGGGAACTTGACTTATACTCGAGTATATACAGTAAGATACAAAAAAGGTAGAGGTTTTTGAAATGTGTATTAATTACCAGATGCTATATATTTCTTGAATCAATGGAGTAAATAAATAAAGAAGTACTGAAGTGAATGAATAAATACCAACTAATCATGAAAAAGATGAAATGCAGAAAGCTAGAATACATTGGTTATCTAGTGAGAAATAGAAGTACAATGCATCCTTCATTTTTGTGCATCTCTGTGATTCCCTTGTAATGTGGCTTGCACCTGTGTAGAGGCCCCCCAGAACACCCAAGAATGGAGTAGCTTTTGATGATACCCCCCCCCCTCAACTCTGCTATGCATGTAAGTGTGTTCCAGTGAAATTCCTTCAGATCCAATAACCAGATCTGTCATCATGCAGAAAGAAAATGAGTGGGATATAAGAAAGAGGAGGAAGGTAGCTTGTGTGAGTTGCTTATGGTCCCAATTACTTACAGATGTGGAGTAGTAACCAGCTCATCTACTAGAGGAAGACTATGTTAAGGGTAGAGGAACAATCTCATTCCAAAGTGACGCATCAGTTCTAGCCCATGTGTTAGTCAATAATGACTTTTTAAAAAGTAGACGTTAGCAACCATATGGCAGCATAATGTATATTTTCTGTCTCAGATCTTGCATCCAGTCTATAGTGATTAACCAAAGTGGGTGGTTATGACTACAATGTGACCTAACAAATATCTGGAAGAAGAGCGACCAACCATATGAGGGTCTGCCGAGAATGCCACAACACTCATGGGGTGACCATTAAGACCTCCTTAAGAATCCAGCACTCAGCAGACTATGTGGCATGGATTCTATGACTGCTGCAATGAGGCATTCAGGAGGGTGGGTGGCTGTGATTCCTGGAAATGCACACCAATGTCCCTCTTGTGTAAAGATGTTCACCCCTGGGGATGGGGGTGAATGTTCAGAAGAAATTACATACCTTTAGAGAAAGTCCTTCTGATGATTAGAGCAGTTTATGAACCAGAATTATAAGGTACAGTGGAACCTCATACAACAATCGCCATGTATAGCAATGAAATCGCATAACAATTAGGATTTTTTTGTGGGGGGGATGGGGTCTAACACAACAATTTTCCCTATGGAAAAAAATCGTACAACAATTTTTCAATGGGAAAAACCACTTAGCGAAAAAAATCATTGTACGATGCATCCCATAGGGGAAATCGCTATACGATGCATGCATCGTATAGCAATTGTTTGTACACCAATGAGCCCCATGGAACAGATTAAAATTGTCATATGAGGTACCACTGTATTTGTTCTTAATCTGGCATAAGCAGCCACGGTTCTAGTAGGTATGTGAGACAGAGCAGTCCTGGAGTGTGCATGTATAGGAAGAATTTGCAAGGGAAATCTTGAAGGCCAGAATTTTTAGTACTAAGTAAGTGAAATGTTCTACCAGTCCTGATCTCCATTCCTATTTCAATCAAATGAAGGGTGTAGTCAGATATGAAGTGGGTTGTTAGATCCTTCAGTCACTGTGCATCTGCCCACAGGAACTTTCCACCAAGAGCCAGTCATCAACGTGTAGGAAAATCTTATCTTCTTTTGTTTGCAGGTGGGTGGTGACAATATTTATATATTTTTGAAAAGAGGAATAATATGTTTGGCTTCTTATTTTGTGAACACTCAGATTTGGTTTTGAACTTTAAAAATGGGTTTGTTTGCTATTGTTGTTTTGTAATCCTTCTTCTGATTCTCCTATCCTTTTCCAAAACATGAAGATCATTGACTCATATAGTTCATTATGCCACAAAATATAGCTTTCTACTGCCTTTCTCCAAGATATGCTGCAGTACACTTCCTGTTGACATGGAAGTTACATTAGCTAATATGGCTTATTGCAGCTAATACCATTATTTTCCCATTATTTCTTCTAATCTAACCCTTTTAAAAAGCCATTGGAGCCGGGCCAGATGATAGTGCTTCTCATTGAGATCAGCTTCTCTATAGCAAGTGTTTCACTCCCGGACCATATTACCTGGTAAACAATAGTCAGAGCCCGGCAGCAATCCATCAATCACTTTTTATAGGTGACAACACTGTTACATTTCAAAAGCGATATAATGTGTGTCTACAAGTTTATTCTTCTAATGTAACAAATATACTTTTTAGTTACTTTCAAGTTTTGCAAAGGGCCATTTCCTATTTTTAAAAGCCTTTTAGACAGACCTTTTTCAAGTTTTATGTTTTTTCTCTTAGTCATCCCTAAAGAGAAAGGAAAGTACAGGTACTCTTTTGTGTTTACTTTTTTTAAAAAAAAGTATTTTCAAGGTCAATCTCAAAATTGGCCACTAGATGGAACTGAAAGGCGGACAGTGCTTTCATGAAGTGCTCCAGAGGACAATACAACTGGTGATAATGCACAGTGTAGCAGACTTCTTTTAGCAACCCTAACAATAACTATCGTCTGACTGCCTCACAGTAATCACCAAGGCAATTGTTTAAAAAAATCTCAAGTGCTGATAATATGTAAGGTGAGGCCCTCACATTTTCAGTGTCTCCCTTCCCATTAGTGGATGCTGTTGACATGGGGCTATAGATGAGAAAACCCTCAACATGAATTAATGGGTGGTGGTCTTGATTCACGCAGTGCATTGTTCTAAACAATGTGGACAGAGATAAGGATGGGGAACTCAGTATAATGTTATGGATGCCCATTATGCCCTAGACCAGCTTTGAGGTAATTGGTATCAAAGCCACCTGTGGTATCAATAAATCACATTAGCAATTCTTACAAGTGACAGATGCAAAGATTAAATCAGGGTATTATTTTGAGTGATTACCACTGGAGACTAATATTTAAATCACAATCTTAAGTGTGCCTGCTCAGACGTCCTATTGGATTTCACATCTTTCACTTCCAACTAAGTGGATACAGGATAGCAGGGTAAACTCTCTTTGCTGGTACCGTACAACTCAGAGTCCCTTAATTTATGGATTGGGTTTTTCCCCATGATGTGTGCCACTGTGAAAGCCATTTAGTGGACAAACAAACTATAAATCTTGGAAATAAATAACCTTAAGTACCCCCGCCTGTCACGTGGAAGCTTGAGATCAATTTGTTCATTGGAGGGTTGTACTTTTTTAAAAGCGAGAACTAGTGCGGCATTGCAGATAGAATGACAAGCTAGGAACAGGAAACCTGGATTAAGATCCCTGTTCAGTCGTGGAAACTCGCTGGATGCAATACTGGCAAAATAATGCCTCAAATAACTCACATACAAGTACTGTACTTTAAAAATCCAGATGAGTCTTGATGGCACATAAAATACTCACAATGGTATTGTTTGTTTGTCCACTAAATGGCTTTCACAGTGGCACACATCATGGGGAAAAACCCAATCCATAGATGATGCAGAGAAAGAGAGAAAGTTGCTACTCCAACACATCTCTTCAGGAGATGGCTGAGAGTCACCTATGCAGTGTACAACCATAGCATCCCCCTAGATCAGGGGTGCCCAAACTATGGCCTGTGGGCCAGATCTGGCCCACAACACCAATTCATCCAGCCCAAACCATCCTCATTGCTCCCGGAAGTGGAAGTAAAATGCGCCCATATGAGGGTGGTGTGGGCCAGATGAACTGGTGTTGGGGGGTGGATCTGGCCCACAAGCCGTAGTTTGGGCATCCCTGGTTTAAACAGAGAAAATGGCAACCTAAAATCTATCTCATCCTATTGCAAAACAAATTGCAAAGGCATGTTTTACTTCCACTTCCAGTGGGAGGAACCACGTGACTGGCCCGCCGAACCACATGACTGGGTCGCCGAACCACCTGACCGGCCCATGGCCCAAAAAGTTTGGGCACCCCTGATCTAGATACACTGAAAAATACCAGGTTTTCCAAGATGGGTCAATGTGGGATTTATTTATTTATTTATTTATTGTATTTCTATATCACTCATTAGGGCTGCAGTGGCTCAAGTGGCTAAGATGCTGGCTGGAAGGCGGGAGACCAGCAGTTCGATTCCTGAGTACTGCAGGACGAAATGAGCTCCCGTCTTTGTCCCAGCTCCTGCCAACCTAACAGAACAAAAGCAAGAAACTGCAAATAGATAAATAGGGACCACTTTGGTGGGAAGGTAAACAGCATTCCGTGCACTCTGGTGTCCAGTCATGCCTACCACATGACCACAGAAACGTCTGCAGAAGCAGACAGCGCTGGCTCTTTGGCCTTGAAACAGAGATGAGCACTGAACCCTAGAGTCGAATACAACTGGCTTTCAAGCAAGGGAAACCTTTACCTATACCACTCATTTGGGTAGTATTCCACTCGGGGCAGTGAACAAACAGATAACAAATAACAACACACAACAAAATTAGGGAAAAGTTAAGCAGTGAGTAAGCATTCTGGAAATTGTTTTAAGAAGAGATTTAATCACAGGCAGCAAGATGCTTGAAGGATTTTAATGACACTGGGGACAGGGAGATGTCAGTGGGTGCCTAAGGTCTTTGGAAAGTGACACAAAGGTGCTCTGCTTCCTGTGCAGCTACATCAGAAAGCTGAATTGGAGTGATTTGGCTTTGCTGCAACTTGAATTGCAGCCTTTATTATGTTTGAAATTGTAATCAGTGCTCACACTGGGCTTGCGGATTGAATAGAGAATTCAGTGTTCACACTTATGGGATGTGATTGACATTCCAGCCCACAGCCTCCCTTCTTTCCTTCCACCTTTTGGTCCCACCACTGTTTGTCCTTTCTTCCTCTGATCTCGATTCTGCCAATCCCTCTGTGGTTTCTATGACTTGCCAGATTTCTGTATAGTGTTAGAAAGGGAAAAAACTGCAAAGGGGAGTTTGTTTGTTTGTTTGTTTGTTTGTTTGTTTGTCCGTCCGTCCGTCCGTCCGTCCGTCCGTCCGTTACATTTATAATCTGCCCATCTGGGATATTTTCCCACTCTGGGTGGCTTACAACATATTAAAAAGTCTTTACAATAAAACTAAACAAATTGAATAAATTATAAATATCAACAAGAACAAAAATTATAACACACCCCTTAAAAAAAAAACAACCCTACAACAAAGAGCACATATTGGCGACGAAAAAAGTTAATCAAAACTTATTGTTCGGCTCTTGGGAGTATGTCCTTAAAAGCCTCTTTAAAGAGGAACACGTTTAGTTGTTTTTAAATAAAGAGATGGAGCCTGGCACAGCTCACCTGGTAAAGAGTTCCACAAAGCTGGTGCCACCACCGAGAAGGCTCTTCTCTGAATCACAGCCTTTCTTGCTAATCTTTCTTTCTAATCTTGCTAATCTATATCATCTAGGAAGAGCGGGTGAAGCAGGCTGATATTCTGAGGGGAAGATGTTCGACCAGATAATAAGGTCCTAAACCTTAAAAGTTAGAACGGACTCCTTGTACCTGATACAGAAAGGAACATGTAGCCAATCCGGCCCTGCCAAGACAGTTGAGAAATATTCAAAAAAAATTTATTCCAGTAATCAGCCTGGTTGCTGCATTTTGCACCCATTGAAGCTTCCATTGAAGCTTTAGTGATTATATTAGCTTGATAATGTTAGAAAAGGTCTCAGTAAGGGAAGAATATGAGGCTTTGATGTATACATGCACACATAAGACACATAACTCAGACTTCTATTGCTCCTTCTCTCCATTTTCTCAGTTATTAACCAAGCAACTAAGTGAAAGGCTGCTCTAGCGCTAACAATACCCCATTCTCCCTTCTTGCTTGTGGCAGAGAGAAATAGCTAGGGGTTTAAAATGTGTGTGGGTGCATGTACACACAAGTATGCTTGCACTGTCAGGATTTCTTCTCTCTATTCACTGGCTAAGTGTGTTGCACCTCTCTCTCTCTCTCTCCAAAGTGACACCTTTTCTCTCAATAAAGAGAGGTCCCTGAAAAAAAGTTCCCTATTTCTTGTGCCTTCCTAACCTGCTCAGATATTGATCCCATGATACTATGAAGAGCTACTCTACTGCTATTGCTAATCTAATTTAAAAAAAAAAAGGAGTACCCTTAAGGAGAGGGAAGAATGCAAGGCCATGTTCTCCTAGTGCTGAACATGATGCCCCAACTGCCTGCAAACACACCACCCATCTTTACAACAAGGAATCACAACTGGCTTGCAAGTTAAAATGCCCAGTTAAATATTTCCTGCGTTAAAAACTAGAAGCCGTGCAACAACCCCCCGTTGGGGGGGGGGATGCAGTTGGGAGCAAAAAGCACAGGATGGATTTGAATCAGACTTTGAGTCATAAAGTCAGTTTTTATTTTTTAAAAAAATATCAAATTCACCCATTTTATAAGCAAAGCAAATCCCATGGTTTTTGATGGAGTGAGGCGGGGTGCCCAAACTTTTTGGGCCATGGGCCGGTCATGTGGCTCAGGGAGCTAGTCACTATGGCGCAGGGGCCAGATGCAGCCCCCATATGGACATGTTTTACTTCTGCTTCCAGGAGCAATGAGCGCTTCGTAGGCCAGGTAAATTGGCATCAGGGACCGCATCCAGCCCCTGGGCTGTAAAAATAAGGGTCACTCGTGCTTGAAAGCCAGTTGTATCTGACTCTAGAGTTCAATGCTCATCTCTTTTTATCGTCAAAGAGCCAACGCTGTCTGCATCTGCAGACGTTTCTGTGGACATGTGGTGGGCATGTCTAGACACTGAAGTGCAAGGAACACTGTTTACCTTTCCCGCTGAAGTGGTGCCTATTTATCTACTTGCAATCTCTTGCTTTCAAACTGCTAGGTTGACAGGACCTGGGACAGAGACGGGAGCTCATTTATGTTTCGATTTATATACTGCCCTACTCAGTAAAACTGACTCAGGGCGGTTCACAAACACATATAAATTACAAGTTCATAAACACAACATGTAAACATAATAAATCATCAATATTAGTACCGCAAAACATCAAAGTATCACAATATCATTACAATATCAGAAAGATTCAATAAGCATATCAGGTAACAATCAGAAGTTTCCATAGCAGAGTTCCATTGTGTAGTACTCGGGTCTCAAACCAGGGGAAAATATTATTTAAAAACTTGGGTGCCTGTTACCAGAGGATTCCCATTAATTTGCTTGTCAAGAGGAAAAGCAAGTTGTGAGATATGCATTCTTTTTTCCCCTTCTCTCTCTCTCTCTTTTTCTTCCTGAAAAGGGCCACTGTAAGTCAGCATTGGCTTAACGGCACATGATTGCTATTCTTATTTCTTAAATTCTACTCAAAATATATTTATGAAATAATTGCAAGATTATAGCGTAGGACGCTCGGATGGCTTTTAAAGGCATGTAGGCAAATCCATAGTGAGTCTCACTGTCTATGTCATCTTTTTCTTTCATGTGCAGATTAAAATTTGGACTGCCAAAATGGAGCCACTTTCTTGGCTTTGTTGTTGGCTATAATTAAACGTTCATCGGTACGTGTTTCTGGTAATAATCAGCAGACCAGTAAGTAAGCCAGATTCTGTATCTCTCCACGTTCACACAATGTGTTGTTATCCACCCCAGCCCCCATGTGAGCATGTTGGTCTTGCATTCAGGGACTCTGACCCTCAGCCTATTCAGGGTCTTCCAAGTGACATAGGAGAGGTTGAGTTCCTCAGCCATATCCTCCTTTAATGTTATTCTTTGTTCAGTGACCTCCTTCCTCTCTCTTCTAATTTGGTTTTGCTCTTGTGTAACCTCAAGAACATTTGTTCTTGCCATAAAACTTTTCCTAGATCTGAGCCGACAGAATTGAGACTCATATTCATTCAGAGGATGCTTGGGGTCATTCTCTTGATTAGTTATCTCAGCGTCCCCTGCTACTTCTCTCCTTATCTTGTGGAGCGATGCCAACAAGAGGATATATTTTCTCAACTGGGTAGGTTTGAGGTATTCTGTCACTATGCACATTGTTTCATTAACAGAAATGTCACCTTGTTGCACTCTTTGTTATTATAACTATAGTTAATATCCTTCATGATCAAAAGGAGCATCCCTCTGAATGCCACCCATTGGTGTTGAGCCTATACAGCAGGATTTTGTTGCACTTTCGTCCTGCTTGTGGACTTCCCATGAGCATGTGGATAGCTATTCTGGGAACAAACTCTTGAATTAGATAGGTTATTTGGTCTTATTCAAGACAAGCCTTATGTTCTTAATTATTCCAGTTGCACGTTGTTCTGTCACCCAGCTTTCCAGAGAAGAAAAGGAAACAACTGAGCATCTGTTTCTCATGTCATAGCAGCAAATCAAGAAGAGTGGGTAAGAAGTGGCATATCAGCCAGGAACAAACCAGGGTGTCTCCTGCCATCTCTGGCTGTGGGTAAGACTCATTTGTCATCACCTGCATCAGAGCACACAGAGCCGGAAAGTAAAGAAGCCGGAAAGTACCACCTACTTCTATGAATAATGTCTTGTTTCATTATTGCAGCATGAAGATCTATGCCTTCAAGCACTGCTGCAAATTCTATAACCACTTCCTAGTTATTTACAGAAACAGATGGTTAACCTCTTAGAGGTTTATTCATCGTTAGAACAGTATCTCAAAGACGTCAATGCAATGTTCCCCCTAATTTACGGTAGGTTGTTTTCTTTTTCCGTGGAGATGCTGAACTTGATGACTGGAAGAGCGGCAGGTCAGCAGTATGAGACCTGAGTACTGCACAACAGAATAAGCTCCCGTCTCTGTCCCAGCTCCTGCCAACCTAGCAGTTTGAAAACAAGAAATTGAAATTAGATAAATAGGGACCACTTCGGTGGGAAGGTCAACAGTTTTCCATCTAATCATGCCTGACACATGTCCATGGAAACATGTACAGACTCAGACAGTGCTGGCTCTTTGGCTGGAAACAGAGATGAGCACCAAACCCTAGAGTTGGATATGACTGGCTTTCAAGTTAGGGTGACTTTTATCTTTACCTTTTTCTTAGGGGGAAAAATTCTAGGTTTTAAAAAACGTCCACATTTTTAAAAAAAACCTGTAATCTTTTGCCTATAATTTCACACTTAAAATCAAGTCTTAAAACCTACATTTAAAATCCTTTACTCTCACGGACGACCCTCTATCACACAATGCACGCAAAGTGCAGCTTTGGGTAGTATTTGTTTGCTGCTGATAGCAAAAGCAATGAAAGCTCTTTCAGATACTACACCATGGTAAAATGACCATTAGGGAGTTAAATTTCAAACCTGATATTAATATGACCTGGGTTTTTCTTTGACCTTTAGACCTGTGGTTCCCAATGCAGGGCACACGCTCCACAGGGGGGCAATTTGATTTTTAAGGGGGGTAATTTGAGAATGAGTTATTAACAGTGAATGGCCTTTTAGGCTTCCTCCACGTGAATAAGAGTTCGGTTTTTGAATAATAAGAATTATATGTCACAGGGTGGGGAGGCATCGGGACCTTAGAGATGCTTAGATGGAGCATGTCCAAAAAAAGGTTGGGGACCATTCCTTTAGACCCTTCTTCCCATTCTTTTTATTTTCTGCTGAATTTTTTTAACAAGGAAACTGCCGATTTCTTAAAAGCTGCTCTCTTTGAATTACAATATGTTTGCAGGGGTGAGGGGAACTGCCTCTTTTAGAAAGACATACTTTCAGCAGACCATCAGAAAGGGAAGCCAATGTGCCTAAGCAGATTCTCCACACACACCCCTCAGGAACCCAGCGTGTAAGAGCATCTGCTTTGTTTTCCAAAGGGTTGCTGAACATGCAGACATTAGCTGGTGAAGGAGGGAAGCATGTGGACATGGAGTGGGGACAGCAGATGTTGCCCCCCAAAATGCACATTTATTTTTTTTTATATTGTTTCATCAGCAATTTCTTTTGTTAGGCTGCTGAATGACCCAAGATGAGTAGCAAGCGTTTCTTAAATGGAAGCTAATGATTGGGAAATATTTGGGAGATCGTTGGGTTGCTGACGATATTCCATCTGAATATCAAGAATGACACACTGTCCCCGCTCACATAAAGAGCAGATAATGAGGCAGGAGAGTGAGTGCATAATAGGACAAAAAGGAGAATTCTGGGGACAGGGACAGAACCAGGGAGTTTGCTGAGTCTTTTGGACACTGATTGCCCCTTTCTGGAAATCTGGTGCAAGGTACAAATTGTTGCCTTACTGATTCCTTTCCATTCTCCTATTCTTGATGATAAAGGAGATATTGTAAAGGCGCATAAGCCTCCAGTGTTCTCCAAAGGAAACTAGACATAGGTAGCATTGCTTTTGAAATGAGGAGAAGCAAGCGGCTGGGACTTGCCTCAGGCCAGGTTTCTCAGGAACCTCCTTAGAAGGCACAGGTCCTGTGTCAGTACCCTAGGCCAGTGATGGTGAACCTTGGCACTCCAGGTGTTTTTGGACTTCAATTACCAGAAGCCAAAGACAGCACTTCTGCTGATCAGGGCTTCTGGGAATTAAAGTGCAAGAACATTTGGAGTGCCAAGTTTCGTCATCACTGCCCTAGGCCCTCACAGAGTAGCTGAGGAGCAGGAGATGTCAGGGTGGACCAATGGGAGATTTTTAAATTCCAAATTGCCCAGAAGGAATTAAAACACACTGCTCCTGACCGGATCAGCCAGTTTCAGATAAACTGTCACCCACCCACCCTTCCTTGGGTAAGAATAACAAAGCGCATTATCCCACTACCACAGGGCTTGTTCCACCTGACAGAGACCTGCACCCATCCTGGAAGCCGGCATAACACTTTTTGCTGCTTTAATGTACATTGGGTTCTGCTCCATGCTAAAGAAATTGAGGACAGGTTTCAATCACTGGGTGTTTATGCTTACAAAACAGCCAGATCAGGTAGGGAAAAAAACAATGTAGACAAGGTAGCAATATGTAGCATTTCCAATAAACGAATAAAGAACTAGAAGTTCTCCCACTAGCTTATGCTCTATGTGAAAAGTACAATGTCTTCTGTAAAATGTCAGCTTTATTTTATGCAGGAAAAATATATCAAAGTTTAGGATCACAAAAACGAAGATAGAAAAATAAATAGGAACATTTTTATTTTTCCTCCTTCCCTGGATAAAGCAAGAAAGGCATATCTAACTATATTTCCTGATCTAGCCAGGTAACAAAATCATGATTGCATCTTTCTATTGTTCTACTCACAAACAAGCATAGGTAACTCCTCTTTCCTCCTGCTTTGAAAATGCACAATATAATAATGGCATTATTTCTTCAACCAAACTCATCTTCCACCCTTTATTCCTCCCTTTCCTCTCTGTCACCCAATAAGCCTTCACATTCAATGTTCATAATTTCTACTTCTGTTCTCACAATCCCAGTTTATTTTGAATTCCAGTAGGACATGACTCTGCACCTGGTTTGAAGGCCACATTCCAAGACTTTCTTCATCCCCGCTCAGGAAGCAAAGAAACACAGTATCCATTTTAAACTCACTCCATTTTAATTTATTACAAACCCTCCATTTTAATTCATTATAATAATGTGGTTCTTTATTCAACTGTTTGAGATACAGTGGTATGCTTTACTTTGTTATAGCTTTTGGGGTGGTTTGTACATGGGTGGAAGGGCAAGACAGTCCTTCCTAAGATGGCGACCCCTAAGAGATCATGCAAGTGAAGAGAACATATAATGCCCTCTTCAATCCAAAGACAGAGTAACCATTGTTCCATTGCCAAAAAAATAATAATCAAATATAACAAAAAAAGGAGGACTCGGGGGTCAAAGCACACCAGAAAGAATGTTCCTCACAAATAAGGAGGATACTTTGCACTAAAATTGGCAATGCTAATTTTAAACTAATACTGTATATGCAAATATCATCACAATTATACATTATTCCTTACATTTAAATGGAAATATACTACTGCTAACCATATTGTACAAGATTGTGACTAGGCAATTACCTTGGGATACAGCATTGAAGGAAAGATGGGATACAAATAAAAGAAATAACTAATGCATAGTGTTTAATAACTGTCTGAAATGCCCTGTAGACCTTACTGGAAAATAATATATAGAGGAAGAAAATTTCAAAGGTCACTGATGTTTTGTTGAACTATCTAGCTAGACAACAATCAGTTATTTCAGACAGATGTCTGAACAGTGCTTTTAAAATATCCACTCCTGGGACTGACCTCACATTTGACGTTCATGTAGAATTGACATGCCACATCCTTCCCGTCATTCATCGGTAACTATATCAGCGTGTGTGGCTTGAAACGTTTCTTACAAAGTGACCCCTATAGAACTATAGCACTTAAAAAATTAGAGACAATGGATTAGATGTATTTACTAATCAAAGACTCTACTTTCCTTGTTTGCTCATGGAAACTCATGTGATGTTAGGAGGCTGACCACTTAATGTGTCACAAGAAAAGAGGATATGCAACAAGAAAAAGAAGAACAGCTGCTCAAATCCTAAAGGAGGAAAGAAGGCCATCTACGTCTAGGTGAAGTTGGGGTCCATTCCTCAGTACTTGGGCCAGGTGTAATCAGTAAAACTGTGCCCAGTTTTTCACAGAGTTATTCCTTGTACAGTTACAGTAAAACCTCACATAAAGAGTGCCTCACTAAGAGACTAACTCGCTTAAATAGCAGAATTTTCTCTGAATGGTCGCCTAAACAACTAAAACCAACCAAAAACTCACTTAACAACTAAATCGGGGTTCACAATCCCCCCCCCAACAGAAGTCACAATTGGTCACTTACAATGGTGTTTCGCTTAAAGAGCAATCCCACTTAAAGAGCAATCCCGTGGAATGTATTATGCTCTTTAAGCGAGGTAGCACTGTATTTACTCTCCATGATTCTCCTGAAACTCTCACAACTCAGCTGCAACATGAAGCTTGTAACAGTACAGTATTAGGTGTTCTGATAAAAAGGGGCACCAGAATTTAGGATTTCAAAAATCTCTCTCTCACACACAAAAAATGGAAGATATTTCACTCTTTAAAAACATAAAACTGTTTTGCCCATGAGGATCTTCTGCTCAAAGTCATTTATCGGCTATGGGTTTCTTTTAAAGATCAATTGGTTTCAAATTTCAAATAGAACTAAAAAACACAAAATTGACAACATTCACCAACTGTACAGAACCGATTAGCAGAGTGATTCACTACCATTATCTGAAGATAAAATCAATGTAATAAATCCTTCCATAAACTGACATGGGAAGTCTGATAAGTACTAAAATGAGTACTCATGAAAGAAACTCAAGTCTAAGAGAAGCCATTCTGAGGTTATCTAATGTGTGGCAATTGTTTCCATAATGGCAGTGCACCATACTTTGTAAAATCATTGTCAGATCAAGAATTGTTTAGGCAATTTACCTCCAAAGGCAATTACAATCCCACCAGAGATTTGCTTTACTATGGTCTCTTTTAATTTCATTAAAGCTGATTTAGTGCTCCCAAACAAGGACAGTAGACTTAAACCCAATGAACTCTAAATTGATTGGCTCATTGAAGGTTCCAATATCAAAAAACAATCCCTATTCATTTGTCAATTTACAGATTTATGGGCAGGGCCATCACATATGCATATGATTACCATTTTCTATACAGTTTGGCCAACATCTGCAAATACTTGACTATCACAACAGTCTGGCCTTAACTGTAAAATTATGTGCTTAAGAAGAGCTAGGAATCACTTCTGAACATTGTTGCCTCAGCCCAGCTGTTCAGGACCTTTATTCTGCTCTATTCCACAGCATTTGCTAAGAAGAAATGTTTCTCATGACATTTAACTCCACACACACCTAAATAATGCTTCATGTCCACTGGACTGTCATCAAAGATTTCAATTAACATAGACTGAAGTTGGGGAGGGGACTTTGACAAGTCCAGTACCCAATCTTCAGCTGTTCTGGAAGCCACATAGACCATGAAAATGGGCAGCTGGGATGGGGGGAATGAAACCTAAAGTGCCTGGAACAGTGGTGGGTTGTCAAATTTTCCACTACCCCACCATGACATCATTACGTCTTGGGCGTAGCTGACGTCATGGCGTCATGACATCATGATGTTGTGGGCGGAGCAAAATAAAAAATAAAAATGTCTGTGCATGCGTCGAACCTCCGTTTGATGCATGCGTAGTTCTTTTTTTTAGTGCACATGCATCAAACGCATGCGTAGTTCTGGGCAGCCATTTTGACTGCCCGGAAATACATTTCTGGAGGGGGGCAGGAGAGGCGACCGAACTGGTCGCCTGGGGGTTTACCAACCCCCCAGCAACCCCCGCCTGAGGGGGTGTTACTGGTTCGGGCGAACTGGTCCGAACCGGTAACATCCCATCATTGGCCTGGAACCTATTTAAAAGATAATAATAATTTTGTGTCAGAAATTATTCTGGGTTGAAAGGGTTTTTGCTGGAGAAACTCTGCTCAGGGGATGCCCAAATGAGGCTCCTTTCATCTATCCAAGATCTTTTCCCACTTAAGTGGTCCCTATTTATCTACTTGCAATTTCTTGCTTTCAATCTGCTAGGAGCTGGGGCAGAGACAGGCATTCATTCCATCATGCAGTACCGGAGTCTCAAACTGCCAACTTGCCAGCCTTCCTGCTAACAAGGTGAGCTTCTTAACCACTGAGCCACCACAGTTTCTTATTTAAAAGCTGAATCATTGCTGTTGGAGTATTCCAGAATTAGCAATTCATCCATCTCTATCTGTCTATCTACTTGATTGGGAAAGCTATTTATGTTTTACAAATGTTTTACGGGACTAGGGACTGCAAAAACAGCCTTTTGATGCCAGGGGTGCACTTTGCCCACCCTGATTGTAAAGCTTAGATGTAATGCCTTTGGTTCCCTTTCTATAGAGGCTGAGGCTTTCCTTCCCACCCCACCCCAAAGCCCACTCCAACGGCCAGGTGTGAAGAGGAAGACATGGGAGGCTGAGGCTTTCCCTCCCCCCCCCAGCCAACTCCAACCTTGATTGTATTATTATATTATTATTATTTTATTGATTGTATTGTCTGTAAGCCGCCCTGAGTCGCCATGGCGAGTGGGAGGCAAAATAAATATGAATAAATAAATAAATATGGTAGGTAATAAAGAGATTCAAACACTGGAAGTTGGTGGAAAGCCTGAGATTTACTATCAGGTGTGGGGAGATTTGAGGACTTTGATAGGAGGTTCTGCCTCCCTGAGTTTTTAGGTGGGGGACCCATTATCCTGTCCATGCATTGCCCTTACTGCCATATTTGCTATAAAATTAGGGTTGCCATATGTCCCAGAAAACTGTGATTGTCCCAGATTCAAGGTTGAAAAATTGTCCCTGGCAGTTCAATAAAAATCATGTTAAAGTCCTGGATTTTTAAAATTTACTGATTGTGTATTATAACACACCATTAAAATAAATTCAAGCTCTCGCCATCAAACGAGCGATTTCCTGCCACATTGGAGTTGGAGCATACCTGGAGACAAATCTTAACATCCTCGCCTCACACCACCACCCAATAAGTGTGACCAGTGTGTTTCCTGGAACTGAGGACGTTAAGAGTTGACCACGCGGCAACTCCTCAGAAGTACAACAGATCATCTTACAGTAAGAATTAACTGTTGTAAATAAATTCATTGATGTATTGATATATTTAATGTGAAAGTGTTTTATACCTGTCATTATATTATGTTTGTTTAAACAAGGCTATTTTGTAGATAACCCACCCATTTTTGTCAATTATACTTCTGTCCCGGTTTTGTGGGAGATAATTATGGCAACTCTATATAAAATGAATGTTAAGGAGGATCTGGTATCAGGACACATTGACTGCAGTTAACTATTCTTGCCACTGTGATTTAGTTTGTCACAAATGTCGAGCACTGATGACCAATTTAATAAGCAGTAAGTATGAGGAAGGCTCTAGCAGTTGATAAAGTATCCAACCTTTAAAATTTGTGGCCAAAATACAAGCAGATTTCCAAAATGTGTGACATATAGTGAAGACAGAGGGCACTGGGCTAAGGTAGAGATTTTGGGGATTTTACCCATCCAAAACTATGTCCATTGGCTGGTGAATAAATAAAAACAGTGATGGAACACTTACAGTCCATTCCTTTATTCATTCATTCAGGTTGTCTTTCTTAAGCCACCTTTCTATCCAGATGGCTTACGAAATATTTAAAAGGCAAATGCAGTTAAAAATACAATAAATTGCAAAAATGGAAAGCAATTAAATGTAGTACGTATTAAAACAACAACTAAGTAAAACAATGTAAAACCATCTAAAAGCACATTTTAAAGCTTAAAAATACAACATTTCCCATTAATTGTCTTTCGCTGGCAGCTAGCCGTGGCTGAGGCTTATATATTTGTTATACGGATGTTGAAGAACAACAGTAGCCTAAACACAACATTCTAAACATACTTCCTTATCTCCAGTGCACAATATCATGTTTTGCATATTTTGGTTTGCATTGATTACCAAGGACTTAGCTTGTGCTATCGCTTTCTTCTTGTACGGCTGTATCCAACTTCCTCCCACCACCTCCAGTTTCCAACCACGATGAGTTGCGGGGCGGGGGGACTATCCCCTGGGATACACGACTGGAATCTGCTTATCAGTCACTCTCCTTGGTCCAACCTTTACAAACAGAAATTTAAAAACTGATTGTGAAGTATAATTCCATATTCACAGTCATAAAGGAACAATGCAAATCAGTAAGACATGAAAGGAAAATAAATCCTCCAAGTGAACAGCGTGAGAAAGGGCACCACTGCTGCATTCAGAGACAGGTAGTATTCAATGTACTACCTGGGCATCTACCCCTCCCCAGATATGTTTTCCTCTAGCAGATTATATAGCAACCTTAATCCATGAATCACCATCTAACAGGACATTATGTTATAGACATAGTATAATACAGTTTCTATTGATTTTGGGAGGGTTCATGTAAACAAACAATGACTAACCCTACTAGAGGACTTTACTTCCATAGGTTAATGGGGAGGCATGTTATTTGAATGTTCTGTTCCAGACACCAGTGTTCAGTAGCCCTCATGTTCACTAAAGACAATCCAAGTTAAATGTTCACCATAAAGCCCTAGATCAGCATGGCAAATGGTGGATGCAGACTCAATCTTCTGATGTCCTAGGACTGAAATATTTAAACTATGTCACTTAAACATAACTAGAAGATATACTAGAAGTTGCGCTAGAAGTGCCAGAACAAGAACCTTGCATCTCCCTCGACACCCAATGCGGTACAAGAGGAAGCAAAGAAGATAGCTTGTCAATAATATGCAACTGCAACTACATTAGTACCCCGGATAACGTTATGACTTGGTTCCACAAGTCCCGTCGTTATCCGGTTTTTAACGTTGTGCGATACATTGATCACACAATGTTTTAAAAAGCCCGGTTTCCCTGGAGGCTGCAGCAAGCCAGAACGTTGGGATTTGAATCCTGACATTTTGGCTTGCTGCAGCCTCCAGGGAGGTGGGGGAACTTTGGAAACAGCTTGGATTGGGTCTCCCCACCTCCCTGGACCCGGCGGGGGGGGGGTCAGGGACCCCCAAATTGGTAAAAAAAAAGTCTGGTTTTTTTTTACCAATTTTGGGGTCTCTGACCCCCCTGCCGGGTCCAGGTAGGTGGGGAGACCCGATCCAAGCTGTTTCTGGGCTTCCCCGATGTCCTCAGCCAGTGCAGCAAGCCAGAATGTCGGGATTCGAACTCAGATGTTCTGGCTTGCTCCACTGGTTGAGGACGTCGGGGAAGCCCAGTAACAGCTGTAGATTGGGTCCCCTGCCTGCTCCAGAGAGATCAGAGGACCCGATCTACAGCTGCAGAGTGGCTGGGGAAGCTGACGGGGACTCCCTGTCGGCTTCCCTAGCCACCTGCCCTTGCCTCCGCAGCTGTGGGGTGGCTGGGGAAGCCGAGGGGGGAGCCCCCTGTCAGCTTTCCAGCCTCCCCACCCCTGCCTCAGTAGCTTCAGGGTGGCTGGGAAGCTGAACGGAGAACCCCGTTCAGCTTTCCAGCCACCCTGCTGCTAAGAATGACTGTATCAGATAACGTTAAAAATCGTGTTATTCGATACAAGATTTTTCCAAAAATCTTGTAACGTTATGCGGTTTTCACGCTATACAGTACTCGCGTTATCCGGTGTATTACTGTTACTTCATACTACATGTACATCCGTTTATGTCATAGTCCTCAAAGGGAAAAATATTCTGTAAATATAAATGAAAACAGTAACAGTATGGTCCTACCAGCAAGCGTTTACTACAATCTGGTCCTGGCTGGTTAGCACCTCCATGCTTGATGTTAAGGGACAAAGAAGTTAAGAATTAAACACCCAGCTGGCTAGGATGCACTTTTGACCATGTCCACAAGCCACATTAAGTTAAACATCTTCAACTACAGGGCCAGGTGGTCCTCGGGGTATGTCCATAGATTGAACTGCAGATAACACTGATGTCCATGTTGAGAAAAAGAAAGGTGTTTTTATACTCAACGGCCTTTTTAATCAATGCTACAGCAGTGCTCTCATAGTTTTTTCCCACGTTCAAATGGGCCAAATCTAAGAAGGCTCCAAATCACACAAAAGAAAAGCAGTGTGAAAGTAAAATGCTGCCAGAGATGCACAGCTTCTGTGCCACCATCACTGCTACAGAGGAAGCTCAATAATCAACTCCTGTCTTCCCTCAGTCAAATTTCCTTCCAGCATATGATGAAGCTGTCTCATACGCTGCTTCACTGTTCTCAGAAATCTAGAGAAAATATTCACTTGAGCTTCCTCTTTTTGTGAGCTACTGAAAGAACAAAGAATGGGGGAACACCTGAATTTCAAAGTAGTATTTCACACTAAGGCGGACAGGCCAGTATATTTCAGGGCATAGAAGCAGTGGTGGGATTAATTTTTTTTACTACCAACTCTGTGGGCGTGGCATGGTGGGCATGGCCAGGGGGGAAACCCTGTGTTGTACCCGAATTAGCCAGAATTTCTGCTACTGGTTCTGGCAAACTGGTGCGAACCTGCTGAATCCCACCATTGCATAGAAGTGATGAAGTCGGGGTGGTTATTTAGATAGTGGGACAAAGGAAGAGACGCTTAACAAATGGTAACACCATGAGAATGGAGGCAGAGAGCAGTGGTACTAGCAATCCATGTTGCCATGGGGAAAGCAGAGGAGGTCATGTGAGGTGGTGGTGGTGTACCAAACAGCAGCTATATGGCAGGAAGGAAGAGAGGGTTTCTTCTCCTCATCACTGCAGCCCTGCTTTCTGGAGAACAGTGGCAGGCTCGGTTTTGGCATCTGGGTGGGTAACAAATCTGGAGGAAGTGGATATGGGAATAAATGGATCTGCATAGAATATTACTTCAGGAAAATAAATTAACTAAAAAAAGAATCTATTTAAATAATTTATAATTAAGGGGATAATCATGAATGAGAGAATTAATTAAAAGAGATCTGATTTGGAAATGGAGCATGGTCATTGTGTGGGAAATTACCTGGGGCAAAATAACTGAAAGACTGCAATAAATTAGGGGATGGGTGGATTGAAAGAACCATGGAAGTTTTAGCTGCTGGTGGAATAATAACATTATCTGATCTCCAGAACCACCCATTAATGGGCAGTAGCTCTACCCATTATGAAACAATGGAGGGATAAATTTGATGTGTAATTTGAAGACAATGTTTAAGTAGCTCATCAACTTGGTTCTCCACTATTGCTTGGCCACCAGATCTGCCAGAAATGATAGTCATTTATGTATGCATGTATGTACTGTATTTTGTTTCTCCTCCTGGACAAATGGCTGCAGACATCCACAGGACCTACTAAAACAGCTACATAGAAAACATTATTTGGGACAGGAAGAGTTGTTGTAAGGCTCTTGTTCATGCTGAAGCACCCAAAGCTTGGAAGAACTCCCCATCCCCATTACTGTCCTGCTTCTGTGCCTTTAATACTAACTTTATATATGAATGCTTTAATTTAGCTTATGACATTTTTCTAATTCCTTGGAAATATTCACCTGTTGAAATTATATGGCAATGAAAGCTGCTAAAGGTACAGAAAAAGATCAGTTTTTTTTAAAAAAAACCAATGACCTCATGAAGATTATCATATTCTTAAAGAGGGAAGGGAGGGGAGAAACAAAGAGGCAAAGAATCTAGGATTTTGTTGATGGTGACAGCAAAGACTGGCTATTTGCAGAACTGGAAGACAAATAGATGAGAAAGAAATCTGTGGAAGGAATAGGTACACAATACTGTACTAGAAAATGGCCTACAGCAAAATATGGGAGACAGTAACAAAATCCCAGAATTAGGCTGTTGCTACATTCTGTCAAGTTAACTCTGACTTACGTCAACTCTATAAATGAATGGTCTCCAGGATGCCCTGTCCTCAACAGCTCTGCTCAACAATTATCAATACTGTACAAGGCTGGGGCTTCTTTGATGAATCCAATCCATATTTCCAATTTGGTCTTTGCCTTTTCTTTTTTCTTTTTTGCTGCCCTTAACTTTTCCCTACATTATACAATTGTCCACTGAACCTTGCCTGAAGTACAGCTGCCTCAGTTTCATTATTTTTGCCTCCAGTGAAGGTTCAGGCTTGATTTGGTCTAGGATCCATTTGTTTGCTTTTTGGACAGTCCAGATTATCCACAACATTCTCCTCCAGCACCACATTTCAAATCAATCAATTTTCTATCTATCAGCTTTCATCTCTCTCCAGCTTTGATGTGAGCACATGATCTCCTAACATGGGGAATACAGTCTATAATAGCTGGATAGTTTAGTGAGTTGGATATCTAATCCTGGAGTATCTAATCAAGAGTTCAATTCCCTACTGGGCTACCCAGAAGAAAAGACAGCCTATGTAGTCTTAGGCAAGCTTCACAGTCCCAGGGAACCCCAAGAAGAAGGGTGTGGCAAACCACTTATGAGTATAGAAGGGATCAGACTAAGTTTAAATCTACTTGAATGACCATGGAAACATCTGCAGATGCAAACCAGCTTGGGCTCTTTGGCTATAAAGGGAAATGAGCACTGAACCCTAAAGTCGGATATGACTGGCTTTCAAACAAGGGAAACCTTTACCTTTGCCATAAGAGACAGAGGCTAAAATTATATTGTGGCAATTCACTAAACACTTCTCAATACAATGAATGGCATGGATTAGGTTTTCCCGAAGCAGATTGCAAAACGTTCCTAGAAACAAGTCCTAGTGATAGTGAGGAATTTCAACTCTTGTGAAATCTCTTGGACTTCTAAACACTGCAAAGAATATTATAAAGGAATAAATGCTTGCCTTGCTGAGTCAAGCGGACAACTTCTCCTCCCTGAAGGTGGGAAAGGAAACAAAGGGATCTGCTGTTCAAGTCCTAACTCTGGCTAACAGGGAAGAACTAATAAATGAAATCAGCAGCAGGAACCTTATGGCTAAGTAATTACATCATCCTCAAATATATGATAGCCTGGGTTGTAAAAAATTACGAACGTAACTGGTTGTGATAAGCAAACCAGGTCTTGATGTGCTGAATGGGAGGTTGGGTAGGATCCTGGGCTAGACGTTCTGAAGAAGATTTGAAAACTATTTCATTGTCAAGAAACACGAAACATCAAGGGGAAAACATTGCAACTGCAAGGATAGCTGTCTACGGAAGTGAAAGTGAACAAAGAATATGTAGCTGGAGAGTTAACCATGCATAGGACAGGTAACCAAAAAATGATAAAATCCATTAACTGAAGACTGAGAAAAGATTAAACTGTTCCCTTCTTATTTTGTCACTTTATTTTAGTCCAGGGACTGCTGCCCATCATTGAAGCAGGCCAGTTGTTCATGTGTTTCACCCTCTCAGCGTTTCAGACATCATAATTTCAGAACAAATTTAGATTCCCTTTCCCTGGAATGCAATTCCATTCAATTCAATTCAAACTTTATTACAGTCAATGACCAGTGCAAACCCTAGAATGCAATTTTGGAACTTCTGGGTATATAATCACCCAAACGAAGTGGGTGCCATATGTTAGAACAATGCCTCTGTTGCCTCCTCAGCCATCAACAGGATGATTGGCTTTTGCCCTTGCCTGTGGTAGTGTTATCCATGTTCCAGAGTTCCTACTAATTTAGCTGTTTTTGGCCACCAAAGGAGATACAACTTACAGTGACCCTAATAGGGATTTCCTGGTAAGGAGAAATCTAAGGAATGATATTACAGTTGCTAGTCTGGTCAAATTATCCTGCTTTGGTAACAGAGTAGATCATACTGCCAGCAACTCAATGATGAGTGTTAGGTGGTGGTTAACTAACTGCCTTGGGTGCCGAAGTCCACAGGGAAGAGTGATGGTCCCCAAGTGGGTTAAATCCCACTTGAATCCATCTTGATGGAGGGCAGCAGCTTCATTAATACTGGCCTGGGGCTGAGGAGGACTTTGCATGCCAAAAGTGCTCAGGACCAGAAAGTGACTTGCGGAACTAGATCAGTGGTACGGGTGTCATGCTACCGTGCAGAAGGCAGATGAAAGGGCACTGCATTATATTCTCAGGACAGTCTTCATGGCTGATCACCATGATGATTGCCGATATTTGGATCCAGATATGGCAGAAGAAGAATTACAATTGCTACCACCACTCCTAGGTGAGTTTTCAAGTCTGAGCAGGAATACAAGCTCAGATCTCCTGTCCTCACCCACTGCTCTGTCCTCTGTGGAGTGCTGGATATGCAATGTATACAGTAGCTCTTTCATTGGGTAGACTATGTACCTGAAGATCATCCAATGGAACTATGAGGCCATATCTGTGACCTTGGACAGGTGTATATTTTCTCTTTTGTATCTTGGAAAGGGTAAAAAGCATCTTACTGATAGTGTTGTGAGGAGCTACCAAGGCTCAAATTAAAAGAGCCTTCGAATTCATGTTTGATTTACCTGTGTAGTTAGCCACAAGACAACATTCTACCGCACATGTCTGGGCAATTAAACATCTTCTGCCCCTATCTATCTAGGGCGGCTGGTCATTAAATCTTCCTGGGGGGCATACAAGTTCTTCATTTACTGGTTACGTTCATATGAGCAACAAAGGCTTCTGTAAATAAATATAGCAAACTCTGGCTGACAGCTCTCTTGTAGGGGTTGTTTTTGTTTTGTGATTTTACTGAAATCATGCTGGCTAAAAATAAAAACCTGTGTGTTTGGTTTTTGACTCTTATTTTCCCTGGAAAAGATGTCAGAGGAAAGGAAAAGAATAGCTGTCAAGAATGAGAAAATAGTCCTAGATGGCTGAAGCTGGATCAGAATCTAATTGACAGTGTTCTTCCTCCATTGATTAATTTAAGAGGAGTTGCTTCCATGGAACTACGGATAAGCGCAAATGCCTGTCTGACTGCCAAATCACCACCTGACCAGCTAATCCGCAAGGGTGCTGTGAAGCAGCCAGGGCAGAGGTTTAGTGGGAAATTCCAGGGGAAAGGAATTCTGATGTATTTCCACTCCACGAGAGATCACCTGGGTACCCTTTGTGATCACATTTTGTTTCATACACCTTTGCTCAGTGTTCTTCTGTGGTATAACTTTATAGCACTCAAGTTAACTAATGCTCAAGTAACCAGCAGCTGCCCTGAAGATCTTTCATTTTTCCAGATTCAAAATCCTCATTCTTTGTTCTGTCCAAAATGTGCCCATTATACAGACTTCTACGATTACTATTTAATTCATTCTTGTTGGTTTCTGCTATTGCTGGGACCCAGTAGGTATTCACGTTTCAGTTCCACTCCATGATAGGCCCAGGATTTGCTTGTTTCCCAGATATTTCATCTGTCGTCTTCTACCAGCGCCCTACTCTGCTCTAAAACACAGCCTATATTTCCAGGTGCAGGATCCTCATTTCTTCTCTCTTGAGCACCTTTTATGCCACTTAGCTCCATTGTCTCTTCTACTGGGTACTTCTGGATCTAGTTGGATCCCAGTGACAGTGATACTGTACATCCAGGAGTATCCCAAAGCTCTGCACTTGCTCCTTCAGGGAGAACAGATTAGCTAACTAACTCCTGGATGGGCAAACCACTAAACCACAGCCCCTCCATATTGTTGGGTTTCTGTTTCAGCTTATTGGCCTTCTATAGCACCCAGATAATGGTCTAGACAGTGGTTCCCAACAAGGGGTACACAGCCCACAGGGGGACTTCAATTCTCAGAAGCCTAAGTCAGTACATTGGCTGATCAGTGCTTTGGGGAAATGACTTAGGCTTCTGAGAATTGAAGTCCAAAAACCAACATTTGGGAAACACTGGTCTAGGACAAGGCTTCCCAACCTTTTCAATCCAGGGGCCGGGTCACGCTCACTCAGTCAGCTTCAAGGGCCAGATGACCATTTTGCCCTGCCTGCACGATGGGGATAGCCATTTTGTCCCAACAGCTTCCAAGGGCCTTGGCGGGGGGGTCGTTGGCTTGGCTAGCGCTGCTCTGACTGTGGGTGCTGGGCCACAACAACCACTGGCCTCGCTTCCTGCCCTCCTGCGCGCCATTGCCGCTGAAGGTGGAGCTACCGCCGCCAGGCTTGGAGTTGGGGCAGCTGCGCACCTGGGATGCCGACGGTGGCTTCTTTGCTGGGCTTGCGCTGTGCCGCCTCAGCCTCTGGGTCTCAACCTGGGACCAAGGGTGGCCCCGGGCCCTGCACAGCACCACCCGGTGCCACAAGCTGGTCGTGAGGAAGAGGAAGCCTGAGCAAGAGGAGGACAAAAATGGCGGAGGAGAAAAAAAACATCCCCTGGTCCCTACCGAGGTAGGATTTTTGTCTTGTTTTGAGTGTCTAGGGGGGGGGGTGATCCTAGGTGTGGGGGATCTGAGTTTGGCCTGCGCCCTGGGCGGCTCAAACCCACCCTATGTCACTGGATGAGGCCCATACCAATTTCTCCATTCCCTCCACATTCAAGGAAGCTGTGGTGTAATCCTAAACCAGCATCTGATGTCATTAATGAGCTGGGAGAAGGTTAACAATTTGAAGCTAAATGCAGACAAGACAGAAGTGCTCTTGGTCAGGAGAAAGAAGCCCAACTGGTATTGGATGACGTTACAATTTATTTATTTATTTATTTATTTAGTTGTACTTGTTCATCACCCTCCTCCCCGAAGGGACCCAGGGTGATTTATAGCATATCATATCAACCACAACAATTAAAATTGATTTAAAGACTAAAAAATTAAACGATTAAATTCCGAGGAATACTTGGATTTAAATTTTTATTTAGCCTTGGATGCTACGGTTTCATTGGTGACCAGTTGTACAAGCATACCAAATAACATGTCTAATTTAATTACACCAATCCATACCTTAGTTAGATCCTATCTAACTAATAAAGGTTTCATTGGTGGCATTTAGAGATTGTTCCCATAGAAATCTGCTCTGGAAGCAGTGTTCACTTTAAGGTTTTAAAGCGTGAGCTATATCAATTATCAGTTGTCATTCTTGTATATTTTTTTTAAGTGAACATAAATATTATAAAACGATAAGGAAATCAAACTATAGTATTAAGAACTGGAACCCCTGGAGCTCTTATTCTTTAGGAAGTAGGGATGCATGTAACACTCTTTTTGTTTAAATCTGGATCAGAGGTTTCAAAAGTAGAAAAGGCATTGTGCCTCAGAGAACCACTCCTAGACTCAGCATACAATCCCAGTTTTGACAAACCTATAATTTGAGACACTATAAAGAGGATTTGCATACAAGGAATACTGTATGTTGTGAAGAAAGTGGGTGGTAATCAGGTGGCAACGAAAAATGATTCTCCTTTATGAAAAACTTTCCATTCTTCTTCTTCCACAAGTCTTACAAAGCGGCAGATGAGATGGTGTTGTGAAGAGGGGAATCAACAGAGTTTTATTTTTATTTTAAACAATATTCAGAAAGTGAAAATGCAAGGATCAGCATTTTGTGAAGCTTGTTAGAAGCACTGTGATAAAGGCAGTCCTTTTCTGCTGCATGAGCAGCCATTCCAAAGCTCTTTGAGGTGGCGATACATTTGCACATCAAAAGGAAGAAAGCTGAAAATACTTTGCTGGGGAAAGCTATAGAAGATCTGCAGTGTGGGATAGATCCATGTCAATACCAATGTTGTCCCAGGATATATTTAGCGCAGATCTCAAATGAGACCATTAAATAATGTGCTTCACAGATATAACTGTCACAACAGCTACATGGTTCTCTACCAATCTATCTGTCTCTCTCTCTCTCTGTCTATCGCTTTGGTGGCATCCATGCCTCATGAATATGTGAGAGGAAATTCTTTCTTCTCAGGGACTGCAGTGGCTCAAGTGGCTAAGACGCTGACCTTAAAGACTGGAAGGTCAGAGTTCGATACCCAAGTACTGCATGATGGAATGAGCTCCCATCTCTGTCCCAGCTCCTGCCAAGCTAGCAGTTCAAAAGCAAGATTAGGTACCACTTTGGTGGGAAGCAGTGGTGGGCTCCAAAAAAAATTACTACCACACTGTGGGCATGGTATGTTGGGCGTGGCCAGGGGGAAAGCCATTTGTTGCACCCAAATTAGGACTACTTTATTTCAAAACTTGGACAGGCAGGGCCAGCCAGAATTTCTGCTACTGGTTCTGGTGAACTGGTGTGAACCTGGTGATGCCCACCACTGGTAGGAAGGTGAACAGCATTCCGTGCATTCTGGTGTTGAGGCATACCTGCCACATGTCCATAGAAATGTCTGCAAACTCAGACAGTGCTGGCTGTTTGGCTGTAAACAGAGATGAGCACTGAACCCTAGAGTCAGATATGACTGGCTTTCGAGCAAGGGTGACCTTTACCTTTACTGCAATGATTTGGTTATCCAGGAAACATTTGTTTTACATGTTCTACCCAGTCAGAAAGTGAGGAGGACCTAAAGAAGCTCCTGATTAGGTTGAAAGAAGAAAGTGAAAAAGCTGGCTTGAGACTCAATATCAAGAAAACCAAGATACAGTAATGGCAACAGGTCCTATCAGTCCCTGGAAAATAGATGGGGAAGAAGTAGAAGCAGTGACAGATTTTACTTTCCTAGGATCAAAGCTCACTTCAGATGGTGATTGCAGCCATGAAATAAAAAGGCGACTGATTCTTGGGAGGCAAGCAATGAGAAACCTGAGGAGCATAGTGAAAAGTAGAGACATCACATTGCAAACAAAAATTCGCATAGTCAAAGCAATGGTATTCCCTGTGGCAATGTATGGTTGTGAGAGTTGGACCATTAGGAAAGCTGAGCGCAGAAGAATAGACGCCTTTGAAATGTGGTGTTGGAGGAGAGTTTTGAGAGTCCCCTGGACAGCGAGGAGAACAAATAGGTCAGTCTTAGAAGAAATCAGCCCTGACTGCTCCTTGGAAGGTCAAATAATAAAGATGAGGCTAAAGTACTTTGTACATCAAATGAGAAGAGAGGATTTACTTGAGAAAGCCTTGATGCTTGGAAGGGTCAAGGGCAAAAGAAGAAGGGGATGGCCCAAGATAAGATGGCTAGATGGTATTGTAGAAGCAATGGGCACAGAGCTGAGCGAGTTGAGGGGGAGGGTGGAGGACAGGAGTGCCTGGCGGACAATGGTCCATGGGGTCGCAGAGGGTCGGAATCGACTGTGCGACTGAACAACAACGACCCAGTCACCAGAAAGGGCATCATATCAAAGATGTTCAGTCCAGTTTATCTTTACACATAGCCTTCGCAAAGTGCTTGCAGCCAGAGAAGCTGTCACAGCTTTACTGTGCAAGAGAATAAAGTAGGTATAAGCATCAAACCCTTAAATGCTTTATTGTAAGTAGTCAAGGTAAACAGCAGATAAATGTGTGGCTATAAGGTCAATAATACCTCATTCCCTGAGAGTTTAGGGCCCAAAACAAGCCATTATGACATCACTATGACATCACAGAGAAAGGACAAGGCTTGGTAGCTCCTTTACTAGCTGTTTGTAAAAACAGGGACAAGAGGAATCCATACATGAGGCCAGAATATAGGTAAACCCCAACTAAGATATTATAGCCAGAAGAAAAACTCAAACATTTTTAACAACTTACTGTAGAAATGCATCCGTTGATACTATGCCTCCCTTTCTGCACAGGATTTCTCAGCACAGCAAACATGACATGTGGGGAAGTCCTTCTGGTCCTCTACTGCTGCTGCTGGAGCTTGCAGAATGCTCATTCCCATCCTGCAGGAAGGTGTGTGTCATGGTCCCCCACATTGGGATTTGTGCCTGTGGCTTTTGCAACAAGAAGGTTGAGGAGTCATGATGCTAACACTCTCTGCCTTGGTCCACCTGGCCTGATGGGCCAAGTTCATAACCTCACCATCACTCTCCCAAGTGTCATCCCTTGACTTTTTGCTCTGCCTGTGCTGTCCAAGCAGAACCTACAGACATACATATTTGCACAGAGCCAGTGACTCCTGGGGTCAGCTGACAAAGTGATGGAGATCAGACACACAAAACAGCCCTTCCTGTTCCTTAGCACACATCACTCTAAGATTTTTCCCTCTACCTAGACACTAAGGAAAGGGTACAGTTCCATGGGACTGCAACCAATGATCTAAGACCTGGCAACCCTACACAGAAGTACACATTTAACTGCTATGCATGCACTAAAAATGAATCAGTTGGTTAATAGTCAGATAATGTTTCTGTAAAGCCCATTCTCCCCAGCTAATTACCACTCCCTTCCCCACTTGCTCTTTCTCTTAGAACCTCTTTCCAGCTGCCCAAAGACCAAATTCTCTCTCTCCTCAACTGTTATTCTATAGTCCTCATAATCTCTTTTCCACCTTCCTTAACATGCTTAAAGTCACCTCACCACCCCTAAAAAAAACCCCACATGTCCTAAATAAAGTTCATTACAAATCCACAACTACCTTTCGCGTGTTCTGCCATGTACCTATCAAAGTTAAACATTCCTTAGCTCGCTTGTACAGAAGGCTGGACATAAGGAACCCGAGACGGTGATTGGTTTCCATTTTCTGCTATAAACTCTTTGTAGCACAGCTTCTATGTCTTAGTACCGCCATAAAATGGCTACTACACTTTAGGGTGTTGCAAAAGGATAAGCCATAATAATAAACATGAGAGGGGAGCTCTCCAGATGCGCAGTTTGCTAGATACATGTTTATGCACTGCAGGATCCCCATAGGAGTGCTGTTGCATGCTTTTCTTTGCTTTTAAATACAGCCCCTACTTAGTATAAGATTTCTTTCCGAGGCTGAAATTCAGTCTGAGGCAGGATTAAGAGCAAGGTGGGTTTTTTTAAAGGAAAACATTGGCAGGTACATGAAAGATACGTGTTGTGTTGATAGAAATTCATTGTGGGAGCCATTGCAGGAGGACACCAATTATCTGGTCATTCTAATTCACTTTTGTTTCTCATCTTGACAGGAAAGCCCAGCAGGTATAACAGAACCACAGCACCTGGCCAGAATGGGCGGGGTGGGGGGTTACTTACATCTCATCTAACCTTTCACAAGATGCCTTGCATCATTATTAACATCTCTGCTTGCAGGATGTCCACATTTATGTCTGGACTACAGTAATTTGTTGGATGTTGTCATAGTAACAATGGCAGTTTCCTGTTGCATGTTGGATTCTGGCCCACTGTGATTATTGCATTCTCCCACCCACCCCACCTCCACCCCCACCCCATTAAGTGTGCTGTAGAATCCACTTCCTATCAAATCTCTCAGTCTTTGTTACATATATGGTCATTTACTGATCTCTGAGTACTTAGGGCTGTGATGGGGTGTGTGTGTGGATAATTCTGCTGGCTAATGTAAGAAGCTGCCTCAGCTTGAAGCCTTTGAAAGACATCACAGTTTAATTCTGAGGTGGAAACTCACCTTGTCTTATTTTCCAAACCCTCTGGTGTCTTTCCAATTGATTATATTTGGATTTGTGTTAATGCCATCATTTTATGTTATTTTATGTGCAGAATTGGATAGAATTTGCACACAGTATGAGACCATCTGAAAGGATGAAACCTGTCATGTTTTAGAAAAGCAGGTGTGGAGGAGATGAGATGTGTACATTGGTGGCACACACACACAAAGACACCTGTGTGCACTGGATATGAGCATGACATATAAAATATATGTGAGGAGGCCAAAAATGAGATGGCTAGATGGTATTGTAGACACAGTGGGCACAAAGCTGAGCGAGTTGAGGAGGAGAAGGATGGAGGATAGAAGTGCCTGGCGGACAGTGGTCCATGGGGTCGCAAAGGGTCAGAATTGACTGTGCGACTGAACAACAACAAAAGTAAGGTCCCTGAAAAGGTCAGAAGGTTCAGGAGTTTAAAAGTCATGAATAAATAACAATTTCTAAGGATTAAGGAATAATGGGTTGTTTTCTATTCATTTTGCATCTAAGTTTCACATACTGTATCTGATTATAACAGAAGAAATGGGCAACAGACATGAAAAATGAGCATTCACTTGGAGATTCCTCTATGTCCATACTTTTACTTTGCATCAGGGTCAGAGAGAGGTACACAGAAAGGGCCTCCTCAAAGTTTGTGGTAATTTTGACCCACGATTGGGTGTACCCCAGGCAATGGCAGCCTCGTTGTGCTGGCTAATCTTTCTCAAAGTAGGCCAGGTGAAAGGAACTGGGATGAATTCACCAAAGGTGGCTTCATTTTGGCAGTTTAACATCTGCTCTAGACACAGAAGGCAGAGGAGTGGAAGGAGGGGGAGGGGGACAGGGAGTCTGTGGACCTCTAGATGTAACACTTCTTGTCCTCTTTATTTGCAGTACTAGCAGAATGCAGTCCGACAGCATCAAGAAGGCTATGCTTGGACAGAAAGAAGAGGTTTTTTTCATAGGAAAAGCTTCCTGATCAAAATACACCAACAGGCTTCCTGAGGAAGTTGGGGCACTGGGGCCATGCCCAGGAGGTGTCCACTCTTCTCTTCTCTTCTCTTGGCTTCATTCGATCAAAGTAGCAGGACTGTAAAAGAGCAAAAAGTGATTTAGAAGGAGCTCCCAATTGGCCTTCAGATGTGTGATTTTTAAGAGACTGCACAGCCTTTCTCTATAGCATGATGAGGGATTGCACTGATCAGAAAAAGTCTCTTGGGACTGTCAGGGACAGCTGTGTGGCTGCTGTGGCTACAGAAAAAGGGAAGCAAATTACATGCTGGACACCATGAGGAAAGGAACTAGAAATAAAAGTGCCCCATTTTGTAGTGTACTGGTAGAAATCACAATCAAAATGCAATGTGTATTTCAAAGTTCTGGTCACCACATCTCAGAAAATACACTGTAGAAATAGGGAAAGGGCAGAAAGGAGCAGCCTAAGGATTAAGGGAGATGCAATACAACTATGAGGAAGTGTTACAAGCTTATTTAAGAAGAGACATTCATTCATTCATTCATTTTTATTTATATCCCAGAGCATAACAGTTACTCTGGGCGATGTCCGTACAAAAAAATATCAAATAGAGCAGCTGAAGGAAAATAATATATGCAAAAACCAGACAAATATTTAAAAATACCAAATAACTAACCATAAAACCACAAAATCCAAAAACACGATAGAGTTGCAAAAAATTATGCACGGTGTGAAATAGGTTATTTTTTCCAGATTAGTAGCCGTGTTAGTCTGTGTTTCAGGCATATCAGAGAATTAACAAAACAAAAATGCTGTAGCACTTTAAAGACTAACTGTTATATTTCAATGTGAACTTTCATGGATCAAGTCCACTTCATCAGACATGGAAATGAGACTTCAATCTGTAACTGTTTCAGCTCTGCTCACTACATAGAAGGCCTATTTTCAGGCAAGTTGCTACTCTGGTCTTCAACTAGGAGTCCCTGGCATTTAGAAGGGTAAAGATACCTGTGATTCTTCCTAAAGGACAGTGTGCTCAGCCCATGACTTTTGGACATGAGAATTTCGTTGCATAGCCAGGTCTGTAACTGGGAATTTCTCACTCTTTTGAATGAGGTCCACTTACAAAAGAGCTTGTGGAGTAGATTTGCACATCTAGCCCTTTAATTCCAAACTCTGTCATTCACTTTGCTACCTATTCTGGTTCTCTAATTGCTTGCTCTATAGCTGTATGTTCTAAATCTCCATTAAAAAGTTTCAGCAGAAGGAAAACATATCTAATAAATAAGTAAGGGGAAAATATTTTCAGAGCATTTCATTGATCATCAAAAGAAAAGAACTGTGGCCCATCGCTCCCCTTGCCATTTATCTCTCCTAATGACAGATCTAAGTTTTCAGACTTGAGACCATAAGAAAGGTGGCGGTAACTTCCTCGTCTCCTTCCGTTTTAAATGCCAGATCTTAACCCCAATCATTATTCTACTTGAACCTACTGAGAGAAGGTAATATTTAGCTCTACGTGTATTGTGTTGTGTTAATCACAATTTCCCATTCTCAAGCTCCTTTTTTCACTGAAAGCTCCAGGGGCCAAAGCCAGCCCGTTGCAAGGTCAATGAGTATTTGTACAATGTTCTATACAGCGGTAAACTAGACTTCAGAATGCTTCTGTGATTATACTAGGCAGGGACAGTACTTGTTAGTTGACACATTTCTGGAGCTCATCTGTATGTCTGTGTTTAGACTGGCCCAAGACATGCCTGGCTTTGATCTCTGGGCAATTGTACACTAACTGAGTCTCTGAGGCCCGAAGATCAAGGAATCTTTTTGTAACCAGTGAAAGTGCATGGCATTGCGTAGTGCACGGCTCCTCATTCAGCGATTATGTGAAATCACTGCCAATCCAGCTCTTAAATCACCGAGAATACAAGTGGAGAAGTATACAATTGGGGAAACAAATAGGCTATTATGGAGCCACAACTCCCCTCCTTGCATCCTGTAATTCCATTTTTAACTAACAGGCTGTGGCTTTGTAAAGACATTTGATTATGATGCTTAAGCCTCCAACCAGCAAACTGGAACACCTACATATTTTTAAAAAAAACTTAGATAAACTGATGGTCACCCAGGGATTATGCACCGGAATAAAGTTGCAGCCAGATGGGGGCTGTGCTGTACAAAGGTGTACAGAAGATCCCGTCCTGGTCGCATCACCTATTTTAGCTACCCATCTCAAGAACTATGACCTCCACTACCTGGTAGGAGAGTGTCTGTTCTGCCCCTCTCCGCAGGCAAATCAGAGGGTTCTCTGTGTAACACAGGGGACCCTCCCACGCAGATAGTACATTTCCAAGCAGCCATTCTGTGTCTATCAGCAGGGGAAAGCTTTTGCTTTTTGCAAACAGCCCTTTTCTTTGGCAGTTTAATCATCACAGCTTTTATTCCTTTTGTTTACTCAGCTACAGAATGAAAATACACAGTTGCCTCCTATGGTGCCATTAAAATGTAGATGGGAAGAAGAACTTGATATTTCTTTTAACGACAAACAATGGGCAAAAGCGTCTCCAAGAAATTTTTTGAAGCGGGGGGGGGGGGGAATATGAGATAAATAGGTCTAATAGAGAGCTTCACTTGTATAAGAATTAGATAAGGCAAAGGAGGGGGAACCGTAATACTAAGTGGGAGCAGGAATACCAGGCAGGTCTGATCTGAAAAAATGCTCTCCCTTCTCTTTGGGGCTGTCCCTTTCTAATAGGGTCTTCAGAGCCCCAAGAATCAGGGGGAGTCTTCTAAGTTTTCTTGGGATTCTTCTTCTGTGTCTAGGCCAGATGTGAAACTGCCAAAATGAAGCCACCTTTTAGTGAGTTCATTCTGCAGTTCCTTTCTCCAGACCTTGTGTGAGAAAGATTAGTTGGCAACACAAGGTTGCCGTTACCAATTGTGGTTCAGAAATACCACAATCTTTGAGGAGGCGCTTTCTGTGTACTCCTTTTCTTGAAATGAACTGCTAGGCTTCTTGTGGTAGTTGCTCCTTTGAATCTTCCTCCACAACTACTTAAGAAAAATCTCAGTGGATCAAATAAATTGTCAATCTAGCATGGCAATATGTTTTCAACAATAACCAGCTGAAAGCCTCTGAAATCCCATAAGCAGGCCATTGAAGTCAACAGCCAACTCCTTCCCCAACTCTGCAGTCTGTTTTCAGAGAGATATTTCCCCTGAATCTGGAGTTCTATTGTAGATATAATAGCAATATAATCATTAATAGCCCTTTTTCCTGTGAATTTGTGTAATCCACTTTTAAAGCTTTTCTAACCACTAGCTGTCACATCTTGTGGCAATGAATTCTTCGTGCAAGAAAACTCCCAGCTAGTGGAATGGTAGTTTGTGAAATCTTAAACCTAGCCTTATCCCTGACATACATGAATTGTTTGTCACAGGATTGCCTTCTCACACACAGTCCAAAGCCTGTAGTCAAAGCAGGAGAATGGGGAGAAGCTTTACAAATTGATTCCAGTGGTTGTGTGAACTCTCTCCAAGGTCAAAACACATATGATGCTAAAAATATTTCTTGATTGTGATATTTCCTTTCTTTTTACTGGCAATCCTAACTTTGAGACCTCATACAATTTTATTATTCTATCCTCCACACCACTAGCTGTTTAGATGGGAGGGAATCTTCACAGGAAAAACTGTGCAGATCTAACACTCTCTAGTTCGACGAGCAGGCAGGCAGGCAGGCAGGCAGGCAGGCAGGCAGATATTAAAATAATATTGTAAACACAAACTTCACAAACATATATACTTATATAACAAACAATAGTGATATAACAAAACTGGATGCTGTTTGTTTGTTTGTTTGTTTGTTGGTTGGTTGGTTGGTTGGTTGGTTGGTTGGTTGGTTGGTTCATTGGTTCGTTCGTTCGTTTGTTCATTCGTTCGTTTGTTCGTTCGTTTGATCCATCAATCCATCACTTGATTTATAACCTAGCCTAATTAATGTAGAACACTACCCTAGATGGTTAACAATAAAAAGGCACAACCCAAATACACATTTAATATAATAACATAACAATACACCATATAACAAACACACACAGAGAGAGTAAATAATACCAAGCTTAGAGGCACCAGAATCATGCAAGTTAGTTCTAAAATTAATTCAAATTAATAAAATTGTCCCAGAATAGTGATTCACTAAAAAAAAAAAAAAAGGAGAAATGCTTCCATAAATAGAAAGGACTTCAGCATTTTACAAAAGACCGGTAAAGTAGGGGCTGTTCTAATCTCAAAGGGCATGGGATTCCATAACTACAAGACCACCTCTGAAAATGCTCTACTTCTAGTATAAAAAAAATCAGTTCTTTCAGCATCAATACTCATAATTTCATTATTTCTGTGGTCTGGGTAGGGTTTCCCAGGAAGAGGCACTCCTACAGGTGCTCCTAAACCATTAGGGGCTTTGTAAATCATTACCAACACCTTAATCCTAGCACGGAATGCCACGGGCAAGTAATGCAGGTCAGCTAAGACCAGGGTAATATGGTCAAAATGTACCTAAAATCAGTCTGTACCCGCTGAAGCTTCAAAGGCAGCCCCATGTAGAGAGCATTGGAATTATTGATCTTGGAGATTTCCAGTACATAGGTCAATGTTAACAGAGAATTCCTGTCCAAGAATGGGTGAAGGTGGGTGATGCAGAGTAGTTGGAAAAATGCAGATTTGACTACTAAAGCCACCTGCTGGTCCATAGAGAGCCTCTGATCTAGTTGCACCCCCAAATTGCACACTTCCTCCCTCAACAGAAAGGAGACGCCCCTCAGAAATTATCCCAACCTGAGACAAACTATTCCTCAGCATGACCTCGTTTGGATTGAGCTTCAGCCTATTCTCATCCATCCACTCCATAACCAACTGCAGGCAAGCCTCCAAGGTCTGGATGCATCATCTGCTGAGGTGGAAAAGGAGAGATAGAGCTCCATATCATCATAATACTGATGAGAATGCACTCCAAATCTCCTAATGACCTCCCCAATGGCCTTACATAGATGTTAAACAGCATCAGGGAGATAGCCAAACCCTGCAGCACATCATATTGTTGTGCCTATGGACCCAACAGTTCCTCCCCGAGCTGCACTCTCTGGACTTCATCCTTAAAAAAGGACTTGAGCCAAACCAAAATCAAATACATCCATCTGTTAGACACCCATCGCGGGGGCTTAAATATTAGCGAACAGTTTCTGGGGCATTATCAAATTTGATACACAGATTGTTATAGGCTGCTAGATATTTGAAAGCCTTGATGCTTGGAAGGGTCGAGGGCAAAAAGAAGAAGGGGGCGGCCCAAGATGAGATGGCTAGATGGTATTGTAGAGGCAATGGGCACAGAGCTGGGCGAGTTGAGGGGGATGGTGGAGGACAGGAGTGCCTGGCGGACAGCGGTCCATGGGGTCGCAGAGGGTCGGAATCGACTGTGCGACTGAACAACAACAACAAATTATAACCTTCCTGCCAATTCTCTTTAGCAAAACAGAAAGTAACCAGGTACAAGTGTTTTTGTTTGCAGGTCAAAGGTTGATCAGAGACCAGAATGGGTTTTCTCAGACCCTTTGAGATTGAAAGGGAGACATTTAGAGCTAATCTGACTAATCTGTTGTTGCTGATGGCTGTGGGAAGCTGTATTGTTGTGCTTGCTTCTTGTCCGTCATTTTGCTTGAACACACCCTGCTCCCTTTGACCCCTGAATTTGGTGTATAAAAACCATGCCTGTTAGTTTCACTCCTTGTCTGAATAAGCGGACTTGATCCGTGAAAGATAACTATAAAAATATATCAGTTAGTCTTTAAAGTGCTACATTGTTTTTTATTTTGTTTTGTTCATTTTGTTTTGTTTTTTTATATGCCTGAACCACAGACTAACACGGCTATTATTTAAAAAAAAAAAAAAAACCTGGCCACTGATATCCAACTCAGAGAGCCTGTCTAGGAGGGTACCATGGTTGATTTTATCAAAGGCCGCTGAGAGGTCCAAGAGAAGTAATAATGAAGAGTTACCTTCGTCAGTCTCCAGAAGGTCATCCAGCAGCATGACCAATACTGTCTCAGTACCTTGGAGTGAATCAAAGCATTCAGTCGTCTCAAGCAATGCCCTCAACTGATCTGCTACCACCCTCTTGCCTAAAAATGACAATTTAGCAACTGGACAATAGTTGTTAAAATTGTTGACTGCTAAATTAGGCTTTTTGTACAGCTTCAAGTTCTTTTCACCAGCACCTGAATGGGAGTTGGTTGAAGAAGAAGAAAATATCTTTGAAATCAAATGAGAACAAAGTCCAAGATATATTAATCAACCAAGGGAGGGACACCCACAGTGTACAGTTGCTTAAACCCTAAAATTAGACGCAGATGTGGATACAATACAAAAAATCATTTAGATTAATTTGCCCTTCCTGCATACAAATATTGAAATTCTCCTAACTAGACCCAAGGTGGGAGGGGGCCTTTTCCTCCTCCATGGGAGCAGCAGCTCCTGCCTCTCCCATTCTTTTTAAATCAAACCATAATCACAGCCCCTTCCTCAGATTTCCCCACCCATCGGGTTGGAAAAAATAGTCCATAAGGGTTGTACAGAAAAGCAGGACTACAGCCCAACTCCGGTTTACTTTTTCCTCTCTTTCCCCCGAAAGATAGAATAGAAGCATCCCAACCACAAAATGCAAAGGCAGGTTTAATGTCACCTGTACTGTGATGCTTCAAAGGCAATAGACTGGGTGACATAATCTGCTCTGATTAGTGATCTCTCGGGGTTCTCCACCTCAATATCATCACCCCCAATTGTCCCAAACTGAGCAGGTAAATTTTAAAATTCACATCCCCTGAATGAACTTTCCCCCTTTTTCTCCTGTATGTAAATCAGGCAAAAAAGAAATCAACCAGAAAAGAAGGTCAGGCATATCAGAAAACAAGATATGCCTGAACCACAGACTAACACGGCTACTGTTCCAAAAGAAGGTCAACCATTGTGACACCTGAACTGCTACTAACGGCTATAGTTCACTGTGAGCTTTTGTGGACCAAGTCCACTTTCTCAGACAGAAGAGTGAGGATCTATGACAATAATATTTATACATGGCCAGGTTGGAATGCAAATAATGGGCAAAGTGACAGTGGCTTATGATGCAAGACTTCAAAGGTAGGAACATATCATTATCGCTTTATTGGTCAACCTTCTTCTGGGAAGGTTTTGTGAGTCTTGCTTTCTGACAACAACCTGTCAGCAGATCAAATGAATGCTACCTGGTCACAGCCAGACACTATCCGTATTAATCTGGTTCACCGTCACAAATTATCTCAGACTAGAATTCTTGCTTCATCTGTAAACATTGAATAATAGGGCAAGAAACGTACCAACTCTTTCAGTCCTGTTTGAAAGTACTGTATGATAGTATTTGAGATGTTACTAACTCTACACTGTCTTGAAAATGCACTATAGGCTCTTTGTTTTCTTGAGCGCCCTTGAACCAAAATTTCTTTCAAATGTTCTTGTGTGGGTTGGAAATGACAGTGTCTTTGGTGAAGCTGAAGAGACACTCCCAGTGAGCACTCTGAAAGCAAATAATCAACTGAAATTGAACACCTTTGGACTCCTGGCTGGCACAAGCTTAAAGCAACAGCTTGTTATCTTAGCCCTATTTTGTTGCCAAGGAACTGCTGATTACTGGGAGAAAAGCATAGTAGGTAACAATTAAAAGGCCCTGATATGCCATTCTGTTTTGCTCAGCTCACACTGGTACCATAAAAGCTATCATCAATGCTTTCTACTGTCATGGTTTCCCAGACTCTGAACTAAATTGTGATTCAGGTTTTAGCCAACTACTACTTAGCCATTCCTGAGCAGAGCTTATCCAGCAAAAATCCTTTCAACTCAGAATAATTTCTGAGACGACATTATTATTACTATAAGTAAAAGAAGCAAGGCCCGAGTTTACTGGATACCTATAGTACTGACCCCTGGGAGATTGCTGTAATGTTTTCATGTTTAGAAATAGAGATGCAATGGCATTCTACTACTAGGGGGTATAATACAAAACAATTTCCGTCACCAAATTTAGTAACTCAGAATCACCATATTGGTAACTCCATTAAGAGCTAAATAAATTTAATTCCTAATTTTCACAGGTAAGATTATTCCAATCGCAACGTGGAAACCCTGCCTCTCTTATTACATAATTTATGCAATAGCAAAGGAAGGTAGGTAGATAGGTGGTTCACGCTACCCTATCCTTTTGCCTCTCCTATCATCCACTTCCATCGTGGGGCAATATTGGAGCCTAATTTGCTTGACTGGGCTGAAGGGAAGTGTGACAAATGTGATAAGAGGAGATTGTAAGTCTATTATCTATTTATTTTCTGTAGCAGCTCTGTTTAATATGCTGTAAAATACTCACAGGGACAAGCAAAATTCTAATGATTCATGATTTGATATGACTTTTTAGTGACAGTGACCTACTGAGGCCCACAAAAATGGAGGGTTGCATGAAACCCATAGGTCAGTGGTGGCTAACCTTGACACTCCAGGTGTTCTTGGACTTCAATTCCCAGAAGCCCCGATCAGCAGGAATGCTGACTTGGGCTTCTGGGAATTGAAGTCCAAGAACACCTGGAGTGCCAAGGTTAGTCACCACTGCCATAAATCATGTGTTGCCCTCCCTCCATCTAAGAACCTAAACTGGGGTTGAGAAAGACCTTGGCTTGAATGAACTGGTAGCTTTGAGCAAAATGTCTCCTCCCTCTCTCCAACCTGGAACTACATTGTGGAGAGTTTTCCAGAGCTATAGCCCTATCAGTTTAGAGCCCGTTGTTGCAAAAAACAAGAAATCTTGGGATGTCTTAAAGATTAACAGTTTGTATATCTGCCAAAGCTTTTGCAGATTGCAGACTATTGCATCTGAAGAAGTGAGCTACATTAAGAAATATTTATGGCAAATAAAGCATGTGTCTTTAAGAGGCCATAGGACTCTTTGTTGCTTTTGCTTCTACAGAGAGTTGAGTTCTTTAATGCCTGTGAAAAAGACAGATTACAATGGCTTCTGAAGATCTGTCCTGGGCACCTAGCCTACACACCTCATCATTGACCATATTCTTTTATGGCATATCCTTTTATGAGCTGTTCCTGTGATTGCGCCATATATCCCTCTTATGCATGAAAGAAAGAGAGGGCTGATGGAAGTGATTTCCCTTTATTAGCATGCCTGCTGGGCTATAAGCACCCAAACTGTCTCCCAAGGTATCCCTGGTCAGCCATAAAAGCTGAGTGAGTAATTGCCTGCTGCTCCCTGGTTCACTGGCATCCAGCCATTTTCTTTAGCTCACTTTCCCCCCAGTTTCTTTTGCAGGAGCAAGTCTGTCTGGTACCCTCTCTGCAGACTCTACCAATATCTCTCTTACAGCACAGAGAGGAGGTTAGGTTTCTATTATGCCATTGGTACTGAGGCCCACTGGCAACACTGTGAGACAAAGAGCGTCTTCTATCTCATCTCCCCATTTGCTCTAGGACTGCGGTGGCTCAAGTGGTTAAGACACTGAACTTGACGACTGGAAGGTCTGAGTTTGATTCCCAAGTACTGCACAACAGAGTGAACTCCCGTCTCTGTCCCAGCTCCTGCCAACCTAGCAGTTTGAAAGCAAGAAATTGCAAGTAGATAAATAGGTACCACTTCGGTGGGAAGGTAAACAGTGTTCCGTGTACTCTGGTGTTGAGGCAGGGGACACACTGGTCACACTCATTGGGTAGTGGTATGAGGCGAGGACATTAAGATTTGTCTCCAGGTATACTAGATGGTATTGTAGAGACAATGGGCACAGAACTGAGTGAGTTGAGGAGGATGGTGGAGGACAGAAGTCCATGGGGTCACAAAGGGTTGGAATTGACTGTGCGACTGAACAACAAAAAATACTCCAACTCCAGTGTGGCAAGAAATCACTCATTTGATGGCAGGAGTTCAAATTTATTTTAATGGTGTGTTATAATACACAATCAGTAAGTTTTAAAAATCTGGGACATTAACATGGTTTTTGTAGAACTGGCCAGGACAATTTTTCCAACCTTGAAGCTGGGACAATCCTGGTTTTCTGGGAGAAATGGCAACCCTAGGAGTACTTTGCCCAAAGCTACTCAGGATGCCTCTTTTCCCAGGAAGCACAGTTTGAATAAAATTCCCAGGATCTTCACTAAGCCAGTTATCAGAAAGGCAGTCAAAGAGAAGTGGAACACACTTACAATTTATTGCTTCAGGGAGAAGAACTGGATCAAGTTGCAGAATACAGGGCAGACGCTCTTAGCTAAACATAAGTCCCTTGGGCATGAGTTGATTAGGAGCAAAACACACTGCCTTAGGTGGGGTATCAGTCAAAAGACTAGACAGTTATCTGTCGGGTATGCTATACTTATATCCTGTATTGAAGGTGCTGCATTTTGGGAGTAGATTGGAATGGATGACCTGCAAGGTCTCCCATTCCTGTGGTTCTGTAAGAATCAAGGGACAATGTCAAAGCTTTGAGGGGGTGGTAAAACCTGTCAGGAACTGACAGTAGAGGTGAGTGACAATCCTGTGTTAATCAGTGCAGTTGGCAGAGCAATCTACAAAGTGGGTTGCAGCCAGGAAAATAGGTGGGGTTGTGGCATCTTTTGTTCTCAGCAAGTTCTGAGTTACCAAGATGCCAGCTGAAAATGCCTTGAGTTCATTATGTCTGCAAGTGTTGTGTCAATGTATGCATATCAATTCCTTCTTCCTGCATGCCATGCAAAGCGTGTGGCCAATGCTAAAGCGGAAGGATCTGATGAATATAAATGTATACATTCACACACATACACCTTGGACCAGGATACTGATAGCCTTATGTACCTTAATGTTTGCTGAAGACAGAAGTTACTTTGATTGTTGTTTCCTTGTTAGTTAGCCATGCCATTCATTTTTGGTTTTTTTAAATCTGGTACTTTTCAATAGATAGAGAGGGGGGCATTAATATAGTACTAGATTATATATCACATACTTATCATAAACATACAGATATATAATATATAATCTAGTACTGAATTAATGTCCATTGTAGCATGTATGCCACAAAGCCACTCAGGTTAGTTATGGAGAAGCAGCTTCTGATCAGAAGCTTAAATGTCCACGTCTAGCCTAAATGCCTTAGTGGTATAAATGCTGCAGGGGAAGTTAATTTAGTACAAGAATGGGCTTTCTCCACACCTTTGAGATTGAAAGCGAGACATTTAAAACTAATATGAATAATCTATTGTTACTGATAGCTGTAGGAAGCTGTATTGTTATGCCTATTTTTCTGTCATTCTGCTTGAGCACATCCCCTTGAACATGTAGACACTTTTTTTGTTGTTCAGTCACACAATCGATTCCGAGTCTGACCCTTTGCAACCTCATGGACCACTGTCCGCCAGGTACTTCTGTCCTCCACCATACTCCTCAACTCGCTCAGCTTTGTGCCCATTGTGTCTACAATACCATCTAGCCATCTCATTTTTGGCCGCCTCAAGGCTTTCTCAAGCGAATCCTCTCTTCTCATTTGATGCCCAAAGTACTTTAGCTTCATCTTTACTATTTGACCTTCTAAGGAGCTGTCAGGGTTGATTTCTTTTAGGATCAACTTATTTGTTCTGCTCGCTGTCCAGGGTAAGTTTCATTCCTTGTCTGAAGAAGTGGAGTTGATCCACAAAAGCTGACAATAAAAATATAACAGTTAGTCTTTAAAGTTCTACAGTGTTTTTTTATTTTGTTTTCTGATATGCCTGAACCACAGACTAACATGGCTAGTATTTAAAAAAAAATACAAGATTCCACTGTTTCTCTTGTAGCAGGGCCCCATGTGTCTTCACCATCAATCCTATTGTTTTTGTCAACAGCAGGGTCTGTCTAGATTAGAATTGCAATAGTATCACAACCATAACCATGAGTCTCATTCAGAATCATTGGGACAGATGGGAACATAATTTTCAGAAGTTCCTTACAGTCCTGGAAAATGCTTGTAGAAGCAATGAGAGCCTAAGAGAGACTATTGTAAAAACTTTCCTGATGGCTGGTGAATAAGCTTGAGTCAGTGGGATGGATGTATAGTCATGGTGGAAAGGCCTTAAAGCAGGGAGATTAATTTCATTAAAAACCTTCTTCCATTTTTTTTACAAGTTCACATTCCCACCATAATCAAATACTGTCTATAGAACTAGAAGTATGTCCCAGCTAGCTTTATTAATGGACTTTGGAGACATCACCATAGCAAGAAATAAGAAGGAAATGATTGCAACAATGGTAACAGCCATGAGACTACTTATTGTTAAAAGATGGAAAGTATATTGTGAAATTGAGCTGGACGATTGGTACAATGAACTATGGAGCATTGCAATGAACGACAGACTGACATGCAAATTAAAGTTTAAGAAAGGATTAACAAAATGAAATGACTTCAAAGAAATTTGGGGAGAATTTATAGAGCATGTCTTAATTAAAGCAAAACGAACAAGATTGGGGCAGGAATACTGTACATCACTTTTTGGGAAGATGGGTGAATATATAGAATATTGTTAATAGAAATAGAATAATCATAAATTGAAAATATAAGGTTCATAGGTGGTGGGGAGCACAGAGATGTTTGCTTATATATCAAATCAAAGTTTCCATTATGATTTGTATACAAGACTGTGTGAGCATGCCTTTATACACATGACTACAGTGTTGTTCTGTCACCCTGTAGCAAATCAAAACATCAGTATGTGCAGGATCCCTTCCTTTTGATTCTGCCAGATCATTCCCCTCCATCCAGAGGCGTAGCTACTGCCGTATCAGCCATATCAATTATACGGGGGCCCCGGGCTACGGGGCCCCCCAACGGCAAAAAATAAAAATAAAAATAAAAAAGAGCAAAAATTTACTGCGCATGCGCAGAAACTCAATCTGATGCATTGCGCATGCGTCAGATTGAGTTTCTGCGAATGCGCACTTTATTGGAGCCATTTTTGGCTCCAATTTTAAAAAATAAAATTTCAGAGTCGGAGCTGCAGCTTCTCAGAGCGGCTCCGATGGTGACTCTCAGAGGAGGGCACCTCCCCTGGGGCCGCCCAGAGTCCCACGGGCAGGTTGAGGCCTGCCCGGGTTGTCCGCTGCTGCCGAACCCCCATGGCCTGGGGACGCCTGGCAGAGTGCGCCACCGCCTCCTCCGGAGGATGCGCTGCTGCCCGTCCTTCGTCCGCAGCGGGTCCGGAGAAGCTCAGCCCACTCGCGAGCAGCAGCAGCGGGCGGGGAAGGCGGGAGCACGCCCGGCGGGTCGGGAGCGCGCACCTTGCCCCCTCCCCCGGCCGGCTGCCGGGCTCTCCGCCTTCTTCCCTGCCCGCTCACGCGCCTCCTGCCTCCCAGGAGCGCGGCTGCCTCGGAGCCTGGCGCCGTCGGAGGGCACCGCGGTCGGGCTCGGCGGGGCGGGAAGGCGCGCCTTGGAGCCCGGGGCAGAGAGCGAGGATGGAGCCGGGAGGGTAAGTGAGGGTTTTGTGTTTCGGGTGGGTGGGTGATTTATGTGTGTGTTGGGAGGGTGGGTGGATTTTTATTAAATTTTTATTTTATTTCTTTATTTATTTTAATTATTTAAGTTATTTACGGGTTTGTGTTGTGGTTGTTTGGGTGGGTGGGTTGAGGTGTGTGTGTGTTTGTTTGTTTATTTTAATTCTATTCTATTTTATTTATTTATTTATTTATTTTTATTTTTGGCCCCGCCCACGACGTCATGACGTCATGACGTTGGCTCCCCCCACGACGTCATGATGTCATGACGTTAGCTCCGCCCCGCATATAAAGGGCCCCCAAACAATTTTTATACGGGGCAAGGTAAACTACGCTTCTGCCTCCATCTCCTCCACACTCCCTTCCCACACCCCAGGCATCCACCAGCTTTTCAGCTTTTCAGAGTGGGCCCTCCTTTGAGTTTGGGAGCAACCATGTCCCATCTCATATGAAGTCCAGAAAAGAAGGTCACGTGATCTGACTGAATGTGGATCTTAACTGTTTTGGGGAGAAAAATGTGTTCTCCTCCCATTTGTATTCAAATATGTTGAAGATCTTCATTCCCTGAAGGGAACCTCTAGTCAGCTAATGTGTATCAAAGTTTTACAATGTTTTAGCTGAATGTGTTAACATAAAACAAACATCGAAATACAGACAATCTACAGTTACTCTTACACACTCTCCCCCCCCCCACCCCAATTTCTAAACATACCTAACGGCTTTCTAAACATACCAAAGTCTCTTTGCAGCCTTGGTTTCACACCAAAAGGAGAGGTGTCAGCCTCTGAGGAAAACTATTCAAAGCTTTATGAAATTAAAAAACCAACATCTTAAATCACACCAGGAAACTAATTAGGAAATGGTGCAGGTCCCATAGCAGAGCTAAGTATGGTACAGGGGAAATGAACTGTGTTTTGCATTATTGCTATCACAGAAACACCAGAGAAGAATAACTTTACTTATAAAGCTGCCTTATTCTGTCAGATCTAGGATGTTTCTCAGAGCTCACAATGTGGCATTTTAAAAGGAACTCCCTATATCACTCATTATTTCACAGCAAGCAGATTTCCATTATTATAATGACTGCTCATGCCATACAAGGTAATTACAATATAGGGCACAATCCTAACTAAACTAGGCTGACTTTAGGCTGGCTGAGACTATGTTATATCCAACCCCCACATAACCCAGGGTGAGAGAGACTTCAGGTGGTCTAAGGGGAATATTTTGTGAGGTTGTGTTTTATGATTTTACTGTACTGTTGCTGTTTTGACTGTAAGCCGCCCTGAGTCACCTCGGTGAGTGGGCAGCAATATAAATCTGAACAAACAAACAAATAAATAAATATAGCAGAAAAGGGGGGAAATAAAAACCACAAGCCCAACATAATCATCATAGAAATTTATCTGACAACTACCAATCAGCAGCTAAGAATCAGGACAAGGCCAGCCTAAGGATATTTGTGCTGGCACACAGAGCTTATGCTCTATCTAAATCTGTGGTTCCCAATGTGGGGCACATGCCCCACAAGGAGGGAGGCAGAATGACATTTAAGGAGGACAATTCAAGAATGAGTTGTTAATGGTTAATGGCCTTTTAGGCTTCCTCTATGTGAATATGAATTCACTTTTTGAATAATAAGAATTATATGTCACCAGAGGGAGAGGGGCACCAGGATTTTAGAGATGTTTAGAGATGACCAAAAAAAGGTTGGGAACCACTGATCTAAACTCACCTCAGTCGTCGTCATCATCATCATCATTTTATTTATTTATTTATTTATTTTTCATACTTCTATACTGCCCTCCTCGCCAGGGCAACCCAGGGCGGTTTACATCACCGTCATCGTCATCGTCATCGTCATCGTCATGATGATGATGATGATGATGATGATGATGATGATGATGATGATGATGATTATTATTATTATTATTATTATTATTATTATTATTATTATTATTATTATTATTATTATTATTATTATTATTATTATTATTATTATTATTATTATGCCATATCCAAATCCAAATATTGGCAATCCTCATTGCGATCAGCCATGAAGACTGTCCTGAGAATATAATGCAGTGGCCTTTCATCTGTCTTCTGCATCTCAGCGTGACACCCATACCACTGACACAGCTCCATGAGTCACTTTCTAGTCCTGAGCCCTTTTGGCATGCAAAGACCTCATCAGCCACAAGCCAGTATTGATGAAGCTGTTGCCCTCCATCAAGATGGATTCAAGTGGGATTTAATCTACTTGGGACCATCAGCACCCTTCCTTATGGATTTTGGCAACCAATGCCGTTAGACTTCAGGGTTGTCAGGTTAGTTAACTGCTGCCTGACATTTACCAATGAGTTGCTGTCAGTATGGTCTACTCTATTACCATAGCAGAATAACCTGACCAGACTCTTAATGTAGCCCGCACCTACTGAAGGATGTAGATCCAGTGGAAAGGGTAGGAGAAGATGTGGTCATTGTTGACATTGTCGTTGTTGTATGGTGTGCATCCTTAGAATTGCTGGGAGACTATCATGGAACCTGGGGAACTTAGATGTTATTTGCTACATAAAAGGTACTAATTACACTATTTATTTCTTCCAAATAACTAGTTATAGTTTACTAATTTACTTATGTTTAGCTACTTCCAGATTAGCATGAATATTTCTTCCACCTTTTTTCCTTTAGAGATTTTGTGTTGCAGAAATTTGAGAACTGGCTATTTCCTTTTGGATGCAGCGATCTCCCAGTCTTGACCACTTTCTTAGAAAAGGAAAAATGATAAATCTGGATATATATTTTTCTATAAAAAGGAAATGAAAGTATTTGCTTGCATACATGTTCTCTCCATTTATATGTGTTCTGTCCTACATATTTCTCTTCAGTGATGATGATGAGAAGAAGAGAGGAAAATTGGCTAGCAAAAGAGGAAGAAAAAGATGTCTTTGTGAACATTATGGCATGGAGAAACCCCCCTGAAGTTCATGTAGTACCTGGGAACTGGAAATAAAGAGGGCATACATGACCATTCAATGTTAAAGGATGCAAGATTGTATTTTTCCAACGTTTTCTACATTTAAAAAAACACAGTTGTGGGTGAACAAGGGAAGGTTGTGACTGGAGGGCAATGGAATTTGAAGTTCCTGTAATATTCAGTGAATATGGGAGAGTGATTGCATGATAAATGTCTGATCTAGAATTAACATCTTTCACAGGAAATGGCTCTGCAAACTGGGTTCTTGCCCCTGCTTCTTGAAGTCATTTCACTGAGCAGCCGCTGGGAGTTGTTGATTCAGAGGCAGAATAAAATGGCCAAATCCAGTGGCAGATTGGCAGTAGTGTAGAATTGCACGCACACACCCATCCTTCGGGGAGGGCTCTCCTCACCACAGGTTTGCCTCAGTTTCTCACTTCCTGCCCAGCGCCAGCCATGCTTGTGTTTCCTCATGCCCCTGCTCAGCTTGTCACCATTGTGGCTTCCTTCACTTGCCCACTTGCTAAGCACCTCTGCTCCCACTTTCCTGCTGGCACTACCATTCACCTGTTCTCTCCGTCAGGAAGAGCCATCCACACAGAGTAGCCAACACCTCTTCAAGGCTCAGCTATGAGAAAATGGGCATGCTGCTTCTTCAGGCAGAAAGAGACCCGTAGGGGTGTGCCCAACTTTCAGACATATGACAATTTCTGAACATTGCATTGAATTGTGGCACTGAACTGTGGCATTGAAATGTGGCATTGAACTGTGACCTAATTCAGACTGATTTGTACAATGTCAGGGTCAAAGTTTAATAACCAGTTTCAGTTCAAGACTAAAGCAACATATATCAATTCTGATCCAGAACACAAATTGAATCAGGTACCTCACAACTATCTTAAGCCTAAAAGCAGTGATGGGATGCAACAGGTTCACACCAGTTTGCCAGAACTGGTAGTAACTTTCCCCAGTGTCCCAGAGAACCGGTAGCAGCTTTTGGGGGGAACCGCCTTCGGGGATTACCTTTTCACTGGTTCCCCCACTGTGCATGTGTGCCAAGCACTTGGTGTGCATGCATGCCTACAGTGCTTGGCACATATGCACAGCCTCCTTGCTGTCCTCCCAAGCGGGAAGGAGGAAGAGAAGCTGCTAGCCTGAAGCTCCCTATGGCCTGCTCCCCAGGGTAAGTGACTCACCTTTAGATGTGGTATGTCTGTGTGTATTTTAATGTGTATTTAACACCTTTATCTATATTGATGTACTACCACAGTTCCTAAAAAGGCCTGGCGGCCGGCAGGCATGGCAGCATGGCTTGGGGTTTTTAAGCAAAGTCTTGGAGTTACCTCATCAATAAGCTACACCTGTGCTGTTGGAATTGTTGTTCCAATTGGAGAACCCTTAAGGAGGTACAGCTATTTTACATTTACGTTAAGGCATATTATCCTAGAGAACTGTTACGATGACCATATCCATCTTGCAATATGGTGCTGCCCAGGCACTTATACTAACAGGTAAGTGATGGGTTTGTGTTTGGGGTGGGTGGGTTGATTTGTGTTTGGGGTGGGTGGGTTGTTTGTATTTTAATGTAATTTTTATATTTATTTATTTAATTTATTTACGGGTATGTGGTGTGTGTGTGTGTGTGCGCGCGCGCGCGTGCGTGCTTATTTTTATTTTATTTTATTTTATTTTTTATTTTATTTTTTCTTTGGCCCCGCCCACAACATCATGATGTCATGAGTCTCATTCAGAATGATTGGGACAGATGGGATCAGAATTTTCAGAAATTCCTTCCAGTCCTGGGAAATGCTTGTAGCTTGGCCCCGCCCGCAACATCATGACATCATGACGTTATCTCTGCCTACACTGTGATGATGTCACGGTGGGGTAGTAAAATTTTTGACAACCCACCACTGCCTAAAAGTCTTTTTAAAAGCAGTCTTCAAAGGTTCCTGATATGCTTTGGGGGCCAGGGTCCCCAAAGAAAATCCCCCATGAGTTTGGGCTTCCTTGGCTTGCTCTTAGACTTAGATCCCGCCATGCTATATATAGCATCTTGGGCAGCAAGGGATCTCCAATGGGCAGCAGCTTCATCAATACTGGCTTGGGGGTGATGAGGTCTTTGCATGCCAAAAGTGCTCAGGACTAGCAAGTGACTCATGGAGCTGCGTCAGTGGTTTGGGTGTCACGCTGAGATGCAGAAGACAGATGAAAGGCCACTGCCTTTTTCAGGACAGTCTTCATGGCTCATCGCCATGAGGATTGCCAATATTTGGATTCGGTCTTGGGACAATATTTTTGCATCCTCCCATGTCATTTTCAGGGTATTTAAATGTGTCATTAAAGTTCTTTGCAATGCATTTTGGGGGTGCCCTCATTGTCATTTGGCAGTAGGGGGGGTTCAACCTTAGGGATCCTGTTTTACGGCTTGCATGAGCCACTCCATTGAAGCAGCTCCTCATTGGTAATACAGTAAAACCTCAGATAACACTAAAACCTGGTTCCACAAGTCTTGGTGTTATATGATTTTTAGTGTTATCCGATGCATGTTAAAATCCTATGTGATCCATAGAGATACATTGTAACCACACAGGCTTTAGCGGTTGTTATCTGTGTTAGATCCGGAGATCAGGGCGCGGGAGTGAGGACACGGAAGCCATTAAGGGTGAACCAAACAACACGTCTGTTTATTGTGGTTAGCACAGACAACAACAACAACGGCTGGGTCAGCAGGGGATTAAATACCCTGCTTGACCCAGCCCACTGACCAATGGGTAGCGGCGATTTTCCCGCCGCTAGGACATTTAAATATCTAACACCCCTTCCCCCCAGAATGCCCCAGTCTGCTATTTGCATACAAAATCCTCCAGGTGATGGGGGCGTGTTCTTACTCGATCGGACCTGCGCAGTTCAGTCGGCGCTGGGGCATCGGGCAGAGCGGACCTGTCGCTCTCGCTCTGCCCTGGCTGGGCCGGGAGCGGATCCGGAATACGAGATCGGGCTCCGCGGTGACCGGGGGTGAGCCTGTTCCACACGGTAAGCTGGCCGGTGATGGTGCTGCGTGAATGGGGCTGTTTTCTGGCCGAACCTGGTCGGTGACCGGTTCGTCCATCGGGTGCATGTCTGGCTCAGCGCCGGTCTGCACTCCCCGGGGGAGGTTGCTATCCGTGTCGGGACTCGTTCGCCTCCTGAGCTGGTCGTCATGGCGTTTCCATGTCCGACCATCAGCGAGGCGAACCTTGTAGGTGTAGGGGCCCAGCATTTCGCTGACGGTTCCCTCTTCCCACGGGTGGCCCGACGCGTAGTTCCTAGCGAAGATTGGTGAGTCAATGGCCAGTGTCCGGCCCTGTGGTTGGTCCCCCCTGAACTTGTCTGGAGAGTACCTAGGGTGTAACCGGTCAAGCTGACAACGGAGTCTCCTACCCATGAGTAACTCTGCGGGGGCCCTTCCCATGGCAGCGCAGGGAAGGTTGTGTTGGGCCAACAAGAACGTGTCTACGCGTTCCTGCCAGTCCCCGGGTCCTAGCCTTTCCAGGGCCTCCTTTGCGCTGCGCACGAATCTCTCGGCCTGCCCATTCCCTTGCGCCCTGAACGGGGATGTGAGAGCGTGCCTGGTTCCTAGGGATGCCAGGTACTGTTCAAACTCAGTGGCCGTGAACTGAGGCCCGTTGTCAGAGACTAGGGTGTCGGGAATGCCGTGTGTGGCAAAGAGTTGTCTGAGTTCCTGGATCATTGCTCTGGCTGTGGTGCTACTCAGGAGTCGGATCTCCAACCATTTCGAGTAGGCATCCACTACAATCAGGAATGTTTGGCCGTGGAATGGGCCGGCGAGGTCGATGTGAATCCTCTGCCATGGGCCCGAGGGCTGTTCCCATTCTCTGACCGGGGCTGCTGGTGGATTGGGTCGTGATGATTGGCAAGGTGTACATTTGGCCACCCACGACTCTATGTCCTTGTCAATACCAGGCCACCACACGTAACTTCGGGCTAACCCCTTCATCTTTACTATTCCTGGGTGGCTGGCATGCAGTGTTTCTAGGACCTTGGGGCGGATTTTCCTGGGCACCACTACCCGGTCCCCCCACAGCAAGCAACCCCCCACACAGCACAGTTCGTCTTTCTTGTCGAAATATACCTTGAACTCCCCCTCCCCCTTGTCCGGCCACCCCCGCTGAACCCAGCTGGAAACGGCCCGAAGTTCGGCGTCCCGCGCCGTCGCCCTGGCAACCTCGGCCGACGTAGTGGGGGCAGAGTCCAGGATGTCCAGGGCAAGAACCGATGCTTCCCCCCGTTCTGCGCCTTCCTGGGTCGGGAGGGGGCATCTGCTCAAGGCGTCAGCATTCCCCATGTGTTTCCCGGGCCGGTAGACTAAGGTGTACGAGTACCCCGACAGGAAAATGGCCCACCTTTGCATCCGGGGGGACAAGGCAGAGGGTGTAGGCCGGTTGCCCGCCAGGAGTCCCAATAGGGGCTTATGATCAGTCACAAGTTCGAAGTCCCGGCCGTACAAGTAGTCGTGGAATTTTCTTACCCCTGCCACTGCCGCCAGCGCCTCCTTGTCGATCTGGCCATAGTTCCTCTCCGTCGGCGACATGGTCCTGGAGTAATAGGCGATGGGCGCCTCGAGGCCGTTGGGCAGTCGGTGGGCCAGGACTGCGCCGACGCCGTAGGGAGACACGTCGCAGGCGAGGACCAGTGGCAGGGTCGCGTTGTATTGTATCAGGAAACTGTCCTGGGAGAGAAGATTTTTGACAGCAGCGAAAGCTGACTTTTGCTCGGGTCCCCACACCCACTCTGCCTTCGCGGCCAACAGTCTGTGTAGGGGCTCAGCCGCGGTGGCCTTTCCTTTCAGGAAGGTCGCGTAGAAATTCAGGAGTCCCAGGAACGCCTGCAGCTCCTGCCTGTTTTTCGGGGCCGGGGCGTTCCGAATCGCTTCCACTTTTCCCTTCGTTGGGTGGATGTCCTTGGCGTCGATGTGGAACCCTAAGAAGTCCACGGAGGGGACCCCCAACAGGCACTTATCCCGTTTCACCCTGAGCCCAGCGGCCCTGAATTTAGCCAGGACAGCGGCGACCCTGTCTTTGAGCTGCCCGGGATCCCCCGCAATTATCAGGACATCATCGAAATAGGGTACCACCCCCGGGAGTCCTTGGAGGAGCCTTTCCATCGTGCTCTGAAACAGTCCCGGAGCTATGCTGACCCCGAACTGTAGCCTCGTGCACTTGAATGCCCCCGGGTGTGTGACAATGGTCTGGGCTTCGGCCGTAGTGTCATCCACCAGAAGCTGTTGGTACGCTTGGGCCAGGTCCAGCTTGGCAAAGATCTTGCCAGGGCCCAGGGAATGGAGTAAGTGGTCTATGACGGGAACCGGGTACGCGCTCGGCTCTAATGCCTTGTTGATCGTGCATTTGTAATCTGCACAGATGCGCACTGACCCGTCCGGTTTGATGGGGGTCACTATGGGGGTCTCCCACCGAGCGTGGTCTACGGGTACGAGGATTCCCTGGGCGACCAGCTTGTCGAGCTCCTTCTCGACCCTGGGCTTGAGCGCCAGTGGGACTCTCCGGGCCTTAAGTCGGATGGAGGCAACGCTCGGGTTGAGTGCAAATGAAATAGGGGACCCCACATACCTGCCCAATCCTTCCCCGAAAACGTCCTGGAATTCGGCCATCAGGTTGTCCCTCAGCGAGGCGTCCCCGGGCTGGTCAGTCGCAGTGTTGTGGATGCCAGCGATGGACAGTCCCAGGGCGGGGAACCAGTTTGTGCCCAGTAGCGTCGGGATGTTACCGTGGACTACGGTCAGCGGTAGGCTTTCTTCCTTCGGTCCGTACTTGACACGGACCCACTTCTGTCCTGCGATGGGGAGGAACTTGCCTTGGCAGTCCTTGATTCGGATCCTCTGGGTCTGGAGGTCTGATTCTTTTAGGGCCAGGAATGTCTTCTTCATCCACCTCCACGGAATGATGGATATGGCGGCCCCAGAGTCGACCTCCATCGGACACTCTGCCCCGTCGATCGTGACTGTGGCGTGGTACTTCTCTCCCTTCTGTGTGGCGGTGTGGCTTATCGTGAGCGTGTGCGTCTCTGCATCTTCGAATTTGCCGCTGTTGCGTCCCTGGCGCCTCTGATTTGTCCTCTGTTTGGCGGCCATCTTGTCCGGCGGGAACTTTTGAATCTGCCGGTCCGCTTGGTTCTCCGCTTGCCTTGCCCGGCAGACCCTCCCAATGTGTCCCCGCTTGTCGCAATAGCGGCAGATGGCCTCCCTGAAGCGGCAATGTGCCCGCTGGTGTGGCCCTCCGCAGCTGGCGCAGCGCTGGCCGCTCCTGCCCGAGTTTCCCCCGTCGGTCGCGCACACCTCTGCTTCTTCCTCTTCGTCCTCGTCAGAAACGACGTCTTGATGGTGAGCGGAGGCTTGGCGGGGCGCCGACGGGGACCGGTTGAGGGAGGATGCGGTCGACATCGAGAGCTCGAAAGCTCTGGCCTCCTCGATGGCCCCGGCCAGGGTCAGGTCTCTCCGGGCCAACAGCCTCTTCCGGAGCTTGTTGTCGCGGACTCCTCTGATAAGCTGCTCGGTCAGGGAGTCCTCGAGGAATGGCCCGAATATCGCCGGGATGGCTGCTGCCCTTAGGGCGGCTACGTACTCGCCGATGGTTTCCCCTGGCATCTGGTATCGGTCCCGGAACTGGATCCGGAACACGAACTTCGATGACTCTGGTGCATAGTGGTTCTTGAGGGCCAACTGTAGTGCTTCCCATGAGACGTCCAGGATTGGTGTTGGATCCACCAGGGACTGGGCCACTTCGTAGACCTTGGCTCCGCAGTGGGTGAGGAAGAACGCCTTCTTCCGCTCCGGTGCTATCTCTCCCAGTTCCGCAGCTAGCAGGGAGAACTCAAAACGGTCCATATAGCTCTTCCATCTCTCGTCCTTCGGTTGGAAGGGAGCCGGTGGAACGTAAGCAGCCATGGCGAGGTGCCTTCGTGAGAGGTGGCTCTGGTGTGTGTGATGGTTCTGGTCCGTTCCTCAAAATCCCACCTTCGTCGCCAGTGTTAGATCCGGAGATCAGGGCGCGGGAGTGAGGACACGGAAGCCATTAAGGGTGAACCAAACAACACGTCTGTTTATTGTGGTTAGCACAGACAACAACAACAACGGCTGGGTCAGCAGGGGATTAAATACCCTGCTTGACCCAGCCCACTGACCAATGGGTAGCGGCGATTTTCCCGCCGCTAGGACATTTAAATATCTAACAATCTGATGCATCCCATAGGATCTTAATGTTATCCGATGCAATTCTTCCCCCCAGATTGCTTAATGTTATACGATTTTAGTGTTATTCGATACTAATGTTATCTGAGGCATTACTGTATGGTCAAAATATTGAATCTTTAAAATTCAGCAAAGGCACCTCTGTTGGAAAACGCCAAGTCTCTTATTGATATTTGCCAATGCCTTCCATGTCTTGCTGGCATAGATGGCTACCAGGATCACTATAGAGGTGAACACATAGGGTTTAATTTTTAGCGATAGAGATGGCAAGAACCAGCTCATACTCATTCTTTGCTTGCTCACAACAACTTGCATTAAGCGTCCAGCATCTGCTCCCACAGTCTTCGGAGGGCTGAGTTAAATTCACCAGCCTGTTGGGCACCTTTTCCCTGTTTGGGGATCCAGTGAGCTCCACTAGGCTCCCCCAAATCTATGTCTTGGGAGGAAAGGGTGGTAAGCTTGTATAAGTGGGTAGAAAGAGGCAGGCTGTGCGACTTTTCCCAGTCTGGCTGCTCTGCTGCCCAGCCTCTTCAAACTTGCTTTTCCTGGGACATGCTTGGAGTGAAATGGGAGCTGCCATGATCTGACAGCTAGATGGGAAGGGATTGCCCGGCGTACTTCCCTTGTCATCTATGCCCTGCCTTTGGCCTCCATGTCGTACCATTCCTCGAGGTCGTCATTACCAGCTGGGGCAACAACGACCTCAAGCCTCCTTTTGCTTGCTCTTTTATCCTTGTCCACATAGCTTCATACAACTGTCCCTCATTAACCAACCCCAGCTGTATCAGCATATTCTGGAAGGCTTGATCCCTGAGGACCCATTCTCCCCACCCTGTGAACTAGGCCCAACTGGTTTGCATACAGCCCTGTACACCTCCTCCTCCTTCTCTCATATAAAAACCTCTGGTATTAGATATCTGAAATGTGGCAGCTCTACTCCTTAAGGGTCTATTGTGTCTCAAAATTCCATTTAAATCCACATAATACAAAAATGTTATAGACACTTTGATTTTCCAATGAATGTCAATAACAATGACGTTAAAAAGTTACAAATTGGTTCAGATCCAGATTGTATCAAATAGGATGCGACACAAAGTTCTCTGAATTGAATTGGAATACATTCTGAAGCCATGCATTGGTCTACAAATTGAACTGGGGGACCCACAGACAGCCCAGTAGGCAGGCAGGCAAGCAGTGGCAGTCAGAAGACAGTTTGTGAAGCAAGGCGGAAGAAAGTAAAGATGTAATCATGAAAAGGAGATGGGAGGGACTGGAGGGAGAAAGGAGGAGGAGAAGGCACAGAAGCAAAATGGGAAGCAGGGGTGGAATTTCTTCCACCTCAAGCAACAAGAAAGTATGAGCCAGCACAGGGAATGCTCAATATCCTGACAATGATATTTATAAGTTAAAGCATGATCCAAATTTACTCTCAGGTATTTTGGATTGTCACAGTGATTTAATTTGTGGCCTCTCCACGTTATGTTCAGCTTCGTTCTTGTCTCTCTATTTTGTAAATTGAATAAACATACTTATGTTATTTTCCAGATTAGGTTTCAGGTGATTGTTGTCATCATAGACAGCTAGTTCTTCAAGAGCAGATCCCAGGTTAGTATCTATTTCCTTAAATGGTTTTTTTTTTCTGGAACAGTGATTTCTGTGTCATTTGCATATATGAAGGCCCTAGTTCTGGTATTGATCAGTTGGCCATTGGTGTGGATATTATATAACATAGGGACCAAGAGATTTCATTGAGGAAGGCAATTTTTCTGAACTTTCCAATGGCTCTTTTTGCCCTGCAGATTGACAAAAGGCCATCTATTCTTCAATAGGCATTGGATGAGCTGTGTCAGTCAATAGTCCTTAGCAGTTGTGTACACCTTCCTTATCAACTTCTTATGGAAGTTGGAAATACCTGGGGGGGAGGATGCTTTTTTATTTCATCTATGAGACTTCTCTCGCCCTCCTAAATGTTTCTGTAACTCTTGATATTGCTTTTAAAAACATACCCACAGAGAGCATACAATATTGTTCTGTTGGAGTAGCAATATAGAAACAGAGAGAAAAAATTGCCCTTCATGCCTTAAAATGGGTTCTTTAGTCTTCCAGAGTTCCTTCTACCTTACAGAAAATATACAGTGAGAATTGCCATGTCAGAAACATCTCACTCCTTTGGACCAGGGGTGGTGAATTGGGACATCCAGTGGTGGGTATCAGCAGGTTTGCACCAGTTCGCCAGAACCAGTAGCAGAAATTCTAGCTGCCCCCACCCATCCATGTCTTGAAATAAAGTAGTCCTAATTCGGGTGCAACACCGGGCTTTCCCCCTGGCCACACCCACCATACCACGTCCACAGTGTGGTAGTAAAAAAAATTTGAGCCCACCACTGGGGACATCACAGATAGCAAAAAGTTGGCCTTTGTGATGTCTCAGAGGCCAAACAGGTAAGGAGTTGAAAGGCACAATACTTTCATGCCAAGCTATTGTAGTCAGCCCTACCTGCAGTGTAAGGCATTCTGCTGCCTTGCCAGCTGCCCAATTGTATACCATGTTCCTAAACATCAGACTCTTGTCAGTTATATATATTTACCATATAAGCAAATAAATCACCAGGAGGAAAAAATATCTTTGCAAATCTATTATCTTTTGCCAATAGGATTTCTATTCCTCCTCTTCCAACCCCCTCCCCCATTTGAACAGAAAATATCCTATGTCATTTTTCTATAAACCTAGATGTGGAAAACTAGAAGAGATGTTCCAATAGACCAGTCATATTTTAGAAAAAATTGATTTTTTTTCCCAATTGGGGAAACATTGGAAAACACTGAGAGCCTGATATAGCCCAAAATGCAAACTGTTCATGTTTTATTCTGCTTTATCTGATTCTGTTTTGTCTTTATTCCACATGATGTTTTCTGGTTCTCAGTATTTGCATAGAACCTGATTCCATTGAACTTGGGACATTTTAATATCCCACAAACATTATGCAACATGTGTTGTTGTTGGTTTTTTAAAGAAAAAATACTGTGACACAAGTCTTAATCAGTCACTACTCACTGTCAGTGCTAAATGTCAATCTTTATAAGAGTGGTGCAAAATAGATAAGGTAAAATATCAGTATGATATATAGGGTGTCTGACTAAGACTCATGACATCTGGATTCAAATCCTTGTTCAGGCATGGAAACTCACTAGCAATGGTAAGACATTCCTTGAACATCTCACATGCCTCAAAAACACTATTAAAATTGCTATAAGTGAGAAGCACCTTGACAGCACATAATAGCAACAGAGTCAAAGAAACTGATCTGAGGTACCATTTCCCCTCTGTGGTGTCTCCTATAATGGAAGGCCTGTTCTGCGAGGTGCAGTGGACTCTGCTACTACAGGGCTATATCGAGTTGTGTCTTATTAGTTCCCTAAAAAGAAACCCTGTGAGGGGATGGGGTGCCCACATGGTGATTTGTGTGCTGTTCTCCAGTGCTTGTCAGACTTTGTGGACTTGCTGTTGAGAACGTTAATAAAATAAAAGCTAGTTGATCGCCACACTTGTAATCAGACTGTGCTTGTCAAAAGAGTTCAGGCTAGGAAGGAGAGGGTCAGTAAAAAGCATTCTGGGATTGGAGCTCGAGGCCTTTGCCTGTCACTTGTCACCCACACGTTGGATGAGATGGAAAAACATTTGCCCATGGGAAGTTTTGTGCCTGTTCCACCATAGCAGGGTAATCTACCAGCATAAGTGGAAATCATGTGCACCGATGTATTTGCTTCTATAAGTTAAAAGAGAGAGATAAAATATCCACCATCACAAGGGCTGTGAGTTTGGGACTGTGGCACCGTTTTCAGGTTGCAACAAAAGGTAAAACTGTAAAAGGTAAAAAAAAAAAATTGAAACTGAGCTGTTTGTTTAACTCTTCGGTTAAAATGTCTGTTTGAGTGAATCTTGTAAGTGATTAATTTAAAAATGCTATCGAAAATCTGTCAACAGCAATCTAGATATGAATCTTCATTTAACCAACAGTGAGACTGTTTTGTGATCATACTCTCCAGGTGACTGTCTTGTACTTCCCTTGTGGGTTCCTTGAGGGTCAAAATTGTTTGGCTTAACATTAAAATGGATCGTATATGTGGACAGTGAGATGTTTTAGCCAACATGTTAGAAAGAGAACAGAAAGTGCTGAGTTCAACCTGTTTCCAAACTGTGAAATTCAATACATGGTCCAGTGAAAGCAACTGTTTTTTCTGCCTATCTCCTTCACATGGTTGTCAAGACGGTATTGGAAGTTTCCATTGATTTCCCCTGAATTCTGCTGAGGGAGGGCAGTAGGCAAATATTATTATGTGCTGTGTTTACATTTAACTTGTGAGGTGAGATTACAGGGCTCATCTAGGCAATAATAATAAAGATACAAATATGTCTGTTTTTAAAACATGCAGAAGACCAACACAAAGAAAGCTCGTTTCAAACCACTCTAATGCTTTTGTTCATTGAGAGAAGAGACTCTTGCTGGTTTGAACAATGGTTGGCAAAGAAGGCTATGAATCCAACAGAAAAGGGAAGCTGGTTTAGGAAAAGTGGATGCTTTAGACAAGTTTTGATAAGCCACAGAGACATGTGTCATGCAGCCGTTTTGGACAGAAGTACTGATAAGATCTAAAGGAGCTTCGGTATTGGTAAAGTAAATATTGGTGTGGGTAGCATTGCATTGACTCCTTTAAGGAAACCACAGCCTTGTGTTTACAAGAGCTGAGCAGGGCTGTTGAGGACAGGACCTTTTGGACATCACTCATTCATAAGGGTCACCATAGGTCAAAGGCAACTTGATGGCATGTAACAACGACAACAGCAGCAGCAGCAGCAGCAAGGGTTCTGATTTAGGAACGAAGGTCAGTGCCTCTTTGGGAAGAGATTCTCCCTCCTTTTCCTTAAGGATCCAAGAACTTCAAAGACAATCAGCTCCTTGGTGCCCTTTGAATCCTATTCTGAAGAGCATCCTCCTTGAGGAAGGAGACATGTCCTCATGGGAAGCTTGTACCCAATTCCCTTACCAAGATCAGATGCTATCCTTGGGGTAAAAATGAATCTGTATCCTAGCCATTAGGCTGACCTTAGTGTCTCTGGTACATCAACAGTACAGCTGCAACCATACACTCTGTTGTCCTGGAACCCTCCAAGCATGATCTTTTGGAATCTCTCAAGCTCAAGGTCAATCTATCCTTCTTGACTCTCTGACCTTTACTTCATCTGTTACTACTGGTAATGGTTAAATTTATATTCTCAGGGTCCATCTATCATACTTCCCCACTTCATCTTTCATGTCTATAAGGAGAAGAATACTCACAACAAAATACATACAACACAGAATTATATCAGGATAGGTCTATGCACTTAAATGTGGACCTGGGAACACAGAAACACAGAGAAAATGATTTTTAAAAAAAGAATTGGAAATTTGCTCTAAATGTTTTCATTGCTTCTCTTTGTCCCTTTGTCTTCCCTTTTAATTGGTAGGAATCCACACTGACAAGCCTAAAAACCTCAAGGCCTTTCGGAACAGATATACTTCATTGAGAACATTTTCTTCCTTTCTAAAATAGGCTTTACTCACAAAGTGCATTTTGCCAGTATTGTGGTGAAGGGTAACAGAATTTGCCTGGCACTGGCTAATAGATTTCCCCCCCCCCATTTTATTCCCAATTCTTTTCATTTGCCCAGGACAGATCAAGGTCACTATTGCCACAGGTATTTGGTGGTGAAGTAACTGGGGTTTTATACGTCATATCACTATGAGAAGTGGGGGATAGACCTGGGCTGGCATTGGGGTGGCTTACAATTGAGCTGGCAGGACATGCCGGGGTCTCTTATCCAACCCTATAAGAAAACTGCCAGGGAATCTATGTATTAGCTGTGAATTAATGTCCTGCAGAGACTGGAACCTGGATCATACAGGGATTAAAAAGGCATTACCCTTTTGTTAAAGCTGATGTTTGGGGGATAATCTGGAAGCTTTAGCTAATACATTATTGCAGAAACTTCTTCAATCACAGTGGCAGACAGTAAGCAGATTTGGATATTACTGCATAACCATGTGCGGGAACTGCTTCTGGCTGTGCTTCATATGCTGAGTTGGCATCATGATGGCAAGCACACAATACAACATGTGTGAGTGTGTTTGCATTTCCCTGAGGGAAGGGGATCAGCACTAAAGGAGAAGCGAGACTGTCCACTAAGCCAGGAAAACACATTGAGTAGCCTTTTGGTGCTGCTGGGAGAGTAAGAGGCAACAGGGTCATCTCCCATCAGGCGTGTGGCCATTTCAGTAACTGGAGGAAGCCAAGAGAACACGGCCAAGAATTCATTTTGTTCCCAGGAATCTATCGTCGGTGAAGGCAGCTGTATGAAGGTGCTCAGGAGCCAGGCTGAGCCTTCAGCTTAATGAAGCATCAGAAGCCAAGAAAACCTTTCTAAGCCTAGGCTCCGACCTAAACTAATGCAGCTCCTTCTCAACCACTACTGTCTCCTCCAACTGGCAGCAGACCCCTCCCCCCAAATCCTTCCTTGCTCTGTCATTGGACTGTCATTTTTAAACCTAAAGCCATATTATTATAAAGCAGGATGAAAATATGAACAACAACAATGATAATATGCATGAACCTTAATAAGATTTTGTACTGATGGTTAATTGCATTACTATTTTCTTTGACTATAAAATTCCCTAGGGCAGTGGTGACGAACCTATGGCACAAGTGCCAGAGGTGCCACACAGAGGCCTTTCTGTCAACACACATGCCATCCTGGGCAAGCCCCATCCTACCCAGCACAGCTGGCACCAATGGCAGCACTGATTCCCAATCCAGGCAAGACGGGAGGCTGAAGTCCCACCCGGGAAGTGGCAGAGGAGAAGGGGTGAAGCAACCACACACACACCCCTCCTATGAGGAGCAGGTGCATGCACGGGGGCAGGCACACCCACAAGGGGGATCGTGTGGGGGTAGGGGAGTCATTGGGGGAGAACCCGCAGGGGGCATGCACACCCATGGGGGTGAGGGAACCCATGGGGAGCATGCACACATGCCCACATAACATTGGCGGAGGCACGCCAGCAACATCACAAGGGTGCATGGACATGGATGGTACCTTCTCATATGCCTCCTCCTCCTTGGGCACTCGGTCTCCAAAAGGTTTGCCATCACTGCTCTAGGGAGTTTTAAAACTAAGTAGTCACACAGGGATTCAGATAGTATCTTTACATTGTCACGCAGTCTGATTTAGGTTTGATAAGAATTGCCTTATTGCTTCCTCCATTACCCCACCTTTCCTCCAAGAAACTCAGGACAACATGACTTTCTTTCCTCACACGTTTAATCTCACAACTACCCTTTGAGATACAGTAAAACCTCAGATAACACTAAAACCTGGTTCCACAAGTCTTAGTGTTATACGATTTTTAGTGTTATCCGATGCATGTTAAAATCCTATGGGATCCATAGAGATACATTGTAACCACACAGGCTTTACCAGTTGTTATCTGAAGCATCCCATAGGATCTTAATGTTATCCGATGCAATTCTTCCCCCCAGATTGCTTAATGTTATGCGATTTTAGTGTTATTCGATACTAATGTTATCTGAGGTATTACTGTATATGGATTTTGTCAGAAAAATACTGTTCAAGCAAGCTTCATTGATGAATGTGGAACATGCCACCTTTGCTTTCCAGGCTAGGAATCCTTTTTCTATAACTGTTAACAGAAAGATGTAGTGTGGTATTTTCCACTGTTAGGAGGGTCCCAGTTTGACCGTTCATGCATTTGACTGGTTTCTACCTTCCAGTTCCTGTTGCTTATATTCTTCCCTGGCTTAGACCCTGCCTTAGACCCTCGAATGCTATTGTCATGCATTAGAAGAGTTCTCTTTCTTGCTTGCCCCATGGCTATAGGTCTACATGACCACTTGTCTTTCATTAGAAATGATAGTCCCCACTGAAAGGGCTATTAAGAGTATTTTTGCTCTGCTCTGGAATATTTCTGTTCTGCTTTCCTCCAATTTGCTCTAGCACATGATCTACTTGTATAGACCCCGATATTGTGTTCATCAGTAGCAAGTGCTGGATCCCAGTTCCCCAAAAATGTCTGTCTATGTCCACAGACCAAGCAAAAAAAAAATCTGGTGGAAGTAATTCTTCACCTTAAATCACCCAGGCAGGTAGAAGCAGGTCATCAGACAGTCCAGGTCATACATTTTTCCAAAGAGCCCAGGCAAAGCAAAGACAGGAAAAACGAGAGATTATTAATAAGTCATATTCCACAAGCTAACTGAACGTGCTCATAGAATTAATATGTGCTCACAGAATTTATACTTTTCAGCATGCTTCTCCAAGCTGTTTCCAATCAATGATCAAGAGATGCTGATGCTGCTTTTGCTTAAATCTTCTAAGTGATCATCCTTCTCTTGGGCAAATGAGCCTCACAGCTACTAGGCATTCCTTATCATCTGTTGCCTCACTGGCTTCAGCCCTTTTCCCCAGGACTTTTCTGAGGATGCAGTAATGAGGAAGAAATTCACCTCAGCCCAGTTTTAGTTCATTGGCTGGAGGTCCCAAAAAGAGCACAGAGTGAATCTCAGTAATAAAACAAATAAAATATTCTTAAACATGTCGGCACACAACAGAAGTATTTTCTATACGAATGCATCAACAGAGTTCCTCTGGCAGCAGACGCTAAGGGGGGAAATGTGTGTGTGTGGGAAGCAGGGCAGTCATCCCAGCCCTAAAGGCACAGCAGAGGCACCCCAGAAGCTTCTCTGGGGTGCCTCCAAATATCCACAGAGGCACTCTGCTTCAAAGAACAGTAGAGGCACCCCAAGCCTATGGCTGGGGAAGGGGCAGGGGAAGGGAACAACCAGGCCCGTGGTGGCTATTTGGGACACAGAATAAGTCCCGGTGTGCCCCAGTGACTAGCGCCCCCAAGAGGCAGGCAGATGATTTTTTAAAAAAAATGAAGTCAAGTGTTGCCTTTCAAACTCGGCTCTTCCACCCACCCCTTTGACCCTTTCCATTGGTGCACTAAGGCCAAAGCTGCCTGGTAACCGCTTACATCACCGGCCACACAAGGGTGTGCCAATAGTCAATTGGTGTTTAGGGGGAAGGGGGCGGGCGGAAGAGCTGAGTTTGAAAGGGGTGCCATCCAATTGTGCCACGTACCAGCTGGCCCTCTCTCTGGGAAACCCCTAAACCAAAACATCCAAAGGGCGGGCTGGACGGCAATAAAACTTTACAGCTGCTTATCAGCCAAAAGGGGTTTAATTTGGTAGTGTGTTCAAAGGTTTGTGTGTGAAATGAAATGCTTCTCTTACCCTTTTAGTCCAATGAAGACACGTTGCTCAGGAAAATGATGAAGATTTATTGATCAGGTTCATAAAGCATAAAAGTCAGTAGCATAAGTCAGTCCAATACAGTCCACAGGTGATCTAGGTAACCATTTTTAAGGAGCAAAAATGCATAGCTCCTAGGCTAAGGATGTTAGCCCATAGAGATCCAGAAAAAAAGCTCTCAAATCAAAAACAGGTCTTAACTCATGGAGAAGCAGAGACGAACTCCCTCTTCTCTCCAAAATGGAGAATTTGTAGTCAGGTGGTTTAGCTTTAGCCAATCAGGTAACAGAGAAAACTTTCTCAAAACAATACATTGTTTACACATGTGCACAGAGAGTGCTCTGGCACCTAGACATAACATTGGATCTCAGCTAGCTTAGAGAGATAACACGGGTACACTGACTGAAACATGGTTGATAAACATGCTGTCCAAGAGACAGAGAGAAGACAAAGGATTTGTTCTGAGGCCTATTTGAAACTACAACTTCACCAAGCTTTGGGAACATTAGGAAAAAGATGTCGTTTCCTGACAAATTGCAAGGTGGCGGGTGTGCCAGGAAGTGCTGAGGTGGTGGCAGGCAGGGTTGGTTTTGTTTCTGCCCTTTTTTTGCCCCACCAATTGAGCAAGAGACCCAAGTCATCGGGGATGGGGAGAAAGGTAGTGCCGCTGCCCTGATCGCCCACCCCCACCACCGCCTCCTCTGGCTCAGCAGATCTGCCTTTGCCCCGAGCGCTTTGTGGCTGCTGCCTCCTCCCTTGCTGGAGACGTGGAGCTGAACCAGACACTGCCCTTGGTTGCTCAACCTGCCCTCACCTCCCACTGCCTCCCTGGGCCAAAGCGGGTGAGACACCCGGCCAGAGGTGCCACGAAGTGGGGAGGGAGGAGGAGGGGAAAATGCAGGGACTCAGTGGGGAGGAGAGAGATCTTGAACATTTATTTATTTATTTAGATTTATTATCCCGCCCCAATCAGGCGAACCTGACTCTAGGCGGCTTACAGAAATTCATAAATTAAAACCTTAAGGTTCATAAATTACTTAAAAGTCAATTAAAAAAGAATTAAACGCTGAATTTCCAAAAATCTAAAAGATTTAAAAAGGTTAAAAGGTTTAAAAAGATTTTAAAAGTTTAAAAGAGTGAGGGAGGGGTGGCTGTCCCATCATATCAGCCACCCAACATGGGACCCCAAATTCCTGGAGCCCCACACCTGCCCTGCCAGCCAGGTTTTTAGGCCCTTCCGAAAGGACAGGAGCTCTGTCTGTAGACGTAACTCAGTTGGCAGGAGGTTCCAAAGGGCCGGGGCGGCCACGGAGAAGGCCCTCTTTCTGGTGCTAGAGAGATGCGCCTCTCTAGCCGATGGAATGATAAGAGAGCCTCTCCGATCCGCCCTGGTGGGACGGACAGATGTCCTTGGGCCCAAGGAGGAGGAGGCTGTTGGCTCTAGGGGCCTGGATTCCCCCCCCCCCAGTTCCCCCCATAGGTGCCCCTAGGTGACTTCTGCCTGTGCCTCCCAATAGTAGTCATCCCCAGGCCTGGGAACAACCCACCAAGGACAGGCAGCCCCCTCGCCTGAGGCAACTCTGAGCCATGAGACCTTCCTTCCTACCTTGCCACCTTTGTCACTTCCACCACCTCACCACCTTTGCTGCTTCCACTGCTTCCGCCTTCCTCTCTCACCCTGGGACAAAGGAGGGAGGGAACAAGAATTGAGACAGTGCCTGCAGTGCCACCCACAGCCGCAGTGAGGGTACAGTGGGCCAGATAGAATGATGCTGTGGGCCAGCCCCAGCGCCTGGGCCGTAGTTTGAGGACCCCGGCTCTAGTTCACTGAAGCCCTCTGGCTACAAGATATCGTTTTCCCTTTCTAAAAATTTCCACTTTGTGGGTGAGTGTCTTTCAATGATGTTTCCTCACGGCTGTGTTTCTGCCAGTCAGTTCCTACCCCTTCACACCTTGCTGCCATTCCTGTTTTTCTGGGATGTCAGCTGCTCCAGCATTCTGCTTCTTAATGTTTTTAAATGGTAAGTGAAAACTAAAAATAATTTTAAATTAGAAAGCATTGCAGCAAGACACACAAAGGCATGAGAATGGTGAGGAAGTAGAACAAAGGAAGGAGAGAGAGTGAAAGAGGTAGGGAGAGAGCAGGAAAGATATGAGTTCTTCCTACATTTGGCTTTTGTATTTTTGTGCCATCAGTTTTGCGTCGCAGCACAGAAAATTAAAAAGTGAGAAAATAAAAATGAGAAAGGATTGCAGTGAAAATATGGAGGTTTGGGAATGGTGGGCAGGTAAACCAGGGAAGGAAGAGAAGAGAAGAAATGCAGAGAGAAGAAGAGGGAAAGAAGATAGGCAAAAGGGATAGCAATCTGTTCTGGGAGTGAGACATCAGGGAGCAATTATGTAGAGAAGTGACCCCAAGGCAAGCCAGGGCATACCAGTACATTTTACAGCAACTACCCTCACAATTTGTGGACGCCAATACTTGGATGAGATATTCAAATCTCAACAGGGAGAGAGTAGAACTACGCAGAGCAACTCCAGAATAACCATGGACAACAGCATGAAAAGAATGAGTGCTTAAGCACCAAGACCTGTCAAAGGAATATTGAGGATCTGGGAGCTGCCTTTCCACAGTTAATAGCACCTAGACAACAGATCCAGCAGGCATGCAAGACACATGGTGGTTGTATTCCTCACATGAGGAAGGTGCCTTCTAAAGCCTGTTTATATTATAAAAATAATTTCTAATTTTACATCTGTAGAAAGTAAATTAGTATTCTGCAGGTTTATGTGGATCAGTCACCTCCTGTGTTCTCTTTTCTGGGTATACATATCCCCTTTTGTTGTTCTTGTTCTTGTTCTTGTTCTTGTTCTTGTTCTTGTTCTTGTTCTTGTTCTTGTTCTTGTTCTTGTTCTTGTTCTTGTTCTTGTTCTTGTTCTTGTTCTTGTTCTTGTTCTTGTTCTTGTTCTTGTTCTTGTTCTTGTTCTTGTTCTTGTTCTTGTTCTTGTTCTTGTTCTTGTTCTTGTTCTTGTTCTTGTTCTTGTTCTTGTTCTTGTTCTTGTTCTTGTTCTTGTTATGATGCATACAAGGCCACATTATGTGGGTACAATTTTATATTTATTTATTTATTTATTTATTATTCACATTTGTATTGCCGCCCACTCGGCAAGAGACTCTGGGCGGCGTACAACAATTACATTATGAACTACATAAATCCCACTAGACAACTATGAAAAACTTAAAACCCAAAACTTATATTTTGGGTTCCTCTCCTAAACATCTCATGCTGTCTCACTTCCCCGCGGGCTTTTGAATTTTATGCTCTAGCATCTAACTGTGTTATGCATTCAATTAATCCTTTTGGGGTGATCCTAACTAACATCAAACATGTCCTGCTGAGATGTATAATAAACCATTCTCTCATTATCAGCCCAGTGGTTCCAGTCTGATTGCTGGTGGTAGCAGCAGCGCTGCAAATTGCTTTTCTTATTTCCCCAATGTGCATTCCTTCCCAGTGATGACAGTGGGGTTGGAGAAGACTCTCCCTCTTCTCACACAGCTTCCATTGTCCAGTATACAAGTATGTCTCGAATCACTAAGACGGGAAACATACCAAATGACAAGAGCTCTAGACTTGATTAGAGAGTCACCATTGTGCATTTCAAACAGATAGCCCTGTTTATCTGAGTACAACAACAAAAAACAATGAGGGAGAGAGAAAAACATCTAGTGGGACTTTTTCGTTTTTATGGATTATGATCGAGTTCCTCAGATGTACAGTACAGTATTTAGCCTCAGATATATTTGCACTGTGGGACTGCAGTGGCTTAGTGGTTAAGACGCTGAACTTGGTGACTGCAAGGTTTGCAGGCCAGCAGTTCGAGACCTGAGTGCTGCACGATGGAGCGAGCTCCCATCTCTGTCCCAGCTCCTTCCAGCCTAGCAGTTTGAAAGCAAGAAATTGCAAGGAGACAAATAGGTACCACTTCGGTGGGAAAGGTAAACAATGTTCCATGCACTCCAGTGTCTAGTCATGCCTGCCACATGTACATCTTCAAATGTAGACAGCGCTGGCTCTTTGGCTATAAATGGAGATGAGCACTCAACTCTGGAGTCAGATACGACCAGCTTTCAAGAAAGGGCAACCTATACAGTATTTGCATGAGTGATGTATACAGACCTGCCTACTAACTGCAAAAGGCACAGATTGGTACCTGACTGAGTCTGTACCAACTCAGAGAGATTTCTAATATGTCAGTAGATGTATATTTCTCAATCCTGTCCATAAGAAAAGGGAGACAGATATGGCCATGGTGAAGCTGAGCTAGACCTCAGAGTTTCCAGGGTACATGAGCTACAGATACAGCACAAGGGCTTCTGGTCAGGCAGTGTCAGTCTACACATGTGTGCTCGGTTTTACTTTCCCCCTTCTTCCCCCCCCCCAATCTTCCTGAGGGAAAGGTGGATCTCGTCATGTAAACAAAGCAGCTTCTTAAGGCAGCAACAGGAAAGGCCAGTGATGGGATGTAACAGGTTCTCACCAGCTCACCAGAACCAGCAGTAACTTTTCCCAGTGTCCCAGAGTACCGGTAGCAGGTTTTTTGGGGGGGAAACCACCTTTGGGGCTTAGCTTTTCACTGGTTCCCCCACTGCACATGCGCGCCAAGCACTTGGTGTGCATGCACGCCTATAGTGCTTGGTGCATATGCACAGCCTCCTTGCTGTCCTCCCAAGTGGGGAGGAGGAAGAGAAGCTGCTAGCCTGAAGCTCCCTATAGCCTGCTCCCCAGGGTAAGTGACTCACCTTTGGATGTGGTGTGTCTGTGTGTATTTTAATGTGTATTTAATACCTTTACCTATATTGACGTACTACCACAGTTCCTAAAAAGGCCTGGCGGCTGGCAAGCCTGGCGGCCTGGCTTGGGGTTTTTAAGCAAAGTCTTGGAGTTACCTCATCAATAAGCTACACCTGTGCTGTTCCAATTGCTGTTCCAATTGGAGAACCCTTAAGGAGGTACAGCTGTTTTACATTTACATTAAGGCATATTATCCTAGAGAACCTGTATGATGACCATATTCATCTTGCAACATGATGCTGCCCAGGCACTTATACTAACAGGTAAGTGATACGTTTGTGTTTGGTGGGTGGGTTGATTTATGTTTGGGGTGGGTGGGTGGGTTTATTTTAATGTAATTTTAATTTAATTTATTTATTTATTTATGGGTTTGTGTTGTGGGTGGGTTGGTGGGTGGGTTGAGGTGTGTGTGTAAGTATGTGCTTATTTTTATTTTATTTTTTATTATTTTTTTCTTCTTTGGCCCCGCCCACAACATCATGACATCATGACGTTACCTCTGCCCACACTGTGATGACATCACGGTGGGGTAGAAATTTTTTTTGACATCCCACCACTGGGAAAGGCAGTGAGTGGGGGATTTTTTAAATGGCAAAGGGTATGACCCTCTTTGATTCCTTCTTTAAAAGGCAATGCAGGGAGCATCTTTTTACTTCACACCATCTGGAGTTCATCTTCTCCTCATCTTCTTCCCTTTTTCAACCCTTTCTCTTCCCATCCATCACAACATGGTGGGTTAGTAAAGAAAAATGTAAAATAAATAGTTTATTTCTTTTGAGAAAGAAAGGTAGAAGCAAGCTGCTTGCCCTTTCTTTGTGCCATATATCTTTTCACTCTCTCCTCCTTTCTTCCTCCTGCTTGAACACGAGGGCTCCCTACAGGGTGCTTCTATATCCTGTAGGTGAACAGCTTCTAAGTCCCCCACCCTGTGGATTCCCCACAAATGCACAGTCTTAGCAGTGCCACATTTGCTCAAGAGCAGCACATACCCTTAACTTGCAGATCGTCTGCAGTTGTGGGTGTGAGATCAAGGGAAAATCAGATATAGAAAATGACAATGGCATTATTAACAATTCTAACAGCCTTTCCAAAGGTTGGTTGCATACACATCCTGAGAAAGAAAAATATCTAATATTAAGTATGCGGTGGTAAGTGGTGGCTGTGGTAGTGGCAACAACAGAATATTTCTTTCCTCTGGAAGCATAAACACCACTCCTGCCCACCAGCTGTGCCTTCCATTTCGCACATACAGACAAATGCAGAATTTATGCTATCATTCGGAAACAATATAAAGTAGGAAAAATGATGCCAGCTATGACAGCAGAAAGGGAATAAATATTGCAGTGATATATGTGAGGTGGTAACTAGGTGCCCATTCCCCCAAAAGCCTTGGAGAAATTTTATCTTGTGGTGGAGTGGGGGCTTGAAGGTCACTGACCCATCTTGAACATCATCCAGAATTTCAGCAGCATCCAAGTAATCACCAGTGAGATTTGTAACTAGCTTTCAGATGCCTCTGGGAATCTTTGAGGTTGTGGATAGCTACTTTTCGTGGAAACCCACCCAACTCTACATAGCTACATCTTGCTGAGCAGAGTTAATGCAATTGTTGTTGTTGTTGTTGTTGTTGTTGTTGTTGTTGTTGTTGTTGTTGTTGTTGTTGTTGTTGTTGTTGTTGTTGTTGTTGTTGTTGTTGTTGTTGTTGTTGTTGTTGTTCAGTCACACAGTCGATTCAGACCCTTTGCGACCCCATGGACCACTGTCTGCCAGGCACATCTGTCCTCCACCATCCTCCTCAACTCGCTCAGCTTTGTGCCCATTGTGTCTACAATACCATCTAGCCATCTCATCTTGGTCACCCCCTTCTTTTTTTCCCCTCAGCATTTCCCAGCATCAAGGCTTTCTCAAGTGAATAATCTCTTCTCATTTGATGTCCAAAGTACTTTAGCTTCATCTGTACTATTTGACCTTCTAAGGAGCAGTCAGGGTTGATTTCTTCTAAGATCGATTTATTTGTTCTCTTCGCTGTCCAGGGTACTCTCAAAACTCTCCTCCAATACCACATCTCAAAGGCATCTATTCTTCCGCACTCAGCTTTCCTTATGGTCCAGCTCTCACAACTTTACATTACCACCGGGAATACCATTGCCTTGACTATGAGAATTTTTGTTTGCAAGGTGATGTCTCTACTTTCAACTGTGTTCCCCAGATTTCTCATAGCTTGTCTCCCAAGAATCAGTCACCTTTTTATTTCATGGCTGCAATCACCATCTGCAGTGATCTTGGATCTTAAAAATGTAAAGTCTGTCACTGCTTCTACTTCTTCCCCATCTATTTTCCAGGGACTGATAGGGTCTGTTGCCATTATCTTGGTTTTCTTGATGTTGAATCTTAAGCCTCCTTTGGCACTCTCCTCTTTCAACTCAAGCAGGATTTTCTTTAGGTCTGCCTCACTTTCTGCCATTAGGTTGTATCATCTGCATATCTCAAATTGTTTATATTTCCCCCATAAATTTTTATCCCAAACTGTGATTCGTCCATCCCTGCATTGTGCATTATGTGCTCTGTATATACGTGACAAAATGCAGCCTTGTCTTACTCCTTTTCCTATTCCAAACCACTCCATCATTCCGTATCCTGTCCTCACTGTTGCTTCTTGACTCATGTACAGATTTCTCATGAGGCATATAAGGTGTTCTGGTATTCACGTCTCTTTAATTACTTGCCACATTTTGTTATGGTCCACACAGTCAAAGGCCATGGTGTAGTCAGGGAAACAGAAGTAGACTTGTGAGTGCAGTATCCACTGACAATGATTCACGCTATCCATCCAGCCTAGTTATTAGATTCTTCTATGCAAAAGGTACCCCAAGGTAAGCTTTATTTGTAACAAGATCTTCTCGAAAATAACTCAACCACCCCTATGACACTTGGAGGACTCTGAAGGTTGGAGTGCCTAAATGTAAGACGAGCATGCCCAAATTGGAGCTTCTGGCATCAACAACACACTGTGAGAATGTGGAGAGAGATAGAATCCGGCTCATTTACTGGTCTGCCAGTTACTGCCAGAAACATGTACTCATTTTGGCAGTCCAAAGTTTGATCTGGGTCTGAAAGAAGATCTTTTTGAATTCTGCTGTTTCTGTTTTCTTTGGTTATTATTTGATCCTACTTTGTTCTATACCTGGAGCCATCTTCTTAGTTTGTTCTTTGGTCCTCATTGTTGACTAAATCACACCTTCCCTGGAGATAATACCAGAGCTTGGAAAATTACTTTTGAGAAGTAATTTGTTATTTAGGTTGCTATGGAAACTCCAGAAGGAATTAGCATTACAGAGAAATATTAATAATTCCAGTGCTTATTATTATTCCTTTTTGTTCCCTTTTTAAAATCAATCTATAATGTATGAAAACAGCCTAAATTTGAGGGGGGAAATCCCCCCCAAGTTTTACTGCACCCAAAAATGCAAAGATGTAATACATGTATGTTTCTTATTTGTATACTAAAAACATGATGTGCTTTGTAGCACTTGAGTGCATATATCCTGCAGTGTGTGTTCAGAGAATTATCCAGCAAAAGTGTTCATCCTAACCCCACCATCCCACAAAGCTTTCTTCCTCAGTGTACTCTATGGGGATATAACTGGCTGCTGGCTAATTCCAGCAACAGCAAACTTGGGGAATAAGAAATGCATTTATTTTCCTCCAGAAAATAAATTCTAAATAAGCAAAGTGTGAAGAATAAACAGGTGCAAGAGGAATAAATCAGTGAACAATGCTAGCGCGTTTTACAGTGAGAATCTATTGCCTCATAAAGTAGCATTACCCAGGTGTTGAATTTATTTTCAAGAGCCTTTCAGTTATTCAAAATCTTGAAGAAGTCACAGTTTCACTATCTATCTTTATCCTCAGTCCATGTTCCAGGATCTCTGACCAGTTAGTGACTTTGAAGGTCCCATCCCTTACACTCCTACAACATTATGACCATAACAGGTGAGGGAGTATCATCTGAATTTTCTACTTCAAGTATCAATTACACAGGTATGGATGAAGAGGCTCTGGTGCTGGACTCATAACAAAATACAATGGAAATCACTTGGCAGAACTATTATTGAAGAAGATACTGTAGCGCCTTGGAAGTGATTTTGTACACACCCATGCATAGGCTTGCATGTGTTATTGTTATTTTCATAAATCATCATATAGGATGCATGCAATTTATCAGCTGAACTTGTATTTCTGATATGTTTGAACAATTCCTCCATCTACAGAGTGGAGAGTTCAGATTAATCTTTTAAAAAGTAATATTCATTTTTATGCATTTGAACTAGAGATAGCAGGTTGGCTGAGGGGGAAGTACAAAATAGAATGCTCTTCAGTGACTGTCTATTAAGAAATTTGACATTCTGTCTCTTTAAGTCTTGCTCACAAAATTAATTCTATTGGCATGGATGCCTTGCTGTCAATTGGACAGAAAGCTGGCTGAAGTACCTTGAATAAAAGGTAATGAGAAGTGTCAGCATTTCATTTCAAAGTGTGAGGAGGTGTCTGTTTGTGAACTGCTACGATCTTCCTTTACCACTTCTCCTAATGATCTTGCAAGTAGAGTAAACAGTGCATTTAATGAGATTCAAAGATACTGTGGTGGAGAAGAATCTGGGCACAGAGCAATAAAACAGACGGAGACCATCAAGAAAGGATTTCTCTTTCTCATATGCCTCTTTGCATAATCTATATTAATAATGTTTGGGTGACAGATACCGTATTGAATAATTTTTTGGGGGGGAATAGATCTTTAGCAGAACTTGAAAGTAATGGGTTACAAGCAATCTAGGCAACTGTAACTAGTTATTGGGAGCCATGAAGAAGGGTGTATGCCATGCTTTGTGGGTGGGTAGGTGAGTACAGTAATACACCGGATAACGTTATGACTTGGTTCCACAAGTCATGACGTTATCCGTTTTTTACCGTTGTCCGATGGATGCATCGAACAACGCTAAAAAAAAGCCCTGACTTCAGGGACAAACCGCTTTAAAGGCAGACAGGGAAAGAAAGAGACCTCCCTGCTTTTAAAGCCACCCCCTACGAGCAGCGGTCTCTGCAACTGCAGTAGGGTCGGGGAAAGCACCTTTCCCCCGAACCTACTTCAGTTGCAGAGTCTCTTTGTCTCGTTATTTCCCTCCCTGTATTTAAACTACAGGGAAGAGGGAAAGAGAGAGAGGTTTACATACAGTTTACATACAGAGAGGGAAAGAAAGATGGAAGCACTTCTCTCTCTCCCTGTAGTTTAAATATAGGGAGGAAAAAAGACGCGATCGCGAAAAAGAACTACCCAATCAACCCCCCACCCGCAGCGGTCTCTGTGACTGCAGTAGGATCGATCGCGTCTTTTTTCCTCCCTGTATTTAAACTACAGGGAGAGAGAGAAGTGCTTCCATCTTTCTTTCCCTCTCTGTATGTAAACTACAGGGAGGGGGAAAGAGAGATGTGATTGGTCCTCTAGAGAACCAATCACCTCTCTCTCTTTCCCCCTTCCCTGTAGTTTAAATACAGGGAGGGAAATAAAGAGACAAAGAGTGTCTGCTACTGCAGTAGGGTCGGGGAAAAGGTGGGTGCTTTTCTCCGACCCTACTGCAGTCGCAGAGACCACTGCGGGTGGGGGGGCGGATTGAGTAGTTCTACCCAAACCACCCCACACCTGCAGACCATTGCATCGGATAACGCTAAGAATCATTATCCAGAATCGTTATCCGATGCAAGTTTTTTCCAAAAAACTTGCATCGGATAACGATTCTAGCGATATCCGATGCAATCGTTATCCGTGGTATTACTGTACTCTAATTTCTAGAATTCTCCAAGAATTCACCAAACAAAATTCTGGGAGCATCAGCCCACACAGAGACACTTACATTTCAGTCACTTGGACTGAGGTCTATCTCAGACCTAGCTACCAGTTCAAAAAGGAAAATGCTACATTACTTCTTGGTAGGCATAGACCTTTGTGGGAAGTGCAGACTTGCTGCCCATTAAGGACTCCTTCCAAAGAACTACACCTCCAGGAAGCACTATGACAGTTTCCCATTTGAACAGGGAGCAAGACTTGAGATAGGAAGCAAGGTGCAAGAAAGTTATAACTGATAAATCATGGTTAAGAACAAATTTAATGTACCAGTATAACTAATTCATGTTTTCTAGTTACTTTCAAACATTACTTTTAAATAGTATACAGTTGTACCTCGCTTAAAGAGCATAATGTGTTCTACAGGATTGCTCTTTAAGTGAGTTTGCTCTTTAAGCGAAACACCATTGTAAGTGACCAATTGTGACTTCTGGGGGGGGGGGATTGTGAACCCAGATTTATTTGTTAAGCGAGTTTTTGGTTGGTTTTATTTGTTAAGTGAAGTAAACATTCAGAGAAAATTCTGCTCTTTAAGCAAATTACTCTTTAAGCGAGGCACTCTTTATGCGAGGTTTTACTGTATTGAGGCATTTGGGCATGACTACTTGGGTTTTTTTTTTATCATAGCCCCTCTCAAGAAAGGAAGAGAAAGAGTGACAAAGTTAAGAAGATCAAGCAGTAATGAACTAAGTTTCTTTGTAATGAGTAACAACAAGAGATTACATTTCAAATACCATAACAAAAAATAATATTCCATGCTCCAGACTTGGGCAAGAATAACCAACACCTAAAGCAGAAAATGCAAACAGCATAAACAGACATACAGAATAAGAGCTTTTAATTGCTTAATTGACTCAGAACTCTTTTCTTTTCCTTTTTTTATTAAAAAAACCCTCTCTTTTTTGCTACTTTTGTAAATGAAGATGGATCACGTGTATAGGCATCAGTTTGTTAAAAAAGACAAAATATGTTATCATATTGATCCTTTATGTCATGGCCCACACTACCTTCTTCTCTTAACAGTGAGTCAACCCAGTTGTGATGACAACAATTTGTCTCTGATTGTCACCAGATTCTATCAACATACAAGTTGTTCATGGACTTGGCAATGTTTCAGATAATTCAATTTAAAAAAAACACACAAGTCTAGACTGTAGGAAGCAAGATATGTACCTTGAAAGAGTATCATTGCCATTACATCTGCTGAAAGAATATCAAAATTTCCAGTAGCTGGTCAAAGCAAGACGTGGATTTACTGTACATACCACAGCCTTCTGAGTCAGAAATTCAGACACCTGGTTGAAAGCGATTTCTTTAATTGAAGGAAGGAAAACATTAAGAATGCAAAAAACAAAACAAAAAACCTTACAGTAACAAATGTTTTCCCAAAATTATGAAGAAAAGTGCATAGGCATCATTATGGACATTGGACAATACACCAGAAAACAACAAAAATAGCTAGCCTATCTATACTCACGCCTTGGAAGGGAGGCAAGTTCATTCTGGGCAATGCATTGCATATGTCTCTTTCCAACACGGCATCAAAGATGACAACAGTCATCTTATTCTTCCAACATTTCTCTTAATTGACAAGCTTGGCTCAGGTACTCTGCCTTCCTCTTTTCTGATGAGACAAAGCCAAATCTTTAACTCATTGGTTCCATTTTATACCTTAATGGTCTGTTCAATTTAACACCTTGAATACATGTGAGAAGTGTATACAGACAAATATCTGTTTGTCTTCTTTCTTTCACAGAACAACAATCTATTGCCACAGTTGTATATCTCTGGGAATAGCATTCAAAAGGTATTTGAAGCCGAGATTAAACCTGAAGTGGTAGCCTAGTTGCAGACCTTCTTTGAAGTCCCTTTCCTATAATTGTCAACTGAACTGCAGTATGTCATTTCAAAGGTAATTGTTTCTTTTGTTCTTGACATGTCCTGGCTTTTGACTGACACCTGGGCACTATTTTCAGTCACATATGCAGAAACCTCCAGAACCTCTAATGGAAGTTTTCTATGCTTGGTGCTTCCCATTTGCTCATTCTGTTATGCTTTGTTATTTGTTACACATGCACCATTACTCATGGATCCCATTAATTTTGGTGATTTGTAGTTCCAAGTTTCTGTCACAGCCAATAGAACCAGAATTGTTCTAGCTAGCTGATTGGGTAGCTCAATGAGTTGTGTACCTGGCTGAGAATTCAATCCTCCATTGTGCCTCCCATGAGAAGAACCAGCATATGTAGCTTTGGATACACTGCAGAGACCCAGAAGAAGGGCATGGTAAACCACATCTGAGTATTCTATACCTAGAAAACCATGAAGAAGATTGTCATAAGTCATAATGGACTGAACTGCACATTCCTGCTGCTGCTGCTGCTGCTGCTGCTGCTGTTGCTGCTGCTGCTGCTGCTGCTGCTGCTGCTGCTGCTGCTGCTGTTGTTGTTGTTGTTGTTGTTACAGGAGGAGACTTATGTCTCAAAGATTAAGGGAGTGGGGTCACTGAGACAAGAAGCAGTCTCAGCCTTCAGCTAAATCATGTTGCTTAGTACATTGCTTTGCTTACTTCCATACAACTGATGGGTTGCCATTCATGCCTATGAGGAAAAATGAAGCACTGTTGCACTAAGGGCAGAACCTGTCCTCATTCTGTCATGAAGCCAGAGACAACAGAGATATGTCACCCTGAAGGACTGTTGCAAAACTAGGAGCCCTCCTTTTTGCACACATACCATCTCTCATAATGCCAGACATTTGATTTGTCTATGTACAGTATTTGCTGGCGTATAAGACTACTTCCCCCCCCCCTGAAAAACATGCCTCCAAGGGGGGGGGGGTTGTCTTATATGCCAGGTGCACTTCAGTTGGGATAGACATAGCTGCCCATAGTGGCCTCCCGATGCTCACCCATCTCATTCTACATACCATCCAGATGAAGAAAGAAGCTCTACATTACAATTGTGTGTCCCTTTCAAACTGGTGGGGGGAAAGAAAGGGTTTCACTTACTGGTACCTTCTGCTCTGCTCAAGATGGAGGAAAAAACCATGCTTCTTCCTTGCAGGGGAAGCAAGAGGCTAGGCTAGAGCAACACTTCCTGCCTCAGTGCAATTAACCTGCCCACCCACTTTACCTGCAGCGCCACTACTGGTGGGTGGTACAACTACAGTTCTAAAAAATCAACAAAATAATTAATATTACTGTATTTTAATTACTGAAACTCACTAGCAGTTGCTACATTCCCCACTCTTGGCTTACACTCAGGTCAATCTATTTCCTGGGTTTCAATGTCAAAATTAGGTACCTCAGGTTATATTCAGGTCAGCTTATATTCATGTATATATGGTAGATAAATAAGTACCACTTTGCACTTGCACTGTTTAATGTTTACTGTACATGTTTCATAACATACAGCCTTGTGACAGTTTTTCTGCATGTCATAAGCATTTGAATATAAATTAACATGTTGAAATCAAATCTGATGTTCTTTTACGTTTTATTTGGTATGTGGAATGTGTGCAGAAGAGGGGGTAGTCTTATACGGCGAGTATATAACAAACTCTATATTTTGAGTGGAAATGTTGGGGGGTCGTCTTATACGCCCAGTCGTCTTATACGCCGGCAAATACGGTACATAAAACCAGTTTCAAACAAGTCATCACACTGTAGAGCAGGGGTTCCCAACCTATCGCCTGTGGGCTGGGGCCATCCCGCAACACCTGCGGGCCTGCACTGCCTCTGCCACACCCAGAAGTGGAAGTGGATACATTTACATCAGCCGTAAAATGCGCCTGCCACTGTCGTAAATGCAGAAGTGGCCACATTTATGACAGCCTGCTCAGCTGTTGTGGGGGCATGGTTAGGCCCACAGTGTAAAAAGTGTTGGGAACTCCTGCTATACAGCAAGAGGCAATCTTGTGTCCTCCAGATGTTTTCGACTAAAATTCTCATAAGTCCCCAACCCATATGATCCGTTATCAGGAATAATGGGATTTGTAGTTCAAAATGTAGTCTAAAAATAGATTCCAGATCACAGAGGAAAGAACAGGGGACAGTGCCAAAAGAAGAGAAATTTAGTCAATCCCTCCCACTCCAATGCTACTGACACACATAAATGAGAGTAACATCCCCTACCATGAAAAAGGTAAGATACTGTACTGTTGTATGATTGCAATTATATCCTCTAACTTTGGTGCTGGACATCAGAAGGATCTTGGGGACTGACTGCAATAAGATGCTATTTCTGAAGCAAGCCTAGCTCTAAGATGCTGATATTGCTAGCAAATCACAAAATTTCTAGCTTATTGGGTCCCTTGATTTCTGCACAATTTAACTTGTGTTTTATTGACTGATAGCTACTTTGGTTGGCCTGCCTATGTAGCTGAAATGGTGAGATAAAATTAAAAGGAATTTACATGCGTACACTGCCTTAGTCTGTCTAATGGTAGGGCCAGCTTTGGTTCCTCAGGAATGAAAACTCAAAAAGGTGTTATGTGTCATAATCCAAGGTTATTTCTTAATAGAACAAAGAAGTTGCATGAGTTCCAGAGGTGAGCAACTTTGAGCAGAAACATGATTTGTGTATAGAAGATGTCAGGTGTTATTCTAGCTGTGCAAAAATGCTGAGGAACATCCTTAAATAAGGGTTAGACAGTGCTGGAGTGATGTTTTTCCTTTATGAGTTTATTTTAATGCTTTTAGTGTTACTTCAAGAGGGTGCTTAAAGAACTTTATGGTTGGGTGGCATATGAATATAAGGCTATGTGAATATATTGAATGAAGAGGTGGGCCACAGACCATGAAAACGTATGCCAAATAAAATATATTTGTCTGTAAAGTGTCCCTGCACTCTTTGGTGTGCCCGTGACAAATGTGACAATCCTTTGAAAATAAAGAAATGTGGTAGGTGAATGAATGAATGAAATTAAACGGGGGGGGGGGGGCTGCAAGTTTAAAAAACTATTGTTTGTTTTTAGTGGTATCTGCCAGTAGCCTTCAGTGCTCATGTTAGTGGGAAAAAAGAGATAAAATTGCTATAAATGTACAGGGTGCGGCAGCATAACTTCCTTTTTTAAAATGTGCACAATTCAGTCAGTTGATGTCGTAGCGGAGCGGTAGTGGTCTCGTTCGAGAGGTGGGACTATAAAGTTTTGTCCCGACACAGTTCAGTCACCATCATGCGTTGGAATAGTGTGGAGCGTGCATTTGCCGTTGAGGCCTACTTTTTGAGTGGTTGTTCAGTGATCGCAACCCAGCATACAACCTGCTATGCTGAAAAGAGTCATGACAAACGCCAGAAATCGGTTTACTCAGTGTATGGGGAATGGGGGACGTCACCTACCTGATTTGATCTTCAACACTGTGTAAAACAAAACTTTAGGTATGCGCCTACATTATAAAAAACAAATACACATTTTCTGATTCATACAATGGGTTTTATTAAGTTTTGAAAACAGGAAGTTATGCTGCCGCACCCTGTATAATGTGACTGCGCCAGTGGCAGGGTGGGAAGAATCACGTAGGTTAGCAGCATCACCTTCACTGTGTCTGGCCATAAGTATATGTTAACTTTTGGAATCATGCCTTCACTTATGATTTATGAGAAAACCTCCTCTCATATCCTTTACTTACTTCTTTGGGCACACAAAGTCCTCATTGGCCCCAGGCCAGTATTGCTGCTGCTCTTCATCAAGATGGATTCAAGTGCGATTTCATCCACTAGGGCAGGGATCAGCAAACTTGGCTCTCCAGATGTTCTCGGACTTCAATTCCCAGAAGTCCTGATCAGCAGGCATACTGACTTGGGCTTCTGGTAATTGAAGTCCAAGAACACCTGGAGAGCCAAGTTTGCAGATCCCTGCACTAGGGGACCATCACCCTTCCCTGTGGACTTCGGCACCCAAGCCGTTAGCCCTCAGGGTTGTCAGGTTAGTTAACCACCGCCTGACACTCAGCATTGAGTTGCTGGCAGTATAGTCTATTTTATTATCATAGCAGGATAACCTGGCCAGACCAGACCTTTACCTACATCAACCCCCTTTTCAGAAACAAAACAAAATAGTTTTTAAAACATCTTAGTGAAAGTAAAGTTAGAATAAGCTCAAATAGCTTCCTACAAAAAGTTAATAATAATGTAATTTAACTTAAAGTGAATTAAATGGAAAGATTGATGGTGCCACTCACAGTCTCACTGCCCCTCAGGGGTTTCTTCATGGGTGGCATTTCTCCCCCTTCTCCCATACATGCCCTGGGCTCTCACATTTCCTTGGCATTCTCCATCTCTCTGTCACAATTTTAGCTGGCCAGGATGAGTGTTGTTTTCCTGTTTGAAAATGCCTTTGTTTAGTATTTGCACAGAAAGCATGCTCACAGTCAGAACAAGGGGTCCATGCACATGCTGTGCTTCTTGTCGTAAGACAGGGGACCTGGGAACACTGTTTTTCCTCTGATCCAAATGCAGTCCTGGTCATTTTCCTCCAAATTGATCAGACTCCAGCTTTCTCATATCCATGAATGTGCCCAACAGACAATCACTATTTGAATTGTGTGGTGTGTTTTTTAATCTACACCAGCATAGCGCATCGGTCCCTTTGTCATTCTTGTCAATGAAGGCAGGTACTAATAACACTAATAGCACTTATCAGCACAGCAGCTGTAGTGTGCATGCTGAGACTCTTTACTTTATGGATCACAGAGCAGCAGACACAGAGAAGGGTCAATGAACAACAGAGAATGAGAGTTTTATTATAAAGTAAGTAAGTGGGATAGTATCAGGAAGCAAGACCTGGAAAAAGGTTTAAATTTTACTTGAAATCTTGTTGTGAACATTGTAGCTGGAATCCCAATGGTTTGCATAACTTGATGTGGTTTATTGTGACTAACTGACAAGCTGCTATCTCATCTACACAATCTGGCCCCAGACCAGGCATGCAACCAAGACACGGCACGGCACTTTGTCAATTCGCTGCAATTAGCTGTAGCAGGTTATGTAAACCTCACATGAACATTAGTTGCATTTATCGTCTTCTTCTGCCGTATCCAATTCTGAATATTGGTGCTTATCATGGAGATCAGCCATGAAGATTGCCCTGAGAATATAATGCTGTCACCTTCCATTTGCCTTCCACATCGCAGCATGACACCAGTACCACTGATCCAGTTCTGTGAGTCACTTTCTGGTCCTGAGCCTTTTTGGCACACAAAGTGCTCATCAGCCCCAGGCCATTATCAACAAATCTGATGTCCTCCATCAAGATGGATTCAAGTGGGATTTAACCCACTTGGGGACCATTGCCCTTCCCTGTGGACTTTGACACCCAGGGTTGTCAGATTAGTTAAACACCGCTTGACAATCACATTGAGTCACTGGCAGTAAGGTCTACTCTATTACCATAGCAGGATAACCTGGCCAGACTTCTATTAGTAGCATGTTAGCCACTAAAAAGAAGAAAGGATCAGCCCTATATTACACTGATATTGGACTCTCAAACAATGTGTACAAGATAGTAAGAGTATGCAAATGAACCATGGATGTGTCTTGACGGTTGCATAAATCTGGTTTCAAATCAGGTTTGTGTAGAATCAATGTAAGGTCACGTGGTGTTTGAGTTGCTGTACACATCCACTATAAAATATTTTGTAACTGGTTTTTATGTGTAGCATATCAATATATGGGACTACACTGCCTTCTCAATCATTTATTTTTAAACTAAGATGTCAATCGTGTTTTGTGTAGGCATTTTAGTAAATTGTACAAAAATCATCACTCCTGGTTTAAAGTATGAATTTTCTGATCTTTTTTTAAAAAATAATCTAAAAATTATAACATTATAGCAGTATAAAGGTATAATAATAAAGAAGTAGGACTACATCTACTTGCAGTATTCAGTGCTGAAGTGTAGTAGTGTTATAATTTTAATAGCTTGAAAAAATAAATAGCCTAAAGTCTGTTCTCTTCAAAACCTGTGGCCAATGTGTGCATGAGGGGAGTTGTGTGTATGTGTGTTTGTTTATTTGTGTACATGTTATGGTTCAGCATCTAGTGACCCATCAAGGTTTCACCACTTGTAACCAACTTTTAATTCTATGTTTTCTGTTTATCAAATCCACTATTTGGCTTTTATGTACAATGAGTTACTGCTGTAAAGCAGACGAAGTATCATGCTTTTTATTTTATTTTCACCTGATGTGGGCAAGTAAATGTAGGATGTAACATAAGTGAAAGGGGTCTTGGGCCATCGGGAAAAAAGAGATGCTTCCAGTAGAGAGGCTGTGAACTGGACTGCCCATTAAGAAGGTAGAATAAAATTGAATGTCTGAAGAAATATACATGCTAAAGGTCACATGGAGTTCTTTTTTCTTTCCAATTGCTATTATTAATGCAGCCCTTTTTAAAGTGCAAAGTTCTTCACAGTCTTCATCCTGTTTGTTCTACAAAATGAACATTTATTATGAGAACCTAGCAGATGCAAAGAGAGGTAGGCAAGATAAAAGAAGAGAGTCTGATTTTGTTTGTTTGGTGGCATTTCTGCAGAGATTTATCTATCTATCTATCTGTCTATCTATCTGTCTATCTATCTGTCTATCTATCTGTCTATCTATCTATTTCCTTCCTACCTTTGGTAGAAGGGAAATATGGAGTTGCATGTCCCATCTACAAAGGAGCATGCAAAACAAGCCTCTTTTGCAACCAGAACCTCTATTAAAGTTACTTTAAAAAAATTAAAGGTGAGAAAGATCTTCTTGTTGCCTATACATGGAGCAGCAACAAAACTACACAAACATCTTCCCCATTCTGGCAGGCTCTCTACTGCACACTTGATCTTCCACTGGTTTGGAGATCAGTCACATAACTGGTTTCCCACAATGGGAAACGAGCAGCAAGGGAAATACTTACATGCATTCCTCTACATCAGTGTTTCCCAACCTTTGGTTTTTAGACTTCAATTCCCAGAAGCCTAAGTCAAAGCACTGATCAGCCAATGTACTACGTTGGAAAATGTCCTGGAGCTGCACTCAACTGCATTCTTCTTTTACTGCTCTAAAAAATGTCCTCCTGCCCCTTCTCTTTTCATCTGACTACATTTGTCTGAACTTTTTGAAGGTTGCAGGCTGTGACCTTGAATTTTTAGTAGATTCTTGCCTCCCCTTGAAAGAAAAACTATCTTCCCAACTCATTGCTTCCAAGTGGAGTTGTGAACTCAGGCCCACTTGTAGACAAGCATTTCCTGGATCTTAACTAGTTAACTCTCCTGCTGGATTTATGTTCTTCTTTTAGTCTTCTGCTTTAATTAATTATGCTGCTTTTGCCTCCATTTCAACAGTTTGCAAGGCATGCGGAGTGTTGAAAATGGAAGGAAAATTACTGTTATTGCTGTTGATAAGACTACAACACCAACAACAATGGCAGGTTTGTATACAAGTGAGAAGGAAATGACAACAGTAACCTAATGAAATGGGTATTTTGTAGAGGAAATTTAACCATTTTGCATGCTTTCCAACAATGGAAATGAGTGGGAGGAAAGCTTTCACAAGCTAAGGTTTCTGTCTCCTGTTTCTAACCAATTAACAGAGTTCTTTTCCCCCACCTCTGGCTCTTGAGCCAAGCCCTCTAATGCAGGGGTTCTCAACCTTTTTAATCTATGTGCCAGACCATGCCCCTCAGACAGCTGAGCAGGCTGGGCTGGTGGTTCCCCTCACCGTAAATACTGCCATAAAATGCATCTGCGGCTGTTGTAAATGTGGGTCTAGCCCACAGGCCGTAGGTTGAGAACCCTTGGTGTAATGTCTGTCTCCTCTTCCTGTCTGTTGTTTGTATTTTCCTTGTTCTTTGTCAGTTTCTTGCCAGCATGCACCTAGAGAAGTAGGCAGCATGAACCTCTCTCTTCTCCAATCTTTGACTATGGGGTGAATTGGAATGTGTCTGTTCTACACAGAGACTGCATTTTTCCTTTTAAAAAAATCCTTGTAATTGTAGCTGAACAACAGTACTATAAGTAAAATGCATTTTTTTCTACTTATGCAGTGTTTAGATTTATTTTTACTGTTTTAAGTAATGGTTAGTGAAGTTTAAGGGGAACTTCTGCTACTGCTTTTTCATGCTCTTTCCATGCTTCTGTTGTTTTTCCTGCTTTATGCTTTGCTAATTAAAAAAGGAATGACTCGATTCCTAAAATATACATTCAACATATTTTCCACAGGTGCAAAATGCTGATCATGTTTGAAGAAAGAAAATGAAAGATTAGCCTCCCAGAAATTGTCATGGTAGACTAAATCCATGGTAGACTAATCACTAATATTAGTGACCAAGAAGAGACAGGCAAGGACTTATAGTTCAAACAGGTGTCCTGGGGGAGAAACCACAAGAAAGAGAAACAAAGCATCCATGAAGTAGACCTTGGAGCCCAATGACAAAGTGTATACAGAGAGAGACAAAGTCATAGAATCACTGGGATGGAAGGGACCTTTTCGGCCATCGAGTCCAACACCCTGCTCAAGGTGGGAATCCAAATCAATGTAGCTCTGATAGATGGTTGTCCAATTCCCTCTTGAATGTTTCCAGTGTTGCAGCGCTTACCACCTCTCAAGGCAGTTGGTTCCACGGTTCTACTGCTCTAACCGTTAAGAGGGTTTTCCTGATATTCAGCCTATATCCAGCTTCCTTTAATTTGAACCTGTTATTACATGTCTTGTATTCCAGGATGACCGAGAATAGATCCCACCCCTCCTCTTTTATGACCATCTCTCACATGCATTATCATAAAAGGCACTGGGAGATAGGACTCCAAGGCAGTTACAGATTCACCCAAGAATGGGTAAGGGCAACTCTCCTAGCTCTTTTCAGTTCAAGGCTAAACCAATGCTAGATTACATTGCCCTTGCTCGCAAGACAGTCGTATCCAACTAGGGTTCGGTGCTCATTTCTGTTTATAGCCAAAGAGCCAGCACTGTCTGCATCTGCAGGCATTTCCATGGACATGTGGCAGGCATGACTAGACACCAGAGTGCACGGAACACTTACTTACCTTTCCATAGACGTGGAACCTATTTGTCTACTTGCAATTTCTTACTTTCAAACTGCTAGGTTGGCAGGAGCTGAGAAAGAGATGGGAGCTTACTCCATTGTGCAGCATTCAGATCTCTAACTGCTGACCTGCCAACCTTCCTGTCATTAGCTTCAGCATCTTAACCACTAAGCCCCCACAGTCCCCAAAGCTAGAATAGCAGGTGGTAAATAATAACTCTAGAAGCCCCTGCCTTCTTGTTTCTATTAAGCTGGACAGTTCGTTGTATTAAAAAAATATCAAGAAGCAAACAAATATTGAGATTCTGACAACAAAATGGCACTACAATTGTATCCAGGTGGCACTTCACTTACTGATTCACCAGGATGGAGAAGACGGCACACTTGAGTCTTATTCTTGTCAAGGCTTTAAACCACCCAATTTACAGGGACCTCTATGAGCTGCCTGACTACAGCGGTGACGCCTTTTGCAGATTGCTACCCAACTCTTCTTAATTCAATTAGGACAGGGGACGTACAGACTATGAACCTCCATTAGAATAAGCAAGGCAGTAGTCTAGCATTCTGCTCAGGGCTGGATTTTCCTATAGGCTAACTAGGCTTCAGCCTAGGGCCTCAAGATCAAGAGGGGCCTATATTCAAATAAGTGTTCTGGACTTTTTTTATTTATTATCCGTGCCACATTTTTTATAAAGGTTAGTACCAATCACAACATGTTTCATTTAGCATATTGATATATATCACAGTAATGATGTATTTTATTATGTCTCATGTAATTTACAAACTTAAAAATGGGAGGTGATAGGGCCACATAAGTGGAATAGCCTAGGGCCTCTTTTCATGTAAATCCGGCCCTGATTCTGCTACTAGGATACAGTAATACCTCGGATAAGGTTTACCTCGGATAACGCTGAAATCACATAACGTTAAGCAATCTGGGGAGGAGAATTGGATCGAATAACATTAAGGTCCTATGGGATGGATCAGATAACAACCGCTAAAGCCTGTGCGGTTACAATGTATCTCTATGGAGCTTTAACGTTATCCAATCCATCCCATAGGATTTTAACATGGATCGGTTAACACTAAAAATCGGATAACACCAAGACTTGTGGAACCAAGTCTTAGCGTTATCCGAGGTATTACTGTATCTTGCTTCTCTTCCTGCCCATGCAGCTGTTGCAAGGGATGAAAGAAATTTCAGGCAAGGGCCAAAGGTGATGTCAGAACAAATCCAAAATCCAGAGCAGAAACACAGAAAGGTCATCTGTGCTGAACTTCTTAGTCATAATGTATATTACATATTAAAAGTTAGAATTAAAACCATTATTTCCCTCATGCTTTGATTTTTCTGCCTGCAGTAGGCAGAAAAACAAAATTGCAATACAGTACCCCACTGTGCCCATGGGGAGTTGCTACTCATGGGCAAGAGGGAAGTGCTTCTTCCTTCAGTTTCAAAGAGATACCACCCACTCAGATCATAAGTTGTCTCTGGATAGATCTCTGTCCTCTTTTGCCATATTTCCACAAAACATCATGCACAGTCTGGTTGTTATGTCTGTATAAACCTGTTTGTCACACTCACATTTTGCATTGTTAGATGTTCTCATGGCAAACACCATAGAGAGGGCAGGTCAACAAAGCACAGAAAGGCAAGCCTGACTCCAGACCTCACTCCACTTGTGTACAGCGTGCTCAGTGGTGAAATAAGAAGGTGCAAAACTGAGATTGAGAAGAGAGAAGTTGGGTTGGAGAAAGGACCAAAACTTTGTTTTTAGATATGCTATTCATACCTCTCTTAATAGGATTGTCACCTAATCTCTTTCTCTCTAAAGCCCAGTTCCTGAGTTTCCCTGGTCAAAATCTTGTAGCCTAATACTGTATCGTAGATCACACTAGAGTAGGGTGGTTTAATCAATGGTGATTTAGTAAATCAGTTCCTCCATAAATTCTACTGATTGGATGAACCCACACTGATTGCAGCTTACTGTAGCATAGTCAGTCACAGCTAGAAAAAAAAAGGTAAAGGTCACCCTTGCTTGAAAGCCAGTCATATCCAACTCTAGTGTTTGATGATCATTTCTGTTTATAGCCAAAGAGCCAGCACTGTCTGCATCTGTAAATGTTTCCATGGAATGCTGTTTACCTTCCCACCAAAGTGGTACCTATTTGTCTACTTGCAATTTCTTGCTTTTGAGCTGCTAGGTTGGCAGGAGCTGGGACAGAGATGGGAGCTCACTCCATCATGCAGCACTCAGGTCTCAAACTGCTGACCTTCCAGTCATCAAGTTCAGCATCTTAACTACTAAGACACCACAGTCCTAATACAATTAAAGTAGACCCATTTAAATCAGTGGGATTTATGAATCAGTTGATTCACTAAATTCCTGTGATCCAATGGGCCTGCTCTAGTGTCATTTATTATCTTAACTAACATCATTTTGACCATTAGTGTGTTAGTGTGCCAAAGAAACTGGGTCTCCTTGATTTCTTATACATAGATGACTGGCCGAGACTTACCCTTATCAGGGAAAACTGAAGTCCTGAAATTGTGACCCTGTCTGATGCATTTCTGAAGCCTGGGTATAAAGCCCCAGAGAAAACATTCAATAAATGATGAGCTTTGGGTGGATGGCCAGCCCATCTCTGGAGAGGATCCTACAGAGTTAGTACAATATATTATTCCTTCTTGTAGAGCAGCAGTAGTTGGAAACATATGGCTTTCCCATGGGTCCTTATGATCTTCAGCCTTTACATCAATGGCCTAAAAGGCGCGCCCAGAAAACTAAAAGACATGAACAATTCAGAGATGTAACCAGCCACAATCCACTCCCCCACAATTGCCTTTTCAGACTCAGAGCTAGGGAATCACTAAGAAGGGAAACTGATCTGAAAGGGAAAGAGAAGGGATGCTACTTTGTTTCATTAATGCTATCTCAGGAGCATCCACACAAAGTAGCTATAGTCATTGTTTTGGTCCTCTTCAGACAAAACACTGGGGGGAACATTGCCATTAAGAAGATAGGAAGTCTGAGGATTCTGGCATACTAACAGGGAGATCTTTTTACCTCCTGGCTTCATCCCCATCTTTCCATCACTGCAGAGAATCTGCATCAAACTGGCATTTGCAGTGGCGGACATGAGCAGCCTGTGTTTTCTTATTTTTGTTATTTTTCAGAGGATATTTTAGCACTAAATGCATTCCCTTCTGTTGCCATGGCAGCCATGACAGGGGTTATATACCGTGAGAAAAATACCAAAATTAATGAGTGAGTGAAAGTGCAGTAGAAAGAAAAACAAGGTTAAAAAAAGAGTTAAAACAGTAATAAAAACAATCTCTAGATAATTTGGCAGCTTGTATCCTGCAGGCAAGAGAAGCAGAGAGAGAGAGACAGAGAGACCTTTCCAAGAAGAAAAAGCATCAGGGTCTCCATCAAAAGCCCAGTGCCACAAAAATGACACCTACATGAGAATAATACCTTCCTGATTCCTCCCTAATATGTGGGTGATGTTTCATGGCAACCCAAATAAGTACAATGCATTCCCTCCTGAGCACCCAGCCTAAGGCCATACCCCAAAACATATAAATATCAGCCCAAACCTTTCTCATCGGAGAGCAGCAAACAGACTGACTCATTAGGACAGGTGTGCCCAAACTACAGCCCATGGGCCAGGTCTGGCCCCTGACTCCAATTCATCCGCCCCATGCTGCCCTCATCACTCCCAGAAGTAAAATGTGCCATATGGGTGCATTTTACTTCCACTTCCGGGAGCAACAAGGGTGGTGCGAGCTAGATGAATTGGCATCGGGGGCTGTAGTTTGGGCACCCCTGGTTTAAGCAGAGAAAATGGCAGCTTAAAATCTATCTCATTCTGTTGCAAAACAGATGGCAAGGCGCATTTTACTTCCAGTTCCGGTGGGAGGAACCGCATGACCAGCCTGCTGAACCACATGACCGGCCCACAGCCCAAAAAGTTTGGGCACCCCTGCAGTAGGATGAAGACTTTCTGTCTTGCTTCTGAGATGGAGAACTTAAGAGTCTCACGTCTGGGTCAGTACTGTACTGTGCCTTTGAGCTAACCTCCCAAAATGATCTTAATGTCTTTCTTGTTTCCCCCATATCCCTACTGTAAGTTTATACTTTAAGCTTCCCCTCCCATCGATGTTTCCTTATTTGTGCACTCAGCACTGTTGGTATTATAAATTCTTAACAACAGCCAGATGGGCCAGACATCAGCAGAAGATCTTCCCAGTTGTGCCTTGGATATTATTAGGATCTGGCTTGCAAAAATCCAGATTAAGCTCTGGATCTATAATGGTACCCAGACTCTGCCATGTACGTCCCTCCCCTGCCTTTGTTCCTCCTTTTATTTGTTTTCACCAGCAATACTACACAAGGGAGGAGAAAATGCCTGTGAGCCTTTCATGTTGCTCATTTCCTCATGTTTGTTTTCCAATGTCTTTTGTTTTTAATTGTAGGAAGGGGAGAATTGTCAGAACATCTGTGTTATTAGCATTAGCTGCCCAAATCCTCTCCCTCCCTCCCTCTCCCCCTCCCCCCTTCTCCTGTGGAGCCCAGAGCTGATGAGTGAGAGAACAGAGGAGCCTTTGAACTGTTCACAGCAAACAGCAGCCAGGTTTAGAGCATTTGTACAGGGGTGGGGAATAGGATTATTTATTCTCCTGCAAGGTTCATTTACTTTTCCTGCTCTCTTTTCTTTTTGCCTTCCCAAAGGTTTACCTGGACACTCTTTCCTCATAGTCTTTGTTCTCTCAGCAATGCCCACTGGCAGGCAGGGCAGTTGCATCTCTATGGGATGTGCCAACAGAAAGATTGGCCCGAAGCATTCTGTACCAGGGTAGTCCCCCAGAGTCCTCTCTCAGATGAAGAAACAAAACCTATGTCTCTTTGAGTGAGAGAAAACAATTATGAGAGTCACTCTTGATCTGACAATCTGCATCACCCACACTTCTCTTATTATGCCAATGTGTTTTCCTTCCTCAAACACACTAGAGAGAAAGCTGACGGTGTTTTCCTGGTCCAGTTGCAAGCAGCTCTGTCACAAGACAAGAGATGGCAAGCATGTGGCTTGTTCACGTCTTGCAAAGTTCAAGGCTTGCAAACAGACAAATTTTGCCCTAAAAATTAACTAGCAGAAAAATGTCACATATATATATCGGGATAACCTTTTTCTTATTTTTCTTCTCTTTGCTTCCTCTTTTACCCAATCGGGTGTCGAGGGAGATGCAAGGTTCTTGTTCTGGCATTTCTAGCGGTCTCATTTTTATTAAGCCACCTAAAGGTCACAAAATAGGACAGCCTAACTTGTCTCTAGAGCCTACTCCCATTCTCCCCCTCCCCAATTTTATGACTATAAACATATTTCCTTCCCACATCTTGTTTTGCTTTGTCTGTCATCATCTTGTCTGATGAATAGTTATGGAGAAGTTGAAAGCCTGCACAATATGCTATGATCTTCAAGTGCCTCCGCAAAGGATATGGATTTTGAAATTGTAAGGTAATTAATTAACTGGAGGTAGATTGCCACTTGAATCATCTGCTTTAGGGAACTGGGCTAGCCTTAATCTTGCTCAAGGACTGGAATCAAGTAGAGGGCAGCCCAGAAACCTCTCAAAATCCTAATTCCACAAAGAACAAAGCACTGTTAGAGTTAGGTTTTAACAATCAATATCCTGGATTCTTTCTCCTTCAAGTTTTACATAACAAACATGATGATAAAACTCCAGCCATGCAATGTTTCTTTGTCTCAATGTCCAAATGTACTGGCAGGACAACCTTTCTTCAGCATGTTAGGCAGGTGTAGCCTTGTACCAGCTGCCTGGGTATTTTATGCAAACAAAGGTTTGCATGTCTACTTGTAAAGTAAATAGAGCAAAAGTCATCTGTTGCTGGGTTGCCCAATACAGTACATGGGAACTTCCCACACTGTGTCAGCCCGATTTGCAGTGGCAATGGGAACCTTTAAAAGTGTCACCTCATCAAGTTTCCTCCTGTAGGGTGACTAGGCAAGGAGGAAGTCAAACTAAAAAATTAGAAATCTAAAATAAATGTATTAGTTTTAAAATACTGCAAGACTGTCTGGTTTGGGTAATAAAATAAAATAAGTCAATGGCTGATCTTAGATTTCCCCCCCCCCTCGACACACCCACCCCAAACCCCAGGAAATGCCAGGCTTTGTTTGCATCTTAATTTTGAAACAAAAGGGAAAATAACATCATTCCCAAACAGCTGGTAAGAGCAGAAAAGCCTGGGGTAAGCAAGCAATCCTGGATTATCCCGGAGTGATGGGTAGGAGCAACAGGAAACCTTAATAGCCTCTCCTTTGAGCGGAGGTTGGGGGGTGGGGGAGATCAGAAGAAATTCACATTTCTCAAAAGCCTCCTCTCCTCGCACGAAGGGAGTTCGCCCACCACCCATCCACCCCTTCGACAACGATTCAGATGCACATGAAGCCGACCGTTTCACTGGAAGACAAAGTAGCCTCTGATGCCGGTGCAGCGGGTTACATGGAAGGAGGCTGGAGGAATGGATGACGAAGGAAGGCGAGGCGGCGGCGCAACAGGTTCACCGAACTCGGGAGGACGCCAGCCTTTCCTACAGCCCTAAGAAAGGAGGATCGGGGCGGTTGGTTCGTTTTTAAACGCCACCTCTCCCCGCCTGATCCATCCCTCGCGGGGATCTCCGTAGCGTTGCAGGGATCGTGACCCTCCTTCTCCCTCTCTCTCCCCCTTGCTATATCTGCAGGGCGAAACAGCCTTTCCCCGGGCTGTCGCCACCAGGCACCCCTGCCCGATCTGACGTGGCAAGCCTTGGAGGAGGCGCAGGATTCGACCCAGCTCGGGACTGGGAGCAGCCGGCTGAATGTTAACGACTGTTCAGGCTTTGGCACACACAAACCGACCAAAAAGCCGAGGGCCCGGTTTGGAAATCCGGGGAACTGGCGACGAGCTGCCTCGCTTCTTAAAGGTACAGAGGAACGAGTGGTCGCCCTTTCGTCCCTCAGGGCGAGCTTGTGGCGCCCAAGCGACCCCAGGGTCCGGGAGGCGCTTCACACATCCTCTTCCCAACCCCGAACTGTCTGAAGAGCCGTCCCCGCGTGGGGGTGGGGGAGCCTCGCGCGTGTACCATCCCTTCCCTTCGTCGAGGGCTCAGCATGTATTTTGGAGGAGGGATGCTAATGAACTTGTGAATAATCCAGGGCTGCCCAAACTGGTGGTCACGTAGTTCAGGGGGCTGGTCACTACAGCCCGGGGGCCAGATCTGGACGCCAATTCATCCATAAATAAATCCATAAATAAATAAACATCCAGCCCCCCCCCCCAAGCCCTCATCGCTCCCAGAAGCGAAACGTGCCCATACTGGCACATTTTACTTCAGGGAGCAACGAGGGCTTTGGAGGGGGGGATGAATTACCGTCGGGGGACAGATCCGGCCCATGGACGTAGTTTGAGCACCCCTGGCCCAGAGAGTGCGCTAAGCACTTGTGGAAGAGGGCAGCCAAAAATGAGACGGCTAGATGGTATTGTGGGTGCAGTGGGCACAGAGTTAGGCGAGTTGTGAGGGAGATGGTGGAGGCCCAGAGGTGCCTGGAGGACAGTGGTCCATGGGGTCGCAAAGGGTCAGAATTGACTGCGCGACTGAACAACAACAAAATTTTATTTATTTATTTATTTATTTGACTTGTAAAATAGAAGTCGAATTGCAATTAGTATCGCTATTGCTGCCGCTCCGAAATACTTCTACTCGTGGTCCCCACCGGCTGGGCAAAACCTGTGGGGCTCCCCCTGTCTCAAGGCTTCTACTTTCCCCTCAGCTTGGTCTGTGTGGGACACAGGTGGCCGCTGAGGGGGGAAAAGCGCGGGGAATGTACACAGGTGCTCGGATGTCGACACCACCCCCTTCCCCCCCCTCCTCCTCCTCCACAGCAGGGGCAGCGGGTGACTCGTGTGTGGGAAGTACCATCCTCTGGGGGAGGGGAGCGCCGTGTGACCAGGCCTTGGCCCCGGGGGGGGGGCAGGGTTCGCCAAGGTCAGCCCTGAGTCACGTGGCGAGTGGAGCCCTCCCGTATGGAAAGCGGGAAGAGGGAAGAGAGTCCGTGGCTGGAGCTGAGAGAGGCTGGCTGGAAGAGGGCGCTCTCTCCTCCTCCTCCTCAGCGCCATTATAGCTCGGGCAGCAGGCCTCGCGTGCCCCTAGCGGCAGCGCCTCTGACGCCTCGGGTGCCCGCCGCGCTACTGCGCGCACAGGCGAGCGCGGCTCCTCCTCCTCCTCCTCCCTTCCTCTCCCACCGCCGCTGCTGTCGCCGCTGCCGGGCTCCGAGAGCAGAGCTCCATGTCGGCGGCTGCCAGCGCGCGCACTCGTGGCTCGGGCAGAGGCGGCAGCTGACAGGCAAAGCCCATTGCTAGGCAGGCGGGCGGGCGCTGCGAATATCCTCGCGGGAGGGGAGCCGGCGACCGCGGGGCTCCGGACTCGCCAGGCAAGTAAACGGCAGCGGAGGGGATGTAGAGATAGATTATATAGTGTGTGAGAGAGAGAGAACACACGGGCGCTCACGCAGAATGGCGACCAGGGACTGGGTGCAATGGTGTGCTGGGATACGGGGACACATCCCGTGGCGCCCCCTAGAGTCAGGCAGAGGTAATGGGAATGTATGGGATTTCTCTCACCACCACCCCAATCGCTTCCTGCCCACCGCCCTCCCAAGGTGCCCAGCACACCCCTGAGTGGGTGTCCCGTGGTGGGCTCCATTGACTGGGAGGCGAGCCAGGAGCCGGCGGTTCGCACTGCGGCGGAGCCGCCTGGCAAGCGTGGGGGGGTGGGGTGGGTTTGGCTCCTTCCTTCCCGGTCCCCGGCGGGTGTGTGTGTGTGTCGGCGGAGGGAGCTTTGCCCATCGAGAAAGCCCGTCGCGAGCTGGCACCGCCTCGGCCGAGGAGGCTGCTGGCCCTCGGCGAACCTCTCGTCTCGGGCGCCGGAGCTGATAAGGCGCCGGAGCTCCACCTCTCCTTTGCCAACGCCGCCGAGGAGGAGGAGGCGGCGGCGGCGGCAGCCCAGGCTGGCAGGAGGGAGGGGAGGAAAGGAGAGGGGGGGCGGAGGGGGGCCGTCCGTCCCTGGGCTGCGCGGCTCCTCCACAGCCTTCTCCTCACACACGCCGAGAGAGAGCCCAGCGCCGCCTCGGACCCAGCGCCCCCACAGCGCCCCGGGGAGGCTGCCTGCCTGCCTGCCTGCCCAGCGCCGCCGGAGCCCTCGCGGCTGCTTTTTGCTGGGGGGGCGAGCGAGCCGGCGTTCCCCTCCTTCGGCTTTCCGCGGGGGGGGGGAATAACGAGGGCATCCTGCCGGAGCCAAGCTCTCGAGGAGGGGGGAAAGAGGATGCCCGGAGAGGAGCGGAGGAAGCGCCAGGCTACTCCGTGCTGGTCCTCGCCTCGAAGTAAGGAGGACGCGCGGCGGCGGGCAGAGCCGGACCGGGCGCAGGGAGGCGCGGGGGGGGGGGAGGACGCCGCCGAGTGTCGGAATGCGGTAGCCCAGCGTCAGCCGGGGCTGGAGGGGAAGGAAGCGGCGCTGGGTTGGTTGGTGGAGCAGCAGCGGGGGAAAAGGAGACAAGAAGAAGCCGAGGCTGCCTGTAAAGGTCTGGACTGGTGGGAGTCGCTGCGGCAGCTGCCGAGGGTGCAGTCCTGGGGGGTGAGCTGCTGGGAGGCTTCTTTGAGGGGCACCGAGTTTCCGGAGGTGCGATCAGCCTCGGGTCCTGTAAGGGGGCTTTTCTAGCCTACAGCTCCCGGTCTCTTCCCTCCATCGTACGCGCGCTGGCTCTCCCGTCTCCTCGGCTGGCACTCCCCCCCCCCCCACCTGCCGTTGCCAACCCATCATCATTTCCTTGTGCGAAAGATCGGGAAGCACCCCGAGTGTTTTCAGACCCGCTCTGATGTGGGCTTCGTGCAGGACTCTAGATGGGGGGCAGGATGGGTAGGCAGGATTCTAGATGGGGGGGTCAGGAGGGGCAACAGTGTTACACTCATATAACATTGGCATCCTGGGGGGGGGCTGTTAGCTCAGGAGGCTTTTCCGGGGGCTACGGCCCTGGCTTCATGGGTTTGGGGAGTGCCCCTGAAATTGGGGAAACAGGTTATTTTCGGTTCGTCTCGGCCCCCCCCCCCAATAAAAAATGGTACCCGAGCAGCTCCATCTGCGCTTAGAAAATCGGCGCGGGGAGGCGGAGGTGACGATCATCGCTAGTCTTCCACCCTCCTTTCTCGGGTTAGTTGGATCGTAACCCACTCCCACCCGCCCTAGGGGGGGGGAGAGGAAGAGATGTTCGCGCCCTCCCCCACCCCCTGAGAGGCAGTGGCTCTCGCCATGGCAGGAACACACACACACAGCGCTGCCACTTGTTGGGTGCCCGGGGTGGGAAGGAGCCCCGCTTCGTGTCCCGGGTGCCCGGGTTGCACTTCCTCTCCCTTCCCCCCCTTTTCCCCGCCCGCACGGGTCTAGCTAGGCGTGGGCTTCGGAGACGTCGTGTAACTGCAAATGCTTTTTTCGGAATGCGGGTGTTTTGAGCGTGCATTGGGAAGCGGGCACCGGGCAAGGGGGGGGGGCAGGAAGAGGAGCGAGCCTGGCCAGCTACGCCCGCTTGTTTGTGCTCTGAGCAGGATCGGCTGCTGGGTCTATGAATCACAGGGGCAAGTGCGCCGTCTCCTCCGCGGGGTGTGCGTGTATGTGTAACAGGCGAGTAGTAGGGGACCCAAGGTGGGAAGCCCCGCGCATCCCCACTCCCACCCATAACCGATCGCCTTCAAACACCCCCCCCCCCAAAAGGTTCTTTCAAAACTGGCCACACCGAGGGCAGAAAGGGCCGCTCCTTTCCCACGTAGGAATGGTTCGCTGCACAGGATATGTATGGGAAGGAGCATTCCTGTGTGGCACGATGTATCCCTCGCTCTTTGGGACGAGGGCTTGGGAGAGAATGGAAGGGAGCCAGCGGGGAGACGGAGATGTATGGTGGGTGGAAGGAGGCCTTTTTAAAAATGCAAGACCAGGGCACATTTCAGAATGCACGAAAGAGGTTCTTGAGGTTGTAGATTTTGTTGAGGCAACGGAAGACAAAATATCCCCGCGTGGGTTTGATGGAAACTGGGTATGTTCAGAGTACGAGCTGTGTGTATGCCTGGCTGGAGATCTTGTTATAAGTATCGATTGGGATTCTTGGCTAGAAGTCTTGTTGGCCCCCACATTGTAGGCGAAAGGTGCCTGTGTAAAATGCAACCAGTGCAGCTCATGCTCAGTGGGAATGGGTGAGACAGGTGTGGTGTGTGAAGAAGACAGCACTCGATGATGCCTGGGGAGGCAGGATGGATGATCCATAGATGAGAGAGTGATGGATGTGCAAGGTGTCGCTGTCTGAGATAGAACACTGCTTTCATTAGGAGACATTTCGTGTTAGGCTTTGCTGCTGAATTACTTCTTGTTGTTTAGAACCTCCTTATTTAAAGAATTGAAATAATGTAGCTGATGGAAGGAGCTGGGTAACTATATGGGAGGAGCTATACTACCTCTCTGGTTATATGCTTTGAACACAGATGGCTATGAATGATTAATTTCTGCCATCCATTTGTGGTTGCTACAAGTTCATTTCCTTGTAACATCAGTTCTCCTTTCCCCAATGCTACTTTTGTTGTGTTTTTAATGTGTTAACCAACAGATTTGTTGTATTTTAAAATAAAAAACCCAAACTCATCCCAACACTTCCTACTCTCTGCATCTTTTGTTTAAGGCAGCAGTTCTTTTTAGGATATTAGGTTTTAGAAATTGATTAATTTACATTTCCCAGTTGTATTTTCTTGAGGTTTTCTGTGTGCTCACATTGCTGGTAGAGAGCTTTTTTTGCTGTGGAATATTTCCTGGGGATTATTTGTGATGCTTTCATTTGGTGTGCACAGCTTTTGTCTTCCAGCACTGTCTAATAAGGTACATACCTGATGATATGACAGGGACCCAGATGAATTACAAAGCTTATGATTCGAACATTTTCAGCATATGCCTTCCAAAGAAATGTGCATTGTCTTTTGTGATGCCTTGAGGCAGGTTTGGTGTCATATATGCATCCACAATTACATGATGCATATAATCTCCCCATTCTCCGCTCCCAATAAGCAAAGTGGTTCACCGCTGTAATCAAGAATTGGAGCCAGGAGACTTTAAAATGATTGTGAACATTACTGTCCACACTAATATGTTTAGATTTACATTAAAGTGAGGATGGTCTTACTCTTACCACTGTAAAGAGAAGTGGGAAAGTGTTTTAAGAGTTACAAAAGCCATGTATGGATAACAGCTGCTTTAATTAACCTTTTCAGAAGGCTTTTAAGTCTAGCACAGTCCTTCTTCAGAGGCTGTGAAGTCAGGCTCTTGGAGGGAGGTCAATCTGGTGGCAAATCAGGAAGACTAGGAGATTGAAGGAATAGGAAAGCAGCTCAGTGGGAATGCAACTCTTGAGAAGGACTCCAGTTCCTACCCTATTAAAGCATGTTTCTTATTGGACAAAAAAAGCCCACCTAAATTGCAAAGTGAAATTGTCAAGCTACAATAGCTAAGTTTTGTCTCTTCTGTAAAGTCAAATGTGATTTCTTCAGGATTACAAATTAAAAAAAACATAGAGGTATGTGAATGAACCCAGTATGGAGGTTTATGTGGTGTATGCTTTTCATATGCAGGAATTCTTTAGAGCTGTGGTTCCCAACAGTGAGGCAATTTGAGAATGAGCTATTAACAGTGAATGCCCATTTTGGCTTTCTCCACTTGAATAGGATTCCACTTTTTGAATAATAAGAACTATATGTCACAGGGGGTGGGGGCATCAAGATTTTAGAGGTGCTTAGGTGGGGCATGGCCAAAAAAAAGGTTGGGAACCACACTGTTTTAGAGTCTTATCTTAAGCCACATAATGAACTCATGACCACACAAACTATAGGGACATACACAGAGGACAGCTTTTGGGGCGGGTGCTAATGTTGATACTGAGCATGTAGAAAGGATGAAGGGCATTGCAGAGTTTATGCCTGAGATAGAACTCTTCAGCCTGCTCATTGACCCCATAGGCCTGGGGTAGAATGACCCAGTACTCTCCTGATATATAACCCTCATTAACTGCAGTAGGTATATAGCCTCTGGTAATGGATTGTGGGGGTTGTAGTCAAAAATATGTGGAATGTTCCAGCCTGTTTATCTCTGTCATAGCCAATATTGTTAGCCATTCATCATCAAATGATGGGCTGGCTAAGTACATGGTGCTACTTGAGATGAAAATTCAATATTTTAGTAGACATTTATTATAGTAATTTAAAATAAACTACAATTTACTGGGAAGTTCCCTTGGGTAAACCACATCATTTAAATGATCAGTGAGTGGCCAGAATCTCTTGTCAGCCTCTCATTCTGTATTTTGCTTTATGGTGTCTATATATCAGTTCCTGTGGCATAGTTAGCATTCACAGATAATTACATTATGTAATGTGATGATTTTATTTGTCTCTCTTGAAATCTTAATGTTCTGTACCTTAGTAGTTTTTCTTCCTTTACATATTGTAGTTGCTAGATTGTAGTATTTATTCATTTGTGTGCCCTATGTTACATGCCGTAATTCAGTTGTGTAACACAGGAGCAGAAAATTGACTTGTGTTCTATATGAAGGTAAAGTCGGGTTCAGTTTATACCTTTATTAGAAGCAGTAAAATATCAAGGAAAAAAGTAAAAAGTCTTGTTGTTAACGAGATTTCTTCAGGCAAGGTAGTACCAGATTTAATTGTGCAAAACTGTCATCAAAATGTCTGGAGAGATGGATACTTGAAATTACTAATTCTTCCTACTTTTCTTTGTTATTAAATGTCCATAAATGGAGCACAGCATTTTACAGGGTTCAGACTAATCACAAAGCATTTCTCCTTGATAAAATTTACTAAGTGTTATTAGAACCTGTCTTTTCCTGAGAGATCCATTCTAGACTGGCCACCTTTGAGAAGATGGAGTGGGGAGGGTCTGTTGTAGTCTTATTTTGCGCACATGGGGGCCCCTCTTTGCTGAGTTTTTGTCAAAATTTCAAAAAAACTTTTAAGAGATGGCTAATGGACTTTGCTTCATAGTTTTAACCAATTTTTCATGAATTTATATATTCCATGAGTTAGCATGTGCATTAACTGGTTACCATAAAATATGTGTGTGTGTGTTCAGTCTTTGCCTACTGCCCCTTGCTTCTAGAAAATTCTGAATGCTTGCTAGGAAAAATACTTATGATTTGCTTGAAAGCCTCAGGGGATTTGCTTCCTTAAATAGTCATACAATTGCAGTTGTAGTCTTAAAATAATTGATCTTTCTTTGTATTGTAATTATTGGAAAACAGTGGTTTAATCATTCTCTTATTTCAAATGAGTGATAATCATGCAGTTCAAAACATATGCAGATTACATCTCTGAATGTGGATGTTCAAAGGCCCAGTTTAGGGTGTAACTACAAGCTGCTAATTGCATAGTTTTGCAGCCTTGGCAGGGGGCATTTTAAATGTAATCCTAGGCATGTGGGGTATGCATGTTGATTTCTGTCAGAACTGCAGTGTATGATTAGAAGAGTTTTAACCCTTCCCTCTCCTGCCATGATGCAATAAATAAGGGAATGATCAGGTTACTTTCTATTTGGGGATGATATACATACATATACATATACATATACATATACATATACATATACATATACATATACATATATATATATATATATATATATATATATATATATATATATATATATATATATATATATATATATATATATATATATATATATAAGGGATAATATACAAATATTCACAAAATGAATATACAAATATACAAATGATATACAAAATATATACAAAATATATATACAAAATGATGGATATGATATACAAAAAAATGGAGATGATATACAAATATATAACAAGTAAACAAATAATAGAGCATCAAATAATCCATTTGGATTTAATGAATAATTTGGTGGTGGCATCTCCTGTGTCTTGTCTCTTCCAGGCAAGTAGGTAGGCAGTCTAGAAAAGGAATATTTTATGCCTAAAGGTAAGAAGGATTTAGGGCTTGACTAATGTAAAGCTAGTGGAGAGGAGTATATATTCTTATATTTTGAGGGTGGGGTGTTTGTAGTTTCTTGGTTATAGGATGAATGTATAAATGTGTGTGCCCAATATTTGATCAGAAGAGCTATAGCGAGAATAAGGAAAGTTGGGTGATAAATTCAAAAAGTGATTGGGGATCAGTTAATCCTGAGAAAAGAAAGAGTTTGACTGTTGTTAGGCAAAAGGGACTAAGAGAATACAATAAAGAGGTCTGAATGCCACTACTGCAGGCAAAGCTGGCTGTGTGGGTGGAGAAGCGGGCGAGTTGTCTAGGAAGTGCAAGACAAGGCAGAGGAAGGGGAACCCTCTACTACAGTCCACACAGTGAAGGTTTAACACCTTTTAGCAAATGACACCCAAGACGGGGGGGGGGGTGTCATTCATGAATGTTACCAATCATGAGGGACAGAAAGTAGATGAGTCTAGTTTTATTGCAGAACGTACATTCTAGTCAGTGTGGCTTTTTCCACTGTGTGTGGAAAAGGAAGGCAAGTACTTTAACTGGGAGGTGGCCAGTATCGTGTGTAGTTCTCAGGGAATCATGGGTGTATAAACTGCATAGATTTTCATGATTACCAAGGGCAGTTATACAAGTCAGAAGGGAGGAGGAATGCTGAAAACTTTGATTAGGAGAAGTGTTCCACCCAACATATTTTGTAATGCCTGAGATGGATGATCTAAATTATATCCCATCGTCCCTCTTATTAGCAGGACTTATAATTCATTAGGAAGTTCCTAAGATAGCGTGTTTTGTTGAACTTCTGGTTCAGTTGTGACCTCAGCCAATGCCTCTAGTCTAGTAGTTTTAGACCTACCTCGCCTGGCTGTTTTGAATGCTTTTATCTTGTCACAGACTGAAAGAGTTTCTGATACTCAGAATTTTGGGCTGAGACTTGGAAGATCTAGGCTGTGGTTTCTATTTAAACTGGGAATCAGGTCTACCTCGGAGACACTGAGGATAAAAGTGGCAGCAAGGAAAACAGCCAAACAACACATTGCCTTGGGAATTGTTGCATATAAAAGTAGAAAATAAGTGCAGTACGTAATTATTAAAATTGCCGGGAATGTTTAACATATAAGTAAAATTGTACACATTGGTGCTGTGCAATCTGTGGGAGAGTGGCATAATTTAATGTAAGAGGAAGAATAATGATTGAGAAAACAAGTGAGGCAGGTAAACAGGATGGGAGAGAAAGTTTGTGTTGTGACTTAACTAGCCTCCAGACTGTTTGCAGGAAGTGAATAAGGTTGAGTATGGGAAGGTTATGCTACAGTTTATAAGCTGGTAGTGGCCTGTTTAAATGTAAACAGGATGGTGCTTAAAGATCCTTTGAGAAAGGAATGTAATTTGTCTTGAGGCTATGAAAGAGGGCACAGGGGCAGTTAAGAGGATGTCAGTGGCTGAAATCAAGTAAAGCTCTTAGCTTTGTTCTTTGAAAAATAAAGAGGTATCAAAACGGTTTGTTTGCTTCTGAAATTATTTCATCTGGTGGTGATGTAGGTGTGAGGGTTTGGGGTGTGGATGTTTTGGTGTTAATAGATGTATGTTATACTTGAGACTGAAATATATTTGTATTCTTCAAAGAAACCTGCACTGTATCATGAGGCTTATTTTAAATTGATTTTTTTTAAATCATCAATTTAAACAGGATGTAAATTGCAATCAAACACACTTACAAAATGAATTATTCATGAGCCAATATACTAGACTCTAAATGGTACAGTCACTTGCTCTTTTAGCTGATTAGCATACTGGTTGGTCAGTGAAGACTCAATTTTAATTGTTATTAGCAACTTTCAAATGTTGTGATTAATGGGTAGTAGGTCACTTTGAAAGCTGTTTTTGGAAGATGTTTGAGTCTAAAGGATTAGCATAATGGGGAATGAAGGGAAAATAGCAAATGGCCATTCTGCTTTTGTTATCTTTTATTTCTTTACATTTACCAAAAGGCATTTACAGAGAAGTTCAGCAATTATGTAGATTTAATTTTCAACAGTAGTCATTACAAAGAGGCCCCTAGCAAAAGCAGCTTGTTGAAGTGTTGTCTGTGTCATCATTACAGAGCTACAAATAGCATACAAGGTTAGACCAGTATTTTGTTTAGTTTTATATTCTGTCCTTAGCAGCACATCATACTAGATGCTATCTAATATGCCAGTATTTTTTTAAAATACATTGACTTAATGATTAGGTCCAAATTATTTTATAGTTAAAGCTCCAGAAAGCCGAGAAGCTAGAAAGTACAGCTGATAGTTTAAGGGCAGTACTCTGTGATTCATAAAGGTGTGTAGTATCACAAGTTATGTTTGTTTACAGCTTACACCAGGGGTTCTAAACCTTTTCAAGCCAAGGGCCAGATCATGCTTCCTCAGACAGCTTCAGGGGCCAGATGGCCATTTTGCTCTGCCTGCTGTGGTGGAAGCTGGGGGAGGGGGGAGCACATGAAATGGTCTTGTGGCCTGCATCCAGCCCCCGGGGCATAGTTTGAGAACCCCTGGCTTACACTCTATATGTCCATGCTTTTCTTGGGTATTTCTTCCACCTTACATTTGTGGGAAGGGACACATATTCACAGGAAACAACAAGGATGTCCTATGTTAGCCTGTATTGTCTGATGAAATTCTGAGCATTGCTCTGTTGGTAGCAGGAGTTCTCTTATGAACTGTCCCATGCATATTATTTGCTTTTATTAGTTTAGTATTGGGTTGATTAATAAGCAAGATCCTTTCTCCTGAAAAATGGTTTTATTAAAGAGAGGAATCCTTCACTAGGGCCCCTCAATACTAGCTCAACACAAGGGATTTTTGTGTGGCATCACAGTAAGAACAGCACGAGAATTTAGGCTTCTTATTCTGTATCTGGAACTGTACCATGGTGAACAACAACAAAACCAAAATAATTCACTGCTACAGTATATTGAGTTTTTTGGCACCTTGCAGATTAAGCTCCTCTGGTGGTTTAGTGGTTAAGATGCTGAGCTTAGAGACTGGAAGGATAGGTTTCGATACCCAAGGGCTACATTTGGGGACATGAAAAGAGCCTCATTTGGGCGTCCCCTGAGTGGAGTTTCTCCAGCAAAAATCCTTTCAACCCAGAGTAATCTCTGACATGAAATTATTACCAAGGCTCATTTGGCATAAGATTTTGCTGGACATTAGTTCACTTCATCATGTGCATGGAGTGAAACCTCAGAGCCAGATATATTTTACAAAAGTGAAGGGGCAGGCAACGTAACATAAATACAGTACATAGTTTATTTCAGTCATTGACCAGCACAAGCAATGTAAAATGTAATAAAAATAAAAAAAGGTATCAGATAATTGATTATATTATTGGTGCTCATCAGGATTCAGATGTCAACTGAAAGAACTTGGAACAAGAAGATACCAAAACATTGAAGGGAAGTAAACTGTTCTTATCTCACTACCTATGTTAAGCAGTTAATCTATGCAGAGCTTCTGATTTACTATCCAGATTTTGTATTTTATGGAAACAATATCTAGTATGGTTGATATTCAAATTTGTTTCTGTACTTGTAATTTTGTACTTCTATTTCATCTAGTATTTTTTTATTCCAATTTACAACCTATTGTGTATATCCATAGACTAAGCTCTTCTGTTATGCTTAGCACAGACAAGATTTTTCTGCACTATACATGTGTTAATCTGCTTATCTGTGCTTGGATGTACTTGTCACCCACCCAGACTGTTGAAAGACTCTTAACGACTACCATTAGGATAATCACCAATCTGGCACTTTTTGCATTTCTATCATATTTCATATTTCTCTCCCCGCCACACATCTCCACTTCACTTTTGTATAAATGTTTGCCTCAGAGGTTTTTCTCTATGTGCTTGGATAAAGACAGTTGCAGCCGCAAAATGATATCGCAAATTAAACTTGCTAATCTTGCCACAAGAGTTTTTTATTTTATTTTTATTGCAACAGAATAACATAAGAGACACCTGGGAAATTTCTCTCAAGTTGAGATCTCCACAAACAGAATTTTCTTGACATTTTATATTATATATAAGTATAATGGTCTAAGCTAAGTGGTAGGTTTTTGCAGTTGAGAATTAATCATGCTCTTTGCTTAAGACAACACAAACCAGTTTTAACTGTGTTATAGTTATGTGCCATCAAGTCACTTTCAATTTATAGTGACCCAGAGGTTTCAAAGTACTGTATGTGAAATGTTCAAAGAATAAGTTACCATTGCCACTCCTTAGTGAATTTATGTGGCCGAGTGGAGATTTGAACTCAGATGCCCCGGGATCCTAGTGCTACCTCCTCACTCCCTATCTTCCCTTTTTGATTTATCTTTCAGACAGGGTGAAAGAGTCAACCTCTTTTTAATGCTGTTTATTTTCTCATTTTCTCTGTGATCTCACATATTTCCTCCTCCCTCAAATCTTTCAGTCTCTCTCAGAACTAATACAAACTATTTCTCAGAATCCCTGTGGCAGTTTCTCAGCGTTATAAATCATCTTCCATGGCATCATCCTGATCCATGTTTTGGAACTTGGTGTACCTTGGGATCCTATTAGAAAACATTTGCTGAAAGGGGCCTGGTGGTGTCTGAATGGCTAATATCTGAAATGCTGTTAGCTAATGAAATGAATTTATCTTGATTAGGAACTGTGTTGTAGAGTGGTACCTCGCTTAAAGAGCATAATGCGTTCCACAGGATTGCTCTTTAAGCAAAACACCATTGTAAATAACCAAGGTGGGGGGGGGGGACTGGAAATCCCGATTTATTTGTTAAGCGAGTTTTTGGTTGGCTTTATTTGTTAAGCGAAGTGAACATTCGGAGAAATTTCTGCTCTTTAAGCGAGTTACTCTTTAAGCGAGGCGCTCTTTATGCGAGGTTTGACTGTATTAGGACAGTATTTCCTTAGCTAACTCACTCATATATACCTTCCATTGTTATTGTGTCAAGAAATGCTTGGTCCATGATGAGCTGGTTTCATTTAGGAAGGATCATTCAATCAGGTGAATTAGTCACTTCCTATGTCTAATTTGGCTATCACAACTTTCTCTGTGAAGTGAAACAAGGATGTGCTTCATTCTCTTCCCACACTCCATTAGGATCAGCTCACTAGCAGCATCTCAAAAGTGTTGCCCCCTAACTCCTCAAATCCTTCCAAACTCAATTTAGGCCACGGGTCCACTGGAGCCACCGTGCACCCTTCTCCCATTTGCCACTGTTGCTCAAAATGGAGAGCTGTTTTGAGTAGCAGGGGAATTATAAAAAGAGGTGGGGGAGAAGAATTCTGGGTTCTCATGAGTATTTGCAAGCACTGAAGGTGCTGGAAGCATCATTTTCTGCTGGAAATCATGGGGATATAGCACCATAAAAGGTGCTTTCCCTTTCCACACTGGCAGCATTTTTACTTCCCAATCATTTGAAGAAAGGATGTGCCTGTGGCATGAGTGTGCAGTTTTCAGAGAATAGTTTTGGGCACTTGTATGATGTGCTAGCCCCTGAAATAGGAAACATGGGAGATAATTTCTACCTTCAACTGTTTTTACTGTGGTACGACCTGTTTTATTATTTTTCAAATCCCATGGGGGGTGAGGACATAGGAATGAGAATGCGAATTGAACATTGGAATGGGAACTAAGCATTCAGTAAGAAAAACTCAAAGAGCCCATTCTGTCTTGGGGACAAACAAATCTGCTTATTCTTTTTTGGTTGTTAATTTTTAAAAAATCTTTGCCAAAAAAATTTCTTAAGAATAGAGGTACAGTATGTGTAAATAGACCCATTCCATTAAAAAAGCTATTGTATTTGGGAAATAGGAGGAGGGGTAAACCTTGTTTTTTTAAAAAGATTATTTCAGTTCCTGAATAGATCCTGTACATCTTGGTACACACTTTAATCTTTGGCACAATGATGCAATTTAGCCCTAAGTGTTGAGATTTATGGAAATGTTCAGAAGCTGGTAATTTTAGCTTCTTAAATTTAACCTTATATAACAAGGTGTAAAAGCACTGATTAGAAAATGAATACGGTGAGACAGAAGTGCTTTACATTTGTCTCAGTCAGACTGGGGTGGGTAAATTGCTGTTACTAGAAATAGTCAGTACATGGGAAACTCACATGTGTATTTGATAAACACAGGGTCTTTTAAAAAAAGATACATTGATTTATGTTGTTAGACTTTACAGTAGCAGTGGGGAACCTCTTTCAGCCAACGACTGAATTCAGATTCATGGGAAGCTACATTTCAGTGGTAGGCAAGATTATAGACAAAAGAGTAGGACCAACATTACCAATGTATTGTTAACAATTAAGCCCTAGGAGACCTTTCAGAGCCAATAGATAATGGAAGGGGGGCATAACCATTTTGGAGATACCTTGGGAGACCAATTTGGCACATCGGGATGGCTCAGTTTGGTTCCACTATTCCCAACCTGCCTTATTGTGCTTCGTTCCACAAATGGGAAAACCAGCTTATTGGAAAACAATCCAGGCATAAGCAATAGTTCTATTTCACCACAGAGTTTTACTAAAAAGTAGAGTTATTGACTTGCATGCTATCTCTTAGCGCTAGAGTATAAGATTTTTTTTTCTTATACTGTAATAGGTATAAAAAAAAGATATCAGGGGAAATTAAGGTTCACCAAGAAAGCAGTGGGAAAAGACAACAGAGGATATATGAAAGAGGATAAAGAACATCAAGACAGGCCTTGGGTGTAATGTGTGGGACAACAGGTGATCCTTCAGGATCCAATTATGAGAAGGGCAGAATTGATACAAAACTGATATATTTAGGAGAAATAGTCAAAGTAGATATGATGAGAAGTAGATGACAGTCATTTCTCATGTGTTGTTTACCGTTTTTTAGGATCCAAAAAGACCCAACGTATTGATTGTTCATGGATCTGTTGAAACTTAACAATGGACACAGGAGACAACGTGTAGGCTTCATGGTGAATGATGCCACTTCAAGGTCTATATAATTTGTACAAATTGCCCACAGTATATTTTTCTTTGAGAAACAAAGCATACTTACATGGAGAGGCCCATTAGGACAAGCTCATTGTTAAGCAAGGTGCCAGTAACCCATCTAGTGCTTCAAATAAAACCGAATTCAAAAGCCCTAGAAAACTCCTCACTATCCATAACAGAGAAGAAAAGAACATTGCCTTTTGTTTGCAGTGATGAGACAACCAAGGGAAAGAATGGGCTCTGGTGAAAAGCTGTCATGGGTAACTTACAAGGGATGAAGTTCAGTATAGATACACAAGGCAATTAATCTGCCTTTGTGTACATGAAAATGGAGTGGGGCAGGCAAGAGGAGAGGAACTCTGACCCTGGAGGGGGATGGTTAGAGATCAAAGCAGAGAAGTAGAATGCTAGGAAAGATGGTGAGAGCAGATTGAGACTCAAATGAATTTGAAACTGCAAAGTAAAGGATTGGTGCACATTAGGTGTTACCTTCAAAAAGAGTGGATACTGAACTCAAAAACAGTTATAGACCTCACACTGGGAGTACAAAAGGCAGTGATGTTGAGCAGCCTCAGAATGTACCAATGCACATTCTAGATCTTGAATGATTTTGGAAGCTAGCCAGAGTCGGATTTGTTTAGTTCTCAGATGAGTGACCATCATGGAATATAGGGGATCTTCAGATAGTATTATGAAAGAACCCTGCCCCAAAATCTGGAGAGCTAGTTTCAGTCAGCATTGATAATCACTGTGCTAGGTGGACTGATGGTCTGATCCAATAAAGGGATTGTACTGTATAGTCAAAGTGAAAAGAGTAAATATAGCGATTTAGCTTTGGGGAATAAAAAGAAATTTTTCCTTTAGACTCTTAGCTACTTGAGTGAAATAAGACTGGCCAAAAATTACAGAACCACAGTTCTGATGCCCAGTTAGGTAAATGTATGCAAAATAAAATGGATATACTGAGTGGAACCTATTGGGTACTTTAATCTGTTGATCTCTCCTAACTGAGTGGTTTGGGTCTGGCTTCCTACCAGGGCAATAGGTCAGCTGATTTAAAAGTGTTTTCATGCTTAAAGGGTGGTGTTAGGAAAGGAAATTGTTCTGGAGCTTGCTGTGAATATTTGCTGAAGTGGAGTTGAGTGCAATTTAGATTTGAGTCTGGCAGGTGAAAATAAACACATCCACCAAAATCCATGGGTGGCACATGCCTATAGATCAAGGAACCTGATTGTCAAAGCAGGTAGCCTTGAAACATACTGTTCAGATCATCTTGTTCTTACCTTTCTTCCCATGCAGTCTTTCCCAGAACAAAATATATACCACGTACTGTATATTTTACATAGAGTTAGGGCCGTGATGACGAACCTTGGCACTTTGGATATGCATATGTGCAGTAAACCCATTTGTGTGGATTCACAGGGACTTGGACTTCTGGGACTTGAAGTCGAAGAACATCTGGAGTGCCAAGGTCCACCATCATGGTGTTAAGGCAATACAAACACAGGTTTCATATGTAGCCCCCCCCATGAGTAAGATTCTCTGTAACATTGTCTCTGCTCGTGTTTCTGTTGCATGCTTCCTTCCTTCACAGAAGTGTCTGCCTGTGATTATTATACTCTTAAACTACATAAACACTCCCATTTTCCAGAGAAATTTAAAATAAGAAAACTAAATCTTGCTGTAAATGAGAGGTGGGATACATGCAGCCCTCCTACTCACTCACAAGGCACTTGTCATTCCCGACTCCAGTTTCAAAAATCTGTTGCTGCACCATTGGATTTTGGTAACACAATTTTTGCTTTTTAAAAAAAAACCCTTAGGATCAAAGCTCACTGCAGATGGTGATTGCAGCCATGAAATAAAAAGGCGACTGACTGATTCTTGGGAGGCAAGCAATGAGAAACCTGGGGAACATAGTGAAAAGTAGAGACATCAAATTGCAAACATAAATTCGTATAGTCAAAGCAATGGTATTCCCGGTAGCAATGTATGGTTGTGAGAGCTGGACCATTAGGAAAGCTGAGCGCAGAAGAATAGATGCCTTTGAGATGTGGTGTTGGATGAGAGTTTTGAGAGTCCCCTGGACAGCGAGGAGAACAAATAGGTCAATCTTAGAAGAAATCAACCCTGACTGCTCCTTAGAAGGTCAAATTGTAAAGATGAAGCTAAAGTACTTTGGACGTCAAATGAGAAGAGAAGATTCACTTGAGAAAGCCTTAATGCTGGGAAAGGTGGAGGGCAAAAGAAGAAGGGGGCGGCCAAAAATGAGATGGCTAGATGGTATTGTAGACACAATGGGAACAGAGCGGAGTGAGTTGAGGAGGACGGTGGAGGACAGAAGTGCCTGGCAGACAGTGGTCCATGGGGTCGCACAGGGTCGGAATCGACTGTGCGACTGAACAAGTTAACCTTTAAAATGTGCATTTTAGCTTGGTAAAAAAAGTACTTGCCCTTGATACACTGATACATTGGGTGGCAATAGGAGAGGGAAGCTGCTTTAGTACAGCCCCTCTCCTCCAGAAGTACCCTTCTTCTCCTCTGAGCCACCCTCTTTCTGAAACATCTCATTACACTTCCTTGTGGAAATCTGAAATGCCACTTTTGTCAAATGTTCTACAAACTACTGTATTGAGCTTTCTTCATTTAAGCTGGGAATTCTCAACCTTTTAAAGCCAGGGGCTGGGTCACGCTCCCTCAGACAGTTTCAGGTGCTGGATGGCCATTTTGCCCTTCCTCCACCACATAGTACTTCCTGGTGTGGGGGAGGTGGTGAAGGGCCACATGAAATGGTGTTGCAGGTTGTATCCGGTCCATGGGCCACAGGTTGAGAATCCCTGAATTAAGCAGCCTAAATGAATGGGGGAAATCCTTTTTCTTATTATTACTACTGTGAAATAATTTTGAGTACGACAGATCTGGTGCCAGTCTCCCAAACATCTGCCGATAGGTACTGATCTACTTTTGGCCCATTCCTTATTGACAAGGAGGATTGCGGGGAGGCAGTATTAATACAGTGTATTCGTCACAGCCATCTCCCTTCTCTACTGTATGTATCTGCCGTCACCAGTCTAGAGTGCTTTGAAATGGCAGCCGCAGGTGTGAGCCTGAAGCTGACACCCTCTATTATAGATCTGTTTTTCCTTTAGCTGTAAGGTACCTGTTTTTTTCCACAGCTTCTCTGGGGAAGTTGTTGCTGTAGACCTAGTATGCAGAAAAGGGGAGAGTAAATCACTGGGAGGAAACTGGAGGTAGAACAGCATAGTCTACAACTGAGGTGCCCAAACTGCAGCCCATAGGCCAGATATGGCCCTTGATGCTAATTCATCTGGCCTGCACTGCTCCAGGAAGCAGAGGTAAAACACGTGTGGGCATATTATGCACACACACATGCACTTTTTACTTCTGCTTCCAGTGAGAGGAACCACATGACCTGCTCTTCGCCTGAAGAGTTTGGGCACCCCTGGTCTACACAGTAACCAAATATAGGGCACCAAATGGATGCATATAATGTGCACAACCCGTACATACAGTGAATTCACTTCATAAAATATGCTGTGGAGATACAGAGTTTAAGTAACGGGAATATTTTTCCAGAAGGAGTAACATGAGTCATTAATTCTTCTGAATCTTGTGAGGTCAGGGGTCATATTAAGCTGGCATTGGTGACCAACCCCAAATTTATGCCCACAATAACCAGTGCCTTACCAGAAGAAAAGTGGGTACAGTAAAAGTTCTCAGTGAGTTACTTGCTGCATTACTTGTTTGTTTGTTTATTTTATTGGATTTCTGTACCACCCATCTGGGTTTTATCCAGATCTGTAAGTTATCTGTTCCTTTTATTGAAGTCTTAGAAATGGTAAGATAAGGGATGAGAGTTGATAAGTATAGGAAAGGGTGCAAAGATGCTCCAGGACTTCTTTTCAGCTACAGGACTCTCTGGAGGCTGCACCTGCCTCTTCATGTGAAAAGCTCCTGAAAGGTTCCCAAGCATTCAGCAATAATACTTGAAGCCTACAGAAGTTTTCAAAGGCATTTGCAAGGCTGCTTATAAATTTGTAGTCATTTCCAATTCAAGGTAATACAAAGATTTTCAAGAGGAGAGACATTTATATTAATAGCGAGAAGCCACAGTTTGTCACATACAGCTGATCGTGGTGTCTTGCCTTCTGGTACTACTCTGTTGAGTATACAGTAGAACCCCGTATAATGAATGCCTCGTACAGCAATTAAATCATACAACAACAAGGATTTGAAAAAAACGTTGTGCCCCATATAACAACTAAAATTGTTATATGATGCAAAGCATTTCAATGGGAAAAATTGTACAATGAATTTTTGTTGTTCTACGATTTTTCCCATAGAGATACAGTAAAACACCGGATAACGATTGGATCGGATAGCGCTAAAATTCCATAACGTTAAATAATCTGGGGAGGAGAATTGGATCGAATTAACGTTAAGGTTCTATGAGATGGATCGGATAACAACCGCTAAAGCCTGTATGGTTACAATGTATCTCTATGGAGCTTTAACGTTATCCGATCCATCCCATAGGATTTTAACATGGATTGGATAACACTAAAAATCAGATAACACCAAGACTTGTGGAACCAAGTCTTAGCGTTATCCGAGGTATTACTGTATTTGTTGTACAACATATCCCATAGGGAAAATCGCTGTACGATGCATGCATCGTATAGCAATTTTTTCATACAACAACGAGCCATTAAAAAATAAAATAAAAATCAGTATCTTGGTATCATGGCTTATGAGGCTTTGCTTCAACAAAATGGAGAAAGAGAGGGAACTGTTTAAAACAAGAGTGGGCAAAACGTGGGTGCCCAAACTTTTTGGGCCATGGGCCAGTCACATGTTTCAGGGAGCTGGTCACTATGGCCCGGGGGACCGGATGTGGCCCCTGATCCCAATTCATCCAGCCCACAAAGCCCTCGATGCTCCTGGGAGCGGAAGTAAAACTCGCCCATACGGGCGCATTTTACTTCCGCTTCCAGGAGCGATGAGGGCTTTGTGGGCTGGATGGATTGGCATCAGGGGCTGCATCCGTCCCCCAGGCCGTAGTTTGGGCACCCCTGCTTTATAGCCACATTTGGACCCTCTCGGCTGTTCTTGCCTCCTGCAGTCTCATTAGATTCCAGCATATTCTGCCAGAAAATGGTTCTCCCTAGCTAAACAGAATGTTACTTGCGACTCAGGGAGGGAAGCCTCTAAGAGCAGGGGATTCGTCTTTTAAATAGGCTTCAGAAGCCCCCTGCAGTGTGTAACACCAAGAAGCACCAATATTTCAAAACTGGCTACTTCACACGTCATCTTTTTGCATTGTTGGTAGCCAGTGCAGCATTTAGAGGATACTAAGCAGAGAAACCTTCCTCTCTTCCACCACCTGGGGCTTATTAAAGTGGCCCACCTCAATCTGAAAACCTTGTACATTTTTGGCAATAACTCATGCACTATAAATTCTGTAGTCCATCTACTGTGTGTGTCATATTAGGATGGGTGTGGATGCACACAGGATGCTTATGTTGTCAATGAACTTACCTGATTGTGTTTATGTAAACAAGATATTGTTTCCAAGAGCCCATGAATGCTTCTGTGAAGGGAGCCAACACTATGGTGTTTGCACATGGCGACATCATGGTTACGAGCGTCTGCCTCTCCCTTGGCTAGGCCTGCCTACGCAGCTAGCATAAGCTGGGTGATGGCAGAGAGACTCCTCCTCCATTGTGTATCTGCTGGGGATTGCTGGATTTTTTCCCTCTGGTGACTAAAGTGTGGAGCAATTTTAGGTGCGGCTTCCTCCAGCGATAGGCTGGCTTGACTAGTCTGGTATCGGGGCTGGGATAATTTGTGAAGGCACCTCCAAGGCTGGGAATGTTTCACCTGTTTCCAGCTGATAACTAGAAGCATACAAGTGCTTCCTGCTCTATTGAGAAGTATGTATATAGCCTTCAGCAGCTGACCTGCTGCCTGGTGCAGATTAGGTGGAGGTGTTGTGGTACATCGGCAGGTGAGGAATTTCCTCCCTAACAGCCAGTTCTCTCTGCTTTCTTTCAGCCCCGCCACAGTTCAGAATGCAGCGGCTGGTTTCCTCTTGCCTGGGCTTGTGGCTCTTTCTCCAGCTTCCTTCCCTGGGCTCTGCGACGCGTGTCGTCTACAAGGTGCAGGAGGAGCAGCCACCTAACACACTTATTGGAAGCTTGGCAGCAGACTATGGCTTCCCAGACGTGGGGCACCTGTATAAGCTGGAAGTAGGTGCGCCTTATCTGCGAGTGGATGGCAAGACTGGTGACATCTACACCACAGAGACCTCCATAGACCGGGAGAGCCTGCGAGAGTGCCAGCACCTGTTCCCAGGGGAACCTTGTTTCCTGGAATTTGAAGTGTCTATCACAGACCTGATGAGCAACAGCCCACGTCTACTGGAGGGGCAGATTGAAGTGCTGGACATCAATGACAATACACCCAACTTTGCCTCTCCTGTCATCACACTAGCCATTCCTGAAAACTCCAATATCGGTACAATCTTTCCCATTCCGTTGGCCATGGACCGTGATGCTGGTGACAATGGTGTCACTTCGTACGAGCTGTTGCCTGGTTCAGATACCCAAAAACTCTTTGCCTTGCAAGTAGCTGAGGACCAAGATGAGAAACAGCCCCAGCTGATTGTCATGGGCAGTCTGGATCGGGAACAGTCAGAGTCCTATGACCTAACCATCAAAGTACAGGATGGAGGTAGCCCACCACGTGCTAGTAGCGCCCTGCTGCGCATCACCATTCTGGACATGAATGACAATGCACCCAAATTTGAAAAACCTTTATACGAGGCAGAACTCTCAGAGAACAGTCCAATGGGTCACTCAGTCTTGCAGGTAAGTCATTTCCTTCATTATTACAGACAGACCTTAGAAGAGCTAAAAAGTTGTAAAAACTAATATATTGCTGTTATATTTCTAAAGTATGAAAAACACATTTTAGGTGCTGAAGAATGTTACCAGTAATGGCCTATGGCATGAGGCACACCTTCTTACTGCCTTTCCCACTGTCACCTTGCCACCCACCAACAGAGCATGAATCAGCAGCATGAATCAGCATTCATTTACTATCCAGTGAACCCACACCCCTGAAACTCTTTTTTTAAAGGAACTATAGAGAAGTGAAAATGCTCCTCATTAAGTTAGAACTATAACATAATATAGTTATGCCTTAGTTAATGGTGATGACAGCTCATGGACTGGGATATCAAATATATCTCGTCCAAAAAGTTCAAAGGGGCCAAGCCTCATTGTGCTCATAATCAACGACTCATTCATGAGAAAGGGAATTCATTAAAAGTTATTGAAGTACAAGAGCTGATATTTGGCTTATTATCCATCAAAATGTCTTCACGTAGAAACTTAACATATCATGAAGCTAGTTAAACTATTTTTCCCTAACATAGCAGAAAACAGGCAATGCCTGATGAATCTGAAAAGCATTGGTAGAATTTGGAATTCTTCTGGAATGGGTTGATAAGATCTGAATGACCTTAATTCTGAGATAAAGACTGAGTTGTGCTAGGAGGCTTATTCAGCAACTAACTTTTCCTATTTCAAGCACCTTTACAGAAATTCTGACTACATCTCATACATCCTGTAGAGTTGAGTGTGTGCTGTACCTTGCCTAGAACACCTGTGCCATGTTGACTCTTTTGGTGCCTTCCAATCTTGTATCCCAAGAATGGAGGAATGTTTCCCTTTCCAGATATTGTTGGATTGCAACTCCCATCATCTCTTGTTGGCTAGCGATGGTGGCAGCTGAGACATCAGCAACATCATCTGTTCCCCACTTCTTCGTTTCATCAAAAGGCTCATATTACCCCTGTGCAGGGAGTAGGGACTGGTGAAGACTGAGAAGTAATTCACAATGACTTCTTTGTACATCTGTACTCACTCAGATAGTTTTGGTGCAGATAGTTTTGCTTGGCTAGTTTTGCTGCAGATTTTACCTATGAAGTTCTCACTCTTGTTTTGTGAGTGTATGCTTATGATTGATAAAGCAACATCCTCAGAACAGGGAAATGATGTTATTATATAGTAAGTGGTGTTTACAACAGTTTGATGTTAAGGGAAAGTGGAGAGAGACATTTTTGCGTCATCTTTAGTGATTGGCATGAATGTTCTTTGTGAAGTTTTAAAGTTTTTAATTAGTACTAGTATTATATTATTATAGGCTTAATTTTTGATTTTAACTCGTGTGTAAGCCGCCCAGAGTCGGGTTTATCTGACTGGGGCGGGATAATAAATATGAGTAAATAAATAAATAAATAATGAAGGTGGATTGACCTACAACAACTGAACTGCAGAAAGAGTGTATGAGCAAAGAAAATGCTTCTTTGTAAGAAAATCACATATTTGGCAACTTCCTTTTAACAAAAGACATACAGTAAAACTTCACATAAAGAGTGCCTTGCTTAGAGACTAACTCATTTAAAGAGCAGCATTTTCTCTAAATGGTCACCCTCGCTTAAGAAGTAAAAACAACCAAAAACTCACTTAACAACTAAACCGGGGTTTGTAATCCCCCCCTGCCAGAAGTCACAATCAGTCACTTACAATGGCAGCGGTGGCACATTTTCCAAGTGTTTGCTAATCCAAACATCATCTATTTTATGGATGGATTGATAGTTTGCCATCAACTCAATTCTGACTTATGGTGACTCTTTTCAGAGTCTTCTAAACAGAGATCCTTTAGAAATGGTTTACCATTTCTATCTAGTGGGGATACCCTGGGCCTATGTGATCCGTGCCTTAGGAGGTACAGTGCACAATTGAACTCCCAACCTCCGGCTCCATGGCCAGATACCTAAACCCAAGAGCTATACTTACACACAACTATTTGCACATTTGTGTTTCTGCTGCCACCCCTCCCCGATGTAAATCTTAACTGTAAGGTGGGAGGAGGAATATCACAGGGAAGTCAGCTGGTTTAATTCACGACTGCCTTAGTAGTCTTGGTGGAAAAGAAAAAGTGTTTGTAAGTGAAATTGATAATGCATAAAGAAATGCAGTACTGTACTTATAAAAATAGTAAAAAATAAGATGATAGACATTGTTTCTGGTGGGAACAAGATAAGGAAATTGCAAAAAAATTGAAATGCAGCTGCTTATATACTGCCCGTAGTACTAAAGCACTCTCTGTACAGTTCACATGGTAATTGTAAAACCACCTTGATCTCCGCCAGGATCAAACTCAGGTCGTGAGCAGTTTTGTATCTTAACCACTGCACCACTTGGGCATTTTGTACTTTATAGCTCACAGTTTTTCTATGAGATTTTTGTTTCTCCTCTTTCCTCACCCCGAAAATATAGCCCACTTGGCTAATTTATTCTTTTCTTGTTTGAGCCAATTTCTAAATCATTTATAAAGAAAGTATGAATATTTTGATTACTGCACAGAGATGCATGGCCCTACTGGTATATCAGTATTTTTCCCTCCCAAACATGTCTATTTCAAAGTACCTATTGCTACCCCTTTAGCGTAACACTGCTATATATGTCTATTTAGAAGGACATTGTCAAGTCAATGGGGACTTACTACCAGGTCTGTTTGCATAGGCTGAATCCCTGATCTATTTGTCTGGTTTGAAGTCCCACTGAAATCAGCATAATTTGTTTCCCAGCAGACATGTTTGGGTTTACACTACACATCAATGTTCTTTTGTTTTTTAAATTTAATTTATTTTTATTTATTTAATCTCTTTTGCCATTGTTCTATTTCATTTCCCCTACTTTTCCATTTCTCATCATGAGACCAAAGTATTCTAGCTTTCTGCATTTTCTAATTTTTGATTTCTTGGTCTACATTCATCTTAGTACTTAGTATCTTCTTTTTGATTGATTGATTGATTGATTGATTGATTGATATAAGAGGGTAGTGGTGGTGAACCAATGGCATGCGTCCCAGAGTTGGCACTCATAGCCCTCTCAGTGGGCACCCGTGCAGTCACCCCAGCACAGAATTTACCCCACCCCTATGCCCAGCAGCCCAATGGGAAAGCTTCTTCCCTCCCCTCAGCACAGAGTTTGCTCTGGCCAGTAACTCAGTTGGAGCATTTCCTCCCTTCCTTTGTTGCTGTGTTGATATGGGGATAACATAAAGAACCTTCTCAAGGCTGATTTTGAGAAGGTTTACATATTAACTTCTCCATGTTAAGGAAGCTGCTCTGACCATCTCTTTTCATACTTGTATTGCATGGCTATTTTCATTCAGGCAAATTCTGGAACACTTTTATTAGTCAACATGCTATGAAATTTCCTTTACATCTTTAACTCCATTTCATGGACTGCTTTCTTTTGACTCATTATCATAAACATGGCTTTCTTAACATTAATTTTTAGATTGCTTTCATTATTTATTTCATTTATTTTATTTTATTAAATTATCTTTCTGGTGGTTATTAATACTGTATTGCCTACATATTAGGTGTTGGTTAAAACCTCTATGTTGACAATGGTGGCATGTTTTGAATCATCAAGCGTTTTTCTGAAGGTATACTTCGGACAATATTGAAAAGCAGTTATGAGAATATACTTCCTTGTATTTATCTCTTTCTGTCTTCTGTTATCTAACCTTCAACTGTCATTTCCGTTCTTGTTGCCAGTATAGTTTGCTAATTATACAAATATCTCTTGAATCAAAACCTTTGTTTATTCAGTAATTGCATCAGTTTGTCATGTTGGACTTTGTGTCTCTTGTAGTCAATGAGTATTGGCTAAACGAGTATCTACCATATGTTGCCATGTTCGTGGCAACATATTTTTTCCTAAAACATAGTGCTTTGCTGGTCCCAAATCCTGTACCTCAATCTAAATTGCATGCCTTCTGCCCTTTTTTGTAAATTCTGAAATGCATTTTTTTAAAAAAACCTTAAATAGGATGCCTATTAAATTTGGAGCTTCGCAGTATCTGTAAGCTTTGGTAGTTTGCTTTTGAGGTACAATAATAAATGTGGGTCCCAACCAAATTTCAGAAATGATTTCTGTAGATTTGATTGAAAAGATTTAGAAAACCATCTAAGTTGTCATTTTTATTACTTGCAATGGCTATGTGAAAGTACCATTGAATAGATATCTCTTCTCGTTGACGATCACTATTCGGCAAATTTCAGGGGGGGAAGATTTATCTCTTGCACTTTTTTTCTTTCAATGGATTTCTATGACCTTTAACTTAGAAACATCAGGAAAAGCCAGGGGTTTTGATAGGTCCCAAAACCTTGTTGAACTTACCTCTCCTTTAATTTGATCACTGTCTTTTAGTGCTTTTAGTGTAACATATCTGATACAGTAGTTTGTAGACTGAGCCTTGCAAATACTCAGTGCTGATACCTGTGACTCCTGATTTTTAGATCCTTATAATGATCAAGTGAATTGAACAAGGAAATGTGCTAACTACCTACAGAACACTTAAAACGTGTTATATCATAAAGAAAGCTGAGCACAGAAGAATAGATGCCTTTGAAATGTGGTGTTGGAGAAGTGTCTTGAGAGTCCCCTGGACAGCGAGGAGAACGAATAGGTCAATCTTAAATCAACCCTGTCTGCTCCTTGGAAGGTCAAATAGTGAAGATGATTTGGACATTAAATGAAAAGAGAGGATTCACTTGAGAAGGCCTTGATGCTGGGAAAGGTTGAGGGCAAAAAAAGAAGGGGGTGTCAGAAAGATGGCTAGATGTTGATGCAATAGGCACAGAGTTGGGCAGGTTGAGAAGGATGGTGGAGGATAGGTGTGCCTGGCATGCAATGATCCATGGGGTTGCAAAGGGTCGGAATCGACTGTGTGACTGAACAACAACAAAATATCACTTTATAAGTGGTGGAAGGGGAACCCAAGTGAACTAATGATTGCCACTTGTTCACCCAGAGCTTGGAGAAATTAATTTTGAGACTGTAACTTGTAGAACACAACCACCACAACCCAAGATGGCAGTGGTTTTAGTGTCTGTGAAAGCATTACTAACAACCAGAGGAGTTTACCTGCAGATAGCCTTCAGCATGGCCTTCCTTCCTTCTTTCCTTCCTATTACTATGAGTTAGTAAACTGCTACTGGGTTTTCAGACTGGTTTTCTTGGCAAATTCCTGGCATACCAAAGTGGGAGAGGTTGCCTGTCAGCTAGACCAGCCAAGCCAGTTCCACCTGAAAACCATGGGAATTAAAAAGCTTTCTTTCAGCCTCAGGCATCATCTGGGCTTTCAGCCAAATGTGGGAAGAATTTAGGAACCTGGCTGTCTCCTATAGGAGTCATGTAGTGTAGCTATTAAAAAGTTTAATGGGAGATAATTATGAATGCAGCTAGTAGGGTATACAAGATTTGTATTTTGTGGTAGCGGGTATGGATAGCGACTATCATTTTGGTTCAACAACACAGAATGTGAATAGTGAATCCTAGAAATATTTTATTTATTGCATTTGTGTTAGTTTAGTTCTCTGTGGGATTTATGAAGATTGGAGCATCATCCCCACCAGGAAAAGCTAAGTGTTTGGGGCTTTGGGGTTTAGAGAAAAGATTGATATATGTTCAGGACAGCCTTTTATAAAAGCATGTGTGGTGTGGAGAAAAAGTGTAGAGAAATGCATTAGATAGTCTGTCTCTCATGGTTCTTAGACTCAGGGTCACCCAGAGAAATTGAGCAGCACTGCCATAGATTCAGGATGAGCAGGAGGAGGAACACAAAGCACATAACTGACTGTCACCACTACCTTGTGTAGCTTTAAAAGGGGAATATTATCCAGGTTCATGGAGATTAAGAGTTCTTTGTCAAGATAGAGCAGTATTTCCCAACCTTTGGAGTTTGGACGTCAGTTGGCCACTAGCCTAAGTCAATTCCCCAAGGCATTGATCAGCAAATGTACTGACTCAGGCTTCTGGGAATTGAAGTCCCCCTGTGGGGCGTGTGGCCCACATTGGGAACCACTGTGATAGAGGATTAGAACCTTCATGTTTAGAGGTGCTATCTTTTGGAATGCTTTGTGGCTGAGAAGCATGCAGAGATTTCCAGTGATTCCTGGCTGGCTACTACTAGAAACAAGATGGTTCATCTGATTTAACTTTGGACCAAGCTGAGATTTGAGTTCAGGTCTAGAGTGCCTTTTAAAATCTTTGCATACCTGAGTAAAGGGGAGAAGCCAAAAGAGGTATAGTATTTGTTTATTACCCTGGTGGCACAGTGGTTAAACTGCTGTCCTGCAACCAAAAGGTTGTGAGTTCAGTCCTGACCAGAGATCAAGGTTGACTCAGCCTTCCATCCTTCCTAGGCTGGTAAAATGAGTAGTACCCAGCATGTTGGGGCCCCCAGAGAGTACACTAAGTGCTATGGGGCAGTATTGTATTGTATTGTATATTTTGACTTATATGCCGCCCCATTCGCACAGCGACTCTGGGCGGCTCACAGAGGAAACAGTTACAATTACATAGCAAAATTCCATAGCATAAAAAACAATTACATATATCACATAGCAAATTACAAATGTCACATAGCAAGAATAGCATCACAAAACATATCCAAATACATCCCAAAAATCTCCAGTAACAATTACAAATTACAAAACATCAGGACATCCTAAAAAATACATCAGAGATACTATAATATAACACCTTCTTTTTGCCAAGTTGCAGTCTATTCCCAATGGAATTTATGCTGCGCTCCAGGGCGGGAGCGAAGTTCTTATGTCGGCACCCGCCCCGCACAGCTGTGGTCTATTCCCTTGAGGCCGGCCGAGGGAAGTCCGGTGGCTACACTCACTCATGTTGGGAACCATGGCTCTGGAGCAGAAGTGCTCAAACTATGGCCTCTGGGCTGGATCCAGCCCCTGACACCAGTTCATCCCACCCACGCTGCCCTCGTTGCTCCTGGAAGCATAAGGAGCAATGAGAGTGGATGAATTGGCATCGGGGGCCAGATCTGGCCCATAGGTCGTAGTTTGGGCACCCCTGGTTTAAGCAGAGAAAACGGCAGCTTAAAATTTATCGCAACCTGTTGCAAAACAGATCGCAAGGCATGTTTTACTTCCACTTCCGGCGGGAGGAACCATGTGACCAGCCCGCTGAACCACGTGAGCTGCCTTTTGAACCATGTGACTGACCCACAGCCCGAAAAGCTTGGGCACCTCTGCTCTAGAGTCAAGGGATAGTCTGTAGTGTTGTTTTAATGTCAGCAAGATTATTATTCCCCCGCTGACAAAATATCCCTCTTCGTCTTCTTTTCTCATTGCAGGTAAAGGCCAATGATTCTGACCAGGGTGCCAATGCTGAGATCGACTATTCCTTCCACCAGGCTTCAGATATGGTTCGCCGGCTGCTACGCCTGGACAGAGCTACTGGACTGATCACTGTGCAGGGCCCTGTTGACCGAGAAGACATCAATGTGCTCAAGTTCTCAGTGTTGGCTAAAGATAAAGGGGCTAATCCCAAAACTGCCCGTGCCCAAGTGGTGATCAATGTCAGGGACATGAATGACAACGCCCCATCTATTGAAATTCGTGGCATTGGCTTAGTCACTCACCAGGACGGCATGGCCAATATCTCGGAAGACGTGCCAGTGGAGACACCTGTGGCTTTGGTACAGGTGTCTGATCGGGATGAGGGTGAGAATGCTGTGGTGACCTGTGTGGTGGCTGGTGATGTACCTTTCCAATTACGACAAGCCAGCGACACTGGCAGCGATAGTAAAAAGAAGTACTTTCTGCAGACGACGACACCACTAGACTATGAGGCAGTGAAAGAATATACTATTGAAATTGTTGCTGTGGATTCTGGAAATCCCCCCTTGTCCAGCACAAACTCTCTCAAGGTACAAGTGGTAGATGTCAATGACAACGATCCAGTTTTTAGTCAGAGCTCAACAGAGGTGGCCTTTCCTGAGAACAATTCCCCCAATGATTTGGTGGTGGAAGTGAGTGCCACCGATGCAGACAGTGGGTCCAATGCTAAGCTGGTGTACTCCCTCATAGCAGAGCCTTCCTCAAAAGGTGTCTTCTCCATTGATCCAGAGTCAGGTGAAATCCGGGTGAAGACTGTGTTGGATCGGGAGCAGCGAGAGCGCTATGAATTCTTGGTAGTTGCAGCTGACAAGGGTAGCCCTAGCCGCAAAGGTACTGCCTCAGTTGCCATAAATGTCATGGACCGCAATGACAATGACCCAAAGTTCATGCTAAGTGGCTACAACTTCTCTGTCATGGAGAACATGCCCCCACTGAGTCCAGTGGGAATGGTGACAGTGATTGATGCCGACAAAGGAGAAAACGCTTTCATCCAGCTCTCGGTGGAGCAGGACAATGGTGAGTTCGTCATCCAGAATGGTACAGGCACCATCCTCTCCAGTATCTCCTTCGATCGGGAGCGCCAGAGTACTTACACCTTCCGATTAAAAGCTGTGGATGGGGGTGACCCTCCCAGATCTGCATATGTAGGGGTCACCATCAATGTGCTAGATGAGAATGATAATGCTCCGGTCATCATCTCTCCATCCAATGCCTCCTACAAACACATTCTGCCCCACACAAGTCCTGGGCAGCAGGTGATGAGCGTTGGAGCTGAAGACATTGACTCTGGCAACAATGCTGAGCTACAGTACAGCATCACTGGTGGGAATCCCTTTGAGCTGTTCAAGATTTCTCCCCAGAGTGGAAACATTACACTGGAAAAAGAGATCCTCCGCAAGCACCATGGGCTTCACCGCCTCGTTGTTCGTGTCAATGATAAGGGCAAGCCTTCGCGTCATGGCACAGCTTTAGTCCATTTCTACGTCAACGAGACACTGGCTAACCGCACCCTTTTGGAGACCCTAGTGGGCCATAGCCTGGACACGCCCATTGACATTGACATTGCTGGTGACCCTGAGTATGAACACAGCAAGCAAAGGAGCAACATTCTCTTTGGTGTCATCGCAGGCATCATCGCCGTCACCCTGGTTATTGTGCTTGTCGTGCTCGTGCGTTACTGCCGTCAGAAGGAGGCCAAAAGTGGCTATCAGGCTGGCAAGAAGGAAACCAAGGACCTCTATGCTCCCAAGCAAGGTAGCAAAGGGAACAAAGCCAAGGGCAAGGTGAAAAAGAGCAAATCTCCTAAGCCACCCAAACCAGCTGAGGATGAAGAAGAAACAGGCCTGCAGAAGTCTCTTAAATTCAACCTTATGAATGATTCCGTCAGTGACAGCCCCCGCATCCACCTGCCCCTCAATTATCCCCCGGGCAGCCCTGACCTGGGCCGCCACTACCGTTCCAACTCTCCTCTGCCTTCCATCCAGCTCCAGCCCCAGTCTCCATCTGCCTCCAAGAAGCATCAGGTAGTGCAGGACCTGCCAGCCACCAACACGTTTGTGGGCACAGGAGACAACAATTCCACAGGCTCGGAGCAGTATTCAGACTACAGCTACCGCACCAACCCTCAGAAATACACCAATAAACAGGTAGGAGAGTTTGTGCTGCATCCTCCCACCATCCCCTCACGTCACACCAGGGCCATATGGACAGAGGTGTGGGAGTGACCTGGACTCAGCTCGGTCTGCATGAATGGACCTTAACCCCTTGGCCTGGTGCAGGCTGAGCCTGGAGATGTCCAGGCACAGGTCGCACCCCCAGGACTGCTCAGGAAAGAGGCAGCCTACCAGAACAAGAAGTTGGGGAAATAACTGTGAGGAAGGGAATGTCTGGCCCTAAGGGACCAGAGTATCCTGGTAATGGCCTGGGAGACTGGCTGTAGAGTTTGGGAGTGGGCAGGCACCATTGAAAGGGGTTTCTCACTGGCCAGAGTATTTTAACTGCAGGATGTGTTTTCTTGAGCCCCTTGTATTTGATGCTCATTGCAATAAAATTGCTCAGAAAGCATACATCAAGGGCTCTTTGTATGTGCGTCCCAGCTTTGAGCCACATTTTTGTTCAGATACCTGATGCAAGGGCAAAAGGCAACAAGATTTATCCTAGTTCTGCTGCAGGAGCCTGATGACACTGGAGCCAGAGTGTATTTGAAGAAAAAGGATAATAAAACAAAGTGTCTAGTGGAGGACATGGGGGTGTGGCTATAAGGTTTCTGCTTGGGGCAACAGCATCTGACTGTGTTGTTTTGAACTATCCTCTAGCCTTGGCTGTGCATGTGGAGAGAATATTCCTTCCGGATAGCTGTAGCTTGAGCCTTTGAGTGCATGCTTGGGCAAAGGGTGCTGCTGCTAGGGTTCAGAATTTTCTCTTTCTTTGCTTTTTGGCTGTGCTTAAAGCAAGAAGACATCTGCTAAAAGAAAGATTCTGAATTGCATGGCAGGGAATTTGGAAAATTAGAAGTGATATCTCTAGCTTACAAACTGGCTTGGATGCTGGAAGTGTTAGAAGGCATCCCCGAGGAGCTTTGTATCGTCGTGTGTATGTGTGCTTCAAGCTGGTGTGTTGTGCATGGTTTTTTGGAACTGTCAAAGAACTGTACTTCCAAGTATTCAAGGGAAGGCAATGCTCTTTTACTATTGGGCTTGTGTCTCTTGCTTGTTTTCTTCTTCACCTCTGTTTAGATAAAGGTTTCCATGCTGGTTGATTACAATAAAGGTTTGCATTGGTAGCCAGTGTTGTGATGTATCCATCACAGACTAATGGGCAAAGAAGCCGAGTAACGAAAGAAGAAGGGGTAGACATAAGGCTTCTTCTTCCATTTTCCAACTGGCATTCTGTGGTTGGATTGATTGATTGATTGTTTGCAATCAGATTATGAAAAATATAGAGAAAATACAGAAAGAAAAAAAGTTGTATGAAAACATTCTTTTGTATGCAAAAAACAAATGAAAAATATTCAGAAGCATCAAAATCAAATAGATATGGCATTGCAGATTTGCTCTTTGACGTTGAACTTAACTGTATGAGAAACAAATAAATAGTTCCTACCTATTAAAATATTTTCATTTATTTCAAATGTGCTGAAAGGACTCAGAACAGAGCCATGACTTGAACAGAACCATGACTTTACATTTCACCATAATTAAGTCCTCCACCCCTACAACCCTTCCCTCATATTAAGAATTTGTGGAGAGTTGTAACGTCCCCAAAGAAGAATTTTTGCTATAGTGAATATTCGTCAAAATTCACACATGTAAGTTTCACTGATGTAAGGAAAAGGAAGTAACCTGCAGAGGTTACTGATTATATAGTTGCCATTTCTATTCTGGGTCATACATTGAAGCCATTCAACTTTTCCAAAGTGAGGTGACCTGTAAATAATGAAGATTTGCAGCAGGTATTCTTTCATTAGCAGCAAACTGCCTCTGCAGTTTACATCATTTCTCTTGTGTTGGCATAATTTACCAATCTCCTGAAATGTCTCTCACAGGACCAGGTTTCCAGACCCATTGCAATTTCATTTGCCTTCCTCTCAACACATTCCATCTCATGGGAGTTAAACTGTGGTGTTCACAGGTGTACACCATACTGCAGTTGAGCTCTGATCAAAGTGTACTATTCTCTCCTTTGGCCTGCACCCTGAACTTCTGTGGAGTTATCCTAGAATTATATTTCATTGTTGTTGTTACACCTCCACACATACAACACCAAGCCAGGTACCATCCATCTTATACTGATACTTCTGTTTTGTTTTTGTTTTCCTGCCTAAATGTAGAACTTTACATTTTCTCCTGTAGAAATGTATCTTAACTGTTTTAGCTATGTTTACCAATCAGTGAATAGTAATCATTATGCACTTTCAACCAGATTCTGACTTACGTTGGCCCTTTCCAGAGTTTTCTAAGTACAGTATAGAATATTCTGAAGTGGTTTACCAGTTCCTTCTTCTGGTGGTGCTCTAAGAGTATACAGATTGCCCAAGGCGACCTAGACTGGCTCTACTTGCAGGAGGCATGCTAGGGATTGAATGCCTGACCCCTGACTCCATGGCCAGGTATGCCACTGATTCCATCTTTGGAGGTATTTGCTATGCCTTTCAGTTTAGTATCATCTGCAAGTCATTGTTGAAACACAGCCGCCGCCGCCGCCCCCCAAACAAAATCATGTGCCACAGCATTTCTCACTTCTCGCCAGGATGATGAAGAGCCATTGCTGAGCACTCCATGGCCTGCCAGTTACAAATGCACCTACCATTAGCATCACATAGCCCACATCATACCAGCTTGTCCTGAAGAATACCATGAGAGACCTGCTGAAAGCCTTCCTGAAGGTATAGATGTGCTCTGTAACTGTCTTAGCCATCAAGAACAATTTACTTCTTCAGTCCAGTTAAGTGTAAAATTATTGTAACACAGTAGGTAGACTTTTTTTATATATAATATCTGAGTGACAATGTTTTAAAATGCTAAGTGAGTTCAGGAAATACATGAAATGTACATTAAGACCAAACCTTGATGATAACCCTATGTGTCCTGGAATGGTAACTTTCAGTATGTAGAAATTCAAAAGGTTCAGAAAAGTACTCCTGAACCCAGTCAATGGAAGTTGGGGCTTGCCCACAACAGCACACATGCCCACAGAAGGGCCTCTGCATGCCACCTCTGGAGCGCATGCCATAGGTTTGCCACCACGGTCCTAGATGGTTCAAAAAAGCTCCCAATGTCCGATCTTTTCAGTTCAAACAGATTTGACAGAGCTCTTTTAACCTTTCTTGCTTCTATGAGAAAGAAACTATAGAGTATTGTATTGGTTTGCAGCTTATCATTTCCGTCTGAAAGCACTGCAACTGGACTGGACAGTCATGATATATTTATTGTAATTAGGACCCAAAATTGTGAGCCATTTAACTATAACCTTTATCTTTTGTTGTTTTCCTAATATGAAGAGAAATGATTCCATTTTTGCAGTTACACTGTCTAGGTTTCTCTCTGCTTCTAACCTCTTAACAAAGCTTTGAAGAAGTTAGGATCCATATTTAGTCTGCTTCAGAAGAGGATCACTTTGATTTGAGTATTTCCCAAATCTCTCTGAACTCGGTACAAAGATGATAAGCCTTTCATGTTCCTCATTTATAGAGAAGTTTAAAATTCCTGACTTTTACTCATTTGCCTTATATCCAGAGAGGCTATAAAATGCAGTAAACTTTCTATAAGTTTAGTGGAAAGATTACTTGTGATTTTTGAACATGAGTTCAAGATCTGTTGTGCTAGAAGGTTCAGTTTTATAATTCATATGTAAACATGATTCAGGTACAGTAAAACATCGGATAATGCTAAAACTTGGCTCCACAAGTCTTGATGTTATCCGATTTTTAGTGTTATCCGATCCATGTTAAAATCCTATGGGATGGATCGGATAACGTTAAAGCTCCATAGAGATACATTGTAACCGCATGGGCTTTAGCGGTTGTTATCCGATCCATCACATAGGACCTTAACGTTATTCAATCCAATTCTCCTCCCCAGATTACTTAACGTTATGCGATTTTAGCGTTATCCGATCCAATCGTTATCCGGTGTTTTACTGTATTAGTATGAAGAGCTATCTTCAATTCTCTAACTGAATGTTGTAGTGGGGAAGGAATACCCTTTCACCAAAAGGTGTGTGCAAGAATATTGGCCAAATATTACATGTTTTTCTGTTGAATTATGAAAATGTCTAAATTAATACCCATGGACCTAAACAAAGTAGCTTTTTAAAATAAAAGATTGACCCATTCTACTCAATTAAATGCCCTTTTCACATCAGCTAAACCAAACAAATGGGTTTTCTCCCCCCCCTTAATGATTACATCTATAATATCATGAATGCTCAAAGACAAAATAAATATCTATGTGCCTGTACATGAAAATCCAGGTTATTTTGTATATGTGTGTATTTCCCCCCAAGTCTCAAATAACTGCTAAAGGAAGAACCAAGTTAGTTTCAGCCTGAAACTCTTCTTATGTCTGGGCAAACCTTAAGAAGCAACCTCTTCTTTTATTTGGTTATACTTTTCATCCAACTGCTGATTCTACTATAAATTCCCAAGACAAAGTTATATCTGCCACACACTGCTTCGTAGTTTTAAGAGTAGTCTATCGGCATACCATGCCAGCTGTAGTGAAGTCAGACCCTGAGGATGCCTCTCTACTGGTAATTACTGTGTGAACAGCAGTATCTCTGGAATGGGAGTATTGGTTGGAAGAGTACAGTCGTCACATAGGGGACACCTGAATGTGTTTACTTTCTTTGGGGAAGCTTCTTCTGTGACCCCAACTAGCAGGCAAACACCAGCTTCTAAAACTTGCATTTTCTATCTGAAATGGATCACAATCCACAACAATTATATCAAATGAACCATTCGTTTCAAAGGTGCCACAGGATTCTTTTTTGTATCAACTTCTAAAATATATCTGGAAAGAAAAATAAAGAGAGATCCTCACCACATCAACCGACTGGGCTGATTTACTAGTTGTTTATACTAGTGTATCCTTTGGCACATCTGTATCAGGACCTGAACTGGAGACCTTCAAACAGTATGTCCAAGAAAACCTAGCCAACAGTTGTTTGTTTCACTTGCAGAAATACTTGTGTTTCTTAAAACAATAAGGATAATTTAAAATAAGGATAGGTTTCTTTAATTCATTGTGTATTATTCAGCCTTAAACTAGACAGTAATCCAAAAAGGAGATACTCTTTGCCACTGATATTTGAACTTCTGGTGTTGGAGACAGAGTTCGTATGTTCAAGGGGCACACGCGTACCTGATTAAAATCAAATAGGAGTATGAATGGGAAAGTCTATATTAACCCCTACAGATCCTTGTAATACACTGCCATGCCCTCTCAGTTGACATATTCCCTTGCTATCTTCCAGAACTGTATAAATGAAGTTCTGAGAGACATCCTGGATATGATACTTTAATGCTGTCCTGATTTACTCCTGTGACAACCGTGCCCACCAAGTGTTAGGAAGATTTTGTGTGGCTCTAGAGCAGGGGTGGCCAACCCCCAGAACAGCTGAACAGGCCAGACCACACTCCCTGGAAGTGGAAGCGGGCGCATTCATGGGTGACATAAATGCACCCACTTCCACATTTATGTCAGCTGTTGGCCCATTTGCGCATGAACGGGCATATTTTATGGGTGACATAAATCTGCCCATTTCTACTTCCAGGTGTGAGGGAGATGGTGACGGGCTGGTTGGAATGGCATCACAGGCCAAGTCTGGCCTACGGGCCATAGGTTGGGAACCCCTCCTCTAGAGGAAATGAATTCAGCAAGGGGAACATTTATTTTCTGGACTTTGTCCTGTTAACAGGATCATCAAAGATAGCCAGTAAAACCTGAGATTTGCAAATTGCTATCTTGGCTTCATTCTCCATTTCTCCTAGAGGATGTCTCTGTTCTTCTGTAGTATCTTCTGTAGAAACCAAATGCGTCTAAAACTTAGCATTCTAAAATAACCATATATATCTGCCCTAGGCCAGGAGGTACAATCTGATAGAATATATGCCTGAGATGTAGCAGTAGAGGTTATGCTATCTCAGTTAATGAGGAAAGCAAAAGATTTTCTGCCAGAACAGTAACCTGAGGTTACAGCGAAGGAACTGATGAATATTGAGCACTTAGGAATTAACTGTCCTGCCTGAAGAATTGCTACTTCTGTTACTACCTCCAGCTCATTCCACAGAATCTGTAACCCTTCAGAATTAGGTTCTGTTTATTCTGTTCTATTAAAATATCTATGCATGGCTCATGAAAGAAGAGATGGTATCAGAGAACATGTTATTGTGAAACAAAGAGGAAAGTGTCTCCTATAAAGCAGGACTAAATGTACGGTATCAGGGTTTTAGGGTTAGATCCCTCTTAGTCAGGAATGTTGCTATGATGTAGCAAAGAAAAGGCTGGCTTGATATCTCAGTGAGTTAGAGGTTGGGGATTTAGTTCCCCACTATGCATCTCAGAAGATGGGATGGTAAACCATTCTTAAATGCTCTTACCTAGAAAACCATGAGAAGGATTGAGATAGGTTAGATCTGACTTGATGGCACACAAAAATAATAATTTCATGTCAGAGATAACTCTGGGTTGAAAGGATTTTTCCTGGAGAAACTCTGCTGAGGGTATGCCCGAATGAGGCTCCTTTCATGTCCCTGTGCAGCCCTCATGTATCAAAACCTGACCTTCCAGCCTCCAGCTCAGCGTCTTAACCATTAAACCAACCAAAGACTGAGAGCGCTTCTGATCAGCTTCTTGTTTTGATTGCTGGATACAAAAACAGATACTAAGGCTACAAAACAAGCTGTAGAAAATTGATCATGCCCCCAGCATGTGCTCACAGAGAAGACAGGTAGTACTGGCTGACCCAGGGTAACATACAACTGGAGTCACTGTAGTTCTTCTTGTCTAGGGTATTACAAATGTAAATGGATGATAAAACTGGTATCAACCAAATTGATGTGTCTCATTCCCAGGATCATATCCTAATTATGCACCAAAAGAAAAATTACCTAGATACCAAAGTGAATGTGAATTAGAATGAATAATGTTTATTCTGCATTGTTTATACTATGCACATCTTCAGAATGTAAATTTTCTAATTATATTAGCAATATCCTGTTGAAAATGTAACTGCTGATGCAGATGTATCTGCCCCACCCATTCTGGTTTATGTCCAACTTATAGATGCAGAACTGAAGATTGGTCTGATCCTGGCAACAGGAGTTTTGCTTGCATGAGACAATAATGAATACCTCCTTGTGCCAAGAGCAGAAAATTATGGGCTGCTACATGTTTGGAAACAACCCAATAGGATTCTGCCCTTTGTGTCTTATTTTGTTTTAACAAAAATTTGACATACAGTAATACCTCGCATAACGAATTTAATTCGTTATGCGAGGTTGCTCGCTATGCGAAACAAACACAATTCCTATGGAAAAACTCGCATAACGAACATTTCAAGGGGGAAAACTCGCATAGCGGAAAAATGCTATGCGAGTTTTCCCCATAGAAACGCTTGTTATGCGAGTTTTTCCATAGGAAAAGTCCGACTCACATAGCAAAAATTTTCATTATGCGAGTCAGACTGCTTAGCAAAAAACTTGCTCGTTATACGAGTTTTTCGCTAAGCGAAACGCTCGTTATACGAGGTTTGACAGTACTGAAATAACACCGGAGGGGGAAAGAGAAAAATAAATAAGAGTGTCTTTAGTATGAGCAACTGAATCAGTTGGAGTTGAAGTCTAATATATAATTACTTTGGGAGTAATTTCCATTTTCAGTCAAACTCCTCTCCAGGTAAATAGGATTGGATTAGGCAGTATTGTACAGTTGAAATGTAGGGTGAAAACCAGATTGAACACTCCCTAGCCACTCAAAAATTGTCATTAGGTTCTCATTTCCTAGCTTTGACTATATCTGTTAATGTTAGTGAGAACTCATATCATTATTTTCATTGTTAATGTTTTTATTGTGTTGTTATTTATTTCACGATCTGATATAAGAGATGATATTTTATTATTTCAGTTACATGTGTCAAAACATACTTGTAGCGGGATGTGACTAGGAGATTGCCAGTGTCTTTGTGGAAAACCTGAATGTTTAAGGGAGACTCAGAAATAGAGGAGATGACATTGTGAAAGAATTGAGTTAGTAGAGGAAGAAAAGTCTAGGTCAGTGGTCTGCAAATAGTGGCTCTCCAGGTGTTTTGGACTTCAATTCCCAGAAGCCCAAGTCAGCACTACTGTTGATCGAGGCTTCTGGGAATTGAAGTCCAAAACACCTGGAGAGCCACTATTTGCAGACCAAGGGTCTAGGTCTATCATATATACTCAACTATAAGTCATCCCGAATATAAGTCAAAGTACCTAATTTGGACCTCTAAAACTAGGAAAATAGATTGACCTGAGTATAAGTCGGGGGTGAAAAATGCAACAGCTGTTAGTGAGTTTCAATAATTAAAATACATGAAAATACAGTATGATTAATTAATTTAGACATTTGTGTGGGTATGTTTTTGAGCATTTATGTTGACCCAAGTATAAGTCGAGTCCCATTTTTGGACCTCATTTTGGGGTCTAAAAACCCGACTTATACTCGAGTATATGTGGTAACTGAAATTGGATAACTAAAGCTTATGGGCAAGGATATGCCAGAATATGAGGATGGGGCAATAAAAGAAGTAAGGGCTGAATGTTCTTGGAGATAAGATGGGAGACTCATGGGAAACACAGTGGAATGTGGAAGTCCTGCCCAATGATGTCTAATTGGAAGCCTCTGGTTTTTCTCAGCTCTTTCAGTGTTGATGCCCGACCCAGCCCAAGACATTTCCCTGTCCAAGACAAAAGGTAGAATGCCACAGGTAGAAGCAAACAGCAAGACCTTGCATAGAAAAGCAAACTGAACAGGCTGTTCAACACTTAGACAGCATTCCCCACTACCATTGACAGCAACAGGCTAACCCTCTTAACACAGATGAATGGCTTGGGGTGGGGCATTGGGGGAGAAATGGTTGAGCAATGGACACATACCAGCTCCAGCCATATTGTCACCTGAGGCATTGCTTTACTTTGCCTATTGATAGGACCAGCCCTCATTGCTTCTTTAGCACCACTCCTTCCTCTTAAAATGCACCCTTTCCTCTCTGTTCCCCTCCCCACAAGCTCTTCGTCTCCATTTAGGTCAGCTCAAAACTAACCTAACCTAAGCCTTTCCCTTTAGAACATTAGGTTGTAGAATGTTAACTTTGGCAATACCTGTATCTTGTAACTAAATTTGACAACGTGTATCTGAGCTGGTTACAGGCAAACATGCAAAAAGGATGAGGGAAGGGTACAAAGCAGCACAAAGACAGATGGATGGACAGACAAACTGGTAAGTCCCACAGCAGAAGATAAAGTCAGATCAGTGGGTAGGGAAAGGAGACACATTTCTCTCTCCAGGAGAGAAAATAAGTTCTTCAGTGTATCTTTTTAAATCATGGTTAGGCTTGCATTTCTCTTAAACTATTTTTAAGGGGGATTACTAACCATTTCCAACTCTTTTTTTCCCTAACAAAATTGTGAATTAAATCTACTAGAAGCTTCCAGGAGTGGTGATTCACCTTTTAAATAGGTCACACAACACACACACCTTGAATAATTCCTGAACACTTCTTTTTTTCAAAATGGAAAGTAGTTCTCTACCCACTTGTTTCTGCTGTTGTTTTTTGTTTGCAGAATTTTGGGGGAGAGTTTGTTTTTGTTTATTTGTTTGTTTTTATCTTTCTTTAATCTGTGAGGCTGCCTGTTATTGGAAAATTGGTTTCCAAAACTGCCAAATATGTCCACCCTGTTTTAAATACTGGAATTGTAGACATTGGGAAATAAGCAGTGGCGTAGCGGGGATGGCGGCTCGCCCCGGGCAGCACTTTTTTGGGGTGGCAAAATTTCACAATAAATAATAATAATATCTTGTAACTAAAATTTTGAACCATTTCATTTCATATTTTTGTTGTACCTACAATTCGGACCCATTAAAATGAGCACTGAATTTTTTATTATTTAATCTGTGACAGAACCGGCGAATCCCCTTTCTTTAAATGAGTGTAGTCATCTTGCTCGCTCTAGCGACTGGCAACACCCTCTGTACTAACCAGTTGCCTTGTGGTAATTACCCGTGCTTTATTTTGTGCTCGGATTGTTCATGACAAATATTCAGTGAGAATTAATTATTCATATAAAGAGTAGAGTTCAATATTGTCTAATAACACCTGCAAATTAGGATATGGTGCGGGGAAGTCCCTTTGGGAAGTCTGTCCATGACGGCAAATTTGGCCTTTGTTCTGGGTGGCTGAAACCCATGCTACGCCACTGGAAATAAGTATACTGTATAGTACTTTTAAATGTGATTCACTATATTTTAAAAAGGGGAGTATGGACATAGGTGGATATTTTTGTTTGTATAAAACCTAACTGCACTGAATCCAAACATTACAGATTTCTTTAACTAGAAAGTAATGTGGTAAGCATGTTTGACTCCAAAATTCTAATCCCCAAATGAAAACAGTATTTAAATTGGGAGGCATGATTTGAAAAATGAGGTCTCACAGGAACACTTTATAATATTTTATAAATTTTCCCACAAAACAATTTTAAATCAAAAATTAGTGTTGTAGAACCACCCTGGATTCAAGAGAGAAGCAGATTGTAAATATAGTAAAATATAAAAACAAGGGAAATCTATTGAAACAGAACTCTCTCCCCATATTTTTGGTCTTTACTGAATGAATCTGAGTGTTATGCGTCAATGAAAGATGGAAAGGTATTATCACAATTTTCTGCTTGTTTGGTGGGGTTTATTCTAAAAGGAAAGGTAAAAAGTAAAAATATTTAGGTACAAAGAAGGAGAGAAATCTTCTACCATGGCAATAGTTGGTTCAAGACAATATTTTGGTAGGAGTGGCTTTCTATGATCTCTTACACACTGTTAGAACTTCCTTCTTTTATGTAGCTGTTTAAAATGGTGAACCTTGCCCTGGTTTCCTCTATGGCAGTGGTGGCGAACCTAAGGCACATGTGCCAGAGGTAGCACTCAGAGCACTCTCTGTGGGAACTTGTGTAGTCACCCTAGCACAGAACTGGCCCTTCCCCTCTGCCCAGCAGCCCAATGGGAGCGTTTCCTCCCTGCCCCAGCACAGAGTTCATCCCACCCCTCTGCCCAGCAGCCCAATGGGAGCGTTTCCTTCCTCCCTTGTTGTGTTGGCACTTTATGAAAAATAAGTGATGTTTGGGTTACAGTTTGGGCACTTGGTCTCTAAAAGGTTTGCCATCACTGCTCTATGGCCATGCTAAAACATGGATAGAAAATATGCAGACCTCCAGAAGTTGCTAGAAATTCATTTGAAGCCTATTGCTCATGTGTAGAAGCAGAGAATACACAGCAAATTGCTCCGATGGTGTAAGAAGCTTTTGAGAACTGCTTTTACATTCAGTTGTAAATGCTGCTTTTATACAACTCATCCCTAGAATAAATGAGGGGTGGAGGCCAGTAAAACTCATAATGCAACCTTGCACATACCGTATCTTATTGAATTCACCCAAGCTTTCTTTCAGGTAAGTGCATGTAGGGATGAAAACAACGATTATATGTGATATAAAAACAGCGGACAAAGTTTTTGCAGGTAAATATGCCCCCTCATCTTACTAGGGAGCTGCAGTGGCTTAGTGGTTAAGAAGCTCACTTTGATAGCTGGAAGGCTGGCAAGTCGGCAGTTCAAGAATGGGGTTCTCCATGACAGACTGAGCACCCGTGTCTGTCCCAGCTCTTGGGGACATGAAAGGAGCAGAGTTTCTTCTGCAATAATCCTTTCAATCCAGAACAATTTCTGATACAAAATTATTATTATTATTATTATTATTATTATTATTATTATTATTATTATTATTATTATTATTATTATTATTATTATTATTATTAGGAAGAAGAAGAATCCCATTTATACCCAACCCATCTAGAAGGTAATCCTACTCTGGGTGTCTAACAAGACAAACTTGCATATTAGAAACATATTAGAAACACATATTAAAAATGCAAAAACCCTATTGGCGGCGGGGAGAGACCAAATAGGAAACCTAGCGCTGAGCCATTGTCGAAACCTTCTCAAAGGCTTCTTTAAAAAGAAACGACTTGAGCTGCTTTCTGAAAGTAGACGGGGATGGGGCCTGGTGCAATTCAACTGGGAGGGTGTTCCATAAAGTTGGTGCTGCCACTGAGAAGGCTCTTCTCCGAGTTGTGGCCTTCCTTGCCATTTTTGGGTTTGGCACTTGAAGCTTCACCGTCTGGGAGGATCGAGTGATGTGGGGTGATGTCCTGAGGGGAAGACGTTCTGCCAGGTAGGAAGGTCCCAAACTGTTTAGGGCTTTAAAAGTTAGAATTAACACCTTGAACTTGATATGGAAAGGGATGGGTAACTACTGCATTCCTGTTTGTATCAGTGAAGAGGATGGAGGCCTTGCAGATATTTTGGCAAAGCATCCTAATCACATTCAGTGGCGAGGAAGTAGGAGCTGCAAGCCAGGACTACAGGCAACAGTGGTGCCTCCATTGTTGCAAGTGAGGTACTGTCCCCACCTCTGAGGCTGAGACCACACCCCTAACCAGCAACATGGGCCAAACGTAAAACTGACTTCTGAATTGGAGTCCATTGCAATTTACACTGGTTTCCAATCCCTCAGTTATTCTAATATGTTTTAAGGACATTTGAAATCTAATGCAAAGGAAGCTGAAAGAAGACACTCCTGCCTGCCTCCTGACCAGAACCAGAGTGCTTCTCTCTCTGTGTATATTTATAGCAATTACACCTATACACTGCCCCATAGAGCTTAGTGCACTCTCTGGGCAGTTCACAAGTTAATTAGCATTTTGTCCCCAACATGCTGGGTACTCATTTTACCAAGAGGTTCACCAACAGCCAGAGGACCTCCTTTTGCCCACCCTGTTACCACAATTCAAAATGGCTCAAAAACAACCACAGAACACAATAAATTATAAGAAGCATAAGTGCACAAATGTAGCAGGAGCTCAAAACACTGAAGAAGTAATAAAGTGTCATAATGCACATTTTTATGTTGGAAGGCAGGGTCATTAGCATGGCTTACATTTTCACTGATGGAATATCTACTTTATATGTAGCAAAGAGGCTCATGGATTTTATATTGTTTTATTTTATTTTTGTGATTTTTATCTTCTGGATGCTGATAATGTCCCATCGTAATGGAATCTGTACTAAAGACGAAGTCACCCCAGAGTGTGTTCTCTCACCCCATGCCCCAGGGTAATTGGTTCATCTACATCATAGCAACTGGCAGTGAGGACCCTCTGAGCATATTTCAGGTAAAATATGTGGTAAAAAAAGATTCTCTCCTTCTCTGCAACTGCAGGATGAAAAGGTATAATGACTTATCAAACAGCCACCAGCTTTCATTTTCTGAGGGAAGCGTTCTTTTTCAGTTTAAAGTAACTGCTAACACTTAGATCTGGAATATCACAGTGGTTGAACTATGAACCAGAAGCCTCTTACCTACATATCCTAGCATAGAACAAATTGTGTAACTTTTGGAGGCAAATTGCTCCAAATTAAAAATGGCCATTGATACTATCAGTTGCATACTGAGTTGCTTTGCAAGTCATAGAATGCCATAGCATTTTCCAGTTTTGACCAGAAGGTCCAACACGCCGAGTCTGTCATCCTTCAAGATTACTCTAGATAATAGACTAGATCTGCTTTTTCTCATCCTCAGTCCTTGTATATGAAGTGTGGATATTATTCTGAAGGCCAACTTAGTTTAGAGCAGGGGTGTCCAACCTACGGCCCATGGGCCAGATCTAGCCCCCAAAGCCAATTCGTCCATTTGGACGCATTTTACTTCTGCTTCCCGGAGTGATGAGGGCGGTTATGGGCAGGATGAATTTGCATCGGACTGGATCCAACCCATGGGGCATAGTTTGGGCACCTCTAGTTTAAGCAGAGAAAATGGCAGCTTACAATTTATCTCATCCTGTTGCAAAAAAAAGAAAAGAACAGATTGCAAGGCGTGTTTTAATTCTGCTTCTGGTGGGAGGAACCATGTGACCGGCCCGCTGAACTGCGTGACTGGCCCACTGAACCACATGACCAGCCCATGGCCTGAAAAGTTTGAGCACCCCTGGATTAGATGGCTGTTCAAAGTAAGCAACATACCACAAAGGAATTTGAATGCTCTTAATGGGCACAAAGCTGAGCGAGTTGAGGAGGATGGTGGAGGACAGAGGTGCCTGGCGGACAGTGGTCCATGGGGTCGCAAAGGGTCGGAATTGACTGTGCAACTGAACAACAAAAGGCTACCCAAGTCTGAAATGTGATCCTTGCCAAGAGGCAGAAGTGATCTGGCATTGGGGGACTTTGAAATGCGACTGGTCAACTCACTCAGGTAGTCTGCCTGTCAAATACAGAAAATAACTTCTAAATGCAGAAGGCAAATTTTGATTTCAGTATGGAAGTTGGGGTGAAATTGAATCTAACAAAGAGAAACATTCTAGTTGGACAGGCAAAATCTTCTCTCTTACCTGCTATCTCCATCTTGTGGCAAGTTGCTGTCAGTAATATTGAAACTGGTTCCTATTTACCACCTGTGCATAGATAGTGATAATCTACTGAATATTTTCTCCAGTAACAAAGACAGTAGAGATGCAGGTACCTCATTTATAAAACTACTGACACTCCCATAAGGTTTCCAGGACTACTAATAAACATTATAGGAAGGTTTGCAGCCCATGCAGGGCTTGTGTTAGTGTTAATATATGTCTCAACCTCAGAATGGAGTGGTATGATTCATTCTCCAAATATGCATCTACACCATTTTGTTGTGGATCCTCATTGGTTTCTTTTTGTCAGGGAAGTCGTGAAGTGAGACATGTACAAGAAGTCTCAGACTTCTGACAACAGTGTACCTTTGCTTTGTGTCGGTTTGGTTGTTGAGCCATTTTTAGCAGGTTCCAGGGATCCTCATGCAATATGCCCCACTCTTTCCGATCACCCATATATGAATTTGTTCCTATCGCTCATATATGAATTTGAGCTCCCATCTTTAACCCACCTTCTGCCAACCTAGCAGTTCAAAAGCAAGAAATTGCAAGTAGATAAATAGAGACCACTTTGGTGGGAAGATAAACGGTGTTCCGTGCGCTCCGGTGTCTAGTCACGCCTGCCACATGACCACGGAAACGTCTGCAGAAGCAGGCAGTGCTGGCTCTTCGACTATGAAACAGAGATGAGCACTGAACTCTACAGTTGGATATGACTTGCTTTCAAGCAAGGGTGACCTTTACCTAAAGATCTTATTTTTAAAATTTGTTGCTTGAATTAGTGACAAAGCGGTAAATAATGAAGTGCTAGCACAGATGACAACAGGAGTTACTCAGCATCAGGAGATTCAATAAACTGGTCCACAAGGAATCTGTCTTTTGTAAAACTAGTTAGCCTTAACTGCTTATTTAGTTGAGCCAAACCTTTGAGATTGAAAGGGAGACATTTAGAGCTAATCTGAACAATCTATTGTTGCTGATTGCTGTGGGAAGCTGTATAGTTGTGCATGTGTGTCTGTTATTCTGCTTGAGTAGGCCCTTCTCCCTTTGACCCCTGAATTTGGTGTATATAAACCATGCCTGTAAGTTTCACTCCTTGTCTGAAGAAGTGGACTTGATCCACGAAAGCTAACAATAAAAATATAGCAGTTAGTCTTTAAAGTCCTACAGTGTTTTTATTTTGTTTTCTGATATATTTAGTAACAAGTCTCTCTCTTTCTATCTCACACACCAATATTTCATCTTAAACAGGAATAGATCATAAGAGTATATTGTGGCTGAGAAAATTTGGTCCCCTAGCTACTTTGATGATTGCAGCTATGTTCAGAAGGAAAATGGAGGTGGAGTGAGGTGAGGCCATATGATGTCACTCCCTCTGCCATTTCGTTTCAAAACTGCAAGCCGACAACATTAATTACAATCAGTCTGGAGTATAATTTTTCCCATAGCTAGCTACATGGTGGGAAAGTTTTCCTCCTTATTTATTTGATATTGCTTGAACCTGGAGGCTTCCAGTCAAAATAAGGAAGAAGACTGTATATCTTTAGAATAAAAGGCTCCGGAAGAATTGTATGCTTTCTATGTATCCGGCCTTGAACTGTTGGCAACTTGTGCAGTTTAGACTGTCTGGAACAAAAGCAGCTGCCTCTGCTGAAGGACCTTGTGGATGGAAGAATTGTGCTCCCAAAGAGAAGATGTTTGTGGTGGTTGGCGACTCCCTCCTGAGGAGACAGAAAGGGTAGTTTGCAGACATGACAGGATGTCTCAAAGCACAAGCTTTCTTCCTTGTGAAAAGATAACAGGATATATCTTGACTTGCCCAAGCTTAACAGCCATTAACCCTTGTTTGGGATCCAACAAATGATCGCATGAGATGCCGCCGTGAATGAATATCAGGTTCTGAACTGAAAGGTTAAGGTCCTCAAGATGGATGCATTAGTTTCATCTCACTCACAGTGAAGGCCACAGCCTCAAAGGTGAGAGGGAAACGCAAGAAGTGGATGATAGGCTGTGCAAATGGTGCTGCTGACAAAGGTTTAGGTTCTTGTACAACCCGTAGCACTATTCAGGCATTAGAATAATACCTGGCTTCCTCAGCATACTTGGGCACATTGAATGCTTCTCACGTTCTAGTGTTGCTTTCTTTATGCAGTGACCAAGGAATCTAAAAAGGACAATTACTGCTTATTAGAGAGTCTCTGCATGAGGAGGAGGAACTTGTCTTCCTCAGACTCTAGGTCAGTGATGGTGAACCTTTTAGACACCGAGTACCCAAACTGCAACCCCACACTTACTTATTTATTGTAAAGTGCCAACACGGCAACTGGGGAGGGCTGCTGGGCAGAGGGGCGGGGTGAACTCTGTGCTGGGGGGAAAAGGAGGGAGCGTTCCCATTGAGCTGCTGGGCAGAGGGGTGGGACAAACTGTGCTGGGGTGACCACAAGGGTGCCCGCAGAGAGGACTCCAAGTGCTACCTCTGGCACACGTGCCATAGGTTCACCATCACTGCTCCAGGTGATGCAAGGCTGGGATGGGTGACAGGGAGAACTAAATATAGGAAATTAGGCTTGTATCTTCAAAGTATCTCTGATATATGTAGTTTATACTTCAGAAGGAATGAGAAGACCATGTCGTTATCATGATGACAAGTACTGTACTGGGGATAGGAGCATGAATGAAACCAGGGTCACAGTACTGGTACCCAGTGATCTAGAAAAATTAATAGTAAAGGAACAGTTGGAGACGAACAATCCATGCCTCAAAGTACAAGCCAAGAGTTTCAGGCCAGGATGGTTAGAAAGTTTGTATGAAATCATCCAGTCACTCTGGATGAATTAAGGTCTCCAGGGACTGAAGAATATCATTCTGTGGCATTCAAAGAACTTGTAGATGCAAACTGAGAAATACTTTATATAGAGTTCGAAATATATTAGAAAACTCCTGAAGTGCCAGTAGAGTAGAAGTTGTCAAATGTTGTCCCCATTCTCAAAACAGGAAAAGCAAGAGCTAGGCAACTATGTGCAAGTTAGTTTAACATAAATACCTGGTAGGTTCTACAACACATCACTAGGTAACTCATTTGTGAGTATTCAGACAATAACATTATGACTACAAAGAGCTAACACAGATTTCTGAAGAAGCGGCAACAGGCTTAATAGTATCTTCTTTTTGTAGTTATTACCTTGATAGATCACGGGAATGCTGGGATATAATAGTATATTAGCTAAAATCCTGTTCTTTATTGTAGTAGGTCACACTAGAGGAGATCAGTTGAATCAGGGAAGATTTGGCGAGAACTCGTCCATAAATTCCATTAATTCAGGTGAACCTGTTGTAGTTGTGTCTTAGCAAATTTCAACTAGAGTAAGGCTGGCAAAGGTCGCCTTTGTTTGAAAGTCAGTCATATCCGACTCTAGGGTTCAGTGCTCATCTTCATTTATAGCCAAAGAGCCAGCACTGTCAGCTTGTGCAGACATTTCCATGGACATGTGGCAGGCATGACTAGACAACATAGTGCACGGAATGCTGTTTACCTTCCCACTAAAGTGGTGTGTATTTATCTACTTGCAATTGCTTTTGAAATGCTAGGTTGGCAGGAGCTGGGACAGAGACAGGAGCTCACCCCATCTTGGAACCCTTGGGTCTCAAACTGCTGACCTGCCAACCTTTCAGTCATCAGCATCTTAACCTATAATCCAAATCAATGGGACTTGCAGAGGAGTTGACTCAGCAAATCCATACTGATTCAATGAGTCTACTAAAATGTGACTTACTACAATAAACAACTAGATTTCAGCTATAGTATCATGGTCTAAGACACACCATGGTCTATGGTGTGGTAGCGTGGCCAAGAGCAAGCTGTCCTTCCCCCAGTCCCTTTTGATACTGACAGATATGAAACCAGGCAGGAGACAGCATCTTCCATAGTCTGATTATTTTATTGAGGATGTAAAGTCATTCATCAGCAAATGGTGCCAAAATAAGAAACCTAACTAGAAATCAAGGAGAGTTTTCACCCTAACCCCCAGAACTCCCGTACCCACCAGGTGTGGTGGGATACGAGTTCCTTCTCCCCTTAGAAAAGAAAAGAAAAAGAAATCCAAACCAGCAAAAAGCCTGCCACCCAGGCATTACATTGAATATATATTGTTACATCATTCCAGAACCCGTTCTCCACCTCCCTCCTGCCCCTGACAGATGCCACCCAATCCCCAGCCCTTTTGGGGGTAATTAGTTGCCCTCACTCATCCTGCCACAACCCCAACCATCTTTCCCACTCTCTCTGGCCTACTCCCTCCTCCTCCTGATTATCTTAGGCAGACTAGGATACATCTCCAACCTTCCTCCCACGGCCACCTGGGCTCCCATGGGAACAGAGAAGTAAAAAACCTCTTCCTACGGGCGGGGCAACTCACTCCTAGCCTTACACTTGGTATAGTAATACTATATTAAATTTTGGCAAGATTTTTCACATTGTTGTGATAATGTTCTTTGCAAGCTGATAAGATCAGAGTGTGATGACACAAGTGTTTGATAGGCATGAGGCTGACCAATGCATGGTACCAAAAAGCCATTCAACAGTAGCTTCTATTCAATATGAAGAGGTGAGCAGGGTGTCAAATCGCATCTTTTTCCCAGTGCTAGTCAACATCTTAGTAAATGAGTTAGAATAAAAAATAGGGTGGGTGCTTATTAAATTTGCATATGAAATTGTGAAGAGTAACTAATACCTCACAAGACTAGAACTGCATGGTCTGAAACTTAATACAGTGGTACCTCGCTTAAAGAGCATAATGTGTTCTGTGGCTTTGCTCTTTAAATGAAACACCATTATGACTTGGGGGGGGATTGTGAACCCCGATTTAGTTGTTAAGGGAGTTTTTGGTTGGTTTTATTTGTCAAGCGAGACGATCATTCAGAGAAAATTCTGCTCTTTAAGCAAGTTAGTGTCTAAGCGAGGCGCTCTTTATGTGAGGCTTTACTGTAAAAGGAATTTCAAGCTTAAAGTGAAATATGAAACATAGGTATGGGATAGATGACATCTGGTGTGATAGCAGCACACATGAAAATTTTGTTTAGCCAAACAACAGTCAACATTGTGGTATAGTATTTAGAAAGGCTAATACAATGCTAGTCTGCATCAACAGTATCCAGCTCACAAAAACATAACTATACAGTATTCTGTTTTGTCAGACCAGGCATATTTTCTTACAGAAAAAAGATTGATGGATTTTTAATTTAAGTATGCAATTTATCAGTACAGATACAACCAGAAAAGAGGGGAAATTGAGAAAAATAAGGGGAGAAAGAGAAGGAGAGAGGAAAACAATTATTTATCGTAGTTAATAATATTGACGATCACACAATTATACTCACATATTACTGCAAGCAGTCTAGATGGGGAAGAACTAAAGTGGCTGCTCTGGGATGTAGATCAAATATACATTTCAGGTGACTGCATAGTGGATGATGAATGTGGTCTATCCAAACTTTATGTATAAGAGGACATCTGTTATATCAAAGATTGATCTGAAATAACAATAATATAAGTCATAAACTCTGACCAAATGGAAGTGCAATCATATTAGTAAAGGTAAATGTTACATGCCTTAGAAAGGCATTATCTGTATTACATTTGAAACAGCTGGCTGAAACAGCTGGTTTCCTACCAAAAAAGGGTGCTGTAATTTCCAATGGGTTCCAGACAGTTCCTCTAACAGTGGAGGAGATGTCAAAATGCTCATCAGCGATGATGGGCCACAATATACCAAAAGGTGCTGTATTTAGTGCTAAAAAATCCCACCCACTTCTTTCATTAAAATGTCTGCCTCTCTGTTTTCAACACTGCTAAATAAATCTAGACCAGTATTTCCCAACCTTTCAATTTCCAGAAGCCTAAGTCAATTCCCCGCTGTTCAGCCAATGTACTGACTTGGGCTCCTGGGAAATTGACGTCTCCCTGTGGGACGAGTGCCCCACGTTGTGAACCACTGATCTAGACTAATTGGTGAGATACTATGCCAAGACCCCTTGACAGCAGAAGTTACAGGTGATGCAAGTGGAAAGATCCAGTCCTTCAGTTAGCCTGGATCCAAGCTGTAAAAGACTATAAATTATAACAATGCACTCTGAATTGATCATGGATACAGACTAGCAGCCAGTGAAGTGGTTGCAGCAAGAGTGGTTGCAACATGATATCCCTGTAACTGGCTTCAGGCAGAAGTCAGGTTGTAGCCTTGTGGAGCAACTAAAAATTCCAGATTGTCCTCAGAGGCTGCTCAGCTAGTCACTTTACACAGTGGTGGGTTGCCAAATTTTTTGCTACGCCACCGTGGGAGGAGCCGATGTCATGGGTGGAGCCAATATCATGATGTCATGGGCGGAGCCAATGTCATGATGTCATGACATTGTGGGCAGAGCCAAAGAAAAAATAAAAATTAAATAAAAATACACATTAAAATTAAAATAATCAACCAACCCACCCCAAACACAAACCTGTCACTTACCTGGCCTGGGGTTGGGGAGCAAGCACTAGGCAGACAGGCAGGAAGCACAGCAGCGGGGCGGCAAACTGCCACTGCAGCGCGGTGACCTGGCAGCGCGGCACGGCGAGGAAAGGCCACTGCCGCCACTTCTCCAGGCACTGCCTGGGCCCTTTCTGGGCAGCCAAAATGGCTGCCTAGAACTGCGCATGCGTCAAACCTCCATTTGTCGCATGTGTACTTCTATTTTTTGAGTATGCATGCATCAAATGGTTGTTTGATGCATGCGCAGTTCCAGGCAGCCATTTTGGCTACCTGGAAATACACTTCCGGAGGGCAGCCAGAGAGAGCAGCCGGTGATCCCCTGGAAAGCTGCTACCGGTTCGAACCGGTAGCAGCCCATCACTGACTTTACAGTAATTCAAACAGGATATAATTAAAGCATATCTTACTGTGTGCAAATCTGGCATCTGAGGGAAAGGGTGCTCTTTAACTATGCAGAAGCACTCCTCACCGCCACCATATATTTATTATTTAATTAAAATATTTTGCCCCATGGATGGGCAGCAGGGTAGATGCTGTACCACATTTATGTGATCCCCAGTTATCTACCTGCTGTGCACATTTTGGACCTGCTAGAGCCTTTAGACATTTTCCAAAGGCAGCCCCATGTAGAGCATGTTACAGTAATCCAGCCATGATGTAACTAAGCATGAGTCACTGAAGCCAGATCAGACTTCTCCAGGAACAGGTGTAGCTAGCACACTAGTTTTAAGTCCAAATGTATTACTGGCCAGTGTTGAAACCAGGCTTAGAGACAAAGGAGCACACCCATGCTATGCACCTGTGTTTTCAGACAGTGTAACTTCACCCAACACAGGGTGGATCTCTATTCCTCAATTTGTCTTTTTACTGATCTGGAGTACTTCTTTGTCTTGTCTGGATTAAGTTTCAGTTTATTCATCCTCATCCAGTCCATTATTAACACCAGACACCAGTCTAGAACTGAAACAGCTTCCTCAGATTTAGCTGGAAAGGCAGAGGAGAGAGAAAGTGAGGTGGTGTCATCACATCACATAACACTGAACCCCAAAACTCCAGGAAACCTTTCATGTAGGTGTTAAATAGCATGGGGAACAAAATGCTGAGGAACCTCACAGGCCAATGGCCCGCGTGTCAAATGGGTGTTTTCCAGCACCACCTTCTGAGTTATCTCCTCTAGGAAGGACTTGTTGAAAGAGTGCCTTCAAATTCCATCCTGGAGAGATGGCCCAGAAGTTTACCATGGTCAGTTGTATCAAAAGACACTGAGAAGCCCAGCAGAACCAACAGAGATATATCCCCCTTGTCCAACGCCCAAAAGCGACCAAAGCAGTCTCAGTCCCATAACCAGGCTTGAAACCAGAACAAAATGGATCTAAATTAACCCATCTCATTCTAGAGCTGAGAAACCATGACTCACTCTAGCACCTTGCCCAAGAATGGAACATTAGAAACTAGCCCTGTAATTATCTAAGCCCTAAGGAATCCAAGGAGGGCTTTTCCAGCAATGCTTTACTCCTGTCTCCCTTAAGCATGCTGGGATCTTACCATGCCTCAAAAGAAGCATTTCTCCTGCCAACTCAGTCAGTCACTCTCTGTTAGCTCTTATAATCTGGGCCTGCAGCCTCAGGGATGAATCCAGGAGAATGCTCAAGTGAATAACTAAGATTTCAGCAAATGTAACCTCATCTAACATGGACTTAACTCCTATTTCCTGATCTGTCTTATGAGTGACTAAGACAGTGTTTCCCAACCTTTGGTTTTTGGACTTCAATTCCCAGAAGCCTAAGTGAGTACATTGGCTGATCAGTGCTTTGGGGAATTGAAGTCCAAGTTAGGAAACACTGCACTAAGAGCACCTCTATCTTGCCAGATTGAAGCTTCGGTTTGTTTGCTCTCATTCAGCCCCTAACAGATATCCAGCATTGGTTTAGACAGTGAGAATAGCTTCCTTGAAATTGGATGAAATAGAGAGACAGAGTTGGGTGACATCAGTACAGGAGGAAAGGTTTTATTTAAATTCGATTTGGGGGGGGGGGTATTTCAGGTGACCCTTCTTCCATTTCAGGGTCTTATATGCACCATACTTGTAAGAACCCTGTCTCTTTTTTTTTTTTTTTGGGGGGGGGGAGTCTCATTTGTGTACACGCACTTTGGATTCTGTCCCTAGAGACATTTAAAGCCCTAAAGAAACCTCTGAACTTAGCTCAGCTCAGCTTAGCAGCATCACATCACGTCCTCAGCAGCAGCATTATATAAACAAGCAACCTCATCATTTCTCACCCTTGACATCACCAGAGTGCTACCAGCCACGGCAAGAAACAGTACCATTCATTTTTCATCACTGTTCATTTCACAGGAGGGAGTTGTACTTTTAACATGCCTGTTCCTTTGCGGGAGAGAGAGAGAGAGAGAGTGAGAGAGAGAGAGAGAGAGATTTGGCTAGCGGGAAGTTTCCTTTTTAACACATCTGTCTATAGCACAGGGAGGGAAGGGTAGGATGAAATTGCTGCAGTGGAATCTTTTTTTGGTTAGCAGTTGTATGTTCTAAATGCATAGGGAGAACAAAAGTACTAATTTCTTTTTCTATCTATAGCTCAGGAAATAAATGTTTTAGGCGTAGTATACCACAGGAGGGAAAGGGAGGAAGCAGTGAATTGTGTAACCTATTATTCTTTCAGTGTGGGAACTTTTTTCCTGTTTATTTTTGTGTTTCCTTGTAAGGAAGGAGTAGGAGGTTCTTTACCTTCCCCTCCACTTTCAGACGCTTTGCCTCTAACTGTATTCAGCATTCTCTTTGGGGCCATGGATGAGCAGGTGCTGGCTGAGTCTTCCTCTCACCCACAAAAGGCACATCTTTGTGACTGGCTTTGAGGCCAAGGGAGCACTGGTGGTCTGCCAGCTTGTGCCAGGAGATGTGGGCTTCTCCTCCAGCATCCTTCCCCTCCCCTCATCCTTCCTTTCCTTCCTGCTCTTAAGCTACAACAACTTCAGCAGGCCCTTCTAGGAAAGGTCAGGGGTGAGTAGCCATGTCACTGATGGCTGGTCCAAGTGGAAGTCAGAGATAGCCTCCATCTCCTCTGCAGCCTCCTACTCCAACAACTTGTGTGTTACCTTTCCCAAGCCCTGGGATGTGGGCGCGCCCTGAGCATGAGATGGGCAGGGAGGATACTCTGCAAGAGGCTCTCTGCAAGAGGATCCAGGGTCACCACCTCTGGAGGAGAATGAACAGGTCTGGTGCCACTGTGCCCTGGTACTGCTATCCCACTGGCAGAGACCACACACAGTCACATACACACAGAGAGAGATATCATCTTGTCATCATCATGCCCAGAGACTGCACTACATACCCTTCTTGTCATCTGTCACAAAACCTGACCTAAGCTGACCTGACCCATCCAATCACAAAAATAGAAAAACCCAATCCAAAACAACACTAGCACCACTGGCCACATTTTTTAAAATAGCAAGGGGGGAGAATCACATGCATGAACAGACACTTGCAGCCTGACCGGATTTCCCCTCAACCCTTAAAAAAAAAGGAAGCAAAATCAAACCTTGGCAAGCAGCACCAGCTGCTAGGAACAAGCAGCAAAGGCAAGAGAACTTGCCACTTAATAGTAAGGTTAGGTAGATGTCTGCCAGGCAATCACCCACCATCCAGAGTGTGGGGGAACCCTTCAAAAACCATATTGTCAGTTACCAGTCCAGAGGAGCCAGCTAAATATCTGTAAACCCAACTACAGTACAAACAAAATACGCCACAGAGGTACACAAACATCAGCTAAGGACTGTATAGTCTTGTCCCCCAGTACAAATGTTCTCAATACATTAAGAGGATGGATTAAACAGAATCGAGGTAACAACACAGTAACAATGATAAATGTATTGCAGAATAAATAATATATTACTAAATAATACATTTCCCATAGAAACAGCAAAAGTCAAACCCAATTAAGCAATTTACCAGTAATTAAAAAAAAAACACCAGCCAAAAAGAAACAGTACAGCAAGGTTAAAAAGCACCCAGAAATTTTAAAAGCAACAACACAGTACAGATAAAACCTGTAACGAAAAGCCAGTGAAGAAAACAAAGCATGTAGCATGACCATTAAGAAAACCAGCAAAATAAGGTCTGAGGAATTGGACTTGATCCATGAAAGCTAACAATAAAAATATAGCAGTTAGTCTTTAAAGTGCTACAGTGTTTTTTATTTTATTTTTATTTTGTTTTGTTTATTTTGTTTTGTTTTTTGATATGCCAGCAAAATATATAACTAATGAAAATGGAGTCACTAAAATATGGAAAATAATTCAAAATATGCAAAGAATAAGTTTCAAATAACATATGATGCAGTGGTTAAGCTGCAATACTGCAGTCAAAACTCTGCTTGTGTTTTGAGATCAGTCCTGACAGGCTCAAGGGCAACTCAGCCTTCCATCCTTCTGAAATAGGGGAAAATGAGTACTCCGCATGTTGAGGGTGAAATATGAATTGCCAAGAGAGTACTCTTAAGTGCTATGGGATGGTATATAAGTGCAATTGCCATTGTCATTTCTATTGCTATTTAAGAAAAATTAACAACATCAACAAATGTTGTTGGGAAAAGACAAAAATAAAACAATCATTCCCATCTATCCTCACAGCAATTTAAAACAAAACCCTACTAAACTCCCACCATGGAGATTGGGGAGGTAGTAATACCCCCCACAAACACTTCTATAGAACAGGTCATTTGCCAAAAAAGTAAACTACAGTACAGGGCAAAATCAGGTCTGGCCAGTCAGAGGCATCAGATGAAAACAGGGGAGGGGGAGAGAGAGAGCCGTCAAAAATATATAAAATGATACCACAGATGCCCCCTCCCAAAAAACAAAAAGCCAACATGGTAATCTAAAGAAAGGAAAGGAAAATCCAGTAAGTAATCCAAATCCTGTAACAAAATATATTTTTAAAATCAGCCCCCAGCAACAAAGGAGCAGCCGTAGTTGTTTTCTCAGGTCTTAATTTAAAGGGTTGATATTCCACCACCACCACCACCACCAGCCTTCCAGGATGTTCCTCTGCTCCTTTTTGGATGCTAGACAGTTGCCATTCTGAAAACCACCACATTGTTCATTGGAATGCCAGGGAGGTGATTTTACATGTAAGGCTGAAAGTGGAGATGTTACAAAATGGGTAAGAAATGTATAAGGTTTGGTAACCTCTCTTACAGAATGCTAGATCTTATAGTCTTAAAAGGCTTCTTCCCCCACCTCAAATTTTAAAAAGTGTTATGTTTTCCGTAAGTTTCCCCTTTGAAATGCTCCAAAAATCCCATTCCTTGAGAAGGTGTTATAAGAAAACTAGATACATGATGATATCAAGAACCCAATGAGGCGGGGAGGAGAAGAAAAGGAGAAAAATGAAAAAGGCAGAGGGAAGAAAGGAAAATATTCTTGTACATAAGCCTTTATAAAAGGCATCCAGGGATCTAAAAATATTGTTGCCTCAAAGCTGTATGTTCATAGGTCAATAACGTTGTAAGGTCTTTATCCATTGAAGGTGGATATTTATCTTTTCAATGTTATGATAGATGTCTTTTAGCAACAGTGAGGGTTTTGAGAGTATGTTCATGTTGCTCAGAAAGCTGATGAGCTGATAAGCAATTTTAAAATGCATAAGTACCCACAACAATCAGAGCGCAAAATTAATAAGAGTGATAATTTCTTCTCCAAATGAGCTTATAAGAGGACATGACCATAGCATATGGCTGGTGCAATGTTCTGCTTTTGCTCCCGCAAGAAGTGCTCCTGTTTTTCATACCAGTGAAATGACCCAGAAAAGCTGGTGAGGTGTCCTGCTAGATGGACAGGAAAACACATCCCTTCTGCGGTTCTTTTTGTAGGCCATTCACCAAGATGACCAAAACAGTCACGCAACCAGTTATGAAGACAGGCTGAAATGGATCTACAAAATCTGTTTTATCTGCAAACCTCTGGAACTAAGCACTTGTCAGGTCTTCCCTTGGACAAAGATTCCTTGGACAAGGATCTAGTGCAGTGGTTCCCAACAAGGGGTACACAGCCCACTAGTGGACTTCAATTCCCAGAAGCCTAAGTCAGTACATTGGCTGATCAGTGCTTTGGGGAAATGACTTAGGCTTCTGGGAATTGAAGTCCAAAAACCAACATTTGGGAAACACTGATCTAGTGGATCCCATCTCTCCAGGGTTTCTAACTAGAATCTCAGGCTGCACAGATTAGAATAAACCCATCAACATAGGGAAAGCAAGTGCCCGATTTATATTCAGTGATCTGTATTAACTACAGCATTTGAGTCAGAGTGGATCTGAGTGGATTTGTATGCAAAATATTGCCCAAATTCTTCACAGTAGGCTGTCGAGTATTCCATATTCTCTTCTTGTTGGCCAAGACATAGTTGGGCTTTGATCACTCAAACAGGTTCTTCCGGATGACTGTTCAGATGCAATGGTGACAGAGAAGAAGGCTTTCTTCACTGCCACTACTGCTATGGAACAAGTTTTCCAGTGGACTTTAGCCCATGTTTGGTTATATTTACTCTGGATTCTCTGCCGTTGTCACTCCAATCTTTATTCTATTTGTTTCATCGCCATCAGCTCCCTAATAAACCAACGGACTAGACTGACTCCACTCCATGGGAGGGAACACTTAGGAATGATCGTATCAATGGCCCTTCCCATTTCCACATTCCAGAGCTCAACAAGGGCTTCAACAGGACCACCTGCTAAGGCAACAAGAAATTCCCAAGTGCTGTCAGGAAACTATTTGTGTCCATCAGGTTCCCAGACCATCTTAAGAGGCTCCATCTAAGGAGACTATTCCAGTGAGTCTAAATCCCACCAGCAAGTGATCTGTACATAACAACAAAACTATAGAGAGGCACTCGATATCTAGTTCATCCTCATACTGCAAAACATAGAAAATGAAGTACAGAATGCATCCTACCTCATGAATGGGCCCGACACACACCTTTGTTGTGGAGGGACACATTCATGATTGTCACAGAGGACATGAAGTCCTGAGCCACTCCTGATAAACTGACCACAGCTGGGATGTTGAAGTCCACCAGCATAATAAGCACATATCAGGTCCTGGATAGCTGCTGTTTTTCTTTTCACAATCTTGGCCTTCAGCAACAATTCTTATAACTGAGAGGGGGGCACTGCCAAAGTTTCCAGACTACTTAAAACTGGGACTTTTTACTGCATGTTTAAAGGCTTAAGGCACAGATTAAATATCAAAGAGGAGAGGGGTCAAACCTATATTTTGCCTTTGTCTGAACAAACAAAACTAAGTGATTGAAAAGATTCATTCATACATAATGTATGATTTAGGAGAGAGAAGATTCGGAATCCAAAAAATCTGAATCTGTTTTGTACAATCCTAAAGAAAAGTTGTCTGGATCGGGAGGTTCCTTATTCATTGTAGACTTTTTCATCTACAAAGGCTCAATAAAAATGCCTTTTGTTGTAAATCTGACTGTGGAAGAGCAAATAATAAAAGCATCAAATTCATGATTCTTAGCATTGCTAGATTTTTTCCTACAGTTTTGAATAAAAAACATAGTGAAACACTAGATCTATGGCAATCAATAAAATATGTGTTCTGTTATGGAGATCATAAGCAATAGGATAAAATTCTGAACATTCTATTACTTTAATCTATTTAAGAAATTTCTGCCAATTTTTCTGCAGTTTCCTGGTGATTCAGTCACATCAATGCAAATTCTGCTTTAGATAAATTTTGGATTCACTCAACACTTAACATATTGCAGTTATATGATAAATCCAGAGAAGGACAAGCTTTAAACCGAACCAATAAAGACTTAAATGTTTTGCCTGGTTTTTCCTAAAATTCCACCTATAAGAGACACTGTATTTTATCTGATGTAGGTTTTACATGCATCTTATGCTGTAGGCAAGATACTTTTAAACTGCTGTTAATTTCCACATACCATATATACTCGACTATAAGTTATCCCGAATATAAGCCAATACCTAATTTTGGACCTGTAAAACTAGGAAAATAGATTGACCCGAGTATTTGTTGGGGGTGGAAAACGCAGCAGCTGCTAGTGAGTTTCAGTAATTAAAATACATGAAAATATGGTCAAAATTAGACATTTGTGTGGGTATGTTTTTGAGTGTTTACATTGATCCAAGTATAAGTCAAGTCTCAGTTTGGGACCTCTATTTGGGGGCTAAAAACCTGACTTATACTCGAGTATATATGGTATTTACATAATCCAAAGAACATTATTATTTTTAAGTTATAATTGTTGATTTAGATTCCAACATTGAGCAGGGAGACGATTTGATGGCCTAAAAGGCCCCTTCCAACTCAGTTATTCTATCATAAAAGAGCAAAGAATTAAAATGTCATGCTTCAGAAGATTTACCTAAATGTGGCAGAGACTGGAATATTATCTAAGATGGTAATTATATCCATGCTGAAGGAAAGAAGAGATGTCCCCCCTAAAAGCTAATTGGAAGTCAATTTATTATACTCTTAGGGATATTGAATATGACAGATATTTATCAACCTAACTTAGATAAATAAGGTCTATCCTATTTAATAAATTTAAGATGATTTTTTTAGGACCATGCTTCTACAACAAGGTGACACGTACTGTTTAAAATCTCCACACATTAGCCCACAAATGTAAGTGCTAGTAGACTTATTGACTCAATGATAATAAAATATACTAGGAAAATGGAAACTGGGTTTATGATTAAAAGCAGAAGGAGGTGACTACACAGCCTCCCTAGAGAAAAGATTATTTCTTCAACAGGGAGTCATGTTAGTCTGTTACAACATGAGTAACAAAACCAAAAATAAACAAATAAAACTGTTGTGATATTTTTAAAATTTAAAACAGATTTATTTGAATGTGCACAGAAGTCCAGCAATACATCACAGCTAGAGTAGACCCGTTGAATCAGTAGGGATTTGGTGAGTTAAATAAATAAATTTCATGTCAGAAATGACTCTGGGTTGAAAGGATTTTTGCTGGAGAAACTCCACTCAGGGGACATAGTGAAAAGTAGAGACATCACATTGCAAACAAAAATTCGCAATGTCAAAGCAATGGTATTCCCTGTGGCAATGTATGGTTGTGAGAGCTGGACCATTAGGAAAGCTGAGCGCGGAAGAATAGACTCCTTTGAGATGTGGTGTTGGAGAAGAGTTTTGAGAGTCCCCTGGACAGCGAGGAGAACAAATAGGTCAATCTTAGAAGAAATCAACCCTGACTGCTCCTTAGAAGGTCAAATAATAAAGATGAAGCTAAAGTACTTTGGACATCAAATGAGAAGAGAGGATTCACTTGAGAAAGCCTTGATGCTTGGAAGGGTCGAGGGCAAAAGAAGAAGGGGATGGCCCAAGATGAGATGGCTAGATGGTATTGTAGAGACAATGGGCACAGAGCTGAGCGAGTTGAGGGGGATGGTGGAGGACAGGAGTGCCTGGTGGACAGTGGTCCATGGGGTCGCAGAGGGTCGGAATTGACTGTGCGACTGAACCACAACAAAAGAGGATTGGACCTATTGTGATGTGCTGTTGAAATTTGTCAAATTAGAACACAGGACATTTTGATACAAAAGTTGGGAATACTTTTCTGATGGTGCCAGTTGCCTGGGTTATTCAGACCACATGATTGAGATTTGAGCCAGATGAAGGGAACAGAGGAGAGAATAAGCTGACCAGCTGGAGACAAAGAGGTTGGTTGGCACTCTAATTACTTCAGAGCAAAAGGTGCCTTGTGTCAGGAGAAACGTACTTGCAGACTTGAGTGTTTGTATGGCAGCAGCTTGAGGAGAATGTGAAGGACTTACTGTTCAATTGTAGCAGTTCTTTGGTCCCACTCCTGCTGCTACAGGAAGCATGACTACTTTAGGACACAGCAGGTGACCATTCAATCTCTGCTTAGAAACCTCTAATGAAGGAGTGCCTCCCATTTTCCAAATCAGTCTGTTCTATTATTGAAAGATTAACACCACTAGTATGTACTTTTTACATGTACTGCTTATTTCATCAGTCAATAAGTGCTTTCTTTTATTTGTCTTAAATCTCTTCGCAATCAATTGAATTGAGTTGACCCACAAGCTCTAATACTAGGAAGAACAAAAAAAAAAAAGTATCCATTTTCTTCATTACTGTGCACAGTTTTATACTTCTGTTATTTGCTTCCTTTAGTATTCTTCTAACCTGACTAGCCTGAAACATTGCATTTGTTCCCCATGGCAAATGTGCTACAGACACACAATCGTTTTACAGACTTTTTCTGTATCTTTTCTAACTTCTAAGCTGTAATAAGTAGTCTTTTCCCAGTCAGTAAAATTGCATTAGATATGATTTCAGATTAACTCCTTTTGTAAATTTACTAACTTCTAGAGATGAGCACTGAACCCTAGAGTCGGATACAACTGGCTTTCGAGCAAAGGAAACCTTTACCTTTACTTTAACTAATAAAAAGAATAATAATAATAATGTATCATGTCAATATTGACTTATGATGGTTTACCATTCCCTTCTTCTGGAGGTGTCCTGGACCATACAGCTTGCCCAACACCACACAGACTGGCTCTTCTTCCAGTTGGTCTAGTGAAGAATTGAACTCCCAACTTCTGGTTTCACAACCACCAGAAGAACCCAACTCACTGAGCTATATATCATTTAATATGGCTGAAATTTTAACTAGTATTGCTGCCTTGTGTTCTGTTGTGCATTCTGAAGTAACAATGAGATGGATGGCTAATATTTTCTACCATCCAAATATAGTATTCAAAATAACTAAATTGTGATGATTAAAAAATAAAAAGGAAGGATTACTTTTAGAAAAATTAAACTAGCCATAGCAACTGGAGAGCTTCAAATGTAATTTATAATTGACTTTTAAAAGTACAGTCAAACCTCGCATAACGAGCAAGTTTTTCGCTAAGCAGTCTGACTCGCATAAAGAATTTTTCGCTATGTGAGTCAGACTTTTCCCTATGGAAAAACTCGCATAACGAGCATTTCTATGGAGAAAACTCGCATAGCGAATTTTTTTCATTATGCGAGTTTTCCCCATAGAAACGCTCGCCATGTGAGTTTTTTCATAGGGAAAAGTCCGACTCGCATAGTGAAAAATTTGTTATGCAAGTCAGACTCGCACAGCGAATTTTTCGCATAGCGAGCAACCTTGCAGAACGAATTAAATTCGTTATGCGAGGTATGACTGTAAGTTACCAAGCTATAGTATACTTCACACTTATATATACTGGCATCCAAGAATCCAACCAGAGCTCCTAATTAATAAATGTCAATTTGCTGCCAACTCTAATGTGATTTCCTCACATATAATAAATTGGCAGTTGGATTCTGGCATTATATACATGAAATGGTACTTGCCATTTTGAAGAGTCTAAACAGATCCTTTTCAAACTCTTAACATTTTTGTTTTAACTGCTTTGAATTATTCAGATCTACCCAGTGGTGGGATTCAAAATTTTTTACTACCTACTCTGTGGGTGTGGTATGGTTTGCGTGGCCAGGGGGAAGGCCCTGTGTACTTGAACATAAGCCAAGTTTTTTAGCCCCAAAAATGAGCCCCAAAAAGGGGATAGTGCTTATTATTATATTTGGACTTATATGCCGCCCACTCGACAATGCGACTCAGGGCGGCTGACAACAATACTACATCTAATACATTATACACATACCACAATGCAATAAAATAAAAGACAATTAGCATAAGTCAAAACATCACAAATCAACTACCATCATAAAATGTTTAAAAAGTCAATCATCTAAAAATTTCAGTAAGTCGACTGCAAAAGAGTCCAAGCCCTAAAAGTCCAAAATAGTCCAAACATATCAGAAAACAAAATAAAATAAAAAACACTGTAGCACTTTAAAGACTAACTGCTTTGTTTTTATTGTTAGCTTTCATGGATCAAGTCCATTTCTTCAGACAAAGAGTGAAACTTACAGGCATAGTTTTTATACATCAAATTCAGGGGGTCGAAGGGAGATGGGTGTGGTCAAGCAAGATGACAGACAAGGAAGCACAACAATACAGCTTCACACAACCATTAGCAATAATAGATTATTCAGATTAGCCCTTTCAATCTCAAGGTTGCTGAGAAAGCCTATTCTGGTCTCTGATCAACTTTTGACCTGCATGTCAGAAAACAAACAAAAGCACTGTACCTGGTTACTTTCTGTTTTGCTAAAGAGAATTGGCAGGAGACCGCATCACCCCAAGAACATCAGTCCGTCCCACCAGGGCGGATTGGAGAGGCTCTCTTATCATTCCATCGGCCAGAGAGGCACACCTCTCTAGCACCAGGAGGAGAGCCTTTTCTGTGTCCGCCCGACCCTTTGGAACCTCCTGGCAACTGAGTTAGGCCTACAGACAGAGCTCCTGCCCTTCCGGAAGGGCCTTAAAACCTGGCTGGCAGGGCAAGTGTGGGGATCTAGGAACGTAGGGTCCCATGTTGGGTGGCTGATCTAATGGGACAGCCACCCTTCCTGCTTCTCGCTGTTTATGTGTTGTAACTTTTAATTTTAAAACTCTTTTAATATTTTATAAATTATAGCTTTTACCTTGAGTTCTAATTTAAATTTTAATATGTGTAGGGTAGGATGAGATTGGTCAGTCTGTTACACTGACGTTGGAATTTATAGTTTAAGCCATGCCTTTTTTATTCTTGTAAGCCGCCCAGAGTCGGGTTTACCTGATTGGGGCGGGATAATAAATTTGAACAAATAAATAAATAATAAATAAGTTGTAATATAATATATAAAATCATATAGCAATCTGTGTATCAAATTTGATAATGTCCCAGAAACCCTTCGCTAATATCTAGTCCCCTGCAATGGGTGTCTAACAGATGGATGTATTTGATTTCTGCTGTCTCCCTTTTAATCCTACTTTTTTAATTTCTCTGTTCCAGAATTGTAGCTTTCAGATCTGATACACAGATTGATACACAGATTGCTATATGATTGTATATCTCACCGGAGGGGTGTGTGTGCAGTTCTTCCTCACTGCCTTCCCTCCGCAGCTGCTGCTTTTCAACCTCCAGCCAGGTTAGAGAGGGCTGGAGGTCTCGCGAGGGTGGGGGCGGTACAGTTCTTTCTCACTGCCTTCCCTCTGCATCTACTCCGGTCCCAAGGGTCCCAAGACCGCACCGGATTGAGACACACCAACAATTTTATTAATTTTACCATAGTTTCATTTATTTTAATTATTGAAACTCACCAGCAGCTGTTGCATTTCCCACTCGGCTTATACTCAGGTCAATATATTTTCCTGGGTTTTCAGGTCAAAATTAGGTACCTCAGCTTATATTCGGGACGGCTTATATTGAGTATATACTGTACTTTATTTCAAAATGTGAATGGGCGGGGCCAGCCAGAATTTCTGCTACAGGTTCTGGTGAACTGGGGCAAACCTGCTGACTCCCACCACTGGCTCCAGCTCATTATAAACTCGGTCATTTGACTTTCAAAAATATGTGCAAAGCAGTGGGAAAGCACAAGGGTGGAAAAATAAAGAGAGTGCCTGGGTCCCCCATAAAATGTTTGCAGAATTAAAAGCCTTCTCGGGAAGCACTTCTGTTTCCCACTGCTTCTGTATGCCTTGTGTTCTGTTTCTAAGAATATCTTCATGGACCTTCCCTTGGAATCAAATCATGGAGGAGAGATGTGGATTGTAGGAATTTGGGTGGAATATGATTGTGAAGAGCCGTGTTGGCATGAACATGACCAACACAGGTGCAAAAGAAGCTATTCTGTTGTTTTGGCCATCAGTGTGCTATGAATCTGCAGTCAGATAAATTATTATTGAAAGCATGACATTTGTACTTTACAGAGTGACAACAAAAGGAGAGGGGGGGGCTTGCAGTATAAATTTTCTTGAAGGAACTTGCAGTATAAATGTTCAGAATGTGAGACCACGTATAAGTAGTACAGAGAAGAAGACATCAGTGCTACTGTTACATGTTGCCATCCTGAAGTATACCAAGGCCGTGACATAGGAAACACATTGAGTGTGTCTTCCAACAGTTTCTTGCGTGTGTGTGTGTGTGAGAGAGAGAGAGAGATTGGATTCAAATACAGTACCAGTGAGCAATTCTTACTTTTAAAAAATCCCTCCCAAAGCTTCTTTCCCTTTCTTTCAGTAAAATTGATCGGGTACATATGCCTTTGTTTATTCTACTTTCTAATATAGAGAAGGAGGACAGAAAATTTTGACTGAATAAATATTATAATATTAAATTCCTATGCAGGGCAAAATGTCTTTTCCTCCTTTTTCTGTTCTGTCAAAATACAAAGCTGCATTACATAGATGGCATCTCCATATTTATCTCAACAGGTCTATGAGCTAGGTTTATCTGCTGGATAGTAACTGGCTCAGCAAAGATTTTGACTCCATTTGACATCCTTGTTCAATCACAGTGGTGGTGGTGTTTGTTTGTTTTTAACTAAGATACAATAAAGCCATGTACCTTACAAATTCATGTGTGTACAGTATTGCTGTTTTCATGTGTGAAATATTGGAGTGAATGTAATGCATCAATTTAAATCATTAATGTTTTATAGTTAGAAAACCCTAGGAATATGAAAAGAGTACTTTACAATCATAAGAAATTAGTAGAATTTATAGACATATCTGTGGTAACTAAGATTAGGAGCAGAAGTGATTTTACATTTAGGTAATTCACACAAATATCTTAATTACACAAGTTAATTATTTTTCTAGTACTTAACAAGTACCTTGTTTGCATGACTTCTTCCATTTTGACAATTTTATTGGTAAATTATCAAACAGGTTTGCCTGAAATTTATTTTCTACTTCTACAGTGGTACCTCATACAACAATTTTAATTTGTTCCACGCGGCTCGTTGTTGTACAAAACAATTGCTATATGATGCATGTGTTGTATAGCGATTTTCCTTATGGAATGCATCATGCAACAATTTTTTTTTTACTGTGATTTTTCCCATTGAAAAATTGTTTTACAATTTTTTTCCATAGGGAAAATTGTTATGCAGGATGCAATTTCCCCCCAAAACCTAATTGTTATTCAATGTTGTTGCTATACGGGGCGATTGTTGTATGAGGTTCCACTGTATAATTATAAAGTGGTTAAGCCTTTCTTCTTGTGTGTGAGGTCTTTGTTAGAGATTTAGCAAACTGGAATGGAACCTTAACACATGGTCTTGTGAGACGAGGGAGCCTTTCACACAATTAAGCTAACTACCGTGTCCCCCCGAAAATAAGACATGTAGTATCATCATCGTCATCGTCATTATTATTATTATTATTATTATTAGAGTTATATGCCGCCCCAACTCTGGGCGGCTCACAACGAACAGTACATCAAAATTAAATATCAAATAACAAATTATAAAATAACAAAAACAAGAACATTTCAAGGAATCCCCAGTCAAAGTTACAAAATAAGCAGGAGTCACAACAAAACAATATATCACAGCTACATATATCAGATAACAAAATATCTGATAGCAAGACAATTATAAAATAATATATCAAAGCATTTCAAAATACATAAGCACAGCATCAACACAAGAATACCCTGGCCTCTCTACCCCCTGGCGAAGTCCTGCTGCATGGAGCTGCAGTGGCCCTCCAAGCCCTGGTCCCGGGGCAGGGGCCATGATGCCACAGCAAGTGGAGATCTCAGTGTCCAGCAGCACAATGGCCTCCCCACCCCGTCTGCATAGGAGCCCCAGGGAAGGTGGTAGAGTCCTGCCGCCATAGCGGCTTTTGAGCCCAGGGCGGGGGCCATGATGCCAGAGCAGGTGGAGGTTGGGCGGGCAGGTTGAGTATGCATCAGTCAGGCAGCGCAGTTTTTAAAGCCGCCGGAACCCCACAGCTTGGCCATTTCTCCCTCTGGTCGGGCAGGCATGTCTTATACAGTATTTATTTTTCCTCAAGAAGACACACTATGGCTTATTCTCAGGGGATGTCTTATTTTTATTATGCCACTGGTTGCCCGTCTTCTTTACCGCTCCGCGCCGGGACGTTGCATAGCCACGCCTATCGCTATGTCTTATTTTCAGGGTATGGCTTTTATTGTGCAACTGCTGAGAAATCCTGCTACGGCTTATTTTATGGGTATGTCTTACTTTTGGGAAAACAGGATATTTGTTTGTTTCCCTTATTAACCAATTAACAAAGTTCCTTTCCCCCCTGGTTTAAGGATTACCCTGCCTCTTCCTCTAGAACAAGAGTTCTCAACCTCTTTAAGCCGGGGGCCAGGTCACGCTCTCTCAGCTTCGGGGGCTGGATGGCCATTTTGCCCTTCCTCCACCACATGGCACTTCCTGGTGTGGTGGGGGCAGGGGGAGCACATGAAATGTTGCCAAGGGCCACAGGTTGAGAATCCTTGCTCTAGAATCCTTCACAGGTTAAATGCCTTTGTTTCTTAGTTGCTTCCACCGTGAATCAGAATTAGCCTTTCTGTACTACATGGATCTTTGCATCCCGGTGAGCTAAGAGATCATCTTCTGCCTTTTACTCATCTCTTTTCCCCTTTAATCTTTCATTGCATGGAGACTTCTGACCTGTGACTAAAATGTATTCTTCCTTTTTGTAAAACCTGAAAGTGGTCTCTTGAGTGTTGACTTATAAAGGGGTAGTTAAAGAGACATAGATGTCCTTTGGGAGACTTCTGGCTAATTCGTCACAGGCTTTCTGTACTGCTTGCAAAGAGTGATTCACTATATTCCCCCTAAAATCTCAACAGTTTTGGGCAGTTTCTAGGCCTTTTATCTTCTTTGATGTCCTCATTTGCACTCCTTGCAGCCTGTCTTTATTCTTAAATCGCAGTGCCCAGAACTGAACACCAAAATATTGTTTAGACATTTTATATCTATTGAAACAGCATATTACTGCATTTTTTAAAATAGTAGCCACGTTAGTCTGTGGTTCAGGCGTATCAGAAAACAAAAAATAAAAACACTGCAGCACTGTAAAGACTTAACTGCTATATTTTTACTGTGAGCATATTACTGCATTAATTTATTTTTCCCAATAGCATCAGACTCTTGGCTAAAACCCACATCTTTTTCATGCATACTACTGCAAAGCCAATTGTGTTCATCACATATTTGCCATCTTCTTAATTCCTTTTCTACCCCTTCGAGTGTTGAGGGATCATATATTTGTGCCACTAATTTCCCTGTCAGAATGTTGAACTTTACATTTTTCCCTGTGGAAACTTTTGAGAATATCTTTCAAACATCAGGCCCAGGACAGAATCCTGTGGGGATCCCAATTTTTTATTTCTCTCCATAAGAAAATGGAATTATTGGTGAGTGCTTGTTGGTTATGGCCAATCCACCCGCAACAAATATAACTAATAGTAGTGTTTTCCAGGTGCCATTTCACCAGCCTGGCTAACAGGATATCAGAAAAATCCTTACTAAAGGCTTTGCTGAAATCAAGTTACATAACATCAGATTGATTAATAAGCTGTCTTAATACAAATTGTTAGTATCAATGGCAAGCTAACCAATCAGGAGTTGGCTATGTATTCTCTTCTTCCTTTTTGAAGATGGAGACAATGTTTGCCCAGTATATGAGTCTAAGCCTTCATAACCTTCCTTCTATAAATATTAGCTACTCATTCGTACTCTCCCGTTGTGATTTGCCCTTTGCTCTGTTTCTTGTATGTGCCCTTTCTGAATCTCAGCTCATTTCAAACTCCTTATGCATCCTCTTTACATGCCTCCTACTTTTTCCCTCCTAGGAATTGTTTGTACTTGTGCCTTTACTATCTCACCTTTAAGAAATTGCCTTTCATCATGAACTCCATTTTCTTTATATATTTATGACCATGGAATGTCAGCCAGTACAGTATTTCTATAAGATTTCTACTTGCTGTTTATGTAATATATTAGAAGTGATTTTTTTCTGTGTGTGCTCTTTGTGTTTTTGGACTGCCTCCCTCAAAATTATCTAGAAATTCTTCGCAAACAATTCAGAGAGGTGCAGTTGAGAAACACAAGTCTGCAGATCAGTTTCATACTATTTAACTTCATCACTGGCAACTCCAGCCTCCAGAAACAAAGAAGCGGCTGTGATGCTACTTGAGGATCATAGATTTCTTTCTGAAAGTCATGGCTCTTTTTAGAGCCCCTTCTATAGAGCCAGATGGGCTGTGAGTCTTTGACCCATAGCAGCTTTCACATCATGATGCTTCCGTGATGCTTTTGCTTGGCTGTTCTTGAGATGCATTGCAGTCATGATTGCATCACCCCCTAAATTTGTTGGACAACTTTGTACATGCAAGCATCCATCTTGTCATATCCAAAAGAGATCAATCAAAGTAAAGATGGATCCTGGGGTCACTGTGCAACCCATACCCCTTACCTGCCCCACCAGCCATGTTTTTAGATTCTTCCTAAAGAGCAGCAGCTCCATCTGGAGACTTCACTCCATTGGCAAGAGGTTCCATAGGGCCAGAGCGGACATAGAGAAGGCCCTCCTTCTGGTGCCAGAGAGATGCGCCTCTCTGGCCGATGGAACAACTAGAGAGACTCTTGTATACCACTTGTATACCACCCCACAGCAATTAGTGCACTCTCTGGGCAGTTCACAAATTAATTTGCATTTTGCCCCAACATTCCACAGACACCCCATGGAGTAAAAGAGGAAGCAAAGAAGAAAAATAAGCCCCCAACATTCTGTGCCCTCAGACGCCAGCTATTTAATTTTATTTTACTCTGGTATTTATATACAGTATAAGTTCAAGATTCTGTAGTCATCTGAATACTGCAGTCAGGCAGAATCCAAGGGTTTCTCTGGAGATTATTAAAATACGATCTGCTTACCAATAGCACAGGCTTACTAAAACAATAGAGCAACATATAAGAAGATCTATATGCTCACCTGTCCCACCTGTCCTTTGATTAATTAGAGAAGAAGAGAGATGCAGGTAAAATATTCTTATTTGTTGTTGTTCAGTCACACAGTCGATTCCAACACTTTTTCTTATACTGTACATCAAAGGTTGGCAATATCTGTCTTGATCTGTTTCTTCTGTTTTAAAAGGTGTTAGCTTGAAAATAGTAAGCAACGCCATCAGAAGCTTCTTTTTTTGGGGGGGGGGTTAAATTGGGGTTTTTAAAAAACTGGTTTTATGTAATTGTTGTACACTATCCAGAGTCGCTTGCCGAGTGGGTGGCAATACACACGTGACTAATAAATAAATAAATAAATAAATAAATAAAATGTGTCCATTTAAATACTTTTTGGGAAAGTGAGTTTGGTCCTTCTAACACCTAAAATAGCTGGTTTTAAAACCCAAAAGTGACTCACAAATTACTTGATGCTAAAAAAAGGGGGGGGTGCATGTGTGTGGAGTAATCACTGCGCAAATGTCCCCACCGAAGTCTAGGGAAGGATGAAAATGGCTATCAGCCACTGCAAAAATGTGACTCACTTATTATACCAAAGGCTCATGATGACATTAGCTTTGAGAAAGAGAGAATCTTGGTGAGCTTCCCTTTGGGGGGTGGCTGTCACTTACCATCAGAGACAAGATTTAGCAGCCAGCATATGGCAAAGAAGAAGACAGTTGTCTTTTTGAACATTTGCTGGTTCCCATGTCTGTGGCTGCAATCCAAAGTCACTGAAAATTATCTCCTTTCCTGAGATCCTGGGCAACAGAATGTTCTCTAGTGCATTAGTCTGCTCCTTTCTCCTTCCCTCTCAGACACAAAAACAAACACCAACAAAATGGGAAGGATTCAACAGGAAACTGTTCTGTGAGCCATCCAAAGTCTTCGGAGTTGGGCAGCAATAAAAAATTGGAATGGACAGATACCGTAGATAGATAGATAGATAGATAGATAGATAGATAGATAGATAGATAGATAGATAGATAGATAGATAGATAGATAGATAGATAGATAGATAGATAGATAGATAGATAGATAGATAGTTAAAACTCCAATACACTGTGCTAAGAACAGTCCTCTTTCTCCCTTCCTTTCATCTAGTTCAGCTAGCCACATCTAGCATTATGTTTGGAAGAGAATGTGTATAGCTGAGTGTATGTATATGTAAAGAATTTTGCATTTCATTCCTGGGGATGAGATTTACACCTAAAGGTGAAATTTTCTACTGTCAGGAACAAAAAATATGATACAAGGGAAAGCAGGTGAGAGGCATGGCCTCTTGGGAAACAACCTCTTGAATAGCAATCTCTTACGTTCTTCCAGTGTGAATTCTCTGTGACAGTGTGACAGGCAAATTTAGCTGGTCCAAAACCCACATTTCTGTCTCTGAGACCTCTCAGAGACCACATGGACCAACCATCAAGAAGACCCAAAACTAAAACAGAAAAAAACCCTATAAGTGCCATGTCACAAGGGAAGGATGAAGTAAAGTCAGTCGGATATTGCCTGTTATTTCTCATCTTCCTATATTACCATTAGATAGTTTCTTAAAAAAAGAATTTTTTTTCTAATCATGCTTTCTAGATGAAGTATTGATAAAACAGCTGGGGAGGCTGAAATATTAATCTAAGTAATCTTTACAGGAGCATATGGAATCCTATAAAACTAAGGAACAATCTAAAAATCATTAGACCTTTTTAACACACTTTTTAAAAAAAGAATATAGTAATGATAGGCGCCCTGGTGGCACAGTGGTTAAACAGCTGTCCTGCAACCCAAAGATTGTGAGTTCAATCCTGACCAGGAATCAAGGTTGACTCAGGCTTCCATTCTTCTGGGGTTGGTTGGGGACAAAATGCTAATTAACTTGTGAACTGCCCAGAGAGTGCACTAAGCACTATGAGGTAGTATAAAAGTGTGATTGCTTTGCTTTAATGCATTGTCTCAGACTAGCAATAGTTCCTTCTCATACTGTGTGTCGTCCATTTCGACCACTACAGCATAACAGGCAAGGCTCCTCATTGCTTCTTCATCAATAAAAATTTACCAACCTGGTGCTCAACCCTCCTCCTTTCTCATCCAAGTTTGGGACCAGCAATGACAGAATGAAAATTTGTAATCTCTCATCCATAAATTGTAACTATCACTGCAATGTTTTCTTAAAGAATGTGTTTAACAGTGTGTGTGTGTCTGTGTCTATATAGTGTATCTCTATCTATCTATCTATCTATCTATCTACCTACCTACCTACCTACCTACCTACCTACCTACCTACCTACCTACCCACCCACCCAGCTACCTACCTACCTACCTACCTACCTACATACATACATACATACATACATACAGTAATACCTCATATAACATTAGTATCGAATAACACGAAAATCGCATAACATCAAGGAATCTGGGGGGAAGAATTGCATCAGATAACATTAAGATCCTATGGGATGCTTCAGATAACAACTGCGAAAGCCTGTGTGGTTACAATGTATCTCTATGGATCCCATAGAGGATCAGATAACACGAAAAATCATATAACACGAAGACTTGTGGAACCAGGTTTTAGTGTTATATGAGGTTTTACTGTACATACATACCTATAGTATCTCTATCCATGGAGTTGCAAAGGGTTAGAATCGACTGTACAACTGAACAACAAATCTATCTAACTATAGCTATCTATAGATAGATATAGATATAGATATATTTGGAAAATACTAATCTTTAACCACTCTGAGGGGAAGTAAAGTAAAACTAATGCAAAAAAAAAAAAACCCAAACGCTAGCCCTCATGTGTTTATCTGCAATTTCTTTATCCTAGACTTAAATTTTCCTTCCTGATGCCTTCTATCCAGGGCTCATTAAAAAGAGTTATCAAACCATGTGAGCAGAAAAAAATTGCATTGTTACCTGCTACTAGAGCTCCAGTTAACTTACAAAGCTGGTTCAAGAAGCACTCACCTTGAAATGTTATGGGAGGTCAGGAAAAAAGCTGAGATTTCAGTTTATATAGCACTGGCAATATTTCACTCCCAAAGATATAAATGCATATAATTAATTATACATGTAAACAAGTCTGAAAGGATATCTCCAAACTGGTGGAGTAGGCATTAAAATTATATATTTAATGTGAGCAGCAATAACATTATCCTGTATTAGAAGGGTTGACCCAACTTCACATTTATATTAATGAGATTTGAGCAATGAGTGAATGACAAGAAGAGGAATCTCAAGATTAAGGCACATTTATGCCAGTTGCACACTGTTGACCCACTGCACAGGAAGAGTTTAAAGAGGCAAAAGTGGAAAAGTTGTGAAATGTAAACCTGCTAATGTCATCCTGCCAGCATAGACATCCATAGGCATTTGGAATATTGTATACACTTACAATGCTTACATACTTCAAATAAAAAAGTTTTGGGGACACATGGTAGAGGCCCATAAAATTATGGTGCTGCAAAAATGGATATAGAGAAAAATGTCCCTCTGATAATATTAGGACCCATGGCTGTCCAATAATAAAACTGGTTATAAGGTATTTCTCAACAGATCAAGAAGCATACCTGTTCTCGTGAATGCTACTTTAGTTTGCAAAGATTGGGAGAGAAACCTCGAGGCATCATGTTTTTGTGGAAATGTGATGCTACTTACCTAACATCCCAGCTTGCTGCAGGGAGAATCCTAAATGAGGTAATGAACCATATTCGTCTCACTGGTTCTCTGGAGTGTCTCCATCCTGTCTTCAGCCGATGTTTCAAATAAGAGAAAATAAAAGAATCATCGAGCTCCTTACACAAGCTGATCAGTGTAGCCCAGGGTAGACTCATATCATCAGAGGCATGCAAGGTGGTTCTGAGTTACAAGTTTATTCCACATGGTTGCAGGAGGTGTATGAATAGTAAGGGCATGGAATTAAAATGGAGAAAATACAGACAGTGAAAAATGGATGCTTGATAATACAGACAATCTTGTGTTGCTGTAATGTGTAGTAAATGAATATCATCAACCCTTATATTCTGATTATAAAAACAATTTCTGCTCTCTGTCAAGAGCAGCCAAGAGAAAGAGCTGAACCTTTTGCTGGATGATATAGTTCATCTTTTTGTAGAGTAATCTGTCTTTGCAATGTCTCCTTTAAAAAACATCAGAGAGTAAATAAAACAAAACATCATGTACAGAGGTACAGAATGGTTGGTTAACACAAGTATACAAATAACCAACTGTTCTGTACCTCTGTACCCAGTGGTGGACTGCCAAAAATTTTACTACCACACTGTGGGCAGAGCTGAAGTCATGGGCGGAGGCAACATGATGTCGTGGGCGTAGCCAATGTCATGACATCATGACATCATGGGCGGAGCCAAAGGAAAAAAAATAACATAAAATAAAATAAAGACTGAGTACACATAAAAATAACATAAACACACACTACATAAAATACCCCCCACCTGAAACACAAAGAAAATAAACCCTAGTTCTTTACCTTTGCTGGGGCCGGGCCATCCGGGACTCAGGGAGCAGCAGGTAGGTGGTGGTGCGGCGGTGCAGTCTGGCCTGGCCTGGTGAGGCCTGGCAGCGCAGCCAAGCCCAGCCTGGCCCGACCCAGCGGTGCCGCTGTGGGAGCAGTGGTGGCAGTCAGTGGTGAAGGAAAGACCGCGGCCATTGCTACTGCTCCAAGGACACCACTGTGTCCTTTCCGGGCAGCTGAAAATGGCTGCTCAGAAGTGTGGATGCGTCAAAATACCATTTGATGCATGCGCACTTCTATTTATCAGTGTGCATGCATCAAATGGAGTTTTGACGCATGCACACTTCTGAGCAGCCATTTTGGGCTGCCCGGAAAAGAAATCCGGAGGGCGTCCAGAGAGGCGACCGAACCGGTTACCCAGGGGTTTACTACCCCCCCCTCCAGCGAACCCCTCTGGATTTCTGCTACCGGTTCGGCTGAACCAGTCCAAACCGGCAGCAGCCCAACACTGTCTGTACCTGATGTATATAAATTGATGCCATGAAGTCTCACTCCTATGTCTGACAAAGTGGCCTTGATCCATGCAAGCTAACATTAAAATACAGCAGCTAGTCATGCCACAATGCTTTTTGTCCCTTTGTTTTGTTTTATTTACTCTCTGATATTTTTAAAGGAGAAATTTCAAAGACATATTCCAGTGCAAAAAGATGAACTATATAATCCAGCAAAAGGTTCAGCTCTTTCTCTTGGCTGCTCTTGACAGGGAGCAGAAATTGTTTTGTCGTTTTGTTTTGTTTACTGTCTGATATGTTTGAAACACAGGCTATAATACGGCTACCATTTCAATAATTCCTTTAAAGAATGCACACTTTAAAACCAACAATGCCATAGTGGTTGGTGGTCTAAATCTAAGTGCTAGACTCAGTTAAATTGTCCCATTGAATGGGGATACAACATGAATGTAAATAATATTGATTAAACTGATCTACTCTAGCTGAAGAAGCAATTGTAATCAAGCTGGTGTTGGCCTAGAGCAGGGGTAGGCAACCTATGGCCCATAGGCTGGATCTAGTCCACAACACCAAATAATCTGTCTCCGTCCTCACTCCAGCTGCTGCTGCCACTGGAATCAGCCACGGATTCATTTATGACTATTGTAAATATGTTTACGGCAGCCATAGATGGAGGGGGGGAGAGAACACCAGTCCAGCACCCTCAACTGTCTGAGGGAGCGTGACCTGGCCCCCCACTTAAATAGGTCTCTACTGAGTTGTAAAACTCACTGGGTGACTTTGCACTAATTACTTTCACTCAGTCTAACAAGGTTGTTGTGAAGATAAAATGGGGAGCCATGCCTTTAACTCCCTCGGAATTGTCTGCAACTAATTAGCTAATGAATGAATGATATAACACAACCACAAAGTGACCTATGAAGCTGAAGTATTCCTGTACAGCAGGGGTGGCCAACTGTAGATCTCCAGATGTTCTTGGACTTCAATTCCCAGAAGCCCTGATCAGCAGGAGTGCTGACTTGGGCTTCTGGGAATTGAAGCCCAAGAACACCTGGAGATCTACAGTTGGCCACCCCTGCTGTACAGGGTTTTGAACAGTACCATTTCAGATGGAAGACTTATGTCCACTTATCCCTTTGCGTGCAAACTGGCTTCTCCTATGAAGACTGAAAGCACTAGGGAATGGCTGGCCAATGATTGCAGACATCACTCTGGCAGATAAGACATTATGGTCCTGTCACTGTGTTGCCAAAATAGATTGGGGACTAAAATTGGCATGTGGTTCTGTCACAAGATCTGGTTCATGCATCTGTATTTCTGTCGTTTGGTCTTTTGTCACTGTTGAGCAGCTATTTATATTCAGCTGTCTGTTATCAAGGGCAGGACTGCCTGCAGTCCAGAACCACTGAGAAGGACTTACCATTGACCAAGATGGGATGTATCACTGATGATATATTTGAATTATTGGGGAACTTCAGGTGATAATAAGTGATGTTCTCTTGTCTTCTCTTCAGTCTGTATCCTGTAATGAATTATTCCAGATGCTAACCTGGTCCTGGTGATTTGCTTTTTCAGTTCACTTTAGTCTGACAAATGTCTTATTGCCATTCTTAAACTGAATGCTTGTCTGACAAGTATGAGTAGATGTTATTCTTTTGTTGCACTTGGCTATAGACCAGTGGTTCCTAATGTGGGGGCCAGGCCCTACAGGGAGACATCAACTCCCAGAAGCCCAAGTCAGTACATTGGCTGATCAGTGCTTTGAGGAATTGACTTAGCCTTCTGGGAATTGAACTCCAAAAAACAAAGGTTGGAAAATACCACTATAGACAGTGGATCTTCTGATTTATTCTGGTGACAGCTTGAAGCTTGTAAGTATATATAACAGTCACCTTTCTGTTATAAGGACATTAATATGGTAATAACTGTCCAGTGGTGTCAAGGATGTTGAATCTGTTGCATGATCCAGTCTAGGCCACAGCTTGGAAGTAACACATTACAAGCAACATTACCTCTAACATGGTATTTTAAAAAAGTAATGGGCCCTTTAAAAAAACTGATAACTATAACTTTTTTGTTTGCAATGAATAACTGCAAAGAAGTAGTGTGTACCCGTTGTTTGTTAAGGGCAATTTAAGAGTATTTTTTTCAAATTTTAGACTATTTTCTTACGCTTTTTATTCCCTCAACAGACACTAAAAATTGCAAGCAACATACTGAACTATGTAAAACAACCTCCTAATGCTTTATGATGGTGGCTGACTTTGGATAGTGCTTTATCAGGAGATACAGTAGGAAATCAGTGTTGCTTGGATTGTGTTTTGAGTAGAAAATAAAAGATCTCTCGTGAAGGTTCCTGAGATGTGTTCCCAGATAGTAGTCCCTGTACACAGACAGTGCAATGTTAATTAATCTATCTATGATGATGGTGATGATTTAAAGGAGTGATACTTCAATCTCTGATGGCCTCTTGCTTGGATTTATAGAAAGCTGTCAAGTGGCACCACTCTCCTGTTGGCCCAGGTCTGTGCAGGAATACTGCTGAATATAAAAGCCCTAGATGTTAGGAAGTCTATTGCTGTCCCTCCTCCCTCTCTGTATATGTCTTGTGCAAGGATGCCAGCAGGTCTTATTGATATTCCTGGCACTATATCTCATGCCTCACACACTCAGCTGCACTGCTATTTGCTTACTGGCACTTCTGAGCCATTTTACAACAAATGTTTATTTGCTTCTGTGCAGTAGGAAGGCTGGGAGCAATTTGAGGTTTTGATATATTGGGCAGAGGTACCATGTATGAGTGGGAAGTAGACTTACGGATTCATACATGGTAAGGATTTGGGCAGCTGTCTCTACTCCTCTGCCTCCTCTAAATAAAAAATATTGTACAGTTGTACCTCGCTTAAAGAACATAATGCGTTCCACAGGATTGCTCTTTAAGCGAGTTTGCTCTTTAAGCGAAACACCATTGTAAGTGACCAATTGTGGGGGGGATTGCGAACCCTGATTTATTTGTTAAGCGAGTTTTTGGTAGGTTTTATTTGTTAAGCGAAGCAAACAGTCAGAGAAAATTCTACTCTTTAAGCGAGTTACTCTTTAAGCGAAACGCTCTTTATGCGAGGTTTGACTGTATTAGTATCTTAAACATGTGGCACTTATTGATGCATTGTTGACACAACTGCTTGCAACAAATTAACTGATCAATTAATTGTTAGTAGCCTTAGGAAGCCACAACCTTTAGTTTGCAAAAGCTGAGCAGGGCGACAATTTGGAGGCCACTCATAGAGTCCTGTGGGCTACAAAGCATCTTGATGGCACATAAGAACAACAAGAACAGCAACACTTAATGTTATTTTTGAAATGGTAGCCATCTTAGTCTGTGTTTCAAGCATATCAGAGAGTAAACAAAACAAAAAGACAAAAAAAATTGCGACACTTTAAAGACTAACGGCTGTGTTTTAATGATAGCTTTCGTGGAGCAAGTTCACTTGGTCAGACATAAGAGGAAGGCTTCATGGCATCAATTTATACACATCAGGTACAAAAGTACAGAATGGTTAGCTCAGTAATGGTGAACCTTGGCACTTCAGTTGTTCTTGAACTTCAATTCCCAGAAGCCCTGATCAGCAGGAGTTCTGACTTGAGCTTCTGGTAATTGAAGTCCAGGAACACCTGGAGTGCCAAGGTTCACCATCTTGGGGTTAGTTAGTGTAACACATAAGTATACAAGTCAATGTGTGTGGTTTTTTTTACAACTGGCAATGCCTGTTCTTCAGATTAGTTGACAAATTAATCTGAAGAGCAGGTATTACCAGATGTAAAAAACATTTATACTTATCTGACATTTATACTTATGTGTTATGCTAACCATTCTGTACCTCTGTTCCTGATGTGTTTAAACTGATACCATGAAGCCTCACTTTTATGTCTGATGAAGTGGAATTGATCCATGAAAGGTAACTTATTTTTAATATCTTTTTTATTTTTCATGTTCTTCAGATTAGTTGACATGTAGAAGTACAGATGCATCTCCTGGGAGAAGGGTCCCTAGAGGTGGCTCATCTCTGCTAGAATAGGTTATCTTCCTTTCCATGCCTATGGGTGCAAAATTGGTAAAATGTTAAATGATTTTTTTAATATATATACAGTAAGACCTCGGGTAACACTAAGACTTGGTTCCACAAGTCTTGGTGTTATCCGATTTTTAGTGTTCTCCGATCCATGTTAAAATCCTATGGGATGGATCGGATAATGTTAAAGCTCCATAGAGATACATTGTAACCGCACAGGCTTTAGCGGTTGTTATCCGATCCATCCCATAGGACCTTAACGTTATTCGATCCAATTCTCCTCCCCAGATTACTTAACTTTATGCGATTCTAGCGTTATCCAAGGTAAACGTTATCCAAGGTATTACTGTACATACATTATCATCATCAGCTGCTACTCATACAGTAATACCTCGGATAACGTTTACCTCGGATAACGCTAAAATCGCATAACGTTAAGTAATCTGGGGAGGAGAATTGGATCGAATAACGTTAAGGTCCTATGGGATGGATCGGATAACAACCGCTAAAGCCTGTGCGGTTACAATGTATCTCTATGGAGCTTTAACGTTATCCGATCCATCCCATAGGATTTTAACATGCATCGGATAACACTAAAAATTGGATATCACCAAGACTTGTGGAACCAAGTCTTAGCGTTATCCGAGGTATTACTGTATCTGAGTATACCTTTTTTCCCCTGCCCTGAAAATCCTGGAAAAATGCCACTGGAGTGAATTTGTTTAAGGTAGATCCCAGCTTACCATGAAGTGACCCACACACTGTGATCACGGAGCCATCTCCAGTGGCACGTATGAAATGAGACATGAAGGATTTAACACTGGGACTGCAATGGAGATATTGACAAGGTGCACCTTCTCAGCCAGTCCATCTGGCATGGGCTCTTCTGCCTCCATGACCACTGGGAATCAGAATAGTGAAGTGGTTCCTCCTCTGCTCATTTTGCCATTGGGCCCAATAAAATGGTTTCCAGTAGCATTTCCTCCACTGAGGGGGACCATCACCCCACCTAAAGGGGCTCATCCGCCCATAGCTGTTGGCCTCTTTAGGGAGTCAGATTATTTACCACCACCCAACACTCGGTGTTAAGTTACTGGCTGTACAGTTTATGTATATTATGCAATTTATAGATTTCAGTTCTTCTTGTAACAGAAACTGGATTTTATAGTATAGGTCTTATTTTTTTTTCACCAGTACAGTAAGAAATAATATTCCAGGCAAGGAGAATAAGCACACTTATTCTATTAATACATAAAGGAAAACAGTTCTCTTCAAATTAATTTTGTGCAACCCTCCAGTCATGCAATTCTGGGGTGGGGTGGGGACAGAGAATTTCATATACTTCTAGGTGTCTGGGTGGTACCAAATAAGGAGAAACAGGTGTGGAATGAGAGCACAGGGCAGTGAAGATGCTCTGCAGTTTGGAGAGCAGCAGTTAGAAGAACATACAGTATTTGGTGAAGCAAGAAAATGGAAAGGCAAGAACTCCTTATTCTGCAGAATGTAACAAGGAATGTAAATATGTGCACAAATGTGCCATTTTTCCAATAAATATATTGAGAGGTATGGATGCTATTCACAGAAGATGCTTTGCAATTAAATTGTAAAAGATTGGCTTGGTCAATTAAATAGGTTTGCATCATGAAATGCTGAGCAGAATTCAAAAGAACATGGAATGTGCTGGTTAGGGAAGGTCCTTTGAGCTTCAGAAGATGAACTGTCTGAAACGGGATCAATTTCAAGCAACAGGATGAATCCCATCTTCCCTTTCCAGTCTATCCATGAGCAAGATGCCACCTTGTTTTTTAACAGCCCATAACCCTTCTCATCCTACAGTTCTTTAGTTCTGACTACTTCAGAGAGACCCCCAGATTGTCATTACAAATTCACTCCTTTCTAGATCTACTGATGAAAAATATATCAGCGAGGGACTTTTACTCATTATTTGATCTGAAACCCCAGAAGGTTCCAGCAGGCCAGAAGGAAATGAAATCTTTTGTGATCTGGACCCTGGAAGGGCTTAGTCTGAAACAGGCACCGTGAGCCCATCCTACAGAAATGTATAAGCACCCTAGCTTGAGTAATCCAACTATTGCTATGGAAGTATGAAGGCTTCTTCCTGCCAACATGATAAACCTCTACTCAGCTTTTAGGATCCAGAGACTTCCCTTCCCAATGTGCAGCCAGTGCTTTCTTAATTATGCAGAATTACCACTGGCTAGGCATCTGGTGCAGAATTCCTGGTAGGGCTGATGGAAATGAAACATTCCACTCTGCACCTTTCATTATGGTACAGAGATCAGAGCCAACAGTAGCCCTCGCCGTTGCTATAAATATTTACCACATATGTTTGATGGAAGCTGGCTGGATAGCTCAGTGAAATTAGAGATCTGGCAGTAGAGCCAGAATCTGGGAGTTCAATTTCCCACTATGCATCTTAGGAGGAAAGCCAGCCTGTTTGGCCTTGGGCAAGCTGCACAGCCCCAGAACATCCTTGAAGAAGGGATTGGTAAACTACTTCTGAGTGTTCTGTACCTAGAAAACCCTGGAAAGGGTACTCAGAAGTAGATGATGATGATGATGATGATGATGATGATGATGGAATATGCTAGGATCATATCCATGGCATCTGCCTCTCTGTCAACATGTGCTGATGTCCTTTCTGCAAAATAACCTAGCCATGCATCTATACTCTACCTACAGAGCAAAAGATGATGCTTTGGCCATGTGACTCGTGCATACAGTCTGCATACAGACAAGACCACAAAATCTATGGAGATCACAAAAGCTGAGAGAACAGAATTAGTCAGCATCAACAGCGGTCTCCGCATTTAAAATATCTGTTGAGTGCTAAGGATCATGCACTTTTCCTTTAGGCCGTGGTTCCCAATGTACTGATTAGTACATGCCCTACAAGGGGGGGGGGGCAATTTGATTTTTAAGGTGGGCAATTTGAGAATGCGTTATTAGGCTTCCTCCACATGAATAGGAGTTCACTTTTTGTGGGGGGGGGAATCAGGATTTTAGAGATGCTTAGGTTGGGAGGCATTTCATTAGAGCAGTTCTCCCTCTTCATTTAACCACAGTGAAGGGACAGGTTAATCAAAAATTGTGTCGGGCTAGGTCCTCTGGAATCACTTGTTGAGCACTATTTAACAGTAATGCTGAAAACTGATTAGTTGATTTTAATGAATCAACAGATTTGTATTGATTATGTTTTTCCGTTCTCCCGGTTTTTAAAGAAACATATAACAGTTGTGTAACTTGCCATTGCTAGTTGTGGCTAACTGACAAAGCATGCAGTTGGATGTCACTTGCACTGTGATGTGTGACCAGGCACTTTAGCAGATTATCAGTCATCCAAAAATCAGCTGTTGCAGTTCATGCCTACTTGACATGAACACCAACAGGCCATTAAGACCAGACTTTATTGTCTTTGTACATGACAGCTCTATTGTTAACTATCTTGGCTAATAGAAATCACACCAAAGACCCAGGAGCTGGAAACCTATGTCTATCCATGTGAAGTAACTCTCCATTGGGGAAATGCTATATACATATATCTGCTGTGTTACATCTGTAGCCAGCCATATGATTCTGAGAAATCTATATGTTTGATGCTACCTAATTATTAGGGATGCACCTTGTTTTTGGCTTTACCTTGCTTCTAGAAATCTCCAAGAACTCCTCAATCATTCTATGAGTTCCAACCCACAAACCCAAACCAACCACACTTCTTTTAATCCTCTTAGCATCCAAAAGAGGGAAGAAACATGAAAGTTGTACAGTATCTCTAGTGCCACTGGACTTTCTCCCAATGGTGATGAGTGCAAAGATGCGCAAGAGGCCATGCAGCCTGTTTCCATAAAAGGTCCACATGTGAATGAGCATCACCTGAGACGTCATTTTTCCTAGAATATCTTGGTATTAGTAGTGGAGACTTTTCCTGTTGAAGAGTCTGGAGTTAATGCTACACATCCTGTAGATTTACCAGCTCTTTTATGAAAAAGATCTGGAATGTCTGCACAGTGCTGCAAACTTTTGACCTTTTGTTATTTAAAGATTATGCCACTAAAGGGGATCCAATCACCTTGTGCATGGTAGAACATGATGTGTTTCAAATGAGTGCTTTTTAGACTTCATGCAGTTTGAATGTTGTACTGGACTGTAGGAAGAGGTTACTTTTTCAATTTATTATATAGCAATAAAGGAACATTTGTGTTTCAATGTCTTTCTTGATTTGTACATGATTTGCTCCTATCCCAGCCTGGCAAGTACAGTAATACCTCAGATAACGCTAAGCCTTGGTTATCCGATGCATGTTAAAATCCTATGGGATGTATCGGATAATGTTAAAGCTCCATAGAGATACATTGTAACCACACAGGCTTTAGCAGTTGTTATCTGATCCATCCCATAGGACCTTAACGTTATTCGATCCAATTCTCCTCCCCAGATTACTTCACGTTAAGCGATTTTAGTGTTATCCGAGGTAAACGTTATCCGAGGTATTACTGTATTGCATACTTGTTTGTTATTTTTGTATAGAGAAGAAGTTGCAACCATGTGAACTCACATTTGTAATCTGAAATGGTACGGTTCGAATATAGATTTATCATGTCAGTCACACTAGGCCAGTGTTGGTATCCACTACCAGATTTATAGAATGTTTTAAGAATGGAAATACTCAAGATAGCTATTCTCTGTATCCTGTACATTATACAATTGCTGGGTTTATTGCCATGACTTCTACTTGGAGTAGTAGGTGGATTTTAACACTTGATACAAGACAGAGGAGTTGTGGTAGGAAGGTGTCATGTTATCTTGAGCTCTGGAATTCATGACAGCAGTCTTCTCTCAGCTTCTGGCAGCATTTCACAAAATACTGGATGCATTGGGGTGATCCAATCTTGATAGTTCATGGAGTGGCTTCCTTCCTGGGTTAGAAATTTCAGACTTAGAAGCAGACAGAAGGAGTGTGTTGGACACATGGCAGTCCGCGGTGAGGGAAAAGACATGGATTTCCAGCCATCTGAGTCTTGACCTCACTTGCTTAAGGTGAATAAAGTTAGCACATCTATCTTCTTCCCCTCCCATTGCTTACAATAGGGAGGGGCTTGGATTAAGAGAAAGAGCATGTCTGATGGGGGGAGGCCAAACTGGCTGTACCAGTACTCCTCTTACAAGAGTTAAGAAGTGCTGTAGTTTGAACCATTCCTTCAGCGTTAGTGGGCTGTATCTATCACCCATCTCACCCTTTATGATTGCTCCCTTAGCATCTTCATCTTGTAGCTGATCTTGATGGTGGTTAAAATTTGCAATCTTAGAAATTATCCACAATTTATTAGGAAATGGGGAAAATTAAAAGAATGACAGAAATAAAAATGTCTATCCACTGTTACACCAAAGTCTTGTTTCCTGCATCACCCATGGGTATGAGCTTTTCTTACATAACTATTAGAAGAAGCAAACCATCAATTTTTAACAAATAAAGCCAGCTATTTTACTTTTTTCTTAGCTACTGGAGTCCAGAAGCAGTGAGATGAGGCACTGAATTAGCATTCTGTGCCTCTTTTATTATTTCCTGTCCTTTCTTCAGATTGATGAATACGTGCAATTTATTTTATTTTATTAAAATTTCAGCAGTTAGTCAAAGAATAGGGTAGAATATGTTAATACTCTCTGATTCTATGAGGCGATCTGTCTGCTATCCACCCATCCATCCGGATGAAACAAAGAGTCCCTAGGCCTAGGGGGTTATATACGGATGGATGTTTCTTATCAGTTGCTAGGAAGAAAATGTCAGTGAGGATTGGACAGACGGCATTTTTTCACTTTCCAAGCCACATTTAGAGAAATGTGAAATGGAGGTCAATTTTTTTCATATTTCTCTGACTGGCAGAATAAACATGAAAGCCATTGGGGCTTCATTTTGTTTTAAGCAGCAAAGGACTCATAACTGAAGAAGGCGCTGACCGAATTTTATTTTGGGCAGAGCTTAGAATATAAAATTTGAAAACTGATTTGTTAATAATAGTGTTAGAAATCAATAAATTAATTCTTTTATTGTGGATGGTGAAATTGTTTGATTCGTGGAATTAATGTTCAATTGATCCATGTATTAATTCTGGAATAAACAGTGGATTTTATAGAGAATGGCATGCGAGTTGTCACCATTGACACCTAGTAGCACACTGGTTATTGAGGAGTGCAATGTTTTGTGATTTTAAAGTTCCCTGCCAATCTGGCACTCCTTTCCAGATGAACTACAAATCCTGTAATGTACCTGATGGCTGTCATAAGCATGAGACAGTATCTTACCACTTGTTCAATTATATTTTATCAGTGATCTATGCCATGTTTCTCTCTCTTCTTTTCAACTCCATCCACCCACACCAGCTAACTGTATTTCTTTAATAATAATTCACTGTCTAGAATCCTATTGGCGTGTGCATAAAACACCAACATGATTCTGGGCACTATATATATTACTTTGGGGGGGGGGGGAGTGCCAAAATGGCAACATTTTATGCTGTACCAGTAAACAGAGGAGATTGTTTTTCATTGAATACTTCAAAAGTGTAATGTCACATAATTGGGATTACACAGGTTACAAATAAGAAGCATAGCATGGAAATAAACATTTTTCTTGTTTTTAGAAGTAACATTTCAAACCAGAATTGAACAATACGTATGCAGTCTTTAGGTCACATATGTTTGCAGAGACGTACAGTATTTCTGGCTCCAAAAAACCCAGACTCCCCTAATATTCCCCCACTCTGGATTTTAAAACAAATTGTTTTGCTCAAAAGTATCCATATTTCTCTATCTGAGGAGCAATTCTGCCATGTTTGAGAGTCCCTTACTACCCCTATACCCCTAAAATAAAATAAAAATACTGTGGTACATTTAAAGGTTACAAAGAGCCTTTTTCAGCTCTAGGGAAGATGTCTCTGAAGGCCTCTGAAAAAAGAGAAATGTTTTAGTTGATTTTTAAATGCTTCCAGTGCTGGTGCCTGACACAGTTCAACCAGGAGTAGATGTCATAATGCAGGTGCTACCACCAAGAAGACCCATCTCCTGGTCAGTGCCTTCCTTAGCGCTCTCTGGGTTGGCACGTGAAGCTGCACAGATTGTGAAGAAAGGGTAATGCAGTCTGATGTTCTAACAGAGTGACACCCCAACAGATTAAAAACTGTATAGGGCTTTAAACGTTATAGTTAATACCGTGTACCTAATATGGAAAGGGACAGGGAGCCAATGCAAACCTGCCAAATCTGGAGAAATATGCTCAAACTTCTTCATTCTCACCACCAGCCTTGCAGCCAAATTCTGGACCTGTTCAAGTTTTCATATCAAGGACAAGGGTAGACCCACATAGAGACCATTATAGTAATCAATCCATGAGATTACCAATGAATGGACCAGGGTTGCAAGGGAACACTTGTCCAAGTAGGTGCACAACCCTGCTATTTCATAAAGGGTCCTAGATGGCTCTAGGATGACCCGTAAGTTGCAGACATGCTCCCTAGGAGTGAGAGCAATCGCACCTAACCTAGGGACCAGGCTACCTAGTCGGGCAGACGGTCTCGCCAACCAGGATCTCTGTCTTCTCAGGGTTAAGATTCAGCTGGTTAGCTTTCATTCTGGGTATGAAGCCTTCAAGTCCCTAAGATGAAATGGGCCTAATTCTTACTTCAAGGAAGTAGAAGCTACTATCTTACTATTTCTCTCTCTCTTTTAAAACTGAGACTATAGGGACCTTCCTAAAGAATTGCCCACTTACTGGGCTGAACCAAAAATCCAGAAGATGGTCACACCTGCTTTTAATCTTATAAAAGACTTTACAGAAGATCTGATTCATAAATCTGTTATCACTAAATAATGTAGGGGCTGTAAGGGTTCAGTGGTTAAGAATATCTTCTTGTTAGCTGGAAAGCCGGCAAGTTGGCAGTTCAAGACACGGGTACTGCATGACGGATTGAGTGCCTATCTTTGTCCCAGCTCTTGGGGACGTGAAAGGAGCCTCATTTGGGTGTTGCCTGAGCGGAGCTTTTCCAGCAAAAATCCTTTCAACTCAGAATAATTTCTGACACCGAACAAAATTATTATTATTACTAAATACTGTATCTGCCTCTCAGTTGTCTGTGGAAGTCCATTTCTTAATGGTTGGAATAATTCTTGCAATGCATCATAAATGCTTTCTATGTATTCTTGAATCCTTTTGGGAAAATGAAGCAAAACCCAGCTTCTTGTTTAACATTGTTAAAATGGAAATTGTAAAAAAAAAAAGTGCTATTTTATCTGGTTGTTGTGGTTACCTTCCTCCTCTACCTAAAGTTCTCAATTCCCTACAGGCTCTGCCATCTACTTAACCTGTCAATATGTCTATTTTCTGTTGGGGAACGTAGCAATTCATGCAAGAAAAATAAAGCTAACTTAAATCTCTATTGGGGTACCTATCAATTTTATGATTTCCTGTGGATTTCATTGTTGCAAGAGAAACAAGTGAAAGTTTTCTGGCATTTTATATGCCAAGGAGTGGAGGCGGCTGAAGGCAATTTTCCAGATTGACTGTCAACTCAGAAAATGCTCTCCCAAGGAAGCATGACTGAAGCAGGAAGTGGTGTAGCAAAAAGTGGTTATTTCTTTATTTTAAAAGCCAGATAGCTGAATAACAAATAATTTAGTATACATTTTCTTAAAATCAAATGTAAGAACTCTCCTCCCCCAACATAGGCACATTTGTTCTATGATGTCAGATTGCATGTGACTTGTGATGACCCAATGAATTAATATGAGAGCCAGTGTGATACAGTGGATAGCATATAAGACTATGATTTAGGAGACCTGGGTTTAAAATCAAAACCCTGATTGGTGATAGAAACTCATTGGGGGGAGTCAAAGATAAACCACGCTTTGAACATCTCACATTTTTATTAGAATAAAAATAATTAGTAAGCAACTTGACAATACATACTTAACAGGGGGAGAGGAAGTAATGACCTCCTAAAGATTTTCTCATTAACAACCCTGCTCAATTCTTGCACACTAGAGGCTGGGACTTCCTTTGCTGAAATAGTCCATCTCATATGCTGTGGTTAGAAAGTTCTGGTCACAGAGTTGACTTTTGCTTCTTGTTTCTTCTTAAGAATTTAAACTGTTTCATCCATTGTTCATCTAGGTTTTTCTCCTTATTTTTGTGATAGGAATCATCTTTTTGTATCCGTCACTAATTATATTTCTGCTTTCAGCCCACAGTTCTTGTGGTTTACAGTCTAACTGTATTTTACATGGTCTTTATGTTCTTCAGTAATATCATTTCAACTACAGATTGCCCTGGGAAATACATTCTGAGACCTGCCATGGATATGTGAAACAGCAGATTACAGTGAATCCAATATTTTACACTGCAGACAGTAGCCTCTAGTTGTTAGTTATGGTAATGAACCATAGAAATACATATGTATTATATATTTCAGGGTTTTTATTGAGTATTTTAGACCAGTGAAAAACTGAAAGCAAGGATACTGAACCGACAGATACGGGGGCGAGGGACCTCTATATTTTGTTACTATGTTTTACTTGTTCTTCAGTTTTACTGTGACTTTTGATATTAAAAATGTGTGGCCTGTGCCATGGTACAGCCTGAAGTCAAATATAGGGAAACAGTCTGACTGTGATCATGGTCCAAAACTTGAGTGAAACCAAAAAACAGAAGCCAGCTTAGGAGTTAGAAGTATGAAAATTATGGCTCAAAAATTATGGCCCAGCTGAGTTCCACACAGGTAAAACCTCTGTTGTTCCAGTGATGAAGACGCCAGAACCAAAAGCAACCTTGTCCCCATAGGCCTACCTGAAGCTAACTTAAATTATTAAGACCTTTCTTAATTAAGATCTTCTTTCTTTCTTCCTTTCTTCCTTCCTTCCTTCCTTCCTTCCTTCCTTCCTTCCTTCCTTTCTTTCTTTCTTTCTTATGGTGGTGATAGTGGTGGGGAATGGGGTTGAATGGATGCTGCCAAATATTTGAAGCACATTTCTCAGGGATTGCATATAAGGGTGTTTCCAGGTCTGCTGTTAGTGAGGGACCTTACCTTGTGTCTCCAAGAATAGTCTTATTTTTCTGCCGTACCTGAATCTGAATATTAATGATCAACCATGAAGACAGTTCTGAGAAGATAATGCAGTGGCCTTTCATCTGTCTTCCGCATCGCAGCATGATCCCCATACCACTGATCCAGTTCTTGCGAGTCACTTTCTGGTCCCCAGCCCTTTTGGCATGCAAAGTCCTCATCAGCCCCAGGCCAGTATTGATGAAGCTGCTACCCTCCATCAAGATGGATTCAAGTCGGATTTAATCCACTTGTGGACCATAACGCTTCCCTGTTAACGCTTCAGTACCCAAGGCCATAGTCCTCAAGGTTGTCAGGTTAACCACCGCCTGACACTGACATTGAGTCGCTGGCAGTATGGTCTACTCTAGTACCATAGCAGGATAACCTGGCCAGACTGGACCAGGAATATTAGGAAGGATATATACAGTATAAGACATTGGGAATTTAAATGAAAATCCAGCCTCAGAATCTTCTTTTAAGGCTGATCCTTTTCAGCCCTCACTCTGGCATGAAGTAGCTTTTACAGCTTTTAGTTTTGGACATGAAAGCCAGGAAAGTGGCTTGGTATACTTTATTTTCAATCCATTTACTATGTTATAATAGAACAACTCTTAGGTTGCCATGAATTTAGTGTGACAACCTTTGCTTGAGACCATCGTATATTCCATATGAAATATTCCAGCAGAAAAGGACGATGATAGCCATCTAACAGTTGTCAATGGGAATATCTGAATTATCCTTCAAGAGAAAAAACTTGCCAATTTACAGTGACAGGATGATTGCTATTATTACTGATGTTTACTGAATACTTATACAGTCATTCCTCCTTCTCCTGAATGACAAGTAGCCAGCTGGATTAATGGCAGCCTTCCTTTCTGCTCCTGTACTTGTTCTCTATCATATACAAGGCAGCCTTTGCAGATGCTGAGAGATTCTCATTAGACATGTTGCCTTCCAGCCAAATGCAAGGTAAGGATCTGCTCTTTTTCCTTAAAAGAGGAGAAGGATTGTGCCTTTACCTAGTATAGTACTGGGAAGTGTTCAAAACTTGTAAGGATATTTCTTGTCACCTTTCAGTGTATCGCAGGCTGATGTGAGGTGAGAACCTTACTCTTCCCTTGGTCCTTTGCATTTTGACTGTGAGGAGTAAGACCTTTGTTCTTCTCCCTGGTTGGCAAAATGCCACCATCTCCTCCTCACTGATGGGAGTCTGAAAGTAGAGCAATGCCTACCACTTCATTCCTCAGGAAAATTGCATGGTGATTGTGTTGGGACTTGTGCCAAATGACATCTCCAGATGTAACTTAGTACCACCGTATTTCTTGTTTGTTTGCTTGCTTGTCTTTTCAGCCTGGTGTGTACTGAATAAGCAGGTGTTTGAAACAATTTGCACTCTGTAACTCTATCCTTTAGAGAGCTGGGACTAGCTGCAGCTTCTTGTTGAACATAGAAACAGTAGCCAAGTCCAGTTTCTTGTTTCACAGTGTGTGAAATGGCTGTGGGCGAGAAAGGGGTCAGGAAACGCATATGTCTTACTCTAGTTCATAAAAAATGAAATACAAAATACAATTCCAAATTCAAATTACAACGTTTGCTTCTCTGCCATTTATGGTTCTTGCTGTGTCCAAATGGTGGGCAGAGGAGGAAATGTGTCTGCTATGCTGGCCTCAAGCCATTATGAGCAGAGAAGCATGTTATAATCCACATTCAGGACAGCAACCTCCTCCTCCTGCTGCTTCATTTTAATGCCCTCCTACTACAGGAAATAATGGAGGAAATATACTTACTATATGTTCCTTGCCTTTGAAGAGTAAGGAGGATGCAATTTACTATCACAGGGTCCAGGAAAGGGGTGGGAGGTGGGGAATCTTGAATATCTGCCTTATGTTTAATACAGAAATACCTGTCTGCAATCATATAGGTGTTGACTGCTTTAACAGTTACAGTACCAGCTTTTTTAATAACTCTGAACTAATTGTACATGTTACTATTACTATTATCTATGCTCAATTAGGTTTAAACATCCTGTGATCTAACCAGGTTTTATACAGAGTCAGGTTTAATGGATTGAATAGTCTTCCTTCGTCATTCGCTGTAACTACAACAGTTTACATCAGGGATGACTTTTCTGGCCATGGGCCAGTCACATGGTTTAGGGAGCTGGTCACTATGGCCCGGGGGCTGGATGCGGCCCCCGATGGCAATTCATCCAGCCCACAAAGCCCTTGTCGCTCCTGGAAGCGGAAGTAAAAGGCGCCCATACAGGCACATTTTACTTTCGCTTCCAGGAGTGACAAGATGAGTTGGCATCAGGGGCCACATCCGGCCCCTGGGCCATAGTTTGGGCACCCTTGGTTTACAGTATACAATTAGGATTTGTTTTGTGTGTGATCTATATCTACTTCTCTCATGTTTATTGCAGTTACCTCATCGCCGAGTGACATTCTCTGCAGCCAATCAAGCTCAAGATCTGCAGGACCCCTCCCAACACAGTTACTATGACAGTGGCCTGGAGGAGTCTGAAACTCCAAGCAGCAAATCTTCATCCGGCCCGCGCATTGGGCCCCTGGCTCTGCCTGAGGATCACTATGAGCGCACCACACCCGATGGCAGCATTGGGGAAATGGAGCACCCTGAGAATGGTAAGGAACCCCACTCTTTAGTGAAAAGACCTCTCAAGAGTTTTAATACACACCACAGAGCCTCGGGTATAATCCCCAAATTCCCAGACAACCTTAAATAGTGGGCAGATACTGCTGCTTTCAACCTTAAGCAGGCAATAAGGAATCAGGGGCCGGTCCTTAGCCGCTCTGCAAAAAATAATAATAATACTTTAGCAGTGACTGTGCTGGAAATATTTAGGGAAGAGCTATCTCTGAAAAATAAATAAACAATGAAAATGCAGGAAAGGGCAGTACAAACAGGGGGATTTTTAGGGTTTGAGTTTGCAGCCAATCATTTTATTCCATAATTTTGCTATGCTCTCTATTCTGTTCCATCTGCCTTTCTTTTGACTATGAATAATTTCAAAATTTCAAATTCCCTGATGCTTTTGTTTTCCATAGTTTCCATATTTGTATGTTTCTTCTTTCATGCAGATTGATAATATGCACATTGACGCGGAGCTGTGATTTAATCAGCTCAACTATATACTTGTGCAGATCATGTGTAAAGAAATAAAAGACACAACTTCAGGCTTCATCAAACAGTGTATATTAGCAGTCTGAACAAAGTCCAGAAATCAAAATGGGAAAAACAGTAGATCATTAATATATACAGTGAAACCCCGCTTTACGGAATTAATCCGTTCCTCGGGGTTTTCCTTATAGCGGTTTTTCCTTAAAGCAAACTGTGGCTTCCCATAGGAATGGGTTGAAAATGAATATTTTCATTCTGGAGGATAGAAAGCAGCCAAGGAAACACGTTTTTTTTCTGTTCAAAGCTCTTTCTAAAGTGGCGAAAACACAGCCTATGTGTCACCTATGCCCGTGGTGGCAAACCTATGGCACGTGTGCCAGAGGTGGCACTCTCTGTGGACACCCGTGCAGTCACCCAGCACAGAGTTTGCCCCGCCTCTCTGCCCAACAGCCCAGTGGGAGCACTTCCTCCTTCCCCCCCCAGTACAGAGTTCGCCCCGCCCCTCTTCCCAGCAACCCAATGGGAACGTTTCCTTCCTCCCCAGTTGCTGTGTTGGCACTTTGTGATAAATAAGTGGGTTTTGGGTTGCAGTTTGGGCACCTGGTCTCTAAAAGGTTCGCCATCACTGACCTATGCAGTTAAAGCACTGCTGAGTTATAGGCTCACTAACAAAATTAGATTTGGATAGTAGCTTCTTTGTCACCTGCCACTGTTGAGTGAATTGCATAGTTTAAGATAATATATAAAACGCATTGAATGGGATTCTGCTCATTCTACAATGGCTTTTCCGTTTTTGTTATCATATTCATAGCCTGAAATTGTGTTATAGCTATTGAAATCTCCACCTGGAAAATGAGTGTTTTGGTTTTCCATTTTAGATGGCTTCTTAAAGTAGAATGGAGCATTATGGGGTTTATAAATCAATGTAACTATGCACACAGCCAGTTACCTGTTCTTTTCAGTATAATCTGTTTAGAGAACTAGAATACCTAGTCTTATAAAAATGGCATTTCCATATTTTTTGTGAGGCCTCTAGATGCAACTAAACCAATCCCAGGAACATTAGGTTGATGCTCATAAGTTCCCCTGTGAATGTCTTGGACACAAAGGATATCCCATATTAATTCATGGCAAGGTGCAGCTGAGATTTCTTATTTAAATAAAGAGGTAAGAGTACTTGTGGTCCAGTGATTAAACTGCCATATTGCAGCCAAAAGTGCTGATGTGGCGAGTTTGATCCTGATGGGGCTCAAGATTGACTCAACTTTCCAGCCTTTCGATAAAATGAGTACCCAGAATGTTTGGAGCAAAATGCTATTACCCATGTGTACCACTTAAAGAGTGCACTAAGTGCAGTGGGGTGGTATATAAGTGTAATTGCTATCGCTACGACCTGTATATTAATTTTAAAGATGTCAATTGTGGTCCTAAAAAGGACCATTGAGTCATTTTGCTCATCCACAAGTTTACAGTGCAATGATTCTGGATAGGAATGCCCAGGGGATTCCCAAGTGCGCTTCCAACGCTTTCCACTCTTTCAGCAGTCTCCTTCTATGTCCCAGTTTTCAGGCTGTGTTCTGATATTTTGTAGAAAGTGCCAAAAAATACCTTTAGCCAATGTCTCTGTCTGGTCTACTTTCTTAAAGGTGAGTTCAAAAACGCTGCAAAAACATGGCTGGTTCCATGCCTGGAGACTCTTGGTTGGATTTTCCCTCCCACTTCCTCAACCAACAGGCCTCCAATAAGTCACATTTCCCTCCTTCATTGCCATCTTTTGAAACTGAAAGTTCATATTTGACCAGAGAAAAGGTTACACAAAAATATGACAAACAACCATCAGAGAATTGGAAATAAAATTTGGTCTACCCTTTAGGTAAGGGGTTCCCAACCTTTTGAAGCCAGGGGCTGGGTCATGCTCTCTCAATCAGCTTCAAGGGCCAGATAGCCATTTTGCCCTGCCTACATGATGGGGATGGCCATTTTGTCCCAATAGCTTCAAAGGATGGCCATTTTTTTCTCCAATGCCCTTGGAGGGGGGCACATGAAATGGCACCATGGGTCAGATCCGGCCCATAGGCCTTAGGTTGGGAACCCCTGCTTTAGGTGGAGACAAATAAAGTCAAATTAATAGTACAGTAAAACCTCGGATAACACTAAAACTTGGTTCCACAAGTCTTAGTGTTATCTGATTTTTAATGTTATCTGATGCAACGGATAACGTTACAACTCCATAGAGATACATTGTAACCAGCACAGGCTTTAGCTAACATTATCCAATGCATCCTATAGGATTTAACGTTATGCGATGCAATCCCCCCAGATTGCTTAATGTTATGCAGTTTTAGCGTTATCTGATGCAAACGTTATCCGAGGTATTATTGTACTGTATTACCTAATGGTTGGAGGTAGATATTTTCTTCAGTTTGTACTTCTACTAGACAGATTTAATATAAAAACATAATACATCCAGTTGATCTTATAAGATCTAGACTAAAGGATGGACAATAGGTTCCCATATACTTTTTGAAATATCATAAGATCTTGGCCTTTGAAGCCTTGTATAAAAAAGATATGGTAGCCTAATGGTTAGCCATTGTAGCTTTTGTACTCTATACTGAGCTCAGGTCTACATCACACAGATCAAATTAATGTTGAGGCATGATGCAACTCAATGTTTGTTGGTTGCTGAAGGAACAACGAGGAACTTTGTTATGCAATATGCTGTAGTGGTGGAGGCAGGCACCAAACAGCATGAGAAGGAAGTACTGCTACATGATTTAATTAGCATATCAGCTAATAAAAACATAGTGAATCAATGCTACCTTTCCTAACATTAACATGAATTAGCCCTCTTTCTAATTATCAATATTAATGAATTAATTTTTAAACCTGGGACATTAGGCCTATGTGTCAGAATTGGTCAGTGGTTTGGAATAGGAAAGGGAGTAAGACAAGGCTGCATTTTGTCACCCTGCTTATTCAACTTATACACAGAGCACATAATGCGCAATGCAGGGATGGAGGAATCACAATTTGGGATCAAAATTGCTGAGAGAAACATCAACAATTTGAGATATGCAGATGATACCACCCTAATGGCAGAAAGTGAGGAAGACCTAAAGAAGCTCCTGATTAGGTTGAAAGAAGAGAGTGAAAAGGCTGGCTTGAGACTCAATATAAAGCAAACAAAGATCATGGCAACAGGCCCTATCAGTCCCTGGAAAATAGATGGAGAAGAAGTAGAGGCAGTGACAGATTTTACTTTCTTGGGATCAAAGCTCACTGCAGATGGGGATTGCAGCCATGAAATAAAAAGGCGACTGATTCTTGGGAGGCAAGCGATGAGAAATCTGGGAAGCATAGTGAAAAGTAGAGACATCAAATTGCAAACAAAAATTCGTATAGTCAAAGCAATGGTGTTCCCGGTGGCAATGTATGGCTGTGAGAGCTGGACCATTAGGAAAGCTGAGCGCAGAAGAATAGATGCCTTTGAGATGTGGTGTTGGAGGAGAGTTTTGAGAGTCCCATGGACAGCGAAGAGAACAAACAGGTCAATCTTAGAAGAAATCAAACCTGACTACTCCCTAGAAGTTCAAATTGTAAAGATGAAGCTGAGGTTCTTTGGACATCAAATGAGAAGATTCACTTGAGAAGGCCTTGATGCTGGGAAAGGTGGAGGGCAAAACAAAAAGGGGGCGGCCAAAGATGAGATGGCTAGATGGTATTGTGGATGCAGTGGGGGCAGAGCTGGGTGGGCTGAGTGGGATGGTGGAGGACAGAAGTGCCTGGCGGGTGGTGGTCCATGGGATCGCGGAGGGTCGGAATCGACTGTGCGACTGAACAACAGAATTTTAGTATATACTCGACTATAAGTTGTCCCGAATATAAGTCGAGGTACCTAATTTGGACCCCTAAAACTAGGAAAATAGATTGACCTGAGTAAGTCAGGGTGAAAAATACAGGAGCTGCTAGTGAGTTTTCAATAATTAAAATACATGAACATATGGTAAAATTTATTAATTTGAGTGGGTCTGTTTTTGAGTGTTTATGTTGACCCAAGTGTAAGTTGAGTCCCATTTTTGGACCTCATTTTGGGGGCAAAGCCCCCGACTGATACTTGAATATATACAGTATACATGGAGATTTGTGAAGCTTGTGGAATTCATAAGTAACTACTTAAAAGTAGCTATTACTTTTTGGTTAATATGACAAGATGGTACATTACATTCTAGTTGTAGAAGTAGATGGTTTATTTTTTGCATGTTTTGAGACAAGTCCACAGTACAGTCAAACCTTGCATAAAGAGCGTTTCGCTTAAAGAGCGTTTCGCTTAAAGAGCACAATTTTCTCTGAATGTTCGCTTCGCTTAACAAATAAAACCAACCAAAAACTCACTTAACACATAAATTGGGGTTCGCAATCCCCCCACAATTGGTCATTTACAATGGTGTTTCGCTTAAAGAGCAAACTCGCTTAAAGAGCAATCCTGTGGAACACATTATGCTCTTTAAGTGAAGTACAACTGTATAGTTGTCTAAGCACCACAGAGGATGGAGGGAATATGGAAAATGACAGTTATGTTCTTTATCAAAAGTCCAGCCTGGATTCTTTATGGAAATTTTCTTCCTCTGGGAAAAGTCCTGCCACTACATGTATTCATTTTATACTAAAATATCTAGCCTGTCTTTTCCCCTCCAGTGGTAAGTGCTCAAAGTAGCTATTCTGAACACATCTGAACTCATCCGATTTTGAAAATTAAGTAGGATAGAGCCTTTATGTGAATGGGAGACCACAAGGGAGTACCTGAAACCCTGCTGAATACCCTGGAGACCTGCTCCTGTTATTCAGAGTTGAGAGATGGACCAAGGCTCCGATTCAGGATAAGGCAGCTTCCTGTACTGTTATCAAAATTCAATAAAAATCATCATTCAAGTAACAAAATAAATGCAAGGCTAAGCACATATTAAATTTGTAAAATCAAAAAAATATATATCCAAAGGTCACAGGTGGTATACAGAGGTAAACTGCAATTACAGAAATATAGTGCAATCGTATATGCTGTGTTCAGAAATTAGGGAAGTCCAATTAGGATCTTGATTATCATTAATTCTCACTTCCTGTAATGTGAAGGTATAATGCCAATGTGCACTCTAGGCCAGTGATGGTGAACCTTTTAGAGACCGAGTGACCAAACTGCAACCCAAAATCCACTTATTTATTGCAAAGTGCCAGCATAACAACAGGGGAGGAAGGAAATGCTCCCATTGGGCTGCTGGGCTGAGGGGCAGGGCAAACTCTGTGCTGGGGGGAGGGAGGAAGTATTCCCATTGGGCTGCTGGGCAGAGGGGTGGGGCAGACTCTGTGCTGGGGTGACTGCACGGGTGACCACAGAGAGGGCTCAGAGTGCCACTTCTGGCACATGTGCCATAGGTTCGCGACCACTGTTCTAGGCAAACCAGGCCTTGACCTGGAAAACAGTCCAGAGAGGGAAAATATTACTTTCATATTTTGTGAACTACACCAGCAGCAAAGGGTAGCTGGCAGGGCTGGTGTGTGTGTGTGTGTGTGTGTGTGTGTGTGTGTGTGTGTGTGTGTGTGTGTGTGTGTGTGTGTGTGTGTGTGTGTGTGTGTGTGTGTGTGTGTGTGTGTGTGTGTGTGTGTGTTCAAGACCCAGGTACTGCATTACAGTTTGAATGCCTGTCTCTGTCCCAGCTCCTGCCAACCTAGCAGTTCAAAAGCAAGAAATTGCAAGCCGATAAATAGGGATCACTTCAGTGGGAAAAGATCTTGGGGATATAAAAGGAGCCTCATTAAGTGGAGTTTCTCCAGCAAAAATCCTTTCAAACCAGAATAATTTCTGACACGAAATTATTATTATATATATTTTGTAGGCCACCCTGACTGGTGCTTGCATCAAAAGGGTGGCGAATGCATGGATGAGAGAAAGAAAAAGAGAAGTGTGGAATGAGAACAACAAAGAACAGAAAAACCATTGCTATTATTTGAAATATCAATAAAATAGCCTTACCCTGATGCCTAAATGACAGCCATAATGGAGCCAGCTTAATTTCCCTAAAGAGGAAACTGTGCAACTGATGTGATTTCTGTCTGGTAGTCCTTCCAAGCTGCACTAATAAGCACATGGGGTTGATTAGGCCCAATATGTTTTGATTAGCTTCTTTGTCAGGACCTGACTTTAATTACTTGGCAACAAGAAATACAGAACAATACAGAACACTGTAGACTTCACTGTGCTTCATCGCTGAAGGCAGGTGAGCCCTGAAAATGATTCAGCTGATATCTTGTTAGCCATTTGTGTCTTCAGTTTTAAAAAATGCCCCAGTATCCAAAGATGTGAATCTTTAACAACACAGAAAACCACTGGAGACAGCTTTCTTTGTTATTTTCCTCCACTAAAGAAGCTTCTCGTATAGCTGTTAAGTAGCCTTCTCATTTCTGTTTTTCCTTTAAAAGCAAGAAAAACTATTTCCACTGATCGATACACTTCTCCATGACAGGATTGTTGTGAACCTGAGTTCCGTCAATGCAGTTTTACCAAGGCACCTAGCTTTCCTATACTGTACATTATCTTAAATGTAAAGTGATCAATATTAAATTTCCTTTCCAGCAGTGACTTTAGTTTGAAATGTTCTCCTTCTGTATAAGAAACAACAAAAAGGAAGCCTCCAAGATACACTGGAAATGTACGCTTGGGCTCAGCATGTTTCAAATGGATGGCACAGACAAAATTCTGTATTTTCTCTTACACAGAAACCACACAGCGCCTCTTAACAAAGAAACTTTACCCAGTTTTTACATTATGCTGACGCATTCCTTGTGCAGCTTGAAGTGTTTCTCCGTTGTTGCTTTGGTGCTGGTTCACTCCCCCCCCCCCTTTTCTGTTTCTCACCACATTTTCACCTATCGTTTTTGCTTTCTGGGCATTGGTTGCAGACAGCTCTGCAAACTCATTTCACTGGTTTGCAAACCAACTACAGACTCAACCAGGGGTGGCCAAACTATGGCCTGTAGGCCAGACCCAGCCCACAGCACCAAATCATCCAGCCCGCGCCGCTACCAGAAGCAGAAGTAAAATGTGCCCACACATGCACAAACATTGCTGTAAATGCACCTGCAGCTGTCGTAAATGTATTTGTGGCAGCATTTACAGTGGGAGGAACCACATGACCGGCCTGCTTAACCATGTGACTGACCTGCGGTGCAAAAAGTTTGGGAGCCCCTGGACTAAACCTTCCCACATTTGAAATATTTGCCCAGAATCTTTGGTTTACCTATTTATGAGACCCTGTGGATGGCTTTGCTCATTGACTAAGCATATAGAATGGCTTGTTTCTGGCAAAACAGTTCATTGAGGTAGTTATCCCAAGAGAAGCAAAAAGAAGTGATATCAGGAAGATTACTTTCTCACTGATGGCCACCCTCACTATGGAATGATCTCCCTACTTAAATGCAGTAGACTTCTTCTCTTCAATGATTTAGAGTAGGCATTCACAACCTATGGCCCATGGGCCAGACCCGGCCCCCAATGCCCTCGCCGCTCCCAGAAGCGGAAGTAAAACATGTTCTGTGCATGTATGGCATGCATTTTACTTCTGCTTCCAGGTGGAAGGAACCACATGACCGACCCAATCAGCTGTCCAGGAGGTGTGGCCAGGCCCACGTCCTGAAAACGTTGAAAATCACTGGTTTACAGGATTACTTTAAAACTATTTTGAGGGGGATTTTATTCAAGTCTCTTTCTTCTGATTATTGTTTAATATTTTATGTTTATTGTTTTGAGTCTATGCTACCAGTTGGTGTTGGGCGTTATGATTTGATTATGTTGGTGATTATATTAGTTTAATTCTTATGTTTATGTATTTTCATTGTAAGTATGGTTATTGTTCTGATTTAATTTATGCTTATGTATGATCCCCGCCCAGAATAGTACATTTCCTAAATCTGGTAGTGTAAAAATGTTAATAACAAAATAAATAATAAAAACTAGCTTTAAACAGCAGCTGTATGTTTCAACTCCAGTTCTAGAAGGGTTAGATATTTACTTGTTTTTGTTTTCTTGCTTATTTAATGAAAGGGCCATTAGATGGCAAATCTCAACCATCTGGTGAGCTAAATGGTCACCAGCTGGCATTTCTAAAATGTGAATAAAACACAGCCAACCAGGAAATATGGCAACCCTAGTCATGCCGTCTACTTAATGACTTATATATTTTCAGGTCAGTTTGGGGTTGTGGTGGCTCAGTGGTTAAGAAGCTCATCTTGTTAGCTGGAAGACTGGTGAGTCAGCAGAGACCTGGGTACTGCATGACGGATTGAGTGCCCGTTTCCGTCCCAGCTCATGGGGACATGAAAGGATTCTCATTTGGGCATTCCCTGAGCGGAGTTTCTTGCACAAAAATCCTTTCAACCCAGAATAATTTCTGACACATAATTATTATTATTAGGTCAGTTCTAACATATGGTAACTCTTGCCAGGTTTTTCTGGGCATAAAGTACAGAGACTGTCTCTTCTTTCAGACAGCTCAGCGGTAATTCAAACCCCCAACTCCTGACTCTGGTATTTAATTCACTGAGGTATTCTGTTAGCTTCTCACACCATCTACAGTCTATATCAGTATATCATTGATATACAGTTGAACCTCATGCAACAATCGCCCCGTATAGCAATGAAATCGCATAACAATTAGGTTTTGGGGGGAAATGTTGTCCCACATAACAATTTTCAATATGGAAAAAATTGTACAACAATGTTTCAATGGGAGAAACCACTTAGCAAATAAAAAATCATGAAAATCGCTGTATGATGCAAGTATCATATAGCAATTGTTTTGTACAACAACGAACCCCATGGAACGGATTAAAATCGTTGTATGAAGTACCAACTGTAGTTGTCTTTGGTTTGATTGGGTGTGAGGAAGATTAGCTGGCAAAACCATTGCCAAAGGTACGCCCGATTGTGGTTCAAAAATGTAAAAAGTATCCATAATCTTTGAAGAGGCTCTTTCTGTGTACATCACAGGCCAACGACAAAGCCAAGAAGATGGCTTCATTTTGGTAATCCAAGGTTTGATAGGGACACGAAAGAAAAAATAGTTGTCTTCAGAAATATTAGAAACATTGTTAGTATTTTCACAGTTCTGACATTTGCCACAAAACACAGTACAGTATAGAGACTACATATTGTACAGGAATGTGAAAGCAAAGCAAAAAGCAAAACAAATCACATTTCTATACTGCCCCATAACGTTTAATGTACTCTCTGGGCGTTCACGAGTTAATTAGCATTTTGCCCCCACCATGCTGGGTACTCATTTTACCGACTTCAGAAGGATGGAAGGCTGAGTCAACCTTGTGCCATGTCAGGATTGAACTCACAACCTTTTGGTTGCAGGACAGCAGTTTACCCACTGTGCCACCAGGGCTCCTATATTTCACCATAGGCTTATCCTTACAGATAATTATTTCCAGTATCTTTTCTACTGTGGGTTATCCCTGGTTCATAGGTGTTGCTTTTTAACACCTGATTCCATCCATCTAGTGGCAATATGCCTCCATTCTGATATGTTTGTGCAAATACAGCTTTCCAGTGTCATTAAGCACTTCAGAATTAACTCACATTGAATAGGAATGCATGTTTATTTAGTAGACTTTTGTTTCTAAGCCTGTTTGCTGGACATGGAGATGTAAGTGAGAAAGCACTTCATCATTACTACACAATAATTCTTTATTTGTTTAGGTATTTCTAACCACCACCCCTTTCCCAGAAAGCAAATCTCATGACAAATAACAATCAAGTAGTACTGTATTTTTAAATGCTTTAAAACATTTTAAAACTTTCTTAACCCATTTAACAAGTCAAACTGAACAAGACCAGCAAACTGATATATTAGAAAATGATCCATGAAATGATTAGGCTGAAGAATCAAGGATTAAATATAGACCAGAATTAGAACAGTCTTGGGTCCAAACAGGCCTTTACTAAATCGTTCACTTCCCTGAACCACCCCTTCCCACTCCTCATGTTTTCTAGTAGGCAGGCTAGAAAGAAAAGGGCAAAAAATGAGAGCAGAAAGGGCAGGGGAATAAGAAAGGAAAGGAAAATGTAAAGCATCTTCCTCCACTTTCACCTTAGAAAAGATTGAGCAACCTCCCAAAAAAATACACCCACACATTTGTTTTGTGAGGTAAGCAGCAATTTGGAAACTGCATATTTGATTCCCATCTCAGTGTTACAGCCTTGCCTTAGATTTCCAGATTTTCCATTTCATTCTATTTTGCTTTGTATTTTGGCCAGTGATTATCTATAGTTTGTGATGGTAGTTTAGTTTCCTTGGTAGCATCTTCTACAACAGGGGTTCTCAACCTACAGCCTGGGGGCCAGATGCAGCTCACGTGGGGGGCCCACCATCTCCACCACACCCGGAAGTGCCATTGTGTGGCAGGCAAGGCAAAATGGCCATCCGGCCCCCAAAGCTGTCTGAGGGAGCGTGACCCAACCCTTGGCTTGAAAAGATTGAGAACCACTGTTCTACAAGGACCTTTCAAGCATATAAAGATTACACAGCTATACAAAAAATTTTTTTTTTCCTGGCATGAGGTTTTGCAGTTGTTTTATACTAATTTCAGGCTGCTGATTACAAATATGATCTCAGATTTGCTCTATCACATCACATTTTTATGCTATTGGCCAACCCAATTGTCATTCCTGACTGCATGTTGGCGCAAGTCAGTTATAGACTTATAGTGATAAATTAGTGACTGGTCAACACAATTTTTCTGGCATAAACGATTCTAAGGTAATTTTGAGGTGCTGATTCTGAATCTGGCATCCGTTTTTTTTCTAGCACATCAGGTTTTTGAGACCTCAAATATTGCAATATATCTACGAACAGCAAATTTATCATCATATTCACCGTGCTCTTCGATGACGTCACCCAAGTTCTCTGGAAAGTTGGCCAAGTGACTATGTAAATAGTGAATCTTGATGCTCATTCTACATCCAAGTGCTCTTGAGTTTCCAAAATATTGTCGATTTACCTTTTTGTACATATTTTATTAGGTCTGTATGTCTGTTTAGTTCGACAAATATGATGATAAATTTGCTGTTCATAGGTATATTGCAATATCTGAGATATCAAAAACCTGATGTGCTAGAAGAAATGGATGCCAGATTCGGAGTCAACACCTCAAAATTACCTTAGAATCGTTAGAGTACCTCATGTCAGAATAATTGTGTTGACCAGTGTTATGTAACCCATAGCATTCTTCCCTATGTCATTACTGATTTGATCTATAACTCTGAATCACAAAGACAGTGACTATTTAGTCCTTTCTTTACATATAGTTTCTCCACAATATAGGTTATGCTTCTGGAAAATTAAGTCCTGAGGCACCTCTATTTCTTTCAGAATCACTTATAGTTTCTTATGACCCACACCATCAAAGGCTTTGCTGCAGTCTACAAACTATAAACTGGTCTTCCTCTGAAATTCTTTGGTGCACTCAGTATACAGCAGATATTAGCGATATGATTTCAGATGCCTCTTCTTTTTTGAAATTCAACTTGAACATCAGGCATTTCTTGCTCTGTATGTGGTAGATGTGTTTTGTTGCAACACCTTGAGCATGGTCACCTTGCTTGCATGGGAAATTAAAGCAATGGTCCTATAGTTAATGTAGGCCTTGGCCTCTTCTTTCTTGGGAATTAGAATGGATATTGAATGTTGCCAATCTGCAGGCCATTCATATTTGTTGGCATATTCTTGTTGGGGTTTACTCAAATTCAGCATGTGTAACTTGGATTAGTTCTGTCGGTATTCCATTTACCCCTGATGAATTATTTCTTCCTAGTGTTTTCAGAATAGTTCACTTTCTAGAACTGCAAGTTCTTCACCATAGGATTCTTCTTCAAAGAAGTTCTTAGTCCTCTGATCTCTTTTGTACAGATCTTTAGTATACTGTTACCACCTTCTCTTTATTGTCTCCTGGTCAGATAAGTATGCTTCCCCTCACTGGGCATTCCCAATTTAAATTTGAATTTCCTTTTGATTTCCTGGATCTTGGGGAGGGGGTGTGTGGAGTGCTGTTTATTCCCTTTTTTGGTTCTCTACTTCTTTGCACTGGTTATTGCAATAGGTCTCTCTTGATAGTCACTGAAAAGCCCACATTCATGTTTTGAACCTATTTCTATCACCTTTGATTTTGCTTCTAGCATTTCTCCTACTCTTTTAAATGTTTCCTCCATCATCTATCTACCGGTAGATTTTTTTTTTACTAAAGGAATTGTTTGTTGTTGTTTGCATTCTTCCTTAATAATATATCTGGTTTCAATCCATAGTTCTTCTGGTTTCCGATCAATTGAGTTTACAAATACAAATTGGATTCTTATATGGTGGGCAACAGTCCATGGGGTCACAAAAGGTCAGAATTGACTGTGCGACTGAACAACAACAAAAATGGACTTTAAATTCATCAGAGAAAAGAATGCATATAGAAGAATATCATCAGGATAATTTAGATTCCAAACGCCAAACTTGTATAAAACTCCACTTTACAGAAACAAACTCCATTTTTACATAAATCTATTAGAAATTAATCCTTCTTCAGCCTATTTATAATATGTTATTTTAATTAAATATGTTATCATCTGTGCCTAACTGATACTAGTTTGAAATAGCAGAACACATGGGAGACCTACAAACAATAATTTCCTGAAGAAACTGAAAATCAATTATAAGGTGCAAACTGGCTTTTGAGCAAGGGAAACCTTTACCTTTACTTATTTACTGTAAAATGTTGCTATATCTGTCATAATTATCCAAATTTGTCAAAAATTACATACTGTAAAATATGAACAAAAATGTGTCATATATTACAATCCAGCTTCTTCAGCAGCTATACTCTGTCAAATTATGTAATTATATTACATAAATCATACAATTATATAACAAAATTATATAAATTATATAAAATCATAAAATTATATAATTATAATCAAAATATATAGCTGTCAGATTATAAATCTTCCTTGAATGTGAAGAAGACAAATGCCATCTATATAGACCTTTTAAAAATTAAGATTTTGTTGAGCTTACATTTTTACATTATTATTATACAGCTATTTCCAACTACCACAATTTTCCCCCGTAATATCTAAATTCTGAACCAGTTGGTATGATCTCAATATTTTTTTTATTTCAGTAAAATGTAATATTGTATTAATTTTCCAGCCTCTCAGTGAACACAAATATTTTTGTGAGATATCAATAAATATATATATATATTTAAACATGTATATATTTAAAACATTGAAGCTGCTAATTTATCTGTCTTCTACTGATATGTTAAAATGAGGTTATTATAGTTTAAATTCTTAATTTGGTTCAAACCTTTTCCCACATACAACATAGTCACATTTCTTATTCCAACAAAGACATTTTCTCATTATTAAAAGTTGAGTTAAGAGCTACGGTGATAATTTAGTTTATAATTCATACACTATTTCAAATATGTTTTGCATTATAAGACCCATTCTCTTTCTTTCGTCATTATATCATAAAGGGTCTATTAATAACATTTTAATCTCTTCTTGTTCTGTTCTTGTTGTCTGTTCTAGCCAAAGGCAAGCTTTTATTTAAAGCTCAATAATTCATTTTTATTTTTGGAAACCCAATACCTCCATGTGGTTTTGAATTATAGTGTTATCTTAGCTTCTCTGTGTGATTTCTCTGCTTAGAAAAACTGAGAGATGATATTTTGCCATAAATTTAGAATACTAAAAATGTATTTCAAAGGTAAAATATTGCAGGCAATAAATCTACTTTAACTAGGAGAATTTTGGCTAGCAACATAAAAGACTACAATTGTACATTGTATTATATTTTTCACAACTTCTCATCTGATTTTTTAGATCCTAATTCATCCATTCAGATTCTTTTCTATTTACCCTGTAACCTGAATTTTGCTAAACTGTAAATGTAACTGAAATAACATGGGAAAAGTTACTGGAGAAGTAAAATTGACTACATTGCTATCTGCATAAAAACATATTTTGATTTCTTGCTTATCCACTTTGACCTCAACATTTGTTTCTGAACTCTGGCTACAGCTGCTAAACTACATTAAGGTAAAGGTAAAGGTTTTCCTTGCTCGAAAGCCAGTCATATCCGACTCTAGGGGTCAGTGCTCATCTCTGTTTCAAAGCCAAAAACTCACATAAAGAGCTCCTCATTTAGAGAGTTACTCGCTTAAAGAGCAGAATTTTCTCTGAATGGTTGCCTCGCTTAACAACTAAAACCAACCAAAAACTCGCTTAACAAATAAATCGGGGTTCGCAATCCCCCACACAATTGGTAACTTACAATGGTGTTTCGCTTAAAGCGCAAACTTGCTTAAAGAGCAATCCTGTGGAATGCATTTTGCTCTTTAAGCGAGGTACCACTGTGTTGTGGTCAAAGCAAATAATAAAGTTATAAGAGGTCAGGTGCCTACTACTCTAGTTTATCTTTAATGGAAGAGAATGTATGTAATTTAACTGCTATCTTGGTATTGGCTTCTTGTAGCAATAACAGTTTGCTTTAGTCAAGTTTTTAAAAACAAACAAAGAAATACTGTATCCACTACATTTCAAAAAGTCCTATAGATTAATCTACTGATCCCTAACAGATGCAAAACTTGAAAAAACTTCTCTCTATCTAAGTATAAATGAAAATCATATTTATTAATATTTTTATATTTAGAGAAATTTTACAAATCAGGTAAGAACTCTGCCTAGTTGTCCTCTCCCAATTATTGTACTTAATTCATTTGCTGATCCATCTGCTAATAATTTGCATCAGTCCAACATTTAAAATCTTGATTCAGAAGTGCAGTAATAAACTTGCATAGGGAGATCTATTTTGATCCAGAATCCTCTTCTAATCACTGCCCACTCCCCTTGGCCATTCACTGCCCCTCTCTTGATCAAATACTGCCATTTATTTTTGTTGCATGATGGTCAGCATGTCTTGCCTTCCATTTCCCTTGCTTCTTCTGCTGAAAGACCTGGATGTTTTCTATTCCATATTCACTCATCTCATCTCCAGAAGTGTCACTGCATGCTTCAACGCACAGAGGTTTCTTTAAGCAAGCAGTAATTCAGTTTCTGAGCTGCCTCACAAAGTTGAGCCATAATAAATTGGTAAAATGAGAGAAAGAAAGCAGGACAAGAAACAAGAGGAAAGGTGGAAAGAAAGACAGAAGTTGAATCAAAGAGCTGGCCAGAGAGCATTAGCAATAGAGCAGAGAAGGGAAGGACCAGACCAGCAGCATCTGGAAGACAACAGCTGTATGAGTCAGTGGATAGAGGGGAAATTATGAGAATGAATAGGTGTGTGTGTGAATATGGACAGTACGTCAATATTAGGGTTTATGTGTGTGCTGTTTTGGCAACAGTCACTGCTGAAATATGCACTTCAGTCATTTATAAATGGAATATGGCTTCCAGGTCAAAAGAGATTCCTCACCCTGCTTCCAATCACTAGACATCTCTGTCTTCTCCCAATTTAGGATTTGCTGTGTATCAATTCAGATTAGAAGAAATTTAAAGAATGGAAGAAGTGTTAACATAGTAGACTGAAACGCTTAAGAACTAGCTTTCTCCAAGAGAGGCCAAGAAGTCTAGGAGGAATGCTTGTTGGATAGCGTTGCCTTGCCCAAGCCCCATCCCAGTCATATATTTTTTTTTTCATATCACCAATGTCTGCAAATGAATCCCATGTTTATTTCCCAGGAGTCAATGGCTATACAGAAGCAAGTTAATTTGCAACTTATGGAGCTGCAAAATCTCACAGTAGGAAGAGGCAAACATTGTTTGGCTCCCAAGGAACTCCACTTTTTATTGTGAAGCTGGTGTCTCTTTTCTTTCTGATCTGACCAGGTTTACTTGGTGGGAAGTGGGTGAGCAAAAGTGTGAAGGAGAGGAGAGTAGGGCTGCATACTGAGTGACCCTGTCCTCCTTTTTCTGCTCCTCATTAGTGTATCCTGCGTGGAGCAGACTGTGAAGGGGGCTCTGCACCCAGGTAGGTGTGCACAGTTTCCCTGTGAGCACAGGGACTTATGACCTCCCCACACATACACATATATACATACAGATATTGGGGGGATGCAATGGGGGAGGAATTGTAAGAGGCAAAAGTTCCACTTGAGACTGCATGTGTGTAGCTCGGGGAGATGCAACAGGATTTAGGATGAAACACTGCTGTAGTGGAAGGGGGAATATGAACTAATAAAGTCAATAACTGAAATCCTGTTGCATAATTTAGAATTGCAAAAGGATGATGATGTCAACAGTGAAAAGCTAGTTTTGTTATTAAAAACTTCCTACTTCTGCCCCATGGCTTTTCTGACTGCTACATAATCCCTTTCATCACATGGAAATTGTGGAAGCAGATCTCTCTCTGCTGGTAATATACAGTGTCAGTTTTTAGTAAGTGAAAACTTCTTCCATTCCATGTCTTCCATGTGTTAAAAGAGATTACAGGGGAGCTGGAGAAACTGGGACAGAAGTAGGAAGTTTCTCCTTATCAAAAAAATAACTCCCCCTGCCAGTGATGACCTCACACTTCCACAGGTATAAATTAACAACAGGATTTTACTACCCTGTATGGCATAAGAACAACGCTGCTTACAAGAACTGGGCAAAACTCAGCAAATGCTTTCCATGCTACATGAACTGATAGAAGAAAGGTTTTGGGAAATAGAAGACTTAACATGTCTACAAATGCTAGATACTGGGCTATTTCCTGTTACTGGGATATTTCCTGTTCCCTCCAGTCTATGTTTCATATTACTGTTGTCTGTTTTCCCAAACCTTTGCTTGTGAACACAGATCTACAGAGTGCCTCTATGTATCACTAGGACCCCTTGAAAGCCTATAATCAGGGAGATAACTAAGCACATTCTTTGCTTATTCATTTGCTTGGTAAATCCCCTTTTAAAATATTCCTTTCTGTTCCATGCTGATCCTTAAGGTAACTAACAATAAGTTATTACAATGTCATATAGAATATGCACTGCTGAAGCAGCATTTTGCCAAAACAAATCTTTAAAAATTAGTCTTAGTGTTCTTTGGCCTGGGCAGTTAACAAAGTCAAACAGGATCATTGATTTAATCAGTGGATTCAGCACAGAGCTGAACAAGCTGATCATTGAAAAGCACTGGGTCACAGGGAGACAGTTAAGTTTGAATAGCTAAAGAGGGAATTACTCCATCTGGTGCTAGCAATGGGGCTCAAAACTTCTTTCTATAGAGAGTTGTTCTTTGACACCCGTTTGTTGACTTCAGGATTTTTTTTGCCAAAGATCTATTGTCCAGCAGACCTGATGTATATGTATTTCTCATCTGATGTACATAATTCACACATCTTCCTTCATGACAGAATTTGTGTGATGCATTTCTCCAGAATGCAAAGAGTGATCTGTATCTAGTCAAACATTCCTTCACCACCACCACCCCATGGATAAAATCTGGTGCTTACTAACTACTGTATGAAATGTGGTTGTGCAAAGGTCTCCAACATCTACCTAAAATTCCTGACAATGTAATTAGTGTTTATTATAAATTTTCTATGCTATTCTGATCTATTTTTTCCCTAAAGTGACGAACATTAAAAAGGTATCCATGAATGTGTGTGTTTAAAATACAAACGCTATACAAATGCAAATGAAGATTCCACTGCTGTGATCTATGGAGATCAGCCAAATTACTTATTTTATTTATATTTATTTATCCTTAAATAAACCATAAGGTGTCTAATTTCTAAAGTTTTTCTATAATATAATAACAACACAATAAAAAAACCTATTTTTTTTTCTCATCACAAGCTATTCAGTAGTGTTAGGAGGTGTTTTGGTGTGGAGGAGCAACTGCCAATTCAAGGCAGAGCTGATGTTTTGTTCTGAACATGATTTTCTATTTCAAGGCACAGAGAATGATGTATATGTTCTGGGGGCAAAACCGCTAAAGTGCAAACTGACGCTAAGATTCTGTAGGTTTTGCGTGTATGTGAGCACATGCATGAGCAAAGAAAACAGAGACATCCCTAAAGAGGTCTTTTGTACACCAACCTGAGCTTCACTGTAGTCAACCAAGGCAGGAGGATGCAGTGATAGAGTGAACTGTATCATTTTGGACTGCGTCACACTTCTTAAGAGGCCTCTTCAGGAAAAAGAGGAAGAAACCCAGACTCATCCAGGAAAATAAGGCCTTTTGTATGAGTTTTATATGCACAGGAGGTTTTTTTTAAAAAAATCGTAGAACAGCATTCAATCTACCATGTCGAGATTCTTGTTACATCACTTCTTCATTTTGTTAGATGTATAGCTTTTTTTAACTTGGTTGGGGTGGTACAGATTACCCCACCCCTTGAGGAGCAGTGCTTGGCTTATCTCTCTGGCTTCTCCCTCAGGTATGTCTTAGGGCAGTGATGGCGAACCTTGGCACTTCAACTTTTCTTGAACTTCAATTCCCAGAAGCCCTGTTCAGGAGGTGTGCTGGCTTGGGATTCTGGGAAATGAAGTCCAAGAACACTTGGAGTGCCAAGGTTCACCATCACTGCCTTAGGGGAAAGCACCATTGTTGAAGAGAGGGTGGGTAAAGAAAGTTGCTTGTGACCATGTCTTCTCACAGCATGTCTTTCCCCTTCTACAGCTATACACATGCCTTAATCTTTCTCCCTTCCCTTCCTCCCCTTCTTTTGTTGTGTGCAGATCTCCGACCTCTGCCTGACGTAGCCATGACAGGGACCTGTACCCGGGAGTGCACAGAGTTTGGTCACTCTGACACCTGCTGGATGCCAGGTCAGTCCTCTCCAAGCCGGCGGCCCAAGAATGCCCTCAAACTGTCCACATTTGTGCCTTATCAAGACAGAGGGAGTCAAGAGCAAGTTGGGAATGGCAGCCCCAGACTCTCAGAAGAGCGCAACACCAAAATGGCTAACCTCCGCCTGCTCCCCACATACAGTGCCTTCTCCAACAGTAGCCATGAGCCCTGCAAGGACTCTCCCATGGAGGAAATCCCTCTCACCCAGACCTCGGACTTCCAAACAGCTACTACGCCGTCATCCCAAACTGCCAAGCGGGAGATCTACCTGTGAGACTGAGGATCACAGAAAGAACCTGAAAGATAGAGCTGAAACCAGTGTCTGGATCTAGAAGGAGAATAAAAAGAAGGGACTTTCAAACTGTGATGCTTTATCACTCGCATTGGCAGTTCTGTGCCTGCCAGGTGAGAATGCCTTGCCCAGGCCCAGGGCATAGGAACATATATTTTTTTTTGTAAACTCATTGCTCCCAGAGCAAGAGGACTGGCACCAACCTGAATGATCGAGCTTTCAATAGAGTGGTCCCTGGATGTCTGGAAAGAGGGAGAAAGGAACTCGGTGAAGAGGGCTTGGCCTCATGGCTTCAGGGCTGGGGGTGGGGGGGAAGGGCTTAGTTACCAAAGGTCCACGCTGACTTGGTGGAGTCCATTGGGCACAGGGCTGAGGGCACCTGGCACAGGTACAAGGGGGAGCGTCCCCTCTCTTGTTACTGTAGACTCCTGTAAATATGAATCTTAGGAATGACATTTGTGTCCTGCCTGATCAAAAAAAGAGTATTGTCCTTGATACAAAAAGACATTGAAAGAAACAAAACCCACAGGGAGCAATCTCCAGCTTGAATATTTCACCACACAGAAGAGCACATGGGAGTAAGCACTTCCAACCAGCCCACCATTACCTTCCACAGTGTAAATAAGGATGGGGCAACAACTGGTGAGGGGAGCACGTTGACTGGTCAGCAGGACTGAGAAGAAGGGCATTACAGAGCTTTTAACCCCTAATCCCTTTCCGGATTTCAGCACTCTTCTCGTCAGGTGTGGGGGAACCCTAGAGCTAATAGCCATGGCTTTCAGTTGGTCCTCTTTTGTTCCCGACCCAAGACAGTGGAGCCAGGCCAGTAAGAAAGATGGGAGAGATTGCCATTCTTCAGGTGGTAAAACTCTTTCCCCCAACCCATCCCACCCAAAAAAAAAAACCTCCCCGATATCTCTTCTTCCTCACCTGAGGCAGGGAACTCCCACGGGGTCATTGGGCCTCAGTGCCACGATTCTGGCCTTTGATTTATCTGCCTGTAAGCCACCATTGCCTTTGTGAAATGGAGCTTCGACTCAGGGTTGCACATGAGGCCATGGGGTCTCTGTATGCTGGAGTCATACCCCCTCCCCATGCCTTTAGACTAGAGGGCCAGCCTCAAGGGCTCCAGTATTCTCTTCCAGTGCCACAGGTTTAGCCACATAGTATCAGAACTTAGGAGCCCTGTTCTGATGTTTTAATACCCGGAGAGGCCCACATTTAAAAAAAACACCAGAGAAACTACCCTTGCATGATTAACTCTAACAATGAAGTTTTCACCAGAGATGGCTGAGAAGAGCTTCAGAAGACTGGACAAGGGAGTACTCTGTCTCCTCAAGCCATCTGTGAGCTGCTCTAATGACTTGGTTGTGAAGTTATCCTCAGTTGGCCCTGACTCCTGATCACCTTGTGCTCGTGGCAATTTCTTCTCTTCACTCTGCCCTCCCTCCATCCCTGCCAACTAGAATTGTCGGGCTCCATTCCTGTTCACATGGCATTGGAGGGTACAAGTTCATTAGTACATTCTCCAGCCATAGGGTGTCTATCCTATGACCTGTTGACACTAGCCAGGCCCAGCCTGACCCTCTTGGTGCTTTGACTTGGTTTTTCTGATGTCCCTAGCCCTGCCCACCTTCCTACATGTTGTCATGGGTCAGAGATATGTTTCTAGCTGTGTTTCAGCAGGTGGGTTGGTTTTCACCTTTCCTTGCTATGTCTCCGTTCAGGCTCCTCCTCATTTATAGGATCTGGGGAACCAAGGAGAAAACAGCTAATGGTGTATGCACAGATATTCTTTGTACCATTTGTGGCATAATTTATGTATATGTGTGTCGGGACTGACTCTTTCTTCCAGAAGGTGATGATGGGGTGGAAGGGGACAATATACACATTCCTCAGATCAAGGAGCCAGACCAGAGGCAGAATCTTCATGATAATATATAGTTATGTATTGTTGAGTCAATTCTAATTTGTGACAACCCTTTTGAGGGTTTTCTAGCCGTAGAGTACTCAGAAGTGGTTTACCATTTCCTTCTTCTTGGGGCTCTCGGGGACTTGTGCAGCTTGTCCAAGACTACACAGGATGGCTCTTCTCCCAGGAGGCACAGTGGAGGAACCGAACTCCATACCCAATTCACTGAACTAGCCAGCTAGCAAGAGCTTCATAGTACCATGCAAAATCTTGTGAAAGGAAATTAAAGTGTGTCTCCTGACGAGAAGATTGCAATGTATCAGCTTCTGCCCATTGGCAGTGTGATACTTTTGGCACAGCAGAGAGCAGACCAGTAACACCTTCCTTGGCGGTAGCTGCTTCTATAAGCCCTAGAGCACCGGATGTCTGGATCCCTATACAGTAATACCTCAGATAACGCTAAGACTTGGTTCCACAAGACTTGGTGTTAGCCGATTTTTAGTGTTATCCGATGCATGTTAAAATCCTATGGGATGTATCAGATAACATTAAAGCTCCATAGAGATACATTGTAACCGCACAGGCTTTAGCGGTTGTTATCCGATCCATCCCATAGGACCTTAATGTTATTCAATCCAATTCTCCTCCCCAGATTACTTAACGTTATGCGATGTTAGCGTTATCCAAGGTAAACGTTATCCAAGGTATTACTGTACTGGCATTCCAAGTTTGAGATCCTAGGCAACTTCTATGTGCTTGTGCACATGTACATGTGCAACATGTTTTCCTCTTCTGCACCTTCCAATTGTTGAGGCTCAGGGCTAGTACAGCAGGAATCTACAAGCAGGAGAGAGACATAGTACTTCATACCCATGTTAACTCCCAGGGTGCCAAAAGGTGGTGGAATCTGGAAAGAGCTCTAAATTGACAGATCCTGGCTGTAACTGTTCAGTTGGTAGCAGGCATTGAGGCTTGTAGACACAGGCTTGAGTCATCCCTGCCCAGGGAGGAAAGGGACTTCAGCCATCCATCTCTAACCATACACTGTCCTACTAGACACTTTAAAGTGCCACTGTAAGGCATGGAGGGGGGGCAGGACCCTCCTCTCACTCTCTATTATTACTTCCCTGCTGCCAATGGCATATTTGGGAGCCAGGCTTGCTGACAAAGGGAATACCTGTGATACCCAGATAAGGTTATCACATTTTGTTTTTGTTTGTTTTTTAAATAAATTGTCCTATGGAATGTAGGGCATTGAAATGCTCCTGTCCACAGAATGGGCCTGCTCAAAATTTGTTCATGTGGTAATGTTATTTATAGACAGGCTACCCCAGTCTGTCCTTTGCCAATGAGTGTTCAAGGCTGGCCTCACTCCAGAACTGCTCCTATCTTTGGACACATTTGCCACAGGAGCAAAATGTATACTTGACCAAGCAGGTTTGGGTTACTTATTCCCATGCTAACCGTGCTTAAGTCAGTGACTTGACTGTGGATGTCATATTGGGGAAACGTGCAGTGGACTATGGGATATTATCTGACATGGTTGGGGGTCTTCAGCCTATTTCCCCTTGGTTTAGCCAAGGGGCATAGATGAGTTTAAAAGAGTGAGGAAGAAGCCACAGTACCTGCCCCCAATGGAAAACCAAGACACTGCTATCCTGTGTGTGGAAGAAAATGTGAAGATGAGGGAGAAGCAGGATCTGAAGATGGCGGCGACGGCATTGAGATTGGTCCTTGGTGAAGTGAGCTGAAGAGCTCACAGAATGGGGAGATGCCACAGAAGGAGGAGTGGTGGGGTGATTTCCAAGGGACAAAAACCACCAGGGGAAGCTCATTTGCACAATTTAAAGCCAGAAGGAGAGAGCCTATGTGCACAAAGATGGGAGGACAGGGAAGGAAGAAGGGTGCTCCATGGGTCCTGGCCTAGACAAGCACATTGAAAGACAAGGGTGGGAGGGGGGATACTTTTGAGCACTGCACTAGGACAAGCCAGGGGTAAAACCAAAGGAGGGAGGCCGGACACTGGCCAGCTGTGTAAGATGGAGCCAAGCAACCCCTTTGTAGCTCTTCGTGTTGGTTCTATTTATACGAGATTTCAGTTCCTTGCTTGTGATGCCTTGTTTTTTGTACAGTTTTATGTACATGCAGGTGTAGCTTTTTCTAAAAGGAGAAATCCTATGGCAGAGTAAAGAGTACCCACTATTTTTCAGATGGTGACCTACGTTTAGGTACTGCATCTCTCTCTCTCTCTCTCTTGCTAAGGTTGTATTGCTCTCAATGTGATGCATTTCCCTTGCACTGGGAAGGCTTTGGACCTGGGGCCGAGTTCTCCTCAGGTACCATGAGCACAATTGATTCCCTTGTAATCCTTTTTGTTTGGAGCCGTGAGCATGACACCTCGTGAGCCCTTTTCTGTTTTCTTCCATACTGTTTGTTTGCTGAGCTGTCAGATGACAAACTCCACTGTAATTAGCCCTCCCAAAGCTTTACAATAAAAGTGTGAAAACTTTCTGGCTTGACCGGATTCATTGCCTCTGTTGATCAGCAAGGCTCAGTGCTTGCTTTGTATCATTTCTGAATGCCAACCTGTTGGGCGCAGAAGCCTGATTATTAGACCCTCCCATTGTTTTACACATAGCCATGAGGTGTGAGTAGAATAAAAAGGCTTGGGAAGGTGGCCCTGTAAAATCTATGATTTGCCCCAGGGTTGAGGGGAGGGGAGGGAAGACAGGTGTATGAATTATACATACTGCCATTGAGATGATCATGTAACTGCATCAAAACAACAAAGAGTTGCTAGAAAGTCCTGTGGCATTTTATTTATCCTGAATATCTATAGTCGGGTTTACAGGACAAAAAGCTCAACAGAGAGATTACATATAAAAATGAAAACTACCTCAGTTATTCATGAGGTAGAAACATGGTACCGCCAGCTCCACAGCCCCACATTAAAAAAAAAACCCTGAAGATATATATTGGGTTAAGGTGCCCGGTGTGGTATAGTGGACAGAGTCATAGAATATGAGGCAGAAGACCAAGGTTCGATTTCCTGGCTCTGTCATGGAAACTCGTGGAGATGGGAAGAAGTAGAACTGGTAAAGCCACTCCTTAAATTTCTCACCTTGAAAATCCCTTTAGGATCACTATAAGTCACTATAACAAGAACATTGGGTAAAATGTCCTGTGGCGGAAACATGAAAATAGAAGTTTGAGCACTTTCTCTTCACATTTTAAAAAAAGTCTGAAAATGGTCATTTCCAAACCCAGTGTGACCCAAAATTCCCAGAAGCCTAAGTTAGTACATTGGCTGATCAGTGCTTTGGAGAATTGCCTTAGGCTTCTGGGAATTGAAGTCCCAAAACCAAAGGTTCGGAAACACTGGTCTAAGGGCAAGTCTTAAGCAAAACATGCTATTGGCCTCATTCTTAGGGGTAATACAACTCCGAGCTTCAGAGAGACTCAGCCGCATGTCACATTTTCTTCCAGACCATGGCTGCAGTTACATGCCAATGCCAAGCCCACAGGTTTCAAATGTGGAAAGTGAGCATACCCTGAGGGCTCTTGCCAAATCCTCTGGAGGCAGCATCATTCAAAATTCTGATGCTCAGGTTTATCTTGCTATTAAATATCCTCTCTGTCAGAAGGATTTTGAAACTGGAGGCCCTATTCATAGAGACGGAGCCATGTGACTTCTACAAAGACAACAAGGTCCTCAGGTCAGACATCCTCTTCATTCCAAAGGTGAACTTGGCTGTTTAGTGATCTTAAACCTGGCCAAGCCCTCCTTGATCCCCTAACCCTCTCACTCCTCAGGATGCCTGCTTAGTAGTCAGGTTTTAGCTGGACAAGACTAAAAAGCATAGGAAACACACTTCCTTATTCATCTTATACATACAATTCTCTCTGGGAAATATTGTCAGTGGTTTGGCTTAACGGATGGCTTAGGGCAGTGGTGGTGATCCTACACCATGCATGCAAGAGGTGACACTCAGAGCCCTTTCTGTGGGCACCAGTGCAGTCACCCCAGCACAGAGTTTGCCCCGCCCCTCTGCCCAGTAGCCCAATGGGAGTGCTTCCTCCTTTCCCAGCACAGTTTGCCCCACCCCTCTTCCCAGCAGCACCAATGGGAGTGTTTACTTCCGCCCCTGTTGCTGTGTTGGTACTTTGCGATAAATAACTGGTTTTGGGATTGCAGTTTGGGCACCTGGTCTCTAAAAGGTTCGCCATCATTGGCTTAGGGAATGCAATGCTTTAGCACACTCCTCTTCTGAGGACAGAGGTCATCTTAGCACATTGAGACGTGAACCATTCCAGTAGCTTTCTAGGACAAGGCCCCTTCAGAGGGGGTTTGCAGAACAGCCAGAGGGTCTTCAGTTCACATCTTCACTAAATATTACAAGATGAACTCCTTTTCTTTAGCTGAAGGTGCCTTTGGTCAGCTGATCCTCCTTCAGGCCTGAGCAGGGATGAACAATTATTTGGGTTGCTTCCCATCTAGGGATATTTCTTTATTCTGTTGCCAGAAATATCTCTGGACAGGTAACCAGAATGTGACACATGCCTGATTCTCTTTGTAGCCCTGATCTGTATTCCCCCTAAGAATGAGGTCAACATTGACACCTGTTGTGTGAAGGGAGAACTGGGCATTGTTGCATTGAATTTTGACTTCTTATTAGGCAAAAGTAAGTTGGCTGGTCCAAGTTTTGTTGGCCGAGATGGGAGGACAGATGCCTTAGAGATTCTTTCATTGCAGATTAGCTAATGTCAAGAACAGTAGTTGTTGATTAAAACTCTAGGGAGTTCATGGAAGAGCAAAAATTTGAGCCAGACCTTCACTTCTCACATACTTAAACAGAGCAAGACCAGGAGAGTCATGGAAGCCTAGATCCAATCTATGGTCCAAAGTAGAGTTAGATTTATTGAATCAGTTGATGAATTATAAGTCGACACTTGTATATATCCTACAGCTTTAATGGATCTATTTCAGCTGGATCTATCAACAGGATTCAGGCTATGGTAGCTAGTAATCAGACTTCTCTGTCATAAATGTGGCTGCTTCTAACTGAACTTATTTCCCAATAAATGTACTTAGGATGGCAGCCAGAATGAGTGACAAAGTGAGAATTGATTCAAGCATATGTCACAGGACTGTTGTAAGAATTATGAAAGTATCTGAAACTCTTGAAATGGGCTAAACAAATGATAAGGCTGCAACGTGCTGCACACTTACTTGGGAGTAAACCATACTGACCTCAATAAGACTTTGCTCAGAGTAGGCAATGTATTGCATTGTAAATGCTGCTATTGTCATTATTAAGAATACAGCACTGAACTACCAAACATGTAGTAACTTGAGGTCTCTGACAGTAACAGAGAACTTTGCTTGATTCCATGCCTTTCCTTGTTTCACAGGAGCTGCCTAACTGTGTGAAGTAGTAAAGGCTACCTCCCTTTTAGCTGAGAAGGCCTGCAATAGAAAAGAGTTTCAAGATCTGATGTGGAGAATGAGAAAGGCGCTTCTTTCTCAGTATTTCATTTCAAGTGATAAAAAGTCAAAAGCTTATTAGCCTGCTTGGACAAGTCAGCACAGGAACATCAGCCAAGCATATCAGAAAACAAAAAATACTGTAGCACATTAAAGCCTAACTGCTATATTTTTATTGATAGCTTTCGTGGATCAAGTCCACTTCTTCAGACAAGGAGTGAAACTTCCTGTTTTGTTAAAGAGAATTGGCAGGAAGGTTGTAATATAATATATAAAATATCTAGCAGCATATAGTAACCTTTGTATCAAATTTGATAATGTCCCAGTAACCCTTCACTAATATTTAATCTCCTGCGATGGGTGTCTAACAGATGGATGTATTTTATTTCTGTTGTTCTGCTGCACCTTTGAGAATGAAAAGGAGACATTTAGAGCTAATCTGAATAATCTATTGTTGATGGCTGTGGGAAGCTGTATTGCTATGCTTGCTTGTCTGACATTTTACATTTGACCCCTGAACGTGGTGTATATAAACCATGCCTGTAAGTTTCCCTCCTTGTCTGAAGAAGTGGACTTGATCCAGGAAAGCTAACAATAAAAATATAGCAGTTAGTCTTTAAAGTGCTACAGTGTTTTTTATTTTGTTTTCTGATATGCCTGAACCACAGACTAACACGGCTACTATTACAAAAAATCAGCCAAGCAGTTTCTCCTGTCCCCTGTGAAACCAGATGGGCTATTCTAGTACTTCACTGATTAATTATTCCACTCCTGTTTTTCCTCCTTCTCTACAGTGCACATCAGTGGTGGGATGTCAAAATTTTTACTACCCCACCATGACATTATCACAGTGTGGGCGGAGCTAACATCATGGGCGGAGCCAATGTCATGACATCATGATGTTGTGGGCAGGGCCAAAGAAAACAAATTAAAAATAATAAAAAATAAAATAAAAATAAGCGCGCACACACACACACACACACCTCAACCCACCTACCCACCCACCCACAACACAAACCTGTAAATAAATTAAATAAATAAAAAATACATTAAAATACATCCACCCACCCAAACACCCACCCACCCACAACACAAATCAACCAGAGCTTTTAAACCAGAGCTTAAAGCTTATTCTGGCTAATCTTTCTCACACTAGGTCAGATGGAAGGAACTACAGAATGAACTCACCACAAGATGGCTTCATTTTGGCACTTTTCAACTTTTCAATAGTTAAAGAAGTTAGGTACTAAGTCTTTGCCTAACCAGTTCTCTAGGATATTTAGGAGAGCAGGCTATAGGGAGCTTCAGGTTAGCAGCTTCTCTTCCTCCTCCCCACTTGGGAGGACAGCTAGGAGGCTGTGCATACGCGCCAAGCACTGTAGGCGTGCATGTACACCAAGTACTTGGCGCGCATGTGCAGTGGAGGAACCAGTGAAAAGGTAAGCCCCGAAGGTGGTTCCCCCCCAAAAGCTGAAACCGGTTCTCCAGGACACTGGGAAAAGTTATTACCGGTTCTGGAGAACTGGTGAGAACCTGTTACATCCCATCACTGGTGCACATGAAGTTAAACGGAAGAGGTCCACTGGCTAAAAGATTTTAATAGTTCACCAAAAGGAAGTGCAGAAGGGGACAGAGGTAATTCACATAAGGAAGAATTAGAATAGCTATTGTCTGGACAGGAAAGGGGGGTTTGTAGAAAGGAACTAATCCTATCTTTAATACAATCTAAGGACTGATACTGATGAAATCAAAAACACATGCTGAACACAGAGACCAGTATCGTGTGGTTCTGCCTCAGGCTAGAGAAATCTATGATAGGTTTCAATCACTGACTGTTTATGCTTAACAAACCAGAGAGATCAGGTAGGAAAAAGCAATGTAGATAAGGTAGCAATATATAGCATTGCCAATACAGTAATACCTCAGATAACGTTTACCTTGGATAACGCTAAAATCCCATAACGTTAAGTAATCGGGGGAGGAGAATTGGATCGAATAACATTAAGGTCCTATGGGATGGATCGGATAACAACCGCTAAAGCCTGTGTAGTTAAAATGTACAGTAATACCTCATATAACATTAGTATCGAATAACACTAAAATCGCATAACATTAAGGAATCTGGGGGGAAGAATTGCATCAGATAACATTAAGATCCTATGGGATGCTTCAGATAACAACCGCTAAAGCCTGTGTGGTTACAATGTATCTCTATGGATCCCATAGAGGATCAGATAACACTAAAAATCATATAACACCAAGACTTGTGGAACCAGGTTTTAGTGTTATATGAGGTTTTACTGTATCTCTATGGAGCTTTAACATTATCTGATCCATCCCATAGGATTTTGACGTGGATCGGAAAACACTAAAAATCGGATAACACCAAGACTTGTGGAACCAAGTTTTAGCGTTATCTGAGGTATTACTGTAAAAGAAAAAAGGAAGTGGAATATTCCCACCAATTTATGCTCTATATCAGTGGTTCCTAAAGTGGGGCCCACCCCACTTCAATTCCCAGAAGCCTAAGGCAGTACATCAGTGCTTTGGGGAATTGACTTAGACTTCTGCCAATTGAAGTCCAAAACCAAAGTTTGGGAAATACTGCTCTATATAATAAATACGTCTTCTGTTACCATCAGGTTTTATTTGAAGAAAAAAATAGTTCAAAGTTTATTTATTTATTTGTTGGATTTATATAACCGCCTTTTTCGCCTGAGCGACCCAAGGCGGCTGGATCAAGTACAAAAATAGAAAAGGAGCATTTTTACTTTTCCCATTTCCCTGGTTAAAACAAGAAAGGTATACAGTTGTACCTCACTTAAAGAGCATAATGCGTTCCACAGGATTGCTCTTTAAGCGAGTTTGCTCTTTAAGCAAAACACCATTGTAAATGACCAGTTGTGGGGGAGATTGCGAACCCTAATTTATTTGTTAAGTGAGTTTTTGGTTTGTTTTATTTGTTAAGTGAAGCGAACATTCAGAGAAAATTCTGCTCTTTAAGCGAGTTACTCTTTAAGCAAGGTGCTCTTTATGCGAGGTTTGACTGTACAGTAATACCTCATATAACATTAGTATCGAATAACACGAAAATCGCATAACATCAAGGAATCTGGGGGGAAGAATTGCATCAGATAACATTAAGATCCTATGGGATGCTTCAGATAACAACCGCGAAAGCCTGTGTGGTTACAATGTATCTCTATGGATCCCATAGAGGATCAGATAACACGAAAAATCATATAACACGAAGACTTGTGGAACCAGGTTTTAGTGTTATATGAGGTTTTACTGTATCTACATTTTTCCTGGTCTAACCAGCTAACGCATTAGATTACCGTACATCTTTCAACCGTTTACTCACAAGCAAGTATAAGCACACTCCTTTCTCCTCTCCTGATAAGCAGATGTGACACATAGTAACAATAATGGTCCTTCTTCTACATTCTAAGATAACCAAACCTATTTTTCATCTTTCATTCCACCTCTTCCTGTATATTATCCAATAAAGCTTCACATTCAGTGTCCATCATACCTACTTCCGTTCTCACAGTTTGAGATTGTTATGACTTCCAAGAGGAAAAGAATCTAGACCTGGGCCTGAGGTCAAATCCCAAGCCTCTCTTCATCTTTCTCAGGAAGTAAAGATGGTCAGCAACCAATTCTAAACTCCCAAAAGCAAAGCCTCCATTTCAATTCATTACAATTGCAAATTATTATTTGTGTAGAGGCAGATTCGGCTCTTTGTTCCTGTTACTTGCCAATTGCATGGCTTATGACAGAAATCTCATTGTTAGCCAACTCCGCTTCTGTGACTGCTGCAACAGACGTAAGTCAACTAGAATATTGGGAAGAGTAACTAGATCCAATCTTTGGGTTTTTTAATGTTTCCCAATATTATCCTATCATGCAAAGTGCTATAACTAAGAAGAAGTTGTTGTTGTTGTTGTTGTTGTTGCTGTGTGCCATTAGATTGCTTCCAAGTTCTGCACTTCTATGAATTAATGAACTACAAAAAGTCCTATCATTAATGACTCTACTCAGGCCCTGCAAATTAAAGGCAATAGAATCAATTCCTCTCTCATTAAATGTTCCTCTCCTCTGATTGCCTTCTACTTTCCCCAGAATTATTATCTTTTTTAGTAAATCTCCTCTTTTCATCATGTGTCCAGAGTACAACAGGCTTAATTTTACTTCTAGTCAGCACTCAGGTAAGAAACTACATACAGTAAAACACCGGATAACGCTAAAACTTGGTTCCACAAGTCTTGGTGTTATCCTATTTTTAGTGTTATTTGATCCATGTTAAAATCCTATGGGATGGATTGGATAACGTTAAAGCTCCATAGAGATACATTGTAACCGCACAGGCGTTAGCAGTTGTTATCCGATCCATCCCATAGAACCTTAACGTTATTCGATCCAATTCTCCTCCCCAGATTACTTAACTTTATGCGATTTTAGCGTTATCCGATCCAATCGTTATCCGGTGTTTTACTGTATTTGCCTTTCTAGCATTCTGTAGTATCTGTAAAATTCTCCTCCAACACCCAATTTAATTGGATTTTTATCCCTCCTCAGCTTTCTTCATTGTCTAGCGTTCACATCTATACATCATAATTGGGAATAGATGGGTGATCTTGGCATTGGTTTCCAGTAACACATCCTTATACTTAAGGATGCTTTCTAATTCCCTTACAGCCTCTTCTACAAATCTGAACCATCTCCTGATTTCTTGGCTACAGTCCCTGCTGCTGAAGGAAGAGATAGTTTGATTTTTGAGTGTGAAGTGGCTTTAAATTCTAAGACCAGCAGGAACCATCAGGGTTTGCTGGCTTAGCATGAAGATGTTTACACATTGGTTGTCCTTGTGCAACATCAGCACACCAAAATGCCATGAGCAAGGGAAGAGAGCTGAGGAGAGAGATCTATACATCATGTATTGAAACCAATTGAACTGGCAATTCCAGCCTATTTCAGTACTCTGATTTAACTGTTGCTCATATGGCTCCAATGCAGAGTCTATATTAAATTTAAAATAAATACTGGTTACAAATGCCATGATATCCAAATGGCTAAAAAAAAATGCATGCAAGTGGACTTGATTTCTCAAATCCATTTGCATGTGCAGGATGTTGTTGTGGAGATGTCTACCAATGCACAGACTACTCACTGAATAACAACTGCAAGGTAAGGTAAGGTACTGATTACAATATCTTGTTCCAGTCACAATTGTTGCAAATATGGAAAATAGCACAACATAAAGATTTCTACAAAGCACAATTAAAATCTCACAGAGCAACATATACAGAGCATATTAGAGAGCAAATAAAACAAGACGAAAAAACATTGTCGCACCTTAAAGACTAATTACTGTATTTTAATGTTAACTTTTGTGAATCAAGTCCAGTGGTGGGCAGCAAAAATTTTCACTACAACACCGTGGGCGGAGCCTACATCATGGGCGATCTAGTCATGCCTGCCATATCGCCATGTATACATCTGCAAACACAGGCAGGATTGGCTCTCTGGCTGTAAATGGAGATGAGCACTGCACCCTAGAGTCGGATATGACTGGCTTTTGAGCAAGGGAGACCTTGGACAAAACCTGACATCAAATTTGAATACCAATCATGAATCTTCTGTTATTAGGTAAAAGTTGCCCTTGCTCGAAAGCCCGTCGTTACCAACTCTAGGGTTCAGTGCTCATCTTTGTTTATAGACAAAGAGCCAGTGGACTTGATCCACAAAAGCTCACATTAAAATACAGCAGTTAAGGTGACACAACATTTTTGTCGTTTTGTTTCATTTACTCTCTGATATGCTTGCACAGAATAAAACTTTTTAAATGGTAGCTGTGTTAGTCTGGGCAGTGCAGGGAGGTGGGCATGGGCACCCAATTTCACTACCCCTCCTCCCAAAGGCCAACCAATTTTGCTTTCCCACACCGAGGGAGGGGTGCGAACCTGTTGCTGTCCATCACTGTTCAAGTCCACTTTGTCAGATGAATCTTATTCCTCTATCTCCACTCAAATCTGAGAAATACTTTATAAGAAACAATCTTCTGAAAAACAACAAACCTGAGCAAGGGTAAAATTAGATCCACCAGAAGAAACCCCTCTATGGGACACAGTAAATCTACAAGAGATTGAAGCTCATGTAAAATTGTTAAATAGGGGAATGCACCTGGCCCAGACCTAGATCCAAATGCGTTATTTAGGGCTAATCCTGGAAAGTGGGCATCAATCTTAGCCCCAGCATTCAGCTAGGCCAATGACACAGGATACATCCTGGACACATGGAAATGTGTCCATAATCTCACCAACATTTTAAAGGGGTCAGTGTTCCAATCCAGATGCCAGACTTCCCTAAACCATCATTCTTTACTAAATTTAAACTTATTTTTCCAATTCTTTGGCAATTAATAATCTTGACACCAGCAACAATATAACGTCTGACAAGGACGTGAGCCCCGGGCTCCATCGGGGACATTGTGGGTTTGTTTGTTTGGGTTTTGATATTTTATTATACTCTGTTAGCCACCCTGAGTTGCTCTGTGAGTAGGGCAGCATACAAGTGCGATTAAATAAATAAATAAATAAATCCTAAATGACATCAACCAGTTAGACTTCTCTTCTTTAGGCAAACTAAGTACTCATGGGCTGTCAGCCCAAGTGAAGGAGAATATCATAGGCCAAGCTCATATTGGCTTCAGAAGGAATTGCTCTACAGTTGACCACTGCTTCAAATTGAAGCACTTAGCACAAAAATCTACAGCTAAGATGCCTTTTTGTGGTCTATATGGAGCCAAAATGAACTTTGATTCAACTAATTGTGATAACCCATGGTAACCCGTGGCAGAAATTAGTGAACTCTACGCTTGATGAATGCTTCTTAGGATTGATCCAAAGGCTTTATGTCACTTGCACAAATCAAAAGTGTTGTGATTTAAAGGGGGAAATGACAAGCTCTTATTTTTTAAAAGAAACAGAGAATGACGTGGATGTTTACTTTCTCCTCTGCTGCTTAATTTTTTTTCTAAACAATCTTGCTCTCTTCTTTAATAAATCTTGTCATCCACCCAAATGGATCCAATAAAGTATAGTGATTCTTCTTTTCACAAACAATGCATTACTTTCTGTCCCGGTCCAGAATTGTTCTCAAATGAACTTTAAAGGTATTTACTAAATATGGTGAACTTAAAAATAAACTATCAAAAATCAAAGATTTCTCTAATTCGGAGTGATCTTTTGTTTGACTTTATCTTGGTGACACCAGCAAGATAGCATTTAGTGCAAAACAGAAGGGCTGATACATGCAAACATTAAACTCCTACAAAAGGAAGTCATTAGTAAAGGTAAAGGTTTCCCTTGCACAAAAGCCAATTGTATCCGACTCTAGGATTCAGTGCTCATCTCTGTTTCAAAGCTGACGAGCCAGCGCTGCAGACATTTTCGTGGTCATGTGGCAGGCATGACTAGACACCAGAGCGCACAGAACGCTGTTACCTTCCCACTGAAGTGGTCCCTATTTATCTACTTGCAATTTCTTGCTTTCAAACTGCTAGGTTAAAATTTATTAACATTTTATGTAAAAAAAAAATCCACTGATTTCATATGGTATCATATGTTTTTTTTTCTGAAGGAGGCTAATTAATATCCTACAGTATGTGGTGAATGTTGTTTTATGGGTAGAGTTTGCCCAGCCGTCTAGCGAGGCAAGAGAATGGAAACAAGCCTTTAAATTAAAAAACATAATTCTCTCCCCCCCCCCCCCCACCGGTTCTTTTCATGCCCTAATATGGAAAGATTCTTTAAGATTCTTTTAGATCTTCCTGGCATAAACAGATAGCAATCTAAAAGTCTTGGATTTATCAGAAGAATTAATTTTGAACATGAGTGGAAAAGAATCAAGATTATATATAAAGAAGCAGATTCACCAAATAGAACAGACAAGTAGTCAAGTAAGGAACTGCAGTTGCTTAGTGGTTAAGACTGGAAGGTCAGCAGTTTGAGACCCAAGTGCTACGTGATAGAGTAAACGCCCCTCTCTGTCCCAGCTCCTAGCAGTTCAAAACCAAGAAATTGCAAGTAGCACTTCGATGGGAGGGTAAATAGCATCCCGTGTGCTCCGGCATCTAGACTATGGAAACAGATGCAGACAGCTTTGGTTCTTTGGCTGTAAATGGAGATGATCACTGAACCGTAGAGTCAGATACGACTGGCTTTCAAACAAAGACAACCTTTACCTTCACCTTTAGTTTACTAGTACTCAAGTCCGTTTGCTTTCCTTCCTAAAAAGGGGTGAATTCCTAGAGAAACCAGAAGCTTGGAATTTGGCCTTGGAGCTCAGGTGCAGATTCTTGTCCTGCTAGATATAGTTAAAGAACCTGAGAACAGAAGGGAAGATGGTGGAGGTTGGAAGCTTATTGGATGAGAGAGAAAAGGTTGGTTTTAATCAAGAGGGAGATGACTACAGGAGCTTGCTTATGAGTATAAAAGAAGATAAAATGTAATCCTGATTGCATTAGCAGTCTAGGCCAGTAAATATAAATAGATCCCTTTCTTGTTTTAATAATGGTAAACGGGGGGGGAATGGATGTTCCTCTTTATTTTTAAACATTTTGTATTCCTGGTTTTTAATCTTTCCTTTATACAATAAAGCTTTGACTTTTTACAGAAGACTTTTTGGATTTTTATTTGAAGCATAAACTGGTGGGAGTATTCCAGTTGCTTTTGAACCTTTTCCCGCAAATGCTAAATATTGCTACGTCCTACCTGATCTGGCTGGTTTGTTAAGCATAAACAGTCAGGGATTGAAACCTATCATAGATTTCCCTAGCCTGGGGCAAAAACTCACATACTCTGAAGCAGCAAAGGTCTTATGCTGGCTTCTTAAATGGGTTGAGGTCTCTTGCAGGTGGAATGGGTCCTGTGCTCATGGGATAATGGGCTATATTGTCTTTACACCATCATATAACCCCATTTCCATGGTATTCTAGGCATAAGGAAGATTCACATGTGTTACTCCGCCTGCTACTACTGTAGTTCTACATTTCCATCCTCTCAGCCTACACCCCCTGATCTGCTTAAACCTCACAACTCTTGGTTATTCTCTTTAAGGATCCATTAACTGGCAAAGCAGTACACAATCTTAACATTAAAAGATCCATTCCCAAATTAGGAAGAAAGTCATTTCTTTGATACAAGAAACTTCCAGAAGGCTTTTTAAAAGATGAAAGCATTAGAAATAAAATAATATATCATCCATTGTTGCCAGAAATTCAGCAATCCCAGTTTATTATATTTGTAGCAATTGTACATCCTCCATAAGATATTATTGGACTAATATTGGTACCTAGTTTTAGTGAGGGTTTTTTATAGTTTAAATTAGAATGTTTTTATAGGAGTGGTTTTTTCTTCATTGTTTTTTTATTATTATTATTATTATTATTATTATTATTATTATTATTATTATTATTATTATTATTATTATTATTATTTTGTTTGTTGTTGTTTGTTATTGTTGTTGTTGTTGTTTCATGTCAGAAATTATTATTGGTAGAAAGAATTTTTGCTGAAGAAACTCCACCCAGGGGATGCCCGAATGAGGGTCCTTTCATGTCCCCAAGGTCTTGAGGAAGCCACCCAGAGGGGAAGTATAGAAATGTAACTATTTATTTATTTATTACATTTATACCACACTCATCTGGGATATTTTCCCATTCTGGGCGGCTTACAACACAGTAACAATAATGAAAATCTTCACAATAATTAAGAAGATGTAGACCAATTGAGCAAAATTAAAAACATCAAGAAAGCAAAAGAACCCCCACACATTAAAAAAAAATGCCAGAAACAAAAAGCCTATTAATGACGGAATAAAATAAAATACCGAACACTCGGCCATTGACAATATGTTCTTAAAAGCCTCTTTAAAAACGAATTATTTTATTTGTTTTTTGAATATAGGCAGAGATTGAACCTAGTGCAGCTCAACTGGAAGTTCTACAAATAAGTACTGTATATACTTGAGTATAAGTCTAGTTTTTTAGCCCCCAAAATCAGGTCCAAAAGGGGGACTCGAATTATACTCGGGTCAATGACCCCGAGGGTCCCAAAACTGCGGTGGTGCAAATTCAAACATACAGTTAAAAAAAAGGCACTGACACTACCATAAAACCTCAAAAACGTACCCACACAAATGTCTAATTAATTTATTTTATCGTATTTTCATGTATTTTAATTACTGAAACTCACTGGCAGCTGCTTTTTCCACCCCCAACTTATACTTGAGAGTCAATCTATTTTCCTAGTCTTAGAGGTCCAAATCAAGTACCACAACTTATATTCAAGGCAATTTATAGTCAAGTATATACGGTAAATGTAAATAATTACTAACTGGAATAAATAAAGCAGTAATATATTATACAATAATATAACAGCAGTAATATATTATACAAACAGAGATGAGCACTGAACCCTAGAGCTGGATATGACTGGCTATCGAGCAAGGGTAACCTTTACCTTTACCTAATATATTACAGTCAAACCTCGCGTAAAGAGCTCCTCACTTAAAGAGTAATTTCCTTAAAGAGCAGAATTTTCTCTGAGAGTTCACTTCGCTTAACAAATAAATCGGGTTTCACAATCTCCCCACCACCACCACCACCACCACCAGAAGTCACAATTGGCCACTAACAATGGTGTTTCGCTTAAAGAGCAAACTCGCTTAAAAAGCAATCCTGTGCAACGCATTATGCTCTTTAAGCGAAGTACCACTGTATATGCATTTACTTGACTCCCAGCAACTCATCTCCTTCTAGCTGGCTACTGGTTTGTGCTTCTTCCCACCCACTACGTATTTCAGTTCTCCACGGCTTCCTTCCTACTCTTCCTCCTTTACTACACCCCGACTGCCTCAGCTGCAGCAACTGGAGTGCTTTGGATCATTTAATCTCTCTGGGAGGGAGACTCGTGATTCTCCCATCTGCTTCTGCTAAGGCAGAGATTAGCAGCACTTTCCCTGCAAGAGCTTAATGCAAGCAAGTCTAATGAGATCAGTTCAAATGGGAGACAGAGATAGAGCAACAGAGAATGTGTGTGAGGGAATGAATAGACTTCTTTCTGGCTGGCTATCTTTCCATTGATTTGGTTTGAAGGCTGGCCATCTGTTTCATTATTCCAGTCATGAGAAGCCTGATGAAGCACCTTCTAGATTAATAATGTACCACAGAGTAACAATAACAAAACCTGCCAAAGAAAATTGCGAACACACAGTCTTGTCCTTTGAGGAGACATGTATATAGAAGAAGCTCCCCATTTATCTGTTCAGAAAAGGTCACCTGATGAGTGAGAATCCATTTCCCTACTCTGGAGCGAGTGCCATCATTAGGCAGGAAGTTGCTGGTGTGGACATTTGGGTCTTTTTGGTACTTCCTGGTATGGTCAGACAAGTTCATGATAAAAAGGTACCATTCTGTACCATTGTACCTGATGTTTTGAGAGTACCCTGGACAGCGATAGGTCAATCTTGGAAGGAATTAACCCTGACTGCTCCTTAGAAAGTCAAATAGTAAAGATGAAGCTGAAGTACTTTGTACATCAAATGAGAAGAGAAGATTCACTTGAGAAAGCCTTGATGCTGGGAAAGGTGGAGGGCAAAACAAGGAGGGTGCGGCCAAAGATGAGATGGCTAGATGGTATTATAGACACAATAGGCACAAAGCTGGTCAGACTGAGAAGGATGGTGGAGGATAGAGGTACCTGGTGGACAATGGTCCATGGGGTCGCAAAGGGTCAGAATCGACTGTGCGACTGAACAACAAAAAAGTATCTGATGTGTATAAATTGATGCCATGAAGTCTCACTTTTATGTCTGACAAAGTGGACTTAATCCACAAAAGCTAACATTAAAATACAGCAGAAAGCGCCACAACATTTTTTTGTCTTTTTGTTTTATTTTGTTTTGTTTACGCTCTTCCATGCATTTAGTGTACTCTTTTCCTTTTGCCGGGCTAGGTGGTTATTTCCACCCAACACTGATGAGCTTCTGAATGTTCTTCAAGAACCAGTGGTGGGCATCAGCAGGTTTGCACCAGTCCACCAGAGCCGGTAGCAGAAATTCTGGCTGGCCCCGCCCACCCAAGTTTTGAAATAAAGTAGTCCTGATTCAGGTGCAACGCAGTGCTTTCCCCCTAGCCATGCCCACCATACCACTCCCACAGTGTGGTAGTAAAAACTTTTGCAGCCCACCACTGTCAAGAACTTCCACCTAGAATAACTTGTGCTCCTGCTCATATCATGGAAAACCTTGCAATTATGACATAAGCCATTTATTTGATAACTTCTATTGTTCCACATTCCCTTGTCAAGAGCTCTGTTCACAAGGGAGCTGTGAAAAATAAACCATGGCAAGAGAAAGCCTGAAACAGAATCTGATCCAAATGAAGTTAACTGCTCACTTTGAAGCCTCTGCTGTGTCCATGGAGGCAAGAAAGAATCTATCTTTTTTTTTGCCACAATTTTATTCTTACAGTGTTGCCCAGCAAAATCTTTCTGAGACGTGTGTGGGTGTCTCCTATCTGGCCAAGAAATTAATGGGACCGATTTTGGCCCATTCTACCTCCTCTGGCAAAGAATTTGAGGGGGGAAATACTCTCTTCTGTTGTGTAAAGCTTCATTGATGAACATGTCCAGGTTTGCTCGCACTCTTTACCTTACAACCAAATGAAGCAACGGAGGGTTACTTGTCTGAACTATCGTCAAGTGCCAAATGCAAAGTAACTTTGTTTCAGTTTGAAAATCGCTAAGTGATATCCAGTGATGGGTTGTTACCGGTTCGGACCGGTTCGCCTGAACCGGTAGCACCCATCAGGAGGGGGTCACCTGGAGGGGGGACCCCAGGGCGACCAGGTTGAAAACTCTTGTCCTAAACTGATATGGGCAGTCAGTAACAGAAACAATGGGGCAGATAACCTGTCATCAGCTGCAACCTCATGTTCATAGTTTGAAGGGTGTTATTAGATCCAGTCATATCTTTGGAGGCCCATTACTGTGGTGATATGGAACAGTTTTACACTGGCTGATTCACTAGTTGCAGCCTCCTCCAGAAGAAGAGTCTACCACAGTTACACAGGCTTTAATGGGTTGTACATATCTCTGGAGGGAAATAGCCCACTGTCACTGAGCATAATGAACACATCTCACTAGTCTTGAAATTGCATCACTACCTTCTTGTCTATTTCTGGGCTCAACTCAAGAGGCTGAATTTAATTTTGAAAAAACTCTAAATAGCTTAGGATTGGGATACTTCAAAAGATCAAGGGAACAGGATATTTGTAATGAAGTGAATTATACCCTGTGCTTTAGTCTCTTTCAAAATGGCAATTTCAAATCAGGGGGCGAGAGTTTGGAATGTAAACAATGGGCCTCATGGCTGGGATGAAATGAAACCTGATGTGTGATAGACATGTCATGCTGTAAGATAATTGGTTGGAATTCCTAAGGGGGAGGGCCAGAGGTGGACCCTGTGGGAGGTGATATAACCCAGAGACTCACACGCACACGCACTGAGACACTCTCTAGAATGCTGTGCTTTTGAACTGCAATCAAGTAGCCAGAAAAGGGGCCATTGGTTATCCCTTAAACAAGCAGCTTGCTTTATTTGTTTTGAAATGCTTTCTGGGCTGTTGCTGGACTGTATTCTTTATTATGTTTTGATTTCAATATACTTTTAAAATACTTGAAGAGACTTGGAGTGATTACTTGGCTCGACACTACGTTATCTACACATATCTAGATGCTTGGGTTGTTCAGCCAAGAAGCTGCAACTCAGAAGGATAATAGGGCCTACTCGAGAGTAAGGCATCCTGTTGTTACAGTATTCTTTCTCAACAGAGATGTTTTCCACTCCTACACAAAAGCCAGTTTATCCTGCTATTGGTAATAGAGCAGACCATACTTCCAGCAACTCAATGCCGAACGTCACTGAGGGCAGCAGCTTCATCAATACTGGCCTGGGGCTGATGAGGACTTTGGATGCCAAAAGGGCTCAGAACCAGAAAGTGACTCATGGAACTGGATCTGTGGTACGGGTGTCACACTGCAATGCAGAAGGCAGATAAAGGGCCACTGCATTATATTCTCAGGACAATCTTCATGGCTGATCACCACGATGACAGCCAATATTCATATTCAGATATGGTAGAAGAAGAAGACAGAAGAGCCAAATAGCCAGCATCTTTTTCATTGGCAATATTTGCGGAATTTCCCCCTACGTTGCATTTTTATGCTGAAACTAGTATATTTTTGTAGTTTGTAAAAAATATTAGGCTTTTCTGTACAAAATACATATTTTGCAGGAAAAAAACATCAGATAATTATTTTCATAAACCAGTGCCAAAATTGGAGAAATTGATAAAAACTCATAATCTTGCCCAATGTAGAGAAAACATTCCACCCACCCACCCAGCACAATTAAGCAAATATTTATAGTGGAGAGGCAGGCTTTATTTTTATCCTCAATTTGATGAGACATATTGTGACTAGGGATAGCGTTAGTATTTCTCTAACTCTGGCAATGGTCAGACACTACATTCGAGTTGTGTTTTAAAGTACAATAACGTGATCTGCATCTCCCAGATCCATTTGAAGATCAGAGCACAGTACTCCCTCTAATTCTGCACCTTTCCTTTGGAGTTCCTGGGATCCACATATAACCTCCACATCACTCTGGTCTTGTATTTGTCAGGGGAAATGGGTTTAATTTTTTTTCTAGGAATGTGGATATTCCTTTAGTTAGCAAAGTATATGGCAGAAAAAACAACATAGAAATATAGAGAGATCAGTTCAGTCTCACCTAAACACCCTCCTTTGTTTGCACATGAAACTAGCACTTTGTGTGGTGAAAATCACTCTAGTAGCATTTAAAGTAGAAGAGGGTATCTTTACTTACAGTTGCAATCAGTAATTACAGCAAGATGGGGGAAAGGGGAAAACAGTGTTTCCAGCCTGCAAGAGTCTCTGTGTGCTTGCTGCCCAGAGAGAAGAAGAGAGACTATCAATAAAACAATAGATGCATAGAGAGAACAGGAAGAGAAGACAGGGACTTGTCTCAAATGCCAGAGGCAGGAAAATATCTTTACCAATCAAGTTAGTGGCAAAGAGCAATCATATTAATCTGTAAATCCTCCTCTGATACCTCGTGTTAGTGCATGCAAGATTGCTATATTATTCCTAACGAGGTGCCTGAGGCTTACCATGTTGCTAGAAGAGAAGAAAAAGAGCCTTTACTTAGCTCAGATCAGCAGACAGACATGCCCTCCTTCCCATCACATTTTATTTGAACATTTCCTAGCTTTCCTCAGTGAAGCTTCTAGCTCAGGGGTGCCCAAACTTTTTCAGCCATGAACCGGTCACTATGGCCCACAGGCCAGATCCAGCCCCCGATGCCAATTCATCCGGCCCATGAAGCCCTCATTGCTCCTCGAAGTGGAAGTAAAACGTACCCATACGGGCACGTTTTACTTCTGCTTCCGGGAGCAATGAGGGCTTTGTGGGACGGATGAACTGGTGTCAGGGGCTGGATCCGGCCCACGGGACATAGTTTGGGCACCCCTGCTCTAGCTGTATTTTCAAGTAATACTGAATCAATGCATTGCCAAAAATAAGAACTTTCAAAATAAAATTTGCAAGGAATCCATCTGTTTCAGGTTTTTAAAGACGCAAAGGAAAGGTGAGGTGAGTGGAAAATGCCTTTCTTCTGAACAGACATTGCTGGCTTAATTATTTATATTTCAGTGCATTTTTAGGCCAGTGCTTTTTCCCCCCCTCTTAAAGTTAATTATGGGGTCCGAAATAGAATACATTGAGTCAGACAATGAGCAGCCTACACATCTTTTATGAAATAATGTTAGAGGGATGCCTCTTGAAGCATAGAAATGGTGTGCCTGGATGCAGAGGCCTTTCGTTCAATATGGGGTGCTTCAGGGCTCGGTACTCTTGCCTCTCCTATTTAATATCTACATGAAGCCTCTGGGTGAGATCATCCATTCCCACGGGGTGAGGTATCATCAATATGCAGATGATACTCAGCTATACATCTCTGCCTGTGGTGATCCAAGCGATGCAGTTGAAATCCTATCCAAGTGTTTGGAGGCTGTAAGGGTCTGGATGGGGCTACAACCGAATCCTGGCAAGGCTGAGTGGCTGTGGGTCAGGGCCCCTGCGTTATCCCAGGAGCTACAGTCTTTGAAGCTGGATGGGTCTTTGAAGCTGGAGCAGGTCACACTCCCTCAGTCAGCATTGGGGGCTGGATGGCCATTTTGCCCTTCTTCCACCACATGGCACTTCCAGGTGTGGTGGAGGCAGTGGGGGGGGGGAATGAAATGGTACTGCTGACTGCATCCAGCCCACAGGCTGGAGGTTGAGAATCCCAGATTTAGGCCAAATGACACTTCTGCATGTGAAGGGAAAACCTACATAGAGTACACTGCAGTAGCAAAAGGACAGTGTAACTTCAAGAGGCATGACAGTTTCCAAGTCAGATTGAGTTAAGAAAAGGCATATACGCAGCACACTTAGTAAAGCTGCGCAAAAGTACATTTGATGCCCTTCCCTCTGGGTGTTTTAGTATAATCAACAAATATTCCCAGACAATGAAATCTGATCTTTCATGGGAAATCCATTCCCCTCCAGGAAAGCTCGAATCCCCAGCTCCAAGCCAGACTTTCCCCTGACCAGCATCATCAACTCTGTCTTCTCAGGGTTTCATTTCAGCTTATTTGCCCTCAACTGAATGCAGACAACTTCTAAAGGGTATAAACTGCTTCCTTGTTAGGAGAAATAAAACCGAGTATCCTCACCATGTTGGTGAGGATTCACTCCAAAGTTTTGAATGACCATCTCCCAAGGAGCATCACAACAACTGTTGAATAACAGAGAGGACATGAAATCATGTGAAGTATGAAATTGTTTGTTCATTTTTGTGTCAGAGATTACTTTGGGTTGAAAGGATCTTTGTAGGGGATGCCCGAATGAGGCTCCTTTCATATCCCCCATCATGCAGCTCTCGGGTATCGAACCCGTCTTTCCAGTCTCCAAGCCCTTTCCAGTCTCCAAGCCCTTTCCAGTCTCCAAGCCTAGCGCCTTAACCACTAAGCCACTGGGGGAGCTGCAAGTATGAAATGCCATAGTATCAAAAAGTGATCTCAAGTTTCCATCTTTTGAGTATAATGTGAACAAAGATTGGCATCACTGCCAACTCCAATGCCAAATTCAGCCCAACTGCCTGCTAGGATACTCTGTTGGTTTCTATCAGTTATCCTTAAACCCCAAAGTAGCAGCTAACAAGTTCAGTACTAACTTCTGATTAGGATAGAAATGTATTCAATAAAGAAATGCATATAGGAAAACAAATACAGTGGTACCTCATACAACGATTTTAATCCGTTCCATGGGGCTTGTTGTTGTATGAAACAATTGCTATATGATGCATGCATCGCATAGCGATTTTCCATATGGGATGCATCGTACAACGATTTTTTTTCGCTAAGTGGTTTTTCCCACTGAAAAATTGCTGTACGATTTTTTTCCATAGAGAAAATTGTTATGTGGGATACCATTTTTTTCCCAGAACCTAATTGTTAAACAATTTCGTTGCTATACAGGGCAACAGTTGTATGAAGTTCCACTGTACATTCATATTGTTGCCTTCACAATGCAACATGGAATAGGACGGAAGCAGAAAGATTGCTCTCCATCCAGGACCACCACCTGATCATTTCATGAAAGAGGGGATATTCAAATTGAAGATTTCTTGGTTCACAGTTTAATATCTCAGCAACTGCAAAGAAACCCTAAATAATCATGATTGTCCAGGTTTTAATATATATATATCATTTTAATTCCAGTAGCCAATACTGTGACCAGAATTTGAACAGGATGTTAACTTTTAAGAAGTGAAAGTCAGTCTGAGTTTAATTCCACAGAGAGCACTGCAGTCTTTCTATCTGAACAAAGCAGAAGGGTAAAACCCAACCCCTTTCTTTGCATTCTAGCTGATACTAAAAGTCCAACACTCTACATGTTCAAATATTATGTTGTCTGTCTAATTGAATATGCCTACTGTTTCCAGACACGGCTTTTTTGCAGCTCTCTTCCCCTAGATTAAAAAGCCCATTAGTAGCAAGCATTTTCTTCCACAAAATGTATTAGAGTTGTTGCAATCTGGTCACCTCTTCACCTTTTTTTGTGAGATGCTAGACAGGCAAAGCTTATTAATCCATTTTCAAGAATGAGCCTTCCAAATTCATTCGCATTACAGCTGTTATTGCAGGATTTTTCCTGCCCCCCCCACCCTCTTGGTTATTTTCAGCTTCGTTCATTTCACAATGTGGATGACAGAATTATTATTTCAACGTCAGCATCACAGCTGGGAAGTAATTAGTTACAAATGAAGCATTATTTCCAATAAATTCCTTCTTTCCAGTAATGAAAATACAAATAAAGTATACTAAAACTATATTTTAATGAAGGATAACTTACATTGTCTCGTGATGTAACGATAATTTTAAGATTAATGTTATAGTTATTGAGATGTGGCAGAGGAAACATACCACAGAATCCAAGATGATTCGTGTATATTTGTTGGAAGTGTTAAGGTGACAATAAGGCCTTTTTGTGCCACAAACTAATGGCCTGAAGTAGTCATATATTTATTTCTTTTTAAAAACCCTTGAAAGATATAATTTTGTTACTTTTAAGAATTGTGACAGTAAAGAGCTTTTCAATTTTAACTATAATGGCCATCATTGTAAATTATGGGAACCTTGGAATGATAAATATAAATAGTTATGTTTCAAATACGTCTTTACCAGCTTTGCGCAGGAGGAATCAGGTCACACGGTTATTACCAGTGATGGGATGTTACTGGTTCGGACCGGTTCGCCCGAACTGGTAGCACCCCATCAGGAGGGGTCACCGGGTGTGTGTGTGTAAAACCCCGGGTGACCGGTTCGGTTGCCTCTCCGGCCCCCTCCAAAAATGTTTTTTCTGGCAGCCAAAATGGCTGCCCAGAACTGCACATGGGTCAAACCTCCATTTGATGCATGAGCACTTTAACACATGTGCACTAAAAAAAAACTGTGCATGCATTAAACAGAGGTTTGAGACATGCGCATACATTTTAAAAAAAATTTTGCTCCGCCCATGACGTCATGACATCAGCTATGCCCACGATGTTGCTGACATCACGATGGGGTAGCGAAGATTTTCACAACCCACCACTGGTCATTACTACTTAGAAAGCAACTTTGTAACAGTACTTTTGTTATATAACTCATTGCAAAGGCCCTCAAGTTAATTTGTTATCATTAATGTTGCCATTTCTATAAGGTGACTTATTAGGTTATTCAGCACTTTACTGTTCCTTTTTTTGGGGGGGGCGGGGGAGGTTTCACTAAAAGTTACCTAATGTTTGAAAACATTTGCTAAAACCCTCAAAATATCCCCAACATATTTTACTCCAAAAAGTTAAAGGAAAAAAGGTAAGTAAACATTTCATGCAAAGGAAACGCAGCTGCATGAACGCAGCTGCACAAGTGGTGTTGGGGTGCGGGCGTTATGCCCATGCCTCACCGCTGCTTCAGGAGCTGCACTGGCTTCCAGTTTGCCTCCGGGTGCAATTTAAGGTGCTGGTTATTACCTTTAAAGCCCAACATGGTAGTGGACCAGGATACTTAAGAGACCGCATCGTCCTAAGGACATCTGCCCGTCCCACCAGAGCGGACTGGAGAGGCTCTTTGGTTGTGCCATCAGCCAGAGAGGCGCACCTCTCTGGCACTAGAAGGAGGGCCTTCTCTGTGTCCGCTCCGGCCCTGTGGAACCTCCTCCCAATAGAACTATGCCTGCAAACAGAGCTGCTGTCCTTCAGGAAAGGATTGAAAACCTGGCTGGCAGTTCAGGTCTGGGGAATGGATGGCTCAATTTCCCTAGCTGGGTGGATGGTTTGACACCCAGTGCCTCCTGGCTATAATGCCTAGCTATAATGCCTGGTTTTTAATGCTAAGTTTTTAAGTTTCTTTTAAAACTTTTAATTTCTGAACTGGTTTTAAATTGTTGTCTTGCTGTTGTGTTGGGAATCGCCCTGGGTCCCTTTGGGGAGGAGGGCGATAAACAAATATAAATAAATAAATAAATAAAGGGAAAAGTTACCCCTTTCTTCCTTAAAAAACCACCATGACTCCCACATTATGTCCCCCCCCCAAAAAAAGAGCCATAATTATTCCCACAAGTTCAGCCTCTTTTTTCTAAGAGCTTGTAACTCGAACAGCCATAAACATGGTTGAAAAGGTATCTAGAGAACCAGGTAGTAGGTTTAAGTCATGAAAGAGCTAGAACTGGGGTCTTGGGAGATTATTTTCAGGGGATTTCGCCTGGTATGTGCTTAAAGCCAGCATGCCTTTATTGTTGCTACACTGGAGATTGTAATCACTACCCCTAAAACATGCTCTTTTTGACATGTCATGATGCAGTATGGCTATCTGGTGGTAAACGGAAATGGGCACCACCCACTAGAGTCAGACATGACTGGCTTTCAAGCATGGGACACCTTTACCTTTACTATAAACTTTCAGTGGTTAGTATAATTACTGAGGCATCTCAGACATTCCTCAGGTCAGGTCAGGTCAGGTTAAAGCAATGGGACCTGATTTCTTTTGGAAGAGGGGGTTGCTTAGTTTTACTGTCCTGCTTGAAAAAAGGTTTACCGTATATACTCAACTATAAGTCATCCCGAATATAAGTTGAGGTACCTAATTTGGACCTCTAAAACTAGGAAAGTAGATTGACCCAAGTATTAGTCGGGAGTGGTGGTGGGAAATGAAGCAGCTGCTAGTGAGTTTCAATAATTAAAATGCATAAAAATACAGTCAAACCTCGCTTAGCGAGCAACTCACTTAGCAAGCAACTCACTTAATGAGCGGGTTTTTCTAAAAGCGAGCTGTCTCGCATAGCAAAAATTTTCGCTATGTGAGTCAGACTTCCCCTACGGAAACGCTCACATAGCGAGCGTTTCTATGGGGGAAAACTCACATAACGAAATTTTTTTTGCTATGCGAGTCCAACTTGCATAGCAAAAATATTCACTATGAGAGCCGGACTTTCCCCATAGAAAACTCACATAATGAGCGTTTCTATGGGGAAAACTCACGTAATGAAAAAAATTCGCTATGCGAGTTTCTCCCCTAAAAAAGCTCGTTATGCGAGTTTTCCCATAGGGATTTTCGCTATGCGAGTCTGACTCACATAGCAAAAAACAAGCATAGCAAGCAGCCTCACAGAACGAATTAAATTCATTATGGGAGGTATGACTGTATCGTAAAATTAATTAATTTAGACATTTGTGTGGGTATGTTTTTGAGTGTTTACGATGACCCAAGTATAAGTTGAGTCCCATTTTTGGACCTCATTTCGGGGTCTAAAACCCCTGACTTGTACTCGAGTATATATGATATACCTGTCACTGAAAAGATACCTATGTTGGCCTCCTTCGAAAAAGAAATCAACTGTATTTTTGCTCTCAGCATCTTCATTTGCAACCACGTCAAATACTTCAACAACTAAAACTTATCATTTCAATTATTTTACGTAAATATTTCTAACTCACCAAGGCTCTCATGACTAAAGGTTGCAAAGTGATTTGTTTGTTTGTTCATGAGTAAGCTACAAATGTATGAACTTTACTCCCCCTTAACACACAAACATCCTGGCCAGGATATTTCAACACAAGCAAGCAAAATAGCAGCTACAATATATCATTGCACATTTTGCTTTGTAAAGCAAATGGTGTGTGCCTGGAGGGGAGGCATAAAACAAAATGTTAATTCAAATGGTACAATAACAACTTGAAAATAGCTGTGTCTTCTGCATAGCCGCAAGATAGGGATAGGCTGGGGGGGGGGGGTTGAACCATCAGGTAGTCAGGGTGGGTTTTGCATTGTGAATTAAAGCTCCAACATTTAATTCAGCTGCAGAGGCTTTCTTTCTTGCTGGGATAGAAAATGAAAAGAAAGTGGTGTCTTGTGTTCACACTGGAATGCATGCCGAGAAAGTGGCAAGACTGAAGGAAGGGCCTTTGTCATGAGTTTTTCAAAGCCTTGGTAGGCTCATACGGAAGACTTCAAATAGCCTAGGAGCCTAGATGCATTGGGCTCTCTAGAGCAGGGATTCTCAACCTGTGGCCCGCGGCACCATTTCATGTGGCCCCCACACTGCCTCCACAACACCAGGAAGTGCCATGTGGTGGAGGAAGGGCAAAATGGTCATCCGGCCCCTGAAGCTATCTGGCCCCTGGCTTTAAAAGGTTCAGAACTCCTGCTTTAATGCAACACTTTGAATTCAGCCTAAAAACAGACTGGTACATACATAAGAACCAATTTTTTTTTTTTTGACAGGGACTCCCCAACTCTGAATGCCTTCTTCCATATTTTCTTTCTGCTGGCCGTGGAGGGAAGTCTTAAGTACTGTACTCATAACAACTGATGGAGCTGTTCCACTTTGCCCATTGCAACGAGTTTATACTTCTTCCCTCTCAATTGTCCAGAACCTTCTTAGCAAAGTTGTCTCCAAAAGGCAGAAGCTGCCTTTCTGACATAGGCGCTTGTTTGGACGCCACACTACCCACCAGTTGTAGCTTATTTAAAACAGCACCCTTCATCCTGATTTGCCCATCAGTCCTGAGGTAATCAGTACCAGATAGGCAAAAAATTATCACCGTCAAATGCCAATCAGATGAGTGGTCCAAAAATTCCTTTCTGAAGTGACCAACTAGTATGGTAGTGGAACAAAAGGGTGGGATGGAGGGTCGCTATTGGCCTCACTGAAGAGGGCAGAACCAGCCTAAAAAGGGCTGGTTCTCTCTTCCCTGCCCACCCAACATGAGGAGCTCTGGTTGACTCTCCGGGGGGGGGGGTCAGTGATGGGATGTTTCTGGTTCGGACTGGTTTGCCCAAACCAGTAGCACCCCATCAGGAAGGCTCGCCAGGTGGTGGTGGTGGTAAACCCCCGGACGACCGGTTTGGTCGCCTCTCCGGCCCCCTCCAGAAATGTATTTCCGGGCAGCCAAAATGGCTGCCTGGAGCTGCTCATGTGTCAAACCTCCATTTGACGCATCCACAGTTCTATTTTTTAGTGTGCATGCGTCAAATAGACGTTTGACCCATTCACACTATAAAAAGAACAGCGCATGCATCAAATAGACGTTTGACCCATTCACACTATAAAAAGAACAGTGCATGCATCAAACGGAGGTTTGACACATGCGCAGACATTTTTTATTTTTATTTTTTGCTCAACCCATGATGTCATGATGTCAGTTACGCCCATGACGTCCATGACATCATGGTGGGGTAGTGGATATTTTGACAACCCACCGGGGGGGGGGGGCAATCTGATGCCCTCTTGGGCAAGGGAATGACAAAGGGCCCCTTCCTGGTAGCTGCGCACTGGTCGGAGACAGGCCTTATAGCGCCAAGGTTGGACTGCCTACTATACATTGAGTCCTTAAAGGTAGACACAGGCCCTTTTCATTTGGAGGAGGGGAAAGGAGAATGATATCCCACACACACACTCCAAGAAGTGTACAAACTAACAATAATAACATTTTAATTTTAGTGAGTAAAATTTTTCAGTGATAAACATGAACACCAGCTAGTTAATTTCCCAATTTTTAATGTTCAACTTCAGCTAATTAATTTTTAAACTTAACTTTGGAAGCTCTAATTCAAATCATTTATATATGTGATGAATAACAGCAGAAGCAGAAGAAAACACGGCACTGCCCCAGTTTTCACTTTCCCAGCGGAGAGGAGCCATTGTAAATTTTCCCTTCTTTTCAAACTCTTCTACCGGATCTTTAGTGGAAAGGCAGTCCTGTCATTAGGTCCACTGGAGCAAGGAAACCCACACTGAGAGTTGCATACTTGTGATTCCAGTACCTTTGTCACATCTTTGTACTTCATGTTCTTCTTTAACTAAAGGCCTACTTCATCCTCGCGTTTATTTCAGCATTTGTGAAGCACTTCCCAAAGAATGACTTGGAAAATATAGACTTTTCAGGAGTTTTTGCTTGAAAGGATGAACCTCTCCTCTTCAAACTTGCTGCTGACTGCGTGAATAACACAGTGATGTGGACAGGGGTAGCTTCTTCCTTGCAACTTTGTTGATGATTTTGGATTTCAGAATGACAGAATAAGGCTAAAATGACAGAATAAGGCCTAGTTTAGTCACACATAATTGACAAAAGGCTGTGTTTTCTGAGTCGTGAGTAGGAAAATCCTGGTTCTTATCTCCAGTAAGCAATCAGTGAAATCACAATTCTGAAGCTTGCAGGCCTGATAAGGTTCTGGAGAACATCATGAGACCAAAATTGATGCCACCATCAGACTTCCATGCTTTCATTACAAACACTGCCTCTTTGAATGTATTCATCATTACTGCTCCAATCCAGAAATTATCTACTATTGGTAACTGTATCTTATGCTCCCTCTTCTATCTCTACTGTGTGATGCCAAGCGAGCAGCACAGAACCAGAAGATAAGACAGCAATTCCGGGGGGGGGGGGGGGGAATTGTATTGGGACAGGGACCTCAACTGAAGTCCGCTGAGTTCATCTTTTTGTGAAGTTCATTTTAGAAGGCGAAACCATCTCAAAGTCTAGTATAACCCACGAAAACTTTGGCTTTCTGCCATTATAATGCTGAACATCTTATCTCAGAAGCAGAGGCGTAGCTACCGCCGTATCTGCCGTATCAATTATACGGGGCCCCCGGGCCACGGGGGCCCCCAATGTGCGTAAGCAAAACAAATCTTTACCCTTCCTAAGGGCCCCCAAACAAATTTTTATACGGGGCCCCGCCAAGGCACGCTACTCTTCTGCTCAGAAGTAAGTATCACTGATTTCACTGGAGTTTACATCCAGGTACCCAAGGAGAGGATTTCAGTCTTAATATTTCCTGAAGTCTGAGAACATTTGCAATGCTGCTTGAAGGTAAGTTAGTTTGTTCCCAATGGAGTTCCTTTTAAAAGTAATCAATATTCAGTGTGACAAGTACTGTAAATAATTCAAAATTTTAACAGCTAACACTAGTGACAATGAATTAAATTTTAAAACTCACTGTTGAGTGATTAAATCAATTAAACTTTCTAGATCTTTCTAGAAAGCATTTACATAAAGGCCAAATTGGTTTTATGCTAGAGATACAAATTTCTGATTCCAAACACAGGTTGCTTCGTCTTTTTTATAGTACAAATAAAAGAAAACTCTGAACTGCATTTCTATTGTTGGATGCACATAAAGCCTTTGATTACTTAGACTGGGTTTTTAAACCCAAACATTACATTTCATGAATATCAGTGACTCATTTTATGAAGGTTATCAATACTCTATAAAAAATGCAACCACATTTGATTTCTGTACATACCAATTTATGTTACCTAAATGAATGCACCAGGGATGTCCACTAACTTTTCTGTTATTTGGAACTGGGTTCCAAAAATATTCATTCAAATCCTCTGTTCCGGAGAGTGGAAGTAGGTGACACTCGGAATAAAATTAGTTAGTTTGCTGACAATGTAACACTTTTCCTTCTAATACAATTAATGAAGCACCTGCTGTAATACAAAAATTTAAACCAGATGGCCATGAAGCAAAATTGAAAATAAGTCAAATACAAGTCAGTCAAATACTCACTCAATTAATATGTTGGTGAGCTCTAAAAATCAGCTTAGTTCCTTCATAAGATTAAACACAAACGAATCAAGTATTAAATATTTAGGCATTAATACCCCTTTAAAAATTAAACAAAATAAGGAAATATAATCCTTTATGGGTCAAACTCAAAGAAAATATTATCAAATGAAAAAGTAAAATCTCTTATGGCTCAGCAGAATTGAAGTTATCAAAATGAATTTATTCTTCTTCCAGTTTAACTTCTTCCCATGGCCATTAAGAAATGGCCAAAAAAGGGCATAAATGCTTTTGTTTCTTTGTTTGTTTGTTTGAGAGAGAGAGAGAGAACATTTCCAAGTTGTTGATTTTTAAGGTATTAAAAAAGAAATCCACTTATATATAGATATAGAGAAATTGATCAAATATAGAGTAGAATAGATTTCAATACAACAATGCTTATACACTTTTCCTGAACTAGCTATGATTAAAAACATTATTATTCAGTTCTTAATCAAGTAGGTATCCCTGTCATACTAGTACTGTATCTTTCATCCCCTTTTCTATCATCAGGTTAAGAAATTTAAATGTCATTAGAAGCAGTCAGTGGAGAAGCTGTACTCTCTCTGACCATGAGCAGATTGTAGTATTATCATGACCTGTTAACATCCAAGAATAAAGCTGAAAAAGAACTTTAAAAGAATCATAGTGCCAAAATATAATCTCAACAGCATTATTGATCAATTTAATGTCATATAAGGCACAGGCTTACATTACTAAACTCAGTTGACTGGGGACCAGAGGAACTATTGATTGAAACCAGAAACATTAAAATGGATAAAGACAAAAAGACAATTCCTGTAGTAAAAGGGGAAAAAAACCTAGATGAATGATGCAGTAAAAATTTAAAATAGTAAAAGGAAAGGCAAGAAGCAAAGGTAAAAGGTAAAGGAATCATGTCAAAACTCTGAATGCCATCTTTCAGTGACTGTCACATAGAGACAAAAAGTACTATTAACATAGCCAGTGTAAAGAAATAGAGAACAAAAGTGGACAAACAAGAGTTATTTTCCAGAATATCAATGAAAAAGAAGGAAAAGTTAAATCTAGGATTAGAAATAATGAATGACCAATGGAGAAGCACAGTATCTGATCAGGAAAAAATAAATAAAAGGTGGCAACGAAAAACTGTACATAGGAGATAAAAAGATGACAGACTCCTTTGAGGAAATATGACAAAGAATATGCAACTCTAGAGAGTGAAGTGAAAGCTGCTCTGAAAGCACTAGGAAGAAATGAATCACCAGGGTAGATGGGATGCTAATAGAACTACTTCAGGCCTCAGAGACTGAATCTTTAAATATTCCATCAAGAATATGCCAACAAATCTGGAAAACAAAATCATGACCTACAGGCTAGAAACATTAAATCTACATTCTAATCCTCAAAATTTTTTTTACCAAGAAATGCATAACTGTAGGACCATTGATTTAATTTTCCATGAAAACAAGGTGATGCTCAAGATGTTGAAAAAGAGCTTTCTAATTTATATGGACTTCTCATTTGATGCCCAAAGTACTTTAGCTTGATCTTTACTATTTGACCTTCTAAGGAGCAGTCAGGGTTGATTTCTTCTAAGATTGACCTATTTGTTCTCCTCGCTGTCCAGGGGACTCTTAAAACTCTCCTCCAACACCACATCTCAAAGGCGGCTATTCTTCTGCACTCAGCTTTCCTAATGGTCCAGCTCTCACAACCATACATTGCCACAGGGAATACCATTGCTTTGACTATGTGAATTTTTGTTTGCAATGTGATGTCTCTGCTTTTCACTATGCTCCCCAGGTTTCTCATTGCTTGCCTCCCAAGAATCAGTCGCCTTTTTATTTCATGGCTGCAATCACCATCTGCAGTGAGCTTTGATCCTAAGAAAGTAAAATCTGTCACTGCTTCTACTTCTTCCCCATCTATTTTGCAGGGACTGATAGGGCCTGTTGCCATTATCTTGGTTTTCCTGATATTGAGTCTCAAGCCAGCTTTTGCACTTTCTTCTTTCAACCTAATCAGGAGCTTCTTAGGTCCTCCTCACTTTCTGCCATTAGGGTGGTATCATCTGCATATCTCAAATTGTTGATGTTTCTTCCAGCAATTTTGATCCCAAATTGTGATTCCTCCATCCCTGCATTGCGCATTATGTGTTCTGTGTATAAGTTGAATAAGCAGGGTGATAAAATGCAGCCTTGTCTTACTCCTTTTCCTATTCCAAACCACTCCGTCATTCCATTTTCTGTCCTAACTGTTGCCTCTTGATTCATGTACAGATTTCTCATGAGGCCTATAAGGTGTTCCGGTATTCCCATCTCTTTAATTACTTGCCACATTTTGTTGTGGTCGACGCAGTCAAAAGCCTTAGTGTAATCAATGAAACAGAAGTAGACTTGTTTCTGATATTCCTTTGTTTTTTCCATGATCCATCTTATGAGCCTACTTGGTAGTTAGTTTCTTCAACTCATCTGTAGTGCAGTCGCATGTCGTTCACCCAAGAAGTAAGCCTGGCAAGTGTACAGAAAAGGGCTTTCCTGGAGCAGCACCCCCATCACAAAGGTTTTGCTCAAAGCAAGTTGTCTACCCCTGATGAATTCTTCATGGGCAGCCAAGAAGAGTGTATTATTCTGTATGGTCTTTAACTTTTAGAGTTGGGCTTTTGAAGAATGTTAGCTCTTAAAATCAGTTTCAAAATGGTCCTTTAATCTGTTTTTTTTAAATAACGCTTCCTGTCTTTTTGTTGCTTTGCATCACTTTGGGGACCTTCTCTGCCGTATGAGTGGAGAAGCTAAAAATAAATAATTTTAGTGGCTGAAATCCTTTTCTGTAGCATAAGCCCAAGTGTAACTTCCCATCTGTTCCTTCCTGATAAACAAATCACTGTTGCCATGATTCTTGGATGGGTGCGGGGAGCATATGTACCAAGAAATGGATGGAAAGTTACAATTGGGCTTACACGCACAAATGATTTTACCCAGCAAATAAATAACACTTTGATCAAGTAATATATTTAATAACACTAGAATAATAATTTCGTGTCAGGGATTACTCTGGGTTGAAAGGATTTTGGCTGGAGAAACTCCACACAGGGGATGCCTGAATGAGGCTCCTTTCAAGTGCAGACCTCAGGTATTGAAACTGGACCTTCCAGTGTCCAGCTCAGTGTCTTAAGCCGGGGGGGGTTTGCTATTTAATATCATCATCATCATCATCATCATCATCATCATCATCATCATCATCACCATCATCATCATCATCATCATCATCATCATCATTATTATTATTATTATACTGCTATAATGCCTCTAGATAGAACAGTGTTTCCTGACCTTTGTTTTTTGGACTTCATTTCCCAGAAACCCAAGTCAATTTCCCGAAGAACGGATCAGGCAATATTGACTTAGACTCTGGGAATTAAAGTCCCCTTGTGGGGCCTGGACCCCATGTTATAAATTATATCAAATTTATATATAAATTAAATTATTAAAAACCTAACAAAAAGCCAGGAAACTAGAGGCTAAAGCTCATGCCTGCTCAGAAATGGCCTTGTGCAATGTCACAAATTGCTTACAAGTTACCTTCTCTTCCCCACATACCACACTTCAGCTTGGTCTTTTAGGCTCCAATCCAGATGAGAAGCTGGACCACCGGGCCTGGATGAGGAAATATGCCTTAGTATGTCCCAGTCCTGTATCACCCAGTATATTTTGGGAAAACAGATGAAAAGGGTGAACTGACAAACTATAAAGAAGAGATAAAAGGGTGACAAAATTGTGTGAAAAGGAATATTATGATGAAGAATCGGAAGTTCTAAAAAGTGAAGTGAAAGCACTCTGAAAGCACTGAGAAGAAATAAAGCACCATGGGTATTTAGGATTGATTTTGACAGAGAATGATCTGTTAAAACCCAAGCAAGAATATACCAACAAATATGTAAAACAAAACTATGGTCTACTGACTGGAATGCTCAATATATATTCATATCCTCAAGCAAGGAGACCCGAAGGACTATTGTAGCTGCAAGACTTGCATTAATTTCCCATACAAAATTAGGCAAAGATGTCAGACAAAATGTATTTTATTCCCTTATTTACTCAACCTGTGTGTGGAACATATATGAAAATCCAGACTAGGTTCGGATGAAGGAGGAGTAAAAATTATTGGAAGAAATATCAAATCTTTAATATATGCAGGCAACACATTCTTATTGGCAGTAAACAATATTGACATGAAACAACTTCTGAGAAAGCAAAAGAAGAAAAGCAGGACTGTAGCTGAATATTGAGAAGACAAAAATGATGACTACAGAAGTACTCTATAACTTTACTTTTGACTATGAAGAAACTGAAATAGTGCAATAATAATAATTTTGTGTCTATATGTATATTTTGGTTAAATCTCCATTCCAAATTGAGACAGCAATAATTTGTGTATTTTGGTTTAATTATCACTCCAAATTGAGACAGCAGCCAAAAAAACCAGAAGAAGACTAAGACTCAGAAGGCCAACAATGAAGGAATTAGAAAATATTATCAAGGGCAAGGATGTGTCACTGGAAATCAAATCCAAGCTTCTTGTATTCCCGATCACTAGAACGGGTGTAAACGTTGGGCAGCAAAGGAAGCTCAGAGGAACAAAATTGATTCATTTGAAATATGGTGCTGAGGAGAGCCTTGTGGATATCCTGGACAGCTAGAAAGATAAACAAGTGTGCCCTAGGGCAAATGTATCCTGAATTATCTTAAAATATCCAACTGGATTGCCTTCCATGGGATCAATCTAAAATTGGACCATTTATCAACTGTTCTGATTTTAGGAGTGCTTATTTAGCCCTGATGTCAAAGTTCCAGAAATGTATTAGAACTTTAGTTTGCGAGGGGGTTGCTCATTTCCAGCAACCACCAGACAGATATCATTTAAGAGGTGCCAGCTGGAGACATGCAGTCTTGTTTTTCCAAAATCATGAGCAGACTGTAACAAAGCAGCATGTGAGGTCATTAAAGGATTTTCAACTTATTGCTGCAGTAAGAAATCTCCCTGGAAGCAGAAAAATCCTAGATATTCTTAATCATCTTGAGCACAGTTTTCACTGGATGAGGTGCATGAGGAACGATGTGTTCATTCCAGTCAGAGGACCCTGATGTGCTACAATAAAGATCACTAGATGAATCAAGCATTGAGAATCCTTATTTAGAAATATTTTGGATGCCTCTGATCATGCACAGAATATTTTTTCTGCCAATACCATGGTCAGTGCAAGTGTTAATCAAATGTAAATTACTTGTTGAAAATTTTGATAGTCTGAAAACTTGGTCTAAAAATAAATGTTTATAAAATCAAGTTTTTAGTAATCTGTAAAAAGCAAGTAACCTAGGAAATGAGGCCAAACATCTAAAACAATAGCATGGGATTAGTTGACAAAACCAAGAACCTTGAAATTTGGTTTAATGAACTCTGGGATCATAGTCTTGCAATAACAGTCTGAACAGAGCTTCCAAAAGATGAAAGTGATAGTCAACACAAACTTAAAACTGACTTTAATATCATGCACTGCACTATATGTTCTCACTTATGGAATAATGAAGCTTAATGCAACCACCTATTTAAAAAAAGAAGTACAGGTATCTGACATGTGGATTTATTGCAGAATGCTAAGAATTTGGACCAAGGTTACCAACGAAAAGTAGCATTTTATGGCGGAAATCCTGTAGCTTAGCGTTCTACACCATCAAATACTCTTTTTCTAAAACAAGTGAATTTTAATTATTTTTTTGCTGCCTGCATGACACAGAGGTTGAATCAAATCCTTCCTTCCATCAAATCCTGGAGGGCTTCTACCTTTTTCATGTTGGAGCAATTTGAAAGTGTCTCCCCTCCCCCCCCGGTGTAAAGATGAGGAAGGCATGTCTTTAGGTGACTCTAGACCAGTGTTTCCTAACTTTTGGTTTTTAGACTTCATTTACCAGAAGCCTAAGTCAATTCCCCAAAGCACTGATCAGCCAGTACACTGACTTAGGCTTCTGGGAATTGAAGTCCCACTGCAGGGCGTGGGGCCCATGTTGGGAACCACTGCTCTAAATACATCAGCAGTGACTCATCAAACTGGTAGTATTAGAGATACTGCAGCTTTTGTAACATGCCTACAAAGTTCAGCCTTTTTACCAGGTGAGTATTTATGACAATGCACCTTGTCTACTATAGCACAAGAGTATGCACAAGAGTGCTCATCAATAACAATAGCAACAACAGTGGAAATCTAGGGGTTTTTAATTCCATTATTAGTGTTTAACAGGCAATTTTAGTAAGCGCGGATGGGATTATGGCATGGGGCATGGACATAGTTTGTTTCCTAATGCTCAAGGGATTGTGGATGGGGTGTTGACCAATACTCTGACAGTAATTAGCCCTCTGCTGACTGTCACAAAGAGGCAAAGTTGTCAGAGGGACCTTTGTTGGCTGAGGTGCTTTGATCATAAACAATGACAAAGTAGACATTAGATTTAATCACTGAGTCAGAAAAAACATACAAGTCTTTAGTTAAGTTTTATCTTAGTATATAGATGGTTTTGAAACACATGAAATAATAGAAGCAACATCTGTTGACCACATAGCAGCATATGACACTGTCCACTATCAATTGCTGGTTAGAACGCTCTAACTCCTTATTAAAGATTATGGACTGACAAAAGTGGGCACCATTCTACTTCAAAACTTAAGAGTCTTTGTTGAATTTCAATGGAGGCACAGTTGCTGGAGAAATCAAAGGAACAATTTCCCCCAGGATCCCACCCTGGCATCCTGGCACTAATTTGTTTTGAATTCTACCTATATTTCATACAACTCCACGATAAAGAAGAACGTTTTTAGGGATTACTCTTTTTTGTCCTGGATAGAACTCGAAGCAGAGAAAAGTGGCATTTCCAAGTCTAAAATTGAGAATACTCCAATAAAGCAGCTGCAGCAGGTGGCAGTATATTGGCCTTTGCCATTCATTTTCTTTCTACAGTTTTAGCCAATAAAAACTATGAAGCAGCGTATTAGCTTTTTAGATTCCTCAGATCCTTATAGGAACCACCAGTTTAAACCAGTCTGTTTCTCCATATTCTGTCCTAACAATAGCTTTTTCTCCAAAATATAGGTTCTGCATTTGGACAATCAAGTGCTGAGGCACACCCATTTCTTTGAGAAAAGCCCATAGTTTATTATAACCAACACAATCCAAGGCTTACTGTAGTCTATAAATCACAACCTGATCTGCTTCTGATATTCTTTGGGCTCCAGTATCCAGTATATGTGCAATATGATCTTGAGTGCCCGGTAGCGTAGCATGGGTGGTGGGGGTGGGCTGCCACGGGCGACACTTTCCAGGGGACAGCAAAGCCCTGGCTCCTTTCCCTTCCCCTCACCTTCTTCCATGACCAGGGTGAGCGGCAGGGCCAGCAGGAGGGTCCCGAGGGCCAGGAGAGGGACTCCTCTGCCAGATTGCACCACCACCATCATCCCTATCTCTCCGCAGGGCAATTGCAGGAGGAGGTGGAGAAAGGCAAGGCGTAGGGTGAAGGGTGGGGGCAGAATAAGCAGGGCTCCCAATGGCATTGGCCAATGGGGAAAAAGGCACAGGTGGTGAGTCATCTGTTGCTGGGCGAGTGCCGTTGGATGCACGTGGGCCTCGGTCCTTCCCATCTGATCCAGCTCCTGCCAACCTAGCAGTTCAAAGGGAAGAAATTGCAAGTTGATAAATAAGGGAAGGGGGGGTAAGCCTAGAGGGGGGCGAGCCTGGGGGTGGTGAATCTAGGGGGGGCAAGCCAAGGGGTGGCAAGCCTAGGGGGGACGAGTTTGGCCTGGGCCCCAGGCGGCTGAAACCTGTGCTACACCAGTGTGAGTTCCTGTTCCTTTTTGGAATCCCACTTGATTGTATGGAAAATTAATGAAAGTCTTGCACCTACAACAGTCCTTTGTGTCTCCTTTCTTGAGGATATGAATGTATATTGAGCATTCCAGTCAATAGAACAGTCAGTAGATCCTCAGATCCTTACAGGAACCACCAGTTTAAAATAAAGTATCTAAAATACTAATCTATTGCAATTACAAAGCAATATCACCTCCAATGTTTTAGAAGTACCTCTGAAATATTCCATCTAGGAGTAGCTATGAATCTGATCATACTTAACCAGAATATCTAAGATATCCATGCAAGAAATTCGTCTAGTTGTTCTTTCTTTTCTAAAAAAAAAAAAAGCCCTGGGCCTTAGGGTTTTTGCTACAAAATCTGAACACTGTGCTCCTAATTACTGGCATACTTAGAGTAATCCTGCATCCAGACTTTTTCTAAGGGTGATGAAACAGAAACCATTAGTGTCCCAATTAGCAATTATTTGCCTGTTATAACCTACCTAATTGTATATATAATGATAGGTGAATATATATTTGTGTTCCCTTGCAGTAATCATACAGTGTCTATTTTCTCCATTCGGTGGGTACTACCCTACATTTTTCTAAAATTCCATGACAAGACTAAGAAAAGAAGCAGAGTCCTTTTTATTTAAAAAAAATGCAAGCTTTGAAAAGGAACGCTTTATGATGATAAAAGGAAATGGAAACGCAAAGAAGGTAAAGTGGAAGGAAATAAGGCAAAATTGAGAGCTACGCATTGACGTGAGCTGTAGAGGTGAGTGAGTGTGTAGGTGGCTGAAACTGAGAGAATGTAGGTTGCTTTGAATAGCTGGAGTAGAGACATACATTTTCATATACAGACATCCCTATACTGTATTAGACTCCTGGACATAGGCACTCACTTGTTATGTGCTGCCAAATCCCCTTTGACTTATGGTAACCCCTATGAACGAATGACCTTCAAAATATCCTGACTTTAATATCCTTACTTAAAATCTACTTATAAACTAAAGGCTTAAGCTTCCTTCATAGAGTCAATCCATATTATGAATGGTCTTCCTCTTTTCCTGCTCCCTCCAGCTTTTCCTAGATTTATGGTCATTCAGCAAACCTTGTTTTTTTGTTACATGCCAAAGTATGACAGCCTCGGCTTTGTAATTTTTGCCTCTAGAGAAAGATTTGATCTAAGATCCATTTGTTTGTTTGTTTGTTTGTTTTCAGCCTCCTGACCTAGGGCATTTGTAAAGTCTTCTTCCAGCACCATATTTCAAAAAGGTTTTTTTTCCTGCTCACTGCTTACATACCCATAACTAATAATCAAGAACACAATATTGTGGATGAACTTAGTCTTAGTTTCCAGTAATATTCCTTTATATTTGAAGACCTTTTCTAGTTCCTTTGTCCCTTCTGAGTCTTAATCCTCCTCTGATCTCTTGGCTGTAGAACGAATAGATACGGAAATAAAATATACCCTTGTTTGACTCTTGCGCCTACAGTAAACCATTCTACTTCTCCATATTCTGTCTGAACAGTAGTTTCTTGGCCACAATGCATGTTATGCATCAGGACAATCAAATGCTGATTTCAGAACAATCCAAAGCTTCTTATGATTTCTTGTAGCCTATAAAGCATATACAGTACTGAATGTCTTCAGACATTTCCATGGTGCACTCCAGTACTCATGTTCAGTATATTTGTAATATGATCTCTAGTATCTCTTCCTTTTCAGAAACCAGTTTGAACATCTTGCTCCATAGAAAGAGCCTCCTCAAAGATTGTGAATACAATTGGGCATACCCTGGGCAGCAACCTTGCCGGCTAATCTTTCTAACACCAGATTGAACCAAAGGAACTGAAGAACTGACTCCACCAGAAAGCCCAACCGTAACAATGATCTCAATAAATATTGAGGGACTTTCGAGTAATAAGAGCTAAGCTGGCTGGAAGAAGTCTGGTGTCTTTGTTGGCAACGCTACCTTAAGTTAATTCAGACTGCATGTCCTACCTGATCTGGCTGGTTTGTAAGCACAAGCAGTCAGTGAATGAAACTTATCACAGTTTCTCTAGACTAAAGCAGGACCATAGGTACCCAGAAGTGGCACCAAGGAGGTGTGGGCTTCATGGAGGGGAACAGGTTGCCGAGGTGGAATGAGTTATGTAATAGGGTGAGGTGAAGGCAAGGGGCCTGAGACCCGCTCACCCCTTGCAAACTGTTACCATATTAATTTGGGAAATTTGTCATTTAGAGTTAGCCAATTTATCTGTAGATTTGCCTTGTGAAGTAAGAGACCTTAATGGCTGAGTGAGCATTCAAAATTATTATTTGTACATTTTCATTCCTCTCTCTGTTAGACCATATCCCTGCAAAACTTCCCTTCTCAAATCCAGGTTTTCCTCCAGTTCCAATTCTTGCACCAGAGGTAAGTGAACTTAATGCTTCCTGAACGGCTTAGTTTTTACTGGGACCCCAATGAGATTATACATGTGGAAGTCTGCAGAAGGCTTGGTAAGGTGTGTAATTGTGTCCAGCTAAACATGCTTATAAAGTAAAATGCTTAGGAATGTGACCATAGCAATGCAGAAAGTTCTTGGTTGTGACATGATGTGATACTCTTTGAGATGGGGCTTGCACATGAACACATGTCCTAGTCCTCAGCCTGATGTACATCCAAGCAAATGCCTAAATAGGGCATTCACACTTCCTCTTTCAGGGTTTTTCAGTGCTGTTCAGTCTCATTTGCAGCCCCCCCCCCCCGCCCAGCCTCCGCACAGCATTTGCTAGTCGAATTCAACACGTCATAAATGTGAATAAGTGGATTCTATCTGCAAAAGCTCTTTGCTTTAAGTTAACACCCTAATTGTTCTTCATGCTGAGTGTGTTTGCAACTGCCTAGAAACAGCTGCACAAAGATATGGAGATCTTCAACCAGTCTTGTTTGTTTTGTGAAATTAACAAGGGCAAATTCAATGAATAAAGTGCTGGTTGCAATATTACGTGTTTTAACTGGGTTATCAAACGTGGGAAAGCAGAAGACGCTGCTATTCAGTCGTGCAGAACAAAGTTCTGTATATGCTTAGGTAAAGGTCTCCCTTGATCAAAAGCCACCCATATTCAACTCTAGGGTTCAGTGCTCATCTCTCATAGCCAAAGAGCCAGGGCTGTCTGCTTCTGCAGATGTTTCCATGGCACTCAAAATGTTTCTGATTGGCAATTCTTCATCCTTAATTTACAAATTGGTCTTTGCAGCCACTAATTTTTGCACTGGAATCTGACTCATCTTTTCCAAACTATGAAGGATGAGTGAGTACCATACACACTAGTGCAGTTGAGCAGAGGCAGAATCAGTGATAAAACTGAACACATTGTTAGATCCCTTAACCAAGGACAGCATTCCACAGATGCATTGCATTACAAATTCCACTATACCCAGGCAGCCATCAAATTGTGGAGGTCTGAAGCCCAATGCTTCCAGAAAGTGCCAGTTTGGGAAGGGCAGTGTTAAAAGTAGAAGGGAATAAGGGCAGCAATAACAGCTATTTAACAGTAACAATGCCATTCTATGTAAATTGTATCATGCCACTGAAAGCTAACAATTAGCGTCACTCAGAGGCAACCAGGTTTTTTTTTAACATCCCATAGTTTCATTAAGAACGATTTAATTAAATACCTACTAACACAACAAATTCAATTTCCACATTCCCAAAATGAATAATAATGAATTAGTTTAGCCCTTTCTAAAAGTCACTATCAGCAAAATCCATTTTTAAACTCAATGTTTCAAGATCTGTAGTTTTGTTACACAATCTGGGGGACTTGGTAGAAGCAAAAAATATATATTCCAGGTCGCTAGTCAGAAATCATGCTATTTGTTCATGTTGGCAGATTGATTAGCAAGATGGACTTTATAAACTCAATGAAGAACTTAGGTGTGAAGGGACCAGTTATAATCTTTGTGGATCTACCCATGGCCCTAAGTGAGGAGCACAGGCCTCAGGAATGGCATATGGCTGAAGCAGAAACATGAGATCAACAGAGCAGTCTTTGGGTCGACAAAGCAGGAGGAAGCTACTGTATATTTAAAAAGTAAATTATTGTACTGTAAACCCAAATTGATTCATTGTTTGGAAGTAGGAACGGAAGTTCTTCAAGGCAACTGAGTTCCCAGCTATTTTTTTTCTTTCTGGTCATGAACATGCTGGCTGAGGACACATCTTTCTCTCCTGCTGAGAACTCTCCCCATGAAGTTCTGTGTCTGCCTTTCCATCACATTAAAATCAAATTTGTGTGCTTCCCATCTGTGTGTAAGATATTTCGCATCACAGTAAAAATTGGAGGGTACATAGATTATTGCCTTTAATTCCCAAGAAAAACAAATTAGGCTTTGAACGGCAACAATATAGTCCCTTCAATAAAATTCAATATGTAATAAAAAATTAATGTGGTAGAAGGGAAATAAATATGTGAAGGACAGTTAATTACACCTCTCCCTGGTCATATCATTAACCCTGGTTGGTAGAGACCAAAGTGAATTTTGTGACTTCCCATTATTAGACTATGGGTACCACAGACCTGGCCATCTCTTGCACGCAGAAATTTTTTTAAGCACTAGTAATTTTTCTCCAATACAAAATACTAAAAACTTGTTTGTGAAATAAATAGAGGAAGAAGTGGTCAACTGATGAACACCAAACAAATTTCTATGAATTTAGAGAAGTTAGGGTTGTTGTTTATTTCCATTTGGCCCATCTCTTTTAGGAAAGAGAATTATCACTGTACAGAAGTACAACTTCACAGAAAAACCTCTTCCTTTGGTATTTCTTATTCTTGACGTCTAACCATGTTTATCTCCAACAGAAAGAAAGAAAGACCAGCTGCAATTGCTTTTATTGTTATAGGCTGACTGAATGTGTAATTACATTGGAAAATAATTCACTATTTGCTTCAGAATTGGCACAGGTGAATTTAAAGTATTTTAAATGATCACATGATATAAAAGTGAATCAGCTCATCCTTTTCCCTTTCTAATCCAAACTTGTTTCCACAGCTGCTAGAAGCTTCTACTTTTTTCTAACTGTAACAATTTGAATAGTGTTTTGCCTGAGTGACTGATTATTCTACAAAAGGACTACTGGATCTGGTGTTTTGGGAACACTCACCCCCATGATCTTTTTTCCTAGTCACCCTGAAGTAATTAAAAAAAACATATTTAACAAACTAATGAATCTAGTGTTAGGTCACTGCATTATTACATTAGTTTAGCACTAGATCACCTCTGCACAGAGAAAGTTGAGAGAGAGAGAGAGAGAGAGATTTTATTTATTTAGACTTGTATGCCGCTCTACCCAGTAAAAACTGACTCAGAGCGTGTCACGAAACCAGCCGGCCCCCTCTGCTCTGGCCCTCCTACACCAAAGCCCCCAGAGGGTGAGCTGGCCAGCAATGCAGCTAAACAGCCCTTAGCTGCTTTTCTTCCACAAGGAGGTTTAAACAGGTAGCGTATTCAGAGGCTTGTGTGTGAATGCATTGGTTCTCTTACCCCTTAGTCCAATGAAGAGATGTTGTTCAAGCAAACGAAGGTTTATTGATCAGGTATATTGATCAGGTTCATAAAGCATAGGTCAGTAGCATGAGACAGTCCAGCAACAGTCCACAGGTACATTAGGTAACCATTCTGAAAAAACAAAAAGGCATAGCCCCCAGGCAAAGATGTTAGCCCATAGACATCCAAAAACAAACTCTCTCTCCTCTCTCCAAAATGGAGATTCTCCAGTCAGGTGGGTTACCCTTGACCAATCAGGGAACTGAGAAAAACTTTCTCATAACAAGAGAAAGAAGTTTACACACATGTAGAGACCTATAGTCATAACAGGAGATAAAGGTTATGCTGAACTGGAAACAAGCTGTCTCATGACACGTAGTCTTGTGAGACAAAGAGAAAAAAGGATTTTTGAGGCCTAGCTAAAACTACAACCTCTCCAAGCTTTGAGAACATTAGGAAAAAGATGTTGTTTCATGACAGAGCAGCTCACAGCATTCACAAATAACAATATTACAATCCACAATACACTAGCATATAATATAACAAAACAATTAAATACAGTAAATACTATACAGATCAATACACACACAATATTATAGTGTAATCAAAATACAATAACTAAATATTATCACAGCACAATCCTCAATATAAAAAATTCAACAGTGTACAATATAGAATACAGGAAAGAGCAAACAACAACAAGTAAACCCTTATAATCAATTCCAAGTGCAGCTGTAGTGAAGTCCTACAACCCAGGCAACATCTACGGTTTTTCCACACCAACCACAGGAGGGTGGGGGCAGTGGCGTCGCGCAGTCTTCAGCCGCCGGGGGCGAAGAACAAACTTGCCGCCCCCCCCAGCTCGCCGCTGCCGCCGCCCCCTCCCCCCGACCCAGGCAGAAGGTGCCCCCCAGGCAGAAGGCGATCGCTCGCGCGCGCGATCCGTCCGCTCGCGCACGCGACCGCGCGACCCGTCCGCTCGCGCGCGCGACCGCGCAACCCGTCCTCTCGCTCGCTGGCAGCGGCTTTCAGGGGGCGCGGCAAACTGTCCCCTCCCCACCCTTTTGCTGGCGAGAGCCCGGCTTGCGCTTCGCCGCTTCCAGGCGAGGAGGAGAAAAAGGGTTTTTATTTTAAGCGGACAATTCAAGGAGGGGCCCGGCTGGCCGTCGGGGGCTGTCCTGGCGGCGGCCCGCGTGCGCGCTCACGCTGCCCACCTCCTCCTGCCCAGCCAGCCACCAGGGGCTCCCCGCCACGGCGCCACCCACCCCCGACGAGCGCCCCGTCTCACGGCAAGTTGGGTGGGTGAGTGGGCGGGCGGAGGCGAGCAGCGTGCGCGCGCACACGGGCCGCCGCCAGGACAGCCCCCGATGGCCAGCCGGGCGGGCGGACGGGCTCCTCCTCCGCCTTTAAAAAAACCCTTTTTCTCCTCCTCGCCTGCAAGCGGCGAAGCGCACGTGGGGCGCTCACCAGCAAAAGGGTGGGGAGGGGACATTTTGCCGCCCCCTGAAAGCCGCTGCCCGGGGCATTTGCCCCCCCCGCCCCCCCCCCACGCTACGCCACTGGGTGGGGGCCTATGGCCACCTGGGTGGCAGGGGTTCATTCCTCCCATGGAGAAGTCCAGTCCCGGTAAGAGTGACAGCAGCAGAGGCAGTATTTGTAGCCGGCCGGCCACGTCGCTCAGGTGTAGTCCATTCCTCCCAGGGAGAAGTCCGGTCCCGGTAAGACAGAGACAGAGACAGAGACAGAGAGAGAGAGAGAGAAATAAAGATAGAGACAGAGACAGACAGACACACACACATACACACACACACACACAAACACACACACAAACACTGTATATACAAAATCAAAATAACTCCAACAGTCTCCAGCAGAACTACTATATTTTCATTTGTGTATCTTTGCAGTTCCATGAAGAAATTCAAAAAACTATTTCTTTTATCTTAATGTCACGTAACTCTTTAAACCTCTTAAACCATTCCCCCCCCCCCGATTACCATGAAACCCTTCAATCCCCTTAAACAGAGGATTCATGGCAGACAATGAAAAAAGAGCCAAGGATTGGCAGAAGAGCAGTATTAAAGGAAGGGGACCTCTAGACATGGATCAAACCATTATGGATTGAGAGGCCAGTGTGGAGACTAAAACAAAATGGAGTATTGCTGTGATTACCTAAAATGGATGCAGTCTCTATAAATCAGGGGTTCCCAAATTAAGACCCATGGGCCAGATCAGGCCCACAGCACCATTTCATGTGGTCTCCTCCACACCTCCAAGGGCATTCGAGAAACAAAATGGCCACACCTTTGAAGATGTTGGGACAAAATGGCCACTCACATCATGCTGGCAGGTCAAAATGGCCATCTAGCCCCTGAAGCTGACTGAGAGAGCATGACCTGGTCCCTGGATTGAAAAGGTTGGGAACCCCTACTGTAAATCAAGTCAATCAAGTCTACTAATATGGTTGCACTCTGAGTTTTGTATGTTGGAGAGTGCAGATACAGTGGAGAACAAAAGTGTCAGGATATCAGTTTGTCATCCCTCCTCTCTCTGTAGATTACAATTGGTGTAGGTCTGCCCATTGTCCTCAGCTGAAGCACACAAGCTCCTTTTTCTTGGTTTAGAGAAACAGACAGCACAGTACAGTTGGTATGGCCTTTTTGGCCTTTTGAAGCCAGAACTGGCAATGATTCACATTTTTAAAGGTCTGTGATAGACACCAAGTTTTAATGATGCATCAGGTATTGCTGTCTCTCTCAGCATGGTCCTTTGCAACAGTCTCCAGAATGCACCTAGTCATGGCTGAACAAACAAGGATTATCTCTGTGTACTTCAGACCCTTTTCTTCAGTTACGGATAGCATCTCCATCTTCAAAAGTAACACAGACTGTTCCAACACAAATTTATCCTTGATGTTAGCACACAATTGAAACTACGCTTTGCAGAAGCTCTCACAACTAATTGAATAATCATATTTTTTTTTAAAAAAAATTGCCAGTGGGACAAATCTTGGATTGCTGCTTATGTGTCACCTGAAACATAGTCCCTCATGCACTCTACCAACCCTCCTAAGCCCCATCCCCACACCCCATTAAAATGTTTCCACTCAAAACATCCCCTTGTATTCTCTAGGGCAGTGACGGCGAACCTCTGGCATGCGTGCCAGAGGTGGCACTCAGAGCCCTCTCTGTGGGCACCCATGCAGTCACCCCAGCACAGAGTCTGCCCTGCCCCTCTGCCCAGCAGTTCAATGGGAGCACTTCCTCCCTCCCCCAGCACAGAGTTCATCCACCCCTCTGCCCAGCAGCCCAATGGGAGCACTTCCTCTCTCCCCTCAGCATAGAGTTTGCCCCGCCCCTGTGCCCAGCAGCGCAATGGGAGCGTTTTCTTCCTCCTCTGTTGCTATGTTGCCACTTTGTGATAAATAAGTGAGTTATGGGTTGTAGTTTGGGCACTCAGTCTCTAAAAGGTTCACCATCACTGCTCTAGGGTGTGTGATGGTAACTGTGAGATCCCCCACACACACACACACACATTACTTTAAAATGTTTTTTTGTTTAAAAATACTTTTGGCCACTAGAGGGTAGAAGAGAGATTTTTCTCTATAAAATGTTTTTCGTTTCTAGCCATGGTTCAGTTAGCAAAAACCAGCTGAAGCAATCTTTACGGTACATAACCACTACACTAAAAAAATCAAAATGAAATGTAAAATATATGCAGATTAGCCTCCTCAGCAATGTCTCATGTTTTGAGTGTGTAGGCCTCAGGCTGGCAGCAAATTTGAAAAACGGTCCTCAACCCAGCCTGAAAAGGAAATACACAATGAGGAATAGATCAGTGAGTTGTAGTCCCTTAGTGCACTCAACTAAGCATAATTTCTGTGTTAATTAAAGAGACTTTGATTTACAACAGTAATTCTGAGTCACTGTCATTTATTTTCCAGTGGGAAATGGCTCCAAAGAGATCTGAGGGCCACACAAAGATTGGCAGAAGAACTGTCGCTTCTTTTGAAGGACCTATATATAAACATTTCAATATATGCTTGCAAATTTTATATATGTTTAACTCAGAATGAAACAAGCTTCCCCTCCCCCCTCAGATGGTCAGAGGTAAATTGAGAGTGAGAGGGTTGTACTAAAATTCGTATCAAATGTTGGTCATATAATGTTTGTCTCTTCAAGTACTGTATATGGCTTCTCATAATTCTCCTCTGTGTTTGTGAGCAAAGAAATTGCACCAATAATTTAATCTATGTAGAATTTATTCATAGATCATAAAATGACACACAAGGTTGTTTTCTCTTCAGCTACCATTCCAGCCTGGCTGGGGAGAGGGGGGAGCTTGAACACCTGAGGAATGGGGTGGGGACTTCAAAAGCTGGACCACCACCACCAATGGATACCAGATGCTCCCCTCGCCAGCCTGGCTGAGGGGGAGCAGGAACACCTGCGTGGCAGGGCGGGGACTTCAAAAGCCAGATTGCCACCACCACCGAATGCTCTCCTCGACAGCCTGGCTGAGAGGGAGCTGGAACACTGAGCAGCGGGGAATGGCAGGACTTTAAAAGCCGGACAGTCAAGGACATTGTTAGGAGACTTTTTAAATGAATGATTTTTTGATTATTATTATTATTATTACAGTATTAGTATTTTCTTTGTAATGTGTTATGTTCTCATATGATTTATTTGTTGTTACCTCATTGCATTTTATTTTATTGTAATGTGTATATGCTTTGTTATATTTATATCTTATATTATAATATTGTTTCATGTAATGTTATATATGGGGGTTCTGTGAGCCGCCCTGAGTCGGTTTTTACCGAGTAGGGCAGCATACAAATTGAATTATTATTATTATTATTATTATTATTATTATTATTATTATTATTATTATTATTATTATTATTATTATTATTATTATTATTATTATTATTATTATTATTATTATTATTATATGCTGCCCTACTCAGTGAAAACCGACTCAGGGCGGTTCACCACATACAATCGAATACAATGTAACAATTCAATAGAACAACACAATGTCACAATATAATGAAATATCATACACCAATAATTCAAACAATAGGATATCCCCGCAGCAGCCTCTTCGTCCCGACTGCTAGCTGAGGGGGTGGTTGTGCCCGCGCCCCAGACCTCCCGGAGCACACAGGTCTCCTGTGTCTTAGTACATTATGCTATCCACAAAATCATACTGGGTTTCCCTACTATTATAGGTCGCTCCCATGGAAATACATTACTGGGAAATTCTAGTATACCTGATTAACTTAAAGAGTGGTCTCAGACTTGATAAACATGCCTGTATCAATGGCAACTTTCTGGCCCAATATTGTTTCAGAGTAATAATAATCATATTCAGATAAACTTGATATGAACTCAATACACATACAACAGGTTTTCATATCCAGTCTTGTCATTAGATTTCACAGTTTCAAATGTCTTATTCTTTCTCTCTTGCTGGGATGTTGTCATGGCTACCCTGACCTAACCTGTGGCAACCCAAAACAATGATGTTATCTTCCCTTCATGCGTTAGAGAAGGGCTCAGAAGACATGGATTCAATGTCCTACTCTGCCACAAAGCTGATTTGCATAGGTCTTGATGAATGTAAAATAGAGGCAGACACATTGGTTGACCTGAGCGCTTTGGATGAAAGGCAGGATTAAAATGTGAAAAACAAATAATGAAGAAAACAAGTTATTGACTGAGCATTAAAGCTTTGCTGAGATAGAATCCACAATGTTTCTCTATACAGTGTTCCTTCCCTAGCAATGAACCAGTGTGTTTCATTGAAAACTAAAGACAGCTCCAGGTAACTGCTGTATTTTTTAATTTTCAAAAAATGCCAAACCAACCTGAAACATTTGTATCACCTAGGAAATGTTAATACAGTATTTAGCACCTCTCCTCTCATTCTCATCCCCGTGACCAGCACAGTCCCTTTTTTATCTTTAGTGCCAAGTCAGGTATGTACCATTTTGTCTTGCTTTATCTCCTGGCTAATAAAGAGTTCAGGGAGAACTTAAAAGCTTGCTCATTAGTTTGTAAATAAGAAATATGTTAAACAGAACAAAAGGCTTGTCTGTCCTTCCTCCAATGAAGACAGAGATACACAAATTACTTTTCTCCTAAATTGTACATGCATCCCCCAGCCACATCCTTGTTGCTTTCCCACAAATTGCATGTGCAATCTCTTTTGATATTTTTGTTTCATGTTCAGTCACAAAGCATTGCTTTTCCTTCATGTTTTTTTCATTGTAGCCAAAACCCCATGTGCATCTTGCTACAAATTTTTCCTGATGTATACATTTTAGATATTTAAGGTATTTCCCAAACGCACATTTTTCTAACATACATACTTAAAAATTCATGCACTTAGCTAAATGCAATTGGATGGGAGAGGTGGAATTCTGGAACTTGAGGTTTCCCCCTGATCATCAGGATGCTAAAAGATATGCATGGACTTTATTTATAGCTCTGTAAATGAGCACTGAACCCTAGAGTCAGATACGACTGACTTTTGAGCAAGGGTGATGGTGACCTTTACTAAACCAAAACTGGTATCTACCTTCCATTCCTTCTTATTTTGAAATCCACATTGCTAATGTATGTTTTATTCAACTAATTCTACACAGGACAGAATGTTATTGCACACCCAGGAATGAAACCATTACTATTTTAATGAGCAGAACTTTAACGTTTATGGTTTCCTGCACACAAGCATAAATCAGCAATATGATTCTGGCTATGGTACATATTTCTCTCAAAGTTAGGTACCTATATGTGCATGAGTGTGTTTGTGTGGTTCTGGTATCATTATGTATGTGTCGTGTCACAAAGCGACACTGTACTTCTCCACCATCCCTTATAATGAAGCTCCACAGGTCCACTGGCTATTTCTACTGACTATGTGTACTTGTTCCCCACTAAATGAACATGTACAGCTGCCCTGGTGGTTTAGTGGAAGACATTGAGCATGCAGACTGGAAGGTTGGGTTTCAATACCTGAGAGGTGTACTTGGGGACATGAAAGGAGCTTCATTCAAGCATTCCCTGAGAAGAGTTTCTCAGCAAAACTCCTTTCAAACCAGAGTTGACACAAAATTGTTATTATTATAAATAATGTGAATGTGTTTTAACTTGAGGCACCTGCCTTACAATATTACGGTCAGGATACAAAAGGAAGAAGAAACAGGGATAGGTTAACAAACAAATTGAGGAGCCTACCCTGTGTCATGTGACTGTATGATAGATCAACTGCACGTGAGGTTCAGCCACATCATTGCTGTTTGTTTCCTGCAGATATCCCAGCTACACAAAGCTACGCAGACAAGGCATCAGGTGTTTATATTTTGCTAATAACGGCATCCTCCTTATTATACCATTCAGCAACTAGACCCAGGGAAGGAGCTGCAGAGGCATTCCCCTGAGAGCTTAATCTGGGAGAAAGGAAGGGTTCTGCTCCAGGAAGTTTTTACATCAGCTCTGAGCTATTGTGCCATATCCTTCCTCTCCTCCATTCTCCCTTCCTACGGATGGCAGTCAGGACAAGATGCTTATTGGGTCAGGTAATGACATCCGCAGCTGTTTCCCGTTCTGCCGAGACCCTGCAGAAGGAGGAGAATAGCAAGTTTCTTATCTTCCTAAAGGAATGCACAGAAGAAATACACAAGCTGTTTCAAGCTGTTTTCTGTTATTCTTGCAAGAAGACTCCACAGGTCCTTGTAGTGAAACTTAGCCACTTGTGTAAGAGCAGGCAAAAAGAAATCCCAGGCTGCTTGAACTACAAATCCCTTCAATCCCCAGACAACGTGCTTGATGATCAAGGACTATGGCAGGCCTAGGCCACAATATCGATTCTAGCGGATAACAATTCGCTGACCCCTGTCCTAGGCAGCATAGCTCTAGATCCTGCTTATCATCTCTGAGATGTTGGATAATGGGTGCCTACAAGTCTTCTGCAGACATGAGAGGCAGGAACTGCTGATCCTGCACATTTGAGATGGATCATAGGCTGGTGAATGCATCTTGTGACATCCCTTGTTTGTGAGCAAACCTGATAGTAGGACACTGTGTTTGCTGAAGATGCTACCCTGAAACATTGCCTTTGGTTTTCCCCACCGCCCATGTCCAGTCCTAGGTATCCTGTGGCCATCACAGAAAGAAGACGCCAGGATTCCAAGCATGTTGGCCAAAAGCAAGAGGGCCTGGTCATACACTGAGTCATCAAAGACATGAGACTGAAGAAGCTGCCTGCAAAACAGAAGTGTAGCCATAAGGCATTGTGAAACGGCATCCCACATGCACAATCTCCAAAGCAAGAATGGTTGATTTATGCAACCTCCACCCCTCTCCTTCACTGAATGAACCCCACAATTCTTGCCTCCATGCCCATTGGGCCTGCCTACCTCCCACAATATATGTGATACAGATGGAGGAGATTATGACCATCCCCTTCCTCATAGAATGATGATCTTCGGCCAGACTAGTGTAGGCCTATGAGCACGAACAGCACAGAGGCAGTAATCACAGCTTTAGGATGCTGCTCAGCAAGGCCCCTGCATGGCTACATTGATTAGAGGGGAAGGGGGGGAAGGTAATTTGGGGTAATGATAATAACGTGGGACCATGATAGAGTTGAATAACACTCGGCTTGCAGGTAGCTTGAGGGTTCCAGGGGCATTTTGTACCTCTCAGCAGCAGAGTAACCCCCAAGCTCTCTCTCTCTCCTATCTATCTATCTATCTATCTATCTATCTATCTATCTATCTATCTATCTATCTATCTATCTATCTATCTATCTATCTATCTATGAAAAATAATTTTAACACTTGTTTTTAAACTTCTCATTCTAAAAGGTCTGGTTGGGATATAGGAGGCAAACGGGACATGTTTTGATAGACCTCCAGCATCTTTAGGGAGGCCATACCCTCTTTTTAAATATATATACTGTATATAACTAGAGTGCTTGAGTGGGCCTTTTCACTTTAAAAAATCTCCACTGTTTAGAATTAAAGCTATTTTACCAAATACAAAATAATAACACAAATCAGTCTCTATACCACACTTCTGTCTGTTATCCCCACCCTACTGGAAGAACAGCTGTCAGGTTGCCAGAAAATGTGATAAATGATTTTGTCCGGGCCACCTATCCCTCAACAAGGATTTGGGAGATGTGGGTTCAAATTCCAACATAGCCATGGGACTTATCAGGTGGCTGGGAGCCTGACTTGTTTTGCAAGATTGCTGTGAGGAGGAAAAACACGCTTGAGATCTCACTGCAGAAAATGTGGATATAAATGTGAAAGATAAAGACATAAAATAAATGAAAGAAGGCATTTCCCCCACTATAATCACTGAAAATATTAGCAAATATGAGGCAACACTTTTCATGGCTGATTGAAACTCAACTGGCAAAATATTGCTTTTCCTTCCAGCTCAGACGAAAAGAAATCTTGGCATGTCTTTTGAGGTTTTGGTCATATGCATACTTCGCATATTCGGTAATGTGACTTTAATGCACACAATGCAACACTTTGCTTGCTGATCACCTCCAGCTCCAATATACCTTGGTTGGTTTTTGTCTACAGGAAAGCAAGTTGGCAGCAAAACAATGAAAGAAAAACAGGTTGATTGGTGTCATCTCTCTTCTGTCTTACAGGAGTGGCAACCCATCATACACACAACCAGCCACTTGGGAATTCTCTGGCTAAGACCTAAATTATGGATAGTACAAAATGCCAAGTCATTCCCTACCAATTACAAATCATAGCTGGTTACTTCTTTTTGGGCTGGGGAGACCTTTAACCTCTTTTTTTCACCTCTTTAGCCTCTTCTAAAGCAGCTTGACCACCCCCCACTTTGGCAAAGCCTTCCCCTTATTTCTTTTTTCAGGATCGGGCATCACAGATCATCATTGAGGATGAAGGGATTTTAATATGTCCAGACAAGCTGAGAGCAATGCCATCATGAGGCTCAATTCTATTATAAGTGTAGGCTTCTAGCAGAGTGGCTTGGTCAAGGTGGAGACAAAGAGCAAATTAACATACATTGTCCTCTTCAAGAATTAACAATCACTTCAGCAGAAGAGAATTCATCATTTTAATGGTGACAGTAGTGAAGAAACTAGTGGGCAGTAGTAGCATTGGAACATGACATTGATGAAAGATCTTTCATAGACAGTGGCAATTGCCACTCAAGTTAACTTTAATTTATACTATGCAGAACATGACAATAGTAAATAACTTCTTAATATCTTATACTGTACCTTAAAACCCTATGATGAAACTAAATTCAACAAAAAGATAGTGTTGGAAAATGAGGACAAAGGGGGTCACATTAAGCTAATTGTAAGCTCTTAAATTATCTATACACCTGACAAATCTGTTTGCCCTTGTACCTCTGTTTTATGTTTCTGTTAAATTGTAAATTTATTCTTCACCTCCACTGTACAGTATATTCATAAGGGATGTGATCTCAGTCATACCTGAATAACCTAATGATTTCCCTTACTTTCTTCATTCTAAGCCTGAATTTGGCAAACAGTAGCTCATTATCTGAGTCATAGTCACTTCTAGGTATCATTTTTACTGACGATATAGAGCTCTTGGACTGCAAAATACATAATCAATCTGGTTTGAGTGTTGGCCATCTGGTGATGTCTATGTGTAGAGTTGCCTCTTAGGTTGTTGGAAAAGAGTGTTTACTATGACCAACACATTCTCTTGACAAAACTCTGTTAGCCTTTGTCCTGCATCATTTTGTACTCCAAGGCCAAGCTTGCCCGTTACTCCAGTTACCTTTTGGTTTCCTACTTTGGCATTCCATGATGATACAGACTTCTTCTTTTGATCTCAATTCTAAAAGGTCTTGTAAGTCTTCATAGAACTGGTTGATTTCAGCCTCGTCTGCACCAGTGGTTGTGGCATATACTGTACTTGGATTACTGGGATGTTGAATGGTTTGCCTTGGATTCTGACCGAGACCTTTCTGTCATTTTTAAGATTGTATCCCATTACTGCTTTCCTCATTCTTTTATTAATTTTAAGGGCTACTCATGTTTTCTAAGGGATTCTTGCCAACAATAGTATATATATAATGATGACCTGAATTAAATTTGCCCATCCTCATCCACTTTAATTCACTGATTCCCAGGATGTTGGTGTTCAGTCTTACCATCTCATGTTTGACCATGTACTTGGGGCTTTAGAGGACTCAATAAGGGGGGGGGGGTTTGGTGCGATATTGTTTTTGTTTTGTATGGAAGCCGCCTAGAGTCAGGTTCGCCTGAGCGAGGCGGGGTATAAATTTGAAGAATAAATAAATAAATAAATGTACAGATTACCTTGATTCATAGATTTTACATTCCAGCATCAGACTTTCCTTTCACTATCAAACACATCCACAGCTGAGAGTTCTTTCAGCTTTGACCCAGCTGCTTTAATCTTCCTGGGGCAACTTTTACCTGCTCTCTGCTCTTCCCCAGTAGCAAACTGAACACCTTTCAACCTGAGGGGCTCATCCTCTGGCATCATATTGTTTCGCCTTTTGACTACAGTAGTCCATGGGGTTTTCTTGGCAAGGATACGGGAGTAGGTTGCCAGTTCCTCCACTATGGCCAGTCTGTCTTAGGTGGCCCAATACGGCATAGCCCATAGCCTCATCAAACCACACAAGCCCCCAGACCATGGCAAGACAACAATCCTTGGGGGGACAGATAAGATAAGGGAGATCTAAACAATCTGGAAAATATCTTTAAGACTAGCTAGAGAACTGACATCAGAGCATTCTTGTTAAAAGATGGAAGGAATTCAAGTGCTGCTGATTTCTAATAATTTCAGAATGTACAAGCCACTTGATATCAAATGTGCCTCAAATCAAACTACTAAAATAAGGTTAGAAGCAAAGATTAAAACATTTGAGAGGTGCAGGTATGGGATGAACAATGACCCCAGCTCACTGGATGATTTAAGCCCACTCTATCCCTCAACTTCTTAATTAGTAAGATGTAGCAATTTGGTGACCTTTGAAATTTTTTATATTTTAAAGTTTAATTTTTTAACAGTTTTAAATTTGAGGTTTTAGGCAGTGTTTGTGTTTTTGTTGTGGTGTTTCTTATGATTTGTAAACCACCCTGAGTCACCTCAGTGAGAAGGGTGGTGGATAAATATGAATAAACAAATAAATAAATAATTTTAAAGCAAAAACAATCAAATGATTACGGGTGGGGAAAGCACACTAATACAAGTAGAGGCCACCTCCCATCTTCTGAAAAAGAAGCAACATGTGCTGTTATGGGATTCCAAGAAAAATTGTATTTTCTACCCCTTTTCTAGGGTGACGTGTGCAATTTAGCTAAACCTACACTTGTAGCTGTCAAGCCATACTTCCGCTAGATAATTCTTAATGTCGGGACTGTTCTGCTTTATTGAATCAGACAATGTCTAAAAATGATGTTAAGCAAGCAATGTCCAAGCTTAAAATGAATTATCCCTGGCCCTAATGGCGTAGCACTTAGAGTGGCAATTCATTTTGATGGTATTCTAGATGAGCAAGGTTCTACATGTGTTGAAAAATGAAGGTAAGCACTTTCACTTCAGACTGAGAAAGACCTCCAAATTCAAGTTCCTATTGGTTAATTGCACTGATGAACCAGGGCTATGAGCTTTTCACTGCCATACTAGCAAACCAGCTTAATTTGATAATCAACATTTTGTACAGTAGCTGATCAAACTGGCTTTATGGTACATAAACAAACAGCTAACCCCATTAAGAACACGCTTAATATTATCCATTAGTAAAAGGCACATTAAAAATCTTTAACTTCATCCTAGCTAGACACATGCAAGGCTTTCAATAAACTGGAATACGGGGTTATCTAATAAAGCTACTTGACACAATGCATATGGGCATTTCACATTTATACAAAAGGTCCAGAGCAACAATACAGATCAATTCATTTTAATTGGCAGCAGTGGCATTAGAAAGAGGCATGACAGGTATGTCCTCTGCTTCTCTCAATATTGTTTAGAGAGATGGAAGCATGTGCATTAATTCATTTAGAGACTCAACAATAGAAACAGAGCACTTATCCCAATAATTCCATCAGATGAAAGGTTTAAAACTTGGCAGTCTAAGCTAACACAATTTATACATCAGGGCAAGCAACTTAGGCTTTCAAAGGCCTCTCTGTATTACACAGAACTGAATGACAGGTTTGTAATCCTTTATCTAAAACTATGTTAAACATAATATGATCAAGTTGCCCAGTTCTAGTTTTCCATTAGTAGACTAGCTACGCTGTAGAGCAGGGGTCCTCATCCTTTTTAAGCCCGGGGTTGGTTCACACACCCCTAAGACTGATGAGGGGCTGGACAGGTGGTCCCGCTGCCACCGTTGAAGGCAGGACAAACCCATGCTCCCCCCACTCCCCCCACTGCCACTGTCAAAGGTGGGACCACCCTGAGCCTCCACCACTCCCACACACACACTGCCGGTGGCAGCTACAGGACCACCCCAAGCCACCCACCCTCCATCCCCACTACCACAGCCACTGCCAGTGGACATGCATCTCTACAAATATAATGAATTTTTTAAAATAAAAAGTAAGTTTGCTGCAATACAACCAAGAAATAGGCCACCACTGGACATGAACGTACATCTCAAAGAGCACTATTTATATTACAATGCCAATATTAGTTGAAGTGGCCAATTATTTCTACACAAATGAAGTGGAGCTCCCCCCACTGCCACAATTTCATCTGCTTCTTGGACTTGTTTGTTTTTGTGCAGTCATGTATGCATTCACACTAATGGGTCTGCACCTGTGGAGAGTATCCCTTTTGGAATCTTCTAGAAAGAAAATGTTGACTGCAGCCTTGTTCCTCTTGCCTGTATCACACATCCCAGCATGCCTTTCCATCAATTTATAATTCAAGTGACACAATGGCAGAAGTCATTTCATCAAATGGGCTAAAGAGAAGAGAGCAGGTTATTATGTGAATGCATTCAAAGTAGAAATGTTACAAGAAGCAACCTGATTTTCATGGTCATTTTTAATTCACACTAATGGATGCCAATGAACAAGTTTATTTCTATACATGCTGCAGAGGAAGACAGGTTATCACTTGGTTTTAGTGGAATACTACAAAGAAAATTGTCCTTCTGAAAGAAATCTACCTCTAACATCTGTATCCAGACAGCAGTGTCCATGAAAATGACTGACTGACAGGGATTGGACATTTAGATTTCCTAGACTACAGACTAATTCACCATTCTGGGATATATACACACTTTACAGACACCTCAATGCAATTCTCCTGGAACAAAGGCCTAATTTGGAAGCCTCTGAGACTTGGCTAAGCCCAGCTCTATCCAAGCTTCCTTCTGAGAAAGCTCCCAGTGAGCATTGGGGTGGGAACAGAAAGCTTGGGTGGAATTAGGGTTAACTAAACCTCAGAGACTTTTAGGATAGGCATTTCGCATGGAACAGCACAACATCCTGTATTGTGAAGAAATCAGAAACAACCTTAGGCAAATCAGCCCAGTATACAACTCTCTCCAAGTACTAGGAAAGACAAACCCCAGTCAGTCATAAGACACAAATTTCTCCCACCCCACATTTAAATGTGATGGCCACCATGAAAACACCAAAACACACTCCAAGGAAAGTTTCATAAACTGAACCAACATCAAATAAAGGTTCCAGGATAGAAATGGGAGAAGTACAAAGAGAAAAGTTTGCTATAGTTCTCTTTTTCAAAAATTTAACCTTCAGAATTGTAAACAAGTAAATGTGAACTTTATCATTTGGTATTAGATGAGCTGCCAAAACTGGCAGGCTTTTAATAAATTGTTATGTTGTTTATGTAGGGAAAGGATCGACTGCTGTCCAACAACATAAGTAACAACTGTAAAACCTGATAAACTAAACATTTGTTATGGTCAAACGTATCCCCAAAAAGCATAAAGCATTGCAGATACACTTGAGTGTCCCCAACCAATGGCATAGAGCCAGTCAGTCCTTCCAATTCAGAAGTGTTGTGCTATTATGTGCATGCTCTGATATGAAGAAAGAAAAAACTTCCTGAAAATATGGTAAAAAGTCTGTCATTTCCAAGTATAGGATTTGTAATGCTCCCTTGCATTTCATATTACGTCTGTTATACTGCTGTGAAGCTTGTGGTATTCATGAGAGGATGAAGGATTAATTCCAACTCTCTCAAGGTGAAATCTGACCAAAGTAAGGGCTGATATAAGATCCTTCAACTGAAAGGGGAACATGACATGAAGCTATCGTTGTGCCATGTGGCAGTTCTCAGCAAAGCTTTGCTACTCTTCTGATTGGTAATGGAAACAATAGAAACAGGAATAGATTCCTCCTGCTCCAGGATTGTGTGAGGACATCCCCTAGGGAGTCGTGACTTGTTCCTTCTGCATTCTTATACAACAACATTCTTGTTGGACTTGGAAGTGAAACTGTCTATAACTGTTCAATTCCACATTTAAGGTTTCTCAAGTAGGAGAGAATTGAGCTCCCACTTGCAAATGTCTCTGTGTATTCTGCTCGACAGGAGGTCAAAGTTATTCATCTCCCATGGAACCAGAGGTGGGCATCAGCAGGTTCACACCAGTTCGCCAGAACCAGTAGCAGAAATTCTGGCTGGCCCCATCCATCCAAGTTTTGAAATAAAGTTCAGTAAAACTTCGAGTTACAAATAAACTCAGTTCCAGGGCATTGTTCATAAATCAAATCTGTTCGTAACAAAAGGCATCTCCATTCAGATAAAGCAAAAGCCCCTCCACACCCTCCAACAATCAAAACAGGCCACCCCTACCCTCCAAAAATCAATCAAACCACCCAAAAACAAAGCAGCATTGAAAGGAAAGCATACATAAGCAAAAACACTGTTCCTTACCTTAAAGAAGCTTTGAAAATGGACAGAAAACTCAGAAAACTCTAGCAATAAACTGCAACTGGCAGCCATTTTGGCGCTGAAACTCCAAACAAAGAACTCCTCTCTAAGCACTCTACTGCCACCTACACGGCTCTGAAAGGCTGCATGTGTATAAAATATAAATCCATAGAGAAAATTGCATTTTTTGCTTCACTGGAGGCAACACAGAGGGAAAAAATCCATTCATAAATTGGGGCATGTTTGTAACTCAAGGCATGGATTTCAGTGCAGAACCAATTCGTAAGTCAAATTATTCGTAAGTAGGACGTTTGTTAATAAGGGTTTTACTGTATTCCTAATTTGGGTGCAATGCAGAGCTTTCCCACTGGCCACACCTACCATACCACGCCCACAGTGTGGTAGTAAAACTGTTTGGAGCCCACCACTGCATGGAACATACATGAGAAAAAGGCAGAGGTTGTGGTGAAAGCATTAGTTCTATATAAGACAGGAAATAAAATAAAACAAAGGAAAAATATGAAATACAGTAAAACCTCATATAACACTAAAACCTGGTTCCACAAGTCTTCGTGTTATATGATTTTTCGTGTTATCTGATCCTCTATGGGATCCATAGAGATACATTGTAACCACACAGGCTTTCGTGGTTGTTATTTGAAGCATCCCATAGGATCTTAATGTTATCTGATGCAATTCTTCCCCCCAGATTCCTTGATGTTATGCGATTTTAGTGTTATTCGATACTAATGTTATATGAGGTATTACTGTAAATAAAGACGTTGTGGCACCTTAAAGACTAATTGCTAAATTTTAAAATTAGCATTAATGAATCAAGTTGACTTCTTCAGACATAAGAAAAGTTATGTTGCATCTGTCTACTAACTATTTGCCATTTTGCAGAAAGAAGACTCACATAAATAAATCTGAATATCAGTCAGGAATCTTTGATTTTGTAGTGAGAAAATATAAAGGAATAAAACCTGGATATGAATATATAACATTTTGGAAATAGGAGAAAAGAGTAATGTAACTTGTATAGTTGAGTTAAATAATAGCCTTGGATAAGAGGTAATGCCCCCCAGGTCCACACTGTATTGTAACCATATATTATGTGTAAATTTCTGTTGTTGATGATGATGTATGTTTTTAATGAAATATTTAAATACAATATTATTATTATTATTAAAAAGAAATATTTGGTCATTACCAAATGTAATGTACCATTGTGTACTTCTGTACCCCCACCTGTTTGCAGAGCTATGTATACTATCAAACCTCGCATAAAGAGTGCCTCGCTTAAAGAGTAACTCGCTTAAAGAGCAGAATTTTCTTTGAATGTTCGTTTCACTTAACAAATAAAACCAACCAAAAACTCGCTTAACAAATAAATCAGGGTTCCCAATCCCTCCCACAATTGGTCTCTTACAATGGCGTTTCACTTAAAGAGCAAACTCGCTTAAAGAGCAATCCTGTGGAACACATTATGCTCTTTAAGGAGGGACAACTGTACATTATTGCCATGAAATCTCACTCTTATGTCTGAAGAAGTGGACTTGATTAATGAAAGCTAACCTTAAAATATAGCAGCTAGTTAGGCTTTAAGGTGCCACAATGTTTTTGTCTCTCCCCCCCACCCCCAGTCTGATAGGGTTGCACAGACTAATACTGTACAGATATCACATCACAAATTTCAACTATAAAAGGTATTCGTTCCAAATACATATTGTGAAGCCCACTTTGGGAAAGGAACATCATTAAAGGTGGATATAGCCAGTGGTGGGATGTCAAAAAATTTACTACCCCACCGTGACGTCATCACAGTGTGGGCGGAGCTAACATCATGATGTCATGATGTCATGGGTGGGGTCAAAGAAAAATAATAAAAAATACAAAAAAAATAATAAAATAAAATAAGCATACACACACACACGCCTCAACCCACCCACCCACAACACAAACCCATAAATAAATAAATACATAAATAAATAAAAAATACAGCCAGCCACTCAAACACTCACCCACCCACCCCAAACACAAATCAACCAGAGCTTTTAAACCAGAGCTTTTAAACCTTATTCTGGCCAATCTTTCTCACACTAGGTCAGATGGAAGGAACTACAGAATGAACTCACCACAAGATGACTTCATTTTGGCACTTTTCAACTTTTCAGCAGTTAAAGAAGTTAGGTACTAAGTCATTGCTTAACCAGTTCTCTAGGATAATATGCCTTAATGTAAATGTAAAACAGTTGTACCTCCTTAAGGGTTCTCCAATTGGAACAGCAATTGGACCAGCACAGGTATAGCTTATTGATGAGGTAACTCCAAGGCTTTGCTTAAAAACACCAAGCCAGGGCGCTAGGCCTTTTTAGGAACTGTGGTAGTACATCAATATAGGTAACGGTATTAAATACACATTTAAAATACACACAGACACACCACATCCAAAGGTGAGTCACTTACCCTGGGGAGTAGGCTATAGGCAGCTTCAAGCTAGCAGCTTCTCTTCCTCCTCCCCACTTGGGAGGACAGCAAGGAGACTGTGCATATGTGCCAAGCACTGTAGGCATGCATGTACACCAAGTGATTGCCGCGCATGCACAGTGAACCATGTACCAGTGAAAAGGTAAGCTTCGAAGGTGGTTCCCCCCAAAAAAACTGCTACTGGTTCTCCAGGACACTGGGAAAAGTCACTACCGGTTCTGGAGAACTGGTGAGAACCTGTTACATCCCATCGCTGGATATAGCTGAAGATTTCAATCTCCCTTATGTCGCTTGGAGGACCCTGAATAGGCTGAGGGTTGGAGTCCCTACATGCAAGACCAACATGTTCAAGTGGAGACTGCTGGGGAACAACAACACATGGTGTGACTGTGGAGAGACACAGTGTCCGGCCCATTTGCTGGTCTGCTGATTGCTGCTAGAGACTTGCAGCAATGAGGACTTGTGTTTGGGCAGCAACAAAGCAAAGGAAGTGGCTTAATTTTAGCTGTCCAGGGTCTGATCAGGACATGAAAAAGAAAGAAGTGAGGTCCACAAGTTTTTTGGATCCAATGTCATCCTACTTATTAATGCACCATGCTAGGGTGAAGGTGCCGGTGGTGATCTACACAACAGTGTAAGTTAGGCATTGAAGAACAAGCTTCGCAAAGATTGAATGTTGTAAGGGATTTCCCAAAAATCCTGGTATGATGTCAATCCTCCTTGGCCATCCAACAGCCCAGACTGGAGGCAATGATCTCAACCCCACCCCATATTGGAGACATCTCTTCTCAGCATGATACCTGCCAAGTCATGTGTTGGAGCAGGTTTGTGAGTTGCATTATTTTTCCATTAAAAGTGGGATTGTAAACATCAAGCAAAGTAAGAATAATGTAAATATCTATCACAACCTTTAATGGCTGTTTAACACTGATGATCATCTTTCAAATTTGTAAGCAAAATTTTAGAGCAGTTCTATTTGGGAGTGGCCAATATGACAGATGAAATAGATCCTAGAGTAAAGGATGCTGGAATACATGTTGCTGGCAAGGAGGTGAGGCCTCAGACACATCTGTTAGGCAATACACAGAGGCAAGTAATTTTCAAAAGCGGGAAATGATATCTCAGAACTAGAGGAAGCCAATGCAGTTTGGTTACCAAGATGATAGCAGCCTCTCAGAAGTTCAGGAAGAGCGTGCAAAGATCAGTCCTACCAGAGAAGAATCAAGAGGATGAAGAAAGCTCGACTGATGTACAAGCTGTTTGCCTACAAGAACACCAAGAGTCCTGGCTGTTGGAGCACAAAGACAGCATCCCAAGACTGAATATGTTTCTGATAACTAATTGGAAACAGCTTGATGTCTGGGAGAGACACAGTAGAGCTATAAATTCTGTTGTCTCAGCTATGTATGGACAACAATCATCTTGTTCAACACCATTTCTGCCTGCCAAGAGCTCTTAAGACTCCCCGCAACCTGAAATGACTGACAGCCAGGTTCCTGCCTGCTGCCTGTTTGACAAAGTGAATGGTTCATTGGACTGAACTTTCAGTTTGACCTTCAGACTATTTGAACGGCAGTCCATACTGGGAAATGACTGCCTTTGACAGTCAAGCTTAGAATTACCCGGTAGAACTCATACGTGTTCTTTTTAATTTCATCTTTGGTCTCTGATTCTGCTTGTGTGTTCCCCTTGTCCTCCACTAGTTTCATGTTCATCAGCTTCATTGAGAGCTGGAGGCCATTCTTCAGATTCAGTGACTGCTCCCGTGCTGTACTCTGGAGAGTGGCCAAAGTGGCTCATTAGTTTGACTCACTATACCTCTAAATAATTTTTAATACTTTTCAATGTCCTTCTCACATGTAAAAATGTAGTGGACATATTTAATAAATTGCAAATAAAAGATTTGGACATTTGTAATTTTGTTTTGTTTTATTATGTGTAAATCAAATTTATTCCTTAAATATAATGCATTAAATAAAATTGATGCAATAATTTATAAAGTTATTAACTTATAACTCAACTGAGTTGTGATTTAATAATACAAGACTGAATAAAAACTACCAGCAGCAGAATCTCACCTCAGTGACTCCCTAATAGTTAAGCAATTGTGAATTGCAGATACATGTAGGACAGTGATGGCAAACCTTTTAGACACTGAGTTCTCAAACTGCAACCCCAAACCCACTTGTTTATGACAACGTGCAAAACAGTGGTGGGCAGCCAAAAATTTTACTACTACATGGTGGGCAGAGCCAACAATGTGGGCGGAGCCAAAGTAAAAAAAACACATTAAAATAAGTACACATAAAAATACAAATTAAATAGACACAAAACACATAAAAATACACATGAAAACACATAAAAATACACATTAAAATAATTATACATTAAATATACATTAAATAGACAAAAATACACATAAATTACACATAAAACACATAAAAATACACATTAAATACACATAAAACACATAAAAATACACATTTAAAATAAATAAACATTAAAATATACCCACCCACCCCACACCCAAAGGCGAGTCACTTACCCTGGGGAGCAGGCTGTAGGGAGCTTCAGGCTAGCAGCTGCTCTTCCTCCTCCCCACTTGGGAGGACAGCAAGGAGGCTGCCGAGGGCCTCAGCAGCAGCCACTGGTTCCTCCATGGCTGTGCATGGCCACCCAACACTCTGCGCTGCCACACTCCAAGCAGTGAATGTCTGCTTGGTTCAATAGGCAGAGTGCTCTAGGCACGAATGCGTGCCAAGCACTGTAGACACGCCAAGCGCTATAGGCGCCAAGTGCTGTATGCGTGCATGTCCGCTGAGCACTGTAGGCATGCATGCATGCTGTAGGCACGCATGCACAGTGGGGGAAACCGGTGAAAAGATAAGCCCCCGAGGTGGTTCCCCCCAAAAGCCACTACCAGTTCATGCAACTACCAGGAAAAGCTGCTACCGGTTCTCACGAACTGGTGCAAGCCAGTTCCTGCCCATCACTGGTGCAAACACAGCAACAGGGGAGGGAGGAAGTGCTCCCACTGGGCTGCTGGGCAGAGGGGTTGGGCAAACTCTATGCTGGGGTGACTGCATGGGTACCCATAGAGAGGGCTCCAAGTGCCACATCTGGCACACATGCCATAGGTTCGCCACCACTGGTGTAGGATGATGAATAAGCTATGGAAATTCTCCAATGATTCCATAAAGAAAGAGGCAGCAGAATGATAACAATGATTAGCTCAGATTTCCAAACTAAATACAGACAAAATAATAATTATAACACATGTTGCAGTGGACTGGAGATTTGCCACTGATTTTTGTAGCCTGAAACTGAGTCTGCGACTTTGTTCAGTACTATTACTGTGGACTGAAAGCATATCCAGCCTCTTTATCTGATTTCAAGGTCACACTATCTCCTTTGAGGAGGCCATCCACTAGGATTCCTGAGGGTCCTGGGTCCATGGAAGAAGTCACCTGTTCACTATTGCAAGGAATAGAGGGGTTAACTTTCTCCCCACTATAGGATTCTTCCAACAGACTCATGAAAAAAATTATACTTGACCTCCCATGCCCAGCAGGTACGTCATTGATCCCAAAAGGCCACTACAGTATCTTTGTTGAAAGGGTCTAGAAAAGTGACTTCACTATTTGCCTTCTCTTTCTAGTGTAAGACCTACACTTACATTTAACCCAATATCAAATGGATACTAGGCTTAATGAGTTTATAAGCTTAATGACATAATGCAATTTTAAGAGGCTTATGTTGAAATGTGTCAAAACCTGAAAGTATTTTAATGAGCTATAAGGCATGAAAATAATACTCCTGTTTTTATGATTTGCTCTAAACTCTACAGATTTGGAAGGGAGTGAATAGAAATGCATGAAATGGTATCTGTCTCTTTAGCCACAAATCTTTCCTTTATATTTATCTTAATTTTATATTTTGGAGTAGCCATGTCAGATGAAGGCCAAAATTTGTTCTGCAGATTTACATTACACCAATTTCAAAAGAAATCCAACCAACATTGGCAGTGCTTGCCTTATCATGAGGTTAAATCCAAAGTGGATTCATGTAATAGCATGTTGATCTTTGTATGCGTGGGTAGGCTGGGGTTGGAGGATATAGGTTTGACATAACAAAGGGAGTGTAAAGATAACAAATTAGGAAAGCTGGGTTGTCCATGTTGAGGAAGTAATGGTTATTTCCTCTAACATAGTATGAGATGCCCCCCCCCCGGGAAAAACAGAAAAAATGTGGAGAGATCAGTCTCATTAAACTCCTCTCCCTTTGTTTCCCCAGCACACACTAGCATTTTGTATGATAAAATTTCCGCAGAAACTTTTAATGTAGATAAAATGATCTTTACTTACAGTTGCTACCTATAGTTACAATCAGAAGAAAAGGAAGGAAATGGAGTCTCTGGCAGATGGAGAGAACTGTCATGCTTGTTGCTTGATCAGAAATCAGAGAAAAAGGAGGGGGTGCTATTAACAAAACAAAGGAAGAAAGCAAATAAAAGAGAGGCAGAGGTTTGCTTCAAATGTTAATGGTGGGGGGGGGGAGATAACTTTACATATCAAGTTCTGGATACAGCTCTGGTTGTCTTCCATCATCTGGATTGACATCTAATCATAATATGTTGCATTCTTTAATTCTTTTATTTCTACCTTTTGTAAAAATAGCATGCGATCTTTTTCTGTTCCTGCTCCCTTTGAATAGCCACAATTAACTCATCAACATACAGTATTCAAGAATGAAGATAAAATGTCCATTTCTGCTTCTGGTATACAAGCACTAATCTACACCACCTTGCTTCAAACCTTGTTTCAGCAGCATCTTCTTTGATTTGTCATCCCGGGGCCCAAGCTGCTTATTCCGTGCATACATACCTATCATTAATTTGCAGACTAAATCAGGATGTTTCTAGTTAATGAAGCCATGTGGATGTTCTATGTACAGTTCCTCTGCAACCTCTTCATACAGAAACACAGTCTTACCTCTGTGTGCTTGACTTGAATCTGTTTGGAGGCTGCCCCACTCAGTAGCATGTTTATAGTACTATGCTTGACAACAGTAGCAAACATTTCATCCAAGTTGATTTCATCAAAGACATTTTCGTACTTCTGCAGGAACACTTTTGTAACCAGTTTTGCCACGTAGCATTCCATGTGGCAACTTCAGCTGCATCCTGCTCACCTCGACGACCTGCTTGTGTCCAATGGCGTTGTTGCCTGACGGTAGCTTTATCAAGGTCTATATCTCATTCTTGCGTAGAGCTTCAATTTCTTCTGTTGCAGCTTTTCTCCATGTGGCAACTTCAGCTGCTGGCACCTGTTCAATTTCTTCCTAGGTTGCAGGTCAATTCATTAATGAGGACCTTGCAAGGTAGGTCAGCTGAAGAGGTGACACACCTTTGGGCTGTAAAGAGCACCTGATGGCTGGCTCTGGAATGTCTTGAGGTTTTGTTGCCTTTTCCAGGTGAAGAGCATTGACATCTTCATCTCTCCCCTCCTATCTCGGTGTCTTGCTTTCATCCGGTGTGTCATTGTCTTCCTGCTCTCCCTATGGCTTAGACTGTGAAGGCATTGGCACTGGTCTGCCTGGAAGAAGTTCAACATAGTGAACCATAGTGAAGGAGGCACCATGGGGAATTAAACTCCCAAAATCTAGCTCTGCTATTAGATACCATATTAGATAACTACTGTAATCAGATAGTTCATATCTCAACTCAAAAGATTACATTTCTCAAGCACCCTTCTTGTCTCCCTCATGTCTGTCTCACAGACTACATATTTGGATGCCATGGCAGAACAGCTGCCTTGGAAACAGCCAGAATAATGGACCACTGTCCTGATCTGCATAATAGGTCACTGTCCTCTTAAGTTCTCTTGCAAAGATTAATTGAAATGAATGGGAGCTATGTTGAAGGCGGTCATAATCAGAGCTTCAAAAATGGCTAGCTGGCTGGAGGATTGAAAGTAACTCTTCCAAACTCTAACTAAAGTATATAAATCTTTTTATATTGATACATGCAAGCACATAAGGCAACAGATTTACATTATATGAGACGTTATTGTTGAATAAACCAGCTTGAGGGACAAAAAAATCCCAACTAAGCTACATTTTGACCATGATGAAATGAAATTCACCAAACCTTGCCCTTACTATGCACATACAGATGTGTGCGTGTGTGTGTGTGTATGTATGCATGCATTCATGCATACACACATACCAACAATATTCCAAGTGCTGCTGCGCAAAACAATCATCAAATGACACAGCTCGCCCAGGCAACATTTCACTGTTGGACTCTCCCACTGATCAGGTATCTTGAAAATACAGTAATACCTCGGAGAACGTTTATCTCGGATAACGCTAACATTGCATAACGTTAAGTAATCTGGGGAGGAGAATTGGATCAAATAACGTTAAGGTCCTATGGGATGGATCGGATAACAACCCCTAAAGCCTGTGTGGTTACAATGTATCTCTATGGAGCTTTAACGTTATCCGATCCATCCCATAGGATTTTAACATGGATCGGATAACACTAAAAATTGGATAACACCAAGACTTGTGGAACCAAGTCTTAGTGTTATCCGAGGTATTACTGTAATGACTTGAGAATACCTCGGACAACATTAAGACTTGGTTCCACAAGTCTTAACGTTATCCTATTTTTAGCCTTATCCGATGCATGCACCAGATAACGTTAAAATCCTATTCAGGTGGATCAGATAACGTTAACTCCATAGAGATAAGCAACAGAGGCTTCAAGGGAAAGCCAAGGAAACATGCTGGAAACTTAAAGAACTTTAAGAAATAATTGTCTAAAGGGTAAATACATTACAAAAACATGCCAGACCACCCTGACTTTAGGGGAACAAAGCCATACAGCATTTTTAATTTTTTGAAAATTTTATAAAGTGCTGTTTTAAAAGATCTGAACAGAAGCTAGGAAAATGTTTTCCTTTAGAATCAGCCCCCCTACCATTGCTGTAATAAAGGAAGTTCCCTCAGGGCTTTGCAGGGTGTGAAAAGCTTAATTGCTTTGTAGGTGAAAGGTTTCAGTGTCTGTTTGTTTTCCATTGACAATGCATGAGGTTTGCGGAGCTATAATCTTGGGTTCAGGCTGTTTAGAATTTAAAGGGGAAACTTCATAAAGGTAATTGGGTCAAATTGTCTCTTTGCAATTATTTTTCTGCAAAGTGTTCTGGGTTACACTGGGGAAAGGGTCCTAAGCCTTTGCTTTGCTAAACTAGTCAGGCTGGTTTTGCAAGCCTTTGTTATTCAAATGTGGCAAGCTTGAGTCACAGCCACACCTCAGAGAATTTGAGGCAAAGGTTATCTGATGGATCGGATAACGTTACTATAATGGTTAACATAATGGTTAACATAATGTTATCCGATCCAAATGTTTGCCTCAAATTCCCCAACGTTATCCAATTTTAGCGTTATCCGATCCAATCGTTATCCGGTGTTTTACTGTAGTCCTCGTAGTGAACTGCAATAGTCACAAAGAGAAAGACAATATTTTGCAAGGATATTTTAACTGGCCATGCTGGTGGGACAATTTTGGGTGGTGTGGTCCAGAGAAGTTACCTGAGGTATTTTAGAAGTTGTCTTCTTACCAAACCAATAAAAGTTAGAAACATGAAATGTTTTTGATATATACTACTGTTTTCCCTGACTAAATAACTGGATAGATTATGTTTTGACTGGTCATGATGTCTTGAGGATTTGTAGTATATAAAACAGTCAGATTTTTATCTTGTTAAGTATGGACAAAGATCACTTCCAAGATCTGAATAGTGAAATTGTAGGTATTCCCAGTGTTGCTATATGGAGCTGAAACTTGGATATCGACTAAAGCATCTGAAAAGAAAATCGAAGCTTTTGAAATGTGGATCTACAGACAGCTGCTAAGGATATCATTGGTTGACCATGTGACTAATGTAGAAGTGTTTGTGCTGGATGGGTAAAGAACAAGAACCCTTTAAGACCATTAAAGTTCAAATACCTTGGGAATATCATGTGGAATGGCATGTAGTATAGAATACTCCAACTCATTATGCAAGGAAAGATCCTTGGGAAGAGAGGCCCTGGATGTAGACAGTCTTTGTGGCTAAAGAACCTGAGAGACTGGTGTGGTATGTCCTCAGAAGAACTGTTCCGAGAAGTTAAGAACAGGGTGAATACCACCATGATGATAGTCAATATCTGGAACGGATATGGCACTTGAAGAAGAAGAAAAAGTATAGACTGAGAACCAAATAAAGTGGACAGACAGGGGGAGGGGATTAAGAGGGAAAGTTGGTCTAGGGAAAGAAGCGAGATGGCCAATCTAGAAAAACGGTGTAGGCTGACTCAGTGTGAGTTTCAACTGTGGCCCCCCATTGATCACTCCAATGTTGTTTTACTCACTCCAAGCCTCCATAGCTATACATAATCCAGATAACATATCCCCTCCTTTTCTCCCGCCACTTCGCCCCCATCCTTCTCTCCCCATTCTTCACCCTGTCTCCACTCCTTTTCTTTTTCCCTCCTTTGATGTTGCCTAATTTGACAATGGAAGTTTCCATTTTGTGACGAAAAGGGTGTTGATTTCTTCCTAACAAGGGGAAAAGTCCACAGAGCTGGAAAAGAGTTTAGAGCCTTCATCTCACTGTATCCTCCTCCACAGGACCTTCGTGTGTTCAAGACAAAGGAATAGATAGGGATAAACAGATCTGGAACCACCCAGACTGCAAACAACAGAGGGAATAATTTGTTTCCAAATGGAAGGCAAAAGGAAATGATGTAGCCACAACTACGGTAAAGAAATCAACCCCGACTGCTCCTTGGAAGGTCAAGTGCTGAAGATGAAGTTAAAGTACTTTGGACATCAAATGAGAAAAGAGGATTCACTTGAGAAGGCCTTGGTGTTGGGAAAGGTCGAGGGCAAGAGAAGAAGGAGGTGGCAGAAAATGAGATGGTTACATGGCATTGTTGATGCAATGGACACAAAGCTGAGCGGGTTGAGGAGAATGGTGGAGAATGGGGTGCCTGGCATGCGGTGGTCCATGGGGTCGCAAAGGGTCAGAATCAACTGTGCAACAACAACAACAAACAACAACAACAAACAACTGGATCTGTTGCACTAATCTGAATCAATTGAGAATGAACCCACTCCAAAATAGAAACAAATAGACTGTGTGGATAGACCCAGAGAGTGACCATTGCATTTGTAACCCTTGTATAAACTGAGTAACAACCAGGACGAAGAGAGGAAAAGATCAGTTCAAAGGAAAGAATGGAAGTGACAGATCAGACCGAGGGCAGGCGAATGGGACTGATGAGTTTTTCTATCTCGCTCAAGCTGAATGAACACCAAGGTGGGGGAAAGGAGAGGGAAAAGAAAAAGAGGAAAAGGCAGGAGAGGAGAGAGAATACTAGCATGAGAGTGAAAGTGAGAATCATAGGTTTTTAACCTAATGGAACTGGGTGGATTTACTAAAATATATGCATAATCTGGGCTATATTAATTCCTGTGACTGAGATTCATAGACTTTTTAAAATTCCTCACTTTTCAAATGGCTCTCTCAAAGGGGGTGAGGGGGGGACCTCTATCTGCTGCATTTAATACCCTACTATTCAGCCCAAAAGAATTCCAAGAGCAGCTTACAGGGGGAAAATTAAAATAACAATAGAAATATTACAGCTTTTTTTAAAAAAAAAAATCTAGTCCACCAGGCAGCAAAATAGGTACTGTTGCAGCATTTAAAATAGGGATTAAAATCAACAAATCCCAGATGCATGGATGACTTTTAAAAACTAAAACTTGGCTATAGGGGAGCTTTCCTGCTTGTCTTGAACATTACACACTTACATATGATTTTATTTACTTAACCATTACTTTACACCAGTAGTTCTCAACCCTTTTAAGGTGAGGGCCAGGTCATGCTCCCTCAGTCAGCTTTGGGGGCCAGATGGCCATTTTACCTTTCCTCCACCACACGGGAGTTCCTGGTGTGGTGGAGGTGCCCCCCCTGAAATGGTGCTGCGGGCCACATCTGGCCTACAGGCTGCAGGTTGAGAATCCCTACCTTACACCTTACTTCTTCTTAACATCTCCCCCAGTGGCTTAGTTGTTAAGATGCTGCGCTGGAGACTGGAAGGTCGGGTTTTCGATACCCGAGAACTGCACTTGGGAACATGAAATGAGCCTCATTCAGGCATCTCCTGAGCGGAGTCAACCACTGACATGAAATTATTACCTTACATCTTCAAAACTTCATTCTTGACAAACTCAATTTAGCCACAGATAGGTAGCCATAGTATCCAGCTGATAGGGTTTTACCTGTGTCCATAGGATTCATCTTGGGTAGGTGGTTTCGGCACATTAGCTGCAATGGCGTGGTGTGCTGCAGGGGACTATCCTCTCCTTAATGCTGTTCATCAGTTATAGCCACTGGATGAGTCATTTGTAGATTTGGAGTGTGTTACTCTCACTACACTAATGATTTTTTGTTGTTCAGTCGCACAGTCGATTCCGACCCTCTGCGACCCCATGGACCACTGTCCGCCAGGCACTTCTGTCCTCCACCATCCTCCTCAACTCGTTCAACTCTGCGCCCATTGTGTCTACAATACCATCTAGCCATCTCATTTTTGGCCACCCCCTTTCTTCTTTTGCCCTCCACCCTTCCCAGCAGCAAGGGTTTCTCAAGCGAATCCTCTCTTCTCATTTGATGTCCAAAGTACTTCAGATTCATCTTTACTATTTGACCTTCTAGGGAGCAGTCAGGGTTGATTTCTTCCAAGATCGACCTATTTGTTCTCCTTGCTGTCCAGGGGACTCTCAAAACTCTCCTCCAACACCACATCTCAAAGGCCTCTATTCTTCTGCACTCAGCTTTCCTAATGGTCCAGCTCTCACAACCATACATTGCCACAGGGAATACCATTGCTTTGACTATGCGAATTTTTGTTTGCAATGTGATGTCTCTACTTTTCACTATGCTCCCCTGGTTTCTCATCACTTGCCTCCCAAGAATCAGTCGCCTTTTTATTTCATGGCTGCAATCTCCATCTCCAGTGAGCTTTGATTCTAAGAAAGTAAAATCTGTCACTGCTTCTACTTCTTCCCCATCTATTTTCCAGGAACTGAGAGGGCCTGTTGCCATTATGTTGGTTTTCTTTATATTGAGTCTCAAGCCAGCTTTTGCACTCTCTTCTTTCAACCCAATCGGGAGCTTCTTTAGGTCCTCCTCACTTTCTACCATTAGGGTTTTACTTTTCCTCATGAACAGTGGATGGTGTTCAGGTTCTAAATTGTTGCCTGGCCATGATAATGGACAGGATGAGGGCTAACAGATTGAGATTGAATCTAGACAGACAAATGGAGATCCTGTTGCTGGAAGGTTTGGTTTGCCTGACAAAATATTTGTCAACAGACCTTGTTTTGATGGGGTTATTCTTCTCCTGAAGGATAATGTTCAGGTTCTAGATGTCATTGTGAACCTGGCTCTCTCTTTGGAGAAGTAAATCCCTACTGAGGTCAGGTCTGTCTTTTCCCAACTGAGGCAGGATCCCCAGCTTTGCCCATTCCTTAATAGAATGTCCCTCACAACACTGGTTCGTACACTGGTAACTTCAAGAATGAATTACTGTAATGCATTCTATGTAGGGCTGCCTTTGAAGATGGTATGGAAGTTGCAGCAAGTACAGAATGAGGCTACTCAGCTGGTTTCAGGAGTTTGGAGATTTGACCACATTTCCTTGACCTTGGTCCACCTGCAGGTTTCCATGCCTGAGTCAAAATGTTATTATTGATATATAGCAAAGTAATCACACTTCTATACCACCCCATATAAACACTGAGTGCACTCTCTGGGCAGTTCACAAGTTAATTAGCATTTTGCCCCCCAACATGCTGGGTACTCATTTTACTGACCTCAGAAGGATGGAGAGCTGAGTCAACCTTGAATCCTGGTCAGGATCAAACTCACAATCTTTTGGTTGCAGTACAGCAGTTTAACCACTGCACCACCGGGGTTCCTAAATATTTTAGGACCTCAACTGATGAAAATCTCTCTCTCTGGTAGAGAGTCAGTTTCCACTTGGTCCTCCCATGTCTGGAGGGTGCAATTGCCTACTCCAAAGGAGGCCCAGAAGATCTCAACTAGGAATCAGGTCTTCTTGGTGGTGGCCCTGTCACTCTGGAAATCCCTTCCACCCAATGTTCACCAGGCTCCTTCCCTCCAGATGTTTCATAAACTTGTAAAGGCAGAGAGTGTGAGCATGAGAGTTTGGCATTGGGAGTGTGCTTTAAAGGGGAAAGAAGCCATCCTACCAAAATTGATGTCATGAGGACTCACTCTTATGTCTGACAAAGTGGACTTGTAAGGATAACACACCCACGTTATCTCACTATCATAGGATTCATTCCACCTTACAGTGACTTGTACCCATTCAGGAAGCACACATAAACCTTTGCGCTGTTCCAGAGTATCTTTTGCTCCAGGCTAGAAAAATCTATGATAGGTTTCAATCACTAACTGTTTCGGCTTACAAACTGGCCAGATCAGGTAGGACATGCAGTGTGAATTAGCTTTATTATAGTGTTGCCAATAATGAAATAGAAGAACTGGAATTGTCCCACCAGCTTAAGCTTTATAAGTACAGTACTGTACATGTCTTCAGTTTAACCAGGTTTATTTAGATGGGGAAATGGAAAAAAATAGAAAAGTTAAGCATCAGGTTCTAAGTGGATAAAAGGAACATTTTTACTTGCCCCTTTCCCAGAATAAAAGAAGAAAAGCATATTTAACTATATTTCTCTGGCCTGGCCTAGCCAGCTAACACTTTTGACTACAGATTGCTATTGTTTACTCACAAGCACACTATTTCTTGGCAATCAGAGTCATTACAATGGCAAATCAAGGCCTTTCTGTCTCATATTCCAATACAGTCAGTGATGGGATGTAACAGGTTCTCACCAGTTCGCCAGAACCGGTAGTAACTTTCCCCAGTGTCCCGGAGAACCGGTAGTAGCTTTTTTTTTTGGGGGGGGACCACCTTCGGGGCTTACCTTTTCACTGGTTCCCCCACTGCACATGCGCACCAAGCACTTCGTGTGCATGCACGCCTACTCAGGTCTGAAAATCAATTTGTTGGTGTTTAAATGGGGATGATTAATTTGTTACTATTAACATTTAAAACAAAATGTTTAATTGATTGGATTAACTTTTTTTAATTATATAATTGTTTTTAAAGCAATGACGTTTACAGCAAGGTTAACCACTGATACCTACCGGTAGTATCAGGTCTGTTACTGTTTTCTTCAAAAGTGCTCTTTCTGCTATTTTTGGAATTTTCTATTCCTGTGGTTTTTTTCCATGTGAACTACAAGTCTCATAAAATCTGTCAGCTAAACAGGTGTTGGCAAGGAATTAGTAGTTTTTAAACTGCTATATTGTTGAAGGATGCACCCCTAACACAGGATCCCAGTAAAATTAAATGAAAGCTGCTCTCTATTTTTAAACTCCAAAGCTTTGAAGCAAATTTTGGCACTTGGAAAAGCCCCAAATTGATTCAGCCTTCCTTCATACACTTCACATTGTTTTATAAATAAATTCCAAATCTGAAGCACATTCTTGCCAGAAACTCTGCTCATTGGCTGTGTGTGGATAAGACTTCTGGAAGGAGGATTACGGATATAAAATGTAACAAAAGTAATAATTTTAACCATAGGAAATATGCTACCATTATATTAAATGTGTTATTTTTAGATGAAATGCTGTTTCTCCTCCTGTTTGATAGGGAAAGTACTGAATTTAATATCAACACATTAAGTTTAATGTGTTAGTTCCAAAAATAGTTCTTTGCATTATGCTTTCCATTTAATCTCTCCCCCCACCATAAACTGAAGAAAGGCTTTGATAGATGTTGAATAACTTTCTGATTTCTGTATGTCATGTCATATTTTATAGAAATCAGATATTTTTTGCTACATCTGTAACTGATCTGAACTGATATAATTTCATCGTTCTGCTCTTAGCTATTTGCCACAGTTCTATGTATGAAGAATTTGATGTTAAACATTCTGCAGATGAGTCGGGCATGGCAACGCCAGAAAACAATCTGATGCTTCTGGCCAGATAAGTTAAAATCAGTTTTACTCACTAGCAAGTGAACAATCTACTGCTCACAATACCTTTTCCTACTAAGGAGTGCTGTCAGCCTTCTGTGGGGCAAAAAAAAAAAAGGATCTAACAGGTTTAAATCACCTCTTTTCCAGTTCTGAGAGAGATAACATAGACCTTCTGATGAGAAAGCAGGGTAAAGCCATAAAAAGTGGCATTTCCCTCCACAATATGAACATATAAGCTGATCAGCTCACCATCAGGAATGGAGCACAATGCAAAAACCACTGGAAGCATCATTTTAGCAAAGAAATTGAATGACATTTCAAAAACAGCAAGTAAAGCCCTTGAAAAAGGAATGAGACATCAATCACAGGTGAAATGTAAGACCTTGAAAATTGTGGCAGAAGATGGAATTTGAGGGTGGAAGGAATCGCTGAGTAATACTTTAGAGAAGACACAAACAAAATAATAGTAAATTGGCTTCGCATGCCTCGTCTCCTAATACAAATAACTCAGAAAGATTTTGAATGTGTGCATTGAGGCCTAGTGCCAGAGCTCTGGTCACCTCCAGACTTGATTATTGTAATGCGCTCTACATGGGGCTGCCCCTGATGACCATTCAGAGGCTGCAGCTGGTACAGAATGTGGCGGCCCGGGTAGTGATGTGGTGCGGGCGTTACGCTCGTGCCTCACTGCTGCTTCGGCAGCTGCACTGGTTGCCAGTATGTCTCCGGGTGCAATTCAAGGTGCTGTTTATTACCTTTAAAGCCCTATATGGTAGTGGGCCAGGATACTTAAGAGACCGCGTCACCCCAAGAACATCGGTCCGTCCCACCATGGTGGATCGGAGAGGCTCTCTTGTTATCCCATCGGCTAGAGAGGCGCGACTCTCTAGCACCAGGAGGAGGGCCTTCTCCGTGTCTGCCCCGGCCCTTTGGAACCTCCTACCAATTGAGTTACGCCTACAGACAGAGCTCCTGCCCTTTCGGAAGGGCCTAAAAACCTGGCTGGCAGGGCAAGTGTGGGGATCCAGGAAAACGGGATCCCATGTTGGGTGGCTGATCTAATGGGACAGCCACCTTTTCGGCTTCTTGCCTTCGCTGTTTTAATTTTTGTAAATTTTTTAAAGTTTTAAATCTCTTTTAGTATTTTATCAATTACACTCTCCACTATTTGAATTGTTAAGTGAATTTTTCTGTATGCAGAGGGCATGATGGGACTGTCTAGTCGGTTACACTTAATGGGGAATTGATTGTTTAAACTATGAATTTTTTAATATAAGTTGTAAGCCGCCCAGAGTTGGGTTTTACCTGATTGGGGCGGGATAATAAATTGGAATAAATAAAAATAAATAAAAATAAAGCTGCAAGTCATGCCAAGAAACATTTATTTATTTATTTATTTATTTATTTATTTTTCACATTTATGTATCGACCTATTCGCAGAGTGACTCAGGGTGGATTAACAGGAATAACAGCACATTAAAAGGATAGCCCCACAGTAAAATTCATCAGTGGCTGTAAACCCCATAAAATTTAGGTTAAAAGAATTTTAAAAGAACTACAAATTCAACAAGTTAAAAAGATAAAAATTAAAATATTAAGATTAAAGGGGGGTTCCAGATCAGCCAATAGGCTGGGGTCATCGTGTGACCAGAGCCCCATACCTGCCCTGCCAGCCATGTTTTTACACCCTTCCTAAAGGGCAGCAATTATATCTGGAGATGCAACTCCATTGGCAGGAGGTTCCAAAGGGCCGAAGCGGGCACAGAGAAGGGTCTCCTCCTGGTGCTAGAGAGATGCACCTCCCCAGTCCTCTCTGGTGGGATGGACAGATGTTCTTGGGGTGATGCAGTCTCTAAGGTATCCTGGCCCACTACCCTGTAGGGCTTTATAGGTAATTACCAGCATATAATATAATTACCACCATTATAATGTGTTTTGCACTTTAAAACATTGAGGTGTCAAATTTGGAATATCATCTTTTAGGGAATACCACTGATGGGCTTTCGGGATATTAGCCTAGATACACTACAGAAACAGCAAGAGTTCTTGTAGTGTACAACAAAAAGGAGAGAAGCCTCATTAAAATACCGTTAGAGATTTCCCTTTCACTTGCTGGTGTAGCATAATGGTAAATCTTTGCCTGCCTGTAAGTATGCAGAAGCAAGACAGCTGCTAGAAACAATAGAAATAGATGTCTTCTCACCTCCAATTCATCATGAAGCAAACATCATCAGTTCCACATCCCCAGGCAATTCCCCACTGAAAGCAGCAAAATGATCTCACAACTCAGAAAGAGAGAGCTTTGGAGAAGGAACTAAATCAGAATTCTCAAAGTAAGGACACTTCAAACAACTGGGTGCAATGATCAAATAAATCTTCCTGTTTGTGCCTTTTTTAAAAAGGTACATTTTGAACATAGATAAAGTATTGAGGGTAATTAGCTTCCGTTTAAAAGTGCCTGAGTGGGTTTACACTGAATAATCTCTTACGTTTACTGAAATGATGGTGTGTGTTCTTTGGTAGGAACAGAAGCCTCCTTAACATTGTTCCACCAGCCCTCTGCTTGCTCTACGAACTCTCATGGTGCAAAGTATCTTGGTTGCAACCAGTTGGTGCTAGGCAGAATGGAGTTTATGGTGATATAAAGTTATTGTGTCCCACTCCTGCCTTACTTAAGATACTGTTTACTGCAATGGATTTACTGCAAAAAGTCGGAACTGACTGTGCGACTGAACAACAACAACAACAACAACCAGTTCATACTAAACTTATTTAACGTGTTGTGCCTGAACTGGTACAGTACATTTAACTTTAAATGTAAGAGATCTTGGCACAGCATGTAAAAGGTATAGAGTTATCAACTAACTTGAAGCGTCACACACATAATATTGTTTTTCTTTAGGAAACACATCCATAAAATCTAATTTAACTCTACTAAACCATCAAGGGTTCACCCAACAACATTGTGCATCATGATCTTCCAAAGCTCCTGAGACTGCTATTCATATCAGTGTTCGCCTCCCTTTTATTGGGCAAGCAGAATTAACAGACCTTATGAAAACATCCTTAGACAGTTTAACTAAAATCCCCAGATGGCAAGTTATTTAGAGTAGTCATATGTGCCAGCGGGGTGTGGGGTGGGGTGGGGTGTGTGTGCTGCTCCTATCACAGCCCCCCACACACCTGCTGGGCCAGCCAAGTCTTCAGGCCTTTCCTGAATGCTAGTAATTCTGATTGAGGTCAGTCACCAGAAGTTTCCAAAGGGCCAGAACCTCCACCGAAAAGGCCCTCCATCTGGTGCTAAAGAGGTGAGCCTCTCTAGCAGTTGGTACCCTTAGAGCGTCCCTCCAGTCCACTCTAGTGGGATGGGCTGATATCCTCGGGGTGATGCTGCCTCTTCAGTAACCTGGCCCACTACCATGTAGGGCTTTAAAGGTAATAACCAGCACCTTGAATTGCACCCAGAGCCAGTACTTCACCTTTGTGTCCATTTATAGCAGGGATGGCCAACCTTTTTATGTCACAGGCCTAACCACACCCCCAGATAGCTGAGCATCCCAGACCACGTTCCCCAGAAGCGGAAGCAGGCACATTTACAGCTGCAGTAAATGCACCCACTTCTGCATTTACGACAGTCGTGGGAGCGTTTGCACATGAGCAGATGCATTTTATGGCTGACATGAACACCAACAGGCCAGATGGGATGGCATTGTGGGCCAGGTATGACCCGCAGGCCATAGGTTGGGAACCCATGATTTATAGTCCACACGCAGGTCATTATGCCTTTGCATTCACAGATATCTGCAGTTTTGCTAAAGATATCCTTATCATTGGAGGAGTTTCAACATGACAAGTAATTCCATTATCCATAAACAATAGCATGGTCCATCTCCTCAAGATAAGAATGAAACAGCCTTCCAAAATCTATTTAAAAAAACACAATCTAGCCGATACCTGGCGATTTCTTCATCCAGGAGGGATTTCACTTTCTATTCCTCCTCAGAATATGCACTCTCATACAGATTACTTTCTATTTCTGATGATTCTATCCCACTTGTTAAACGATAAATACAGAATCTTGTACTGTCTGTGTCGATTCCTCAGCTAAATCAGACATGAACCTTAATAGTTAATAACAGATATTTTAAATAGCAGTTTGACACTTGTATTTTATAGCAGTAAAATAAGGTTGATCAATTCATAAATGATTTACATAATTATTTTGCAATAAATGCATCACCATAAATTTCACAAGCATCTTTATGGATGCTATGAAAACTGTTGTGCAAAGTACATTTTATTAGCATGTCTGCCCACCTTAAAAATAAGAGGTTTCTTCAAAATTAAAAACCCATTTACATTATACCTTTTATAATTCCCTCAGAAGAAAAACTGATATACAACACCAAGAAGGTAAGTAAGAAATTGAATTTTTTTATTCATAACTGTAGACAAAAGAAGACCATTCACTAGAGAAAATTCAGTAATGTTGAGTAAAATTCCAATTCCAATAAAACAATTATCAAAGCAGCATAGAGCAGAATTAAATGCAGAAATCATAACATAGAAAATTTTGGATGTCATTAAGAAATTACAAGGTCATAAAACACAAAGTCCAGATGGATTTTCTACTAAGATCCGCAAAGCATTTGAATATTTTTCTTCTATTTGTCTCATTATTTGATGTAAGTTCAACTGTTGAACTTAGTTTACATTTTTGAAATTATTACCCCCAGCCATTTAAAGGATGAGTGACCTACTGTGATATCTATGTAATTTTAATTTCATATGGTACTTTAGGTTTAAAATTTATTACATATAATCATCCAGGTCTACCCCCACCCCCACCCCCCCGGTTATTGTGCTATCCTGTCACTGTCCCATATTCCTGAGCCTTCTCATTAATTCTGTCAAAGCTTTCTTGTGGTTTATGCTAAATACTGTAGCAACAAATTTGTTGTAATGAGATTCAATTCAATAATCTTTATTACTTTCATTTTATTATTTTAGGCAACTGTGTATCCTTTGTGTTTTTAGTAATGTTTTGCTTGTAATTCCTTTTATCTGCCTGTAATTTTAATTTTTCAGAATTATTCATCATGTTATTCTAGCTGCCTGTTGTAGATACTGTCTCCTCATTAAGGACCTGCATTGTGCACTCTATATTATACACAATAGCCAAAATCCTATTGCTTAGCATAGTAAATCACACTATAGTAGGCCTTTTGAATCAGTAGTAATTTGGTTAATCAATTCCTTCATAAATTCTATTGATACAAATGGGCCTGGGTAAGTGTTATTTACTTTAGCGTAGTTTGAATTAATGGAATTTACAGAAGAGTTGATTTACAAAATCCCCATTGATTCACTGGACCTATTCTGGTATGATTTACTACACTAAGCAACATGATTTAGGCATACAGTCAAACCTCGCATAAAGAGCGCTTCGCTTAAATGGTAACTTGCTTAAAGAGCAGAATTTTCTCTGAATGTTTGCTTCGCTTAACAAATAAAACCAACCAAAATCTTGCTTAACAAATACATCAGGGTTCTCAATCCCCCCAACCAGAAGTCACAATTGGTCACTTACAATGGTGTTTCGCTTCAAGAGCAAACTCGCTTCAAGAGCAATCCTGTGGAACACATTATGCTCTTTAAGCGAGGTGCAACTGTATAGCTGAAAGCCAGTAGTAAGTCATAGTTAATGTAAGCCCACTGAATCAATAGAATTTACTTAAAATTTAACTCACCAAATCTCAGCGAATTCAACTCTAATTGTGATTACTACTTTCGGTCATTGGCGTTCCTTCAGTTCTGCTTTCTTTGAACCAATTCCATACATCTTCTCATAGTCTTTTTCTAGATCCTGTTTAAGTTAATAACATCCAGTGCAATCCAAACTCAAAGATATGGTTGGGTTAGAAATGGCAGAAGCCTCTTGTGTCAGCAAAACTGCACTGTTGCCAGGACAATTTCCTTTATGTTGGCTGATCTCAGATCTTCTGCAACAGCTAGAACTGCCAGCACATATGCTGTGCTGGCTGAGATCAGCCAACAGAATAAAGCTAATGTCAGCCATCCATAGGGCTTTGGATTCTGCATGGTTTTAGCTCAGCCTACCACCAGCCCCCTTGCATCCTATAGTTCAAACATAAGTGGCTAAATGCTGTTCCAAAGTATACAAAGCAAACCCAACTGGGAGTGAGTTGTTGACTGTGTCTTTAAAAACACTTTGCAATAATCTCTCTGCTGCTAAAATAAAATCTGTTCTACAGTATGTATTGTATCTACAATGGATTAGCAATTTTCTAGGACTGTTCCACAAGTCTTGGTGTTATCCAATTTTTAGTGTTATCCGATGCATGTTAAAATCCTATGGGATGGATCGGATAATGTTAAAGCTCCATAGAGATACATTGTAACCGCACAGGCTTTAGCGGGTGTTATCCGATCCATCCCATAGGACCTAAATGTTACTCAATCCAATTCTCCTCCCCAGATTACTTCACGTTAAGCGATTTTAGCTTTATCCGAGGTAAATGTTTTCCGAGGTATTACTGTATCTGTAAAGTCAAATTCTTGAAACAAATTGGTCCATTCATTTTCCAATATTATTTTGTTTATACTAATTTAATTCAAAGCTTCATCCCTATTAAAACTAATCCTTGTTTAAACATATCTATTTTTAAGTATTTCTTTGAAAATAATTTTTTTTGGTTTGGTGCATAAAGAGGCGAATGCAAATGCTTTGTTCCCTTACTGCCCTTTTACAAGACTGTAACATTTTTATAGATTCATACTTTCTCTATTTTTACTTTTTGAAATGGAAATGCAGTTAAAATATACTACTCTTCATTTACAGTTTCTGTAATGTCGACTATAGTTTGTTCTATTTCTGCGATAGCACAACATGCTGTGTTGTCATGTTTGAATAATCTGCCTTTCTTTTCTGTTGTCGTGCATCTGCTGAAACACTGGTTTCATAGTGTGATTCTCTTAAATAAATCTCTATTCATGTTTGTTTAATAAAATTTCCTGTTTCTCTAACATTAACAATATAGACCAGTTCCTATTGAGCTTCCATTAAACAGAAAGTTCCCCCACCATTGTACCATACAACAGCATCACTTGTGCAGGTGTTCTTGTGCAAGCATTCATTTAATGGCATCTGAGAGGGATGCTTTCTGTGGATAAGCATTTTCATGGAGATCCCTGCTTGCACAATGACAACACTTACACAAACAATGTGATCCCGCATTACTGTGTTGTCAAAGCCTTCTTAGCAAAAGCTTTATAGGCTGTTGCCTAAAAAGTTTAAAGTCTCCTTTTATAGTCATATTTCATTACGATTTTATACTTCATACTCTATCCCATACTTTCTCTATATATTCTTTAAAATAATATAAAATAGTGTACCAGAGGGAATTAACAGATGCATGGTTAGTTTAAATTAATACATCCTCTAATCTTCATCTAGCATTATTTATTTATTTATTTTATTTGTTCAGATTTATATTGCCACCCACTCGTCGAGGTGACTCAGGGTGGCTTACAGTCAAAACAACAACAGTACAGTAACAATCATAAAATACAACCTCACAAAACAACCAAAGCAGAACACAGACTAACTCCCCTCTGGCTGTTGTTGGGGGCCTGGAGGTGGAGGCGATGTCCTCAGCCACCTGGCAGGCCATGGCATCTTCTGCCTCAGGCCGTTGGTGTGGTCCCAGAGGAGGGGACGATGTTCTCAGCCGCCTGCCAGGCCATGGCATCTTTTCCCTCAGGCCATTGGTGTGGGCCCAGAGGAGGGGACGATGTTCTCAGCCGCCTGCCAGGCCATGGTGTGTTTTCCCTCAGGCCGTTGGTACTTTTGTTGTTGTTGTTGTTGTTGTTGTTGTTGTTGTTGTTGTTGTTGTTGTTGTTGTTGTTGTTGTTGTTGTTGTTGTTGTTGTTGTTGTTGTTGCCTAATGGTACTTTAATGCAGTGGTACCAAAACTTTTTTTCCTCTGGGCTGGTCCCATCCTGACACGCAGGTGTGGGAGGCTGGAGGTTGGCTGTTCCTTTTCGTTGATGGTTCCAATGTCAGCCATGGCAGTGGCAGCGATTGTGCTTTGTCCCCACGGCTCCGAGCAGCCTCTGGCTCAATCCACTCACTTCAGCAGCCTTTGGGAACGTGGATTGCTGTCTTGGGGAATTTTTTGGAGCCTTCCCCATTTCAAAATCCACAGCACTAGGAGAGCCCCATGGTGTGCCCAGGATGGCGTCATCCTGGGCGCATCATGGGGCTCTCCTAGCACTGCGAGGGGACCGAGCCAGAGGCTGCTTGGAGCAGCGGGGACAAAGCGCGATCACTGATGCCGCCACAGCTGATGTCGTAAGTGATGTCAGGTGGTGGGGGCGGTCCAAGGAGAGCCCGGATACTCAGCCCTGGCAGGATTAATGGTATGCATGGGCCTAATCACCTAATGTTTAGTCAGAATCTCAATACAGTAATACACCAGATAACATTATGACTGGGTTCCATGCATCGAACAACGCTAAAAAAAAAAGCCCTGACTTCAAGTACAAACCACTTTAAAGGCAGGCAGGGAAAGAAAGAGACCTCCCTGCCTTTAAAGCCACCCCCCACCCGCAGCGGTCTCTGCGACTGCAGTAGGGTCGGGAAAAGCACCCGCCTTTTCCCCGACCCTACTGCAGTTGCAGAGACTCCTTGTCTCTTTCCCTCCCTGTATTTAAACTACAGGGAAGGGGGAAAGAGAGAGACGTGATTGGTTCTCTAGATTGCAAACACGTCTCTTTTCCTCCCTGTATTTAAACTACAGGGAGAGAGAGAACTGCTTGTGTCTTTCTTCCCTTCCCTGTATTTAAACTACAGGGAGGGGTAAAGAGAGAGACGTGATTGGTTCTCTAGAGAACCAATCAGGTCTCTCTATTTCCCTCTTCCCTGTAGTTTAAATACAGGGAGGGAAAGAAAGAAAAAAGCAGTCTCTGCGACTGCAGTAGGGTCGGGGGAAAAGGCGGGTGCTTTTCCCTGACCCTACTGCAGTCGCAGAGGCTGCTGCAAGTGGGGGGTGGATTGGGTAGTTCTACCCAAACCACCCCACACCCGCAGACCATTGCATCAGATAACATTAAGAATCATTATCCAGAATCGTTATCCGATTCTAGCGTTATCCGATGCACTCGCTATCCAGGGTATTACTGTATTCCAAATCATTGTCTTCTTATGGGGTAAAATTCTTAAGAAAGCAAGGGGCTCAAATACCATGCTAAAGAAATAGCTGGTCAAAATCAATCAGATTTCAAGCCTAATCACCACTTGACAAGAGAAATGCATAGAACTATTGATTTAATCTGCTTAGAGAAGGGACTGTGGTGGCTCAGTGGTTAAGAAGCTTGCCTTGTTAGCTGGAATGCTGGCAAATCAGCAGCTTGAGACCTGGGTACTACATGACGGTTTGAGTTGAGGACATAAAAGGAGCCTCATTTGGGCATTCCCCGAGCAGAATTTTTTCCACAAAAATTCTTTCAACCCAGAATAATTTCTTTTTTTTTATTATTATTATATTTTTAAACTTTATTTAGAACAATAACAAATAATAATTACATCATCAAACTATAACATAATTACATTACAATACAATAATCATGAATCACATTTGATTTATTACATTTTTAGTACTTTCTTGATTAAAACAAATATGAAAAACAGTACTATTTTTTATAAAACAAGACACCCTGTGCTATACATAATGTGTCCAAGAATAGCTTTAGCTTTTTACATCCAAAAGTATTCTTGCTCCGGCCCAGGCTTGACTCCTCCTTTTCCTTCCATAACATAATTTACAAATCTTTTCCAAATTCCCCAAAATCTATTTTCCCGAACAATACCTTTCCTTATATTCAACTCCCAGGTCAATTTATCGTTGAGCGCTAATTGCCACATCTCTTTGTACCACTCTTCTATTTTAACTTTCAAATCGCTTTTACACTTTTTTGCAATGCATTGTCTAGCCACTGACAGCATTATCAATAATAATTCTCTATCTTCCCCCTTCAAGTTAATTTTATCTGAAGTTGTCAAAAGCGCTGATTCTGGACCCAGTTCAAGCTTCTGCTCAAATATATAACTAACCTCTTTTTCTATTCCTTCCCAAAATCCTTTCAGTGCAGAACATTCACGCCACATGTGTATATATGTCCCCGTTTCTTGTTTGCACCTCCAGCATTTTTTATCTATTTTGTTATCCATTTGGTGCAGCTTGACCGGGGTCAGATACCAGCGCCATATTAGCTTATAATTATGTTCTTTGACCCGAACCGACATATTTTTCATTATCCTTCTTTGCCAGATATCTTGCCATTTGTTTTCTCCAATTATTGTGCCTAATTCCTGCTCCCATACATTTCTAAGAATTTCGTGTATTTTCCTTGCTTTGTTCAATATTTTATACAGCTTACTAACCACCCCTTTGATTCCCATCTTATCTTCTCTAATCTGAATTAAAATTCCTTCAAATTCTGTATATTTTCTCTCTAGGCTACTATCGCTTATTTTCTTTTTCAACCCAGAATAATTTCTGACACAAAATTATTATTACTGTATCTGCTTAGAGAAGATGTCCAGGCCCTCTTAATCATCTTGGTCAATTTGACCAAATAGAATACAGTCAGATTAAATATATAGACATTTACATGACATGTGGTCTGAAATTTTTAGCACTAGAATTTCATTCCAATAAAGCTTTTAATAGGCTTTGTAATTCTGACACCAAAGGATAGATTTTCTATTCTTTCCATCAAGTCAGAAGAGAACACGGACTGTTGCACACAAAATTGCAAAAAGCATTGACAGAGAGACTAATTCCTGTTGTGAAAGCAGGAGATCCGTTGGAACAGGTCATCTGGTTCCTCCTTCATCTGAGAAATGTATTGCCCCATCAAAACTCCAGGCATCACAATGTAGAGTTAAGATACAGCCATCAAAGCAACACTGGATGGAATGTTTTGGCAGCAATGCTAGATTTATTCATACAAGATAAATATATGATGTCTGTCGTTTCAGTGATTACAATCAGGAAGGATGAGAAGAAATGTAATCAAAAGTAACTATAACATTAAGAGGAAAAAACAGGTTTGCAGTTAAAAGTACATTGAGTTATATTGAATACAGGTGGTAACCTTTAAGATTTAATTTTGTAAAAAAAAAGATTTGTGTCTCAGCTCTCACTCACTGCCCAAAAATGTTCTTTTTTAAAATATTCTTTCTTTTCTGCAGCATACACAGCAAGGACACAGCAGCTGCTGCACCCATGTGGTATCTAATTTATGTAATGTTGGAAGGAGACATGAATCGAAATAAAATATAAAAGAATGGGTTTTTTTGTGCACATAGAACACCAAATAATCATCTATATAAGGAAAAATATACTATGGCTTTTGAAGACTCAGATACAAATCAGACATAGTGTATTATTTGTGATGGAGATGTTCCAGCCCATCCTCCTCAGAGCCACAAATTTCCAGCAGCAGACTACCTGAAGATCCTGGTTGCTGGACAGCCTGAGGGCACAGTAGGCAGGAGCTGGAGCTTAATTGGACAAGGGGAGAGAGTTGTGTCCTTCAACAAACATGGAGTCAGAGAATGGGGCAGAAGCCTTTCCATCTTCTGTGCCCTCAATGAAAGCAAGCTATGAACAGGCAAAAGAGCAGGATTGCCAGCCCTGAGCTGTGGAAAGAGTTTACCAGGACGGGCGGCCACACACTTCTGTTCAAAGCCCATATTTTGAAGGGAAACAGCACCTTGGCAGATTCCCCTTCACTTCCTCTCACCAGGCTCGGCTCCGTTCTGTGGGAGAAAGTCTGAAGCACTTCAGGAGCTTTGGCAGCTTCTCCCAGAGTGCTTTCGACTTTCTCCCATGAAACAAAGTGGAGCCTGGTGAGAGGAAACAAAGGGGAATCTACCAAGGTGCTGTTTCCCTTTAAAATATAGGCTTTGAGTAGAGGGCCGTCCGTCCGGGTAAATTCTTTCCCCAGCATGGGGCTGGATTTACCCCAGATCAACATCACACAGGAGGAGCATTGATTGTTCTCCCATTTGGGCTCTCACAACAACAGCATAGATGCTTGGTCAAAGCCTGACCCACCAGATCCAGCAGAACACGGAAGAAGCCCTGACAGAGGAAAAGGCTCAACTAGTGGCAGTGGTTATGGGACCTTAATTGGCCAGGCATTACCAGCCCTCTGTAAAGGCTGTTAACTGGTTAGGGTCTGTCCTCCAAACACAACCCCAGCCCTGACTGAAGAAGATCATTATGACCATATTACCCTGGTCTTGGCTAGTCTGTATTGGTTACTTATTGTGTACCACACCAGATGCAAGGTGTTGGTTTTTTGTTGTTCAGTCGCACAGTCGATTCCGACCCACTGCGACCCCATGGATCACTGTCCGCCAGGCACTCCTGTCCTCCACCATCCCCCTCAACTCGCTCACCTCTGTGCCCATTGTCTCTACAATACCATCTAGCCATCTCATCTTGGGCCGTCACCTTCTTCTTTTGCTCTCGACCCTTCCAAGCATCAAGGCTTTCTCAAGTGAATTCTTTCTTCTCATTTGATGTCCAAAGTACTTTAGCTTCATCTTTATTATTAGACCTTCTAAGGAGCAGTCAGGGTTGATTTCTTCTAGGATTGACCTATTTGTTCTCCTCGCTGTCCAGGGGATTCTCAAAACTCTCCTCCAATACCACATCTCAAAGGCATCTATTCTTCTGCACTCAGCTTTCCTAATGGTCCAGCTCTCACAACCATACATTGCCACAGGGAATACCATTGCTTTGACTATGCGAATTTTTGTTTGCAATGTGATGTCTCTACTTTTCACTATGCTTCCCAGGTTTCTCATCGCTTGCCTCCCAAGAATCAGTCGCCTTTTTATTTCATGGCTGCAATCACCATCTGCAGTGAGCTTTGATCCTAGGAAAGTAAAATCTGTCACTGCTTCTACTTCTTCCCCATCTATTTTCCAGGGACTGATAGGGCCTGTTGCCATTATCTTGGTTTTCTTGATATTGAGTCTCAAGCCAGCTTTTTCACTTTCTTCTTTCAACCTAATCAGGAGCTTCTTTAGGTCCTCCTCACTTTCTGCCATTAGGGTGGTATCATCTGCATATCTCAAATTGTTGATGTTTCTTCCAGCAATTTTGATCCCAAATTGTGATTCCTCCATCCCTGCATTGCGCATTATGTGTTCTGTGTATAAGTTGAATAAGCAGGGTGACAAAATGCAGCCTTGTCTTACTCTTTTTCCTATTCCAAACCACTCCATCATTCCATTTTCTGTTCTAACTGTTGCCTCTTGATTCATGTACAGATTTCTCATGAGGCCTATAAGGTGTTCCGGTATTCCCATCTCTTTAATTACTTGCCACATTTTGTTGTGGTCGACACAGTCAAAAGCCTTAGTGTAATCAATGAAACAGAAGTAGACTTGTTTCTGATATTCCTTTGTTTTTTCCATGATTCATTTTATGTTGGCAATGTGGTCTCTAGTCCCCCTGCCTCTTCTGAAACCCGCCTGCACTTCTGGTAGTTCTCTCTCCACATACTGTTGCAGTCTATCCTGTATTATCTTGAGCATCACCTTGCTAGCGTGTTGGTTATGACGTATAAAATCCTAAACAGTTTAGGACCATGTTATCTGCAGGGATGTTTAGAAATTCTACTGAAAGCACCCTGATAGGGCCATAGGTCTACATTGCAACTTGACAATGGGATATTGGTCTGTACCTTTAAGACCATGGGGTGTTGCTTCACAAGCAGCTATTGTGAAGGAAATAAGAGCGAGCAAGCTTCTGGGTTTTTCCTCTCTCTCATTGATGCTCTCTCAGCTGCTTGCTTTCTGTGCTACTGTTTTGGATTCCTGTGAACATCGGTCAGAAACCTTGAACATTTGGCTATATCTTGTGGACACATTGTGGACAAAGAACGCTACTTCCAGGTTTGGGAGTTGTTTGTTTTCATTCCTGTCTTCGTTCAAAGACAACAGAAAGCTGAAGATAAGCTTGGTATATTATTTCTTCATTTATGTTATTTCCCTGCACTGTATATAGAAGCCAGCACTTGTGTATATTATTGTCAGCAACTAAAGTCTTTTGTTTTACTCACTCACTCCTTTGCAAGACTATTTGTTTATTCTTGTACTGGGGAACTCAAGACAGCTTCCGGAACATCAGCTGGTGTGTTTAGGGCGGTGCTGCTGTGCAGGGACTCTCCACACCCTGTCATTTGGTCATGGGCCCAGGCTCCGCCCACTAACCACACCCTGTTTGTTTGTTTTTGGACTCTATGTGTGTGAGTACAGTTTTGTTGCTGATTAAGTGCAGAAATGGCTAGCAGTGCTATGAACCTAGTACCCCTGTTGGATGGGACTAATTACCAAGCTTGGGCTACAAAATGTTCACTCCTGTTAAAGAAGGAGGGTTTGTGGGGTGTGGTAGCAGCACCCATAAACCTAGCTGCCCTGGATATGCAGGATGAGGAAGACCAGAAAACAGCTGAGAAGAACCAGCAAGCCCTTGCTATAATTGGGCTTACAATTGCTGATTCACAGCTTGTGCACATTCGTGGAGAGAGCTGTGCTGCCGCCTGCTGGCAGACTTTGCAAAGTTTATATGTCAGGACCAGTGTTGGAGCACAAATTCAACTGGCCCGACGCCTTTTTCGTACCCAGTTAGCTCCGGGTGGAAGCATGACAGAGCATGTGCAGCTGCTTACTGGGCTCCTGTTAGACCTGCAGGAGAAAGGGCTGGAGTTCAACGAACAACAAAAGGCGTGCATCCTTCTGTCCTCTCTTGATGATTCTTACGAGGCTTTTGTCGTCGCGTTAGAGGCCTTACCTGCGCGTGACCTCATTTTCCAGAATATTAAAGGGCATCTCCTGGAGGAATCCCATCGGAGAATGGAGCGAGCAGCTCACCGGGAGACAGTCACCTGCCAAGCTCCTAACGGCAATGGGCAGACCCCTTCTGCAAACCTAGTGCGGAAATGTTTTGCCTGTGGGAAGCCTGGCCACCTCTCTAAGTTTTGTCCCAAGAAGGCAGGCAAACAGCTTTCCAATAAGGCACGGAGGAAATGGCCATCGGCATCGCCAGCAGCTGTGCCTGTTCTTCACTCATTAAAGCCACAGTGCACTCAATGGGTGGTTGATAGTAGGGCCACTAGATCTATAGCAACCTTTAAACAATGTTTTAAGACTCTGACTGATACCAACCTTGCTGTTTCACTTGCTAATAGTTGTAAAATACCTGCGGTTGGTGAGGGTGAGGCATTCTGCTCCCCATTAGGGACCACCTTAAAAATGCTTTACATCCCCAAGTTGATGAACCTTATCTCAGTCAAAGCACTTGATGAGGCAGGCTACTCTGTTTTGTTTAAAGGTGGTAAGTGCACTATAACAAAAGGGTCTGATACGTTTGTTGCGCAGCAGAAAGATGGTCTTTATGTGCTGCAGAGCAAAGGTCCAGCTGCAGCTAATGTTGGTCAGGGTAATAAGCCAGAGCACTGGAATTGCATCCATTTGTTACATAGACGAATGGGACATTGCAGCTTTAAGGCGCTCAACAAAACCCTTTCTTTGGCTAAAAGGATGAAGGTAAACCCTTGTTCAAAGTACCTTAACTGCAACACATGTGGTGAAGAGAAAAGTAAGGCTGCTCCTGCCAATAGGATGCAGGGTTTCACAACTAGTTCGCCCATGGAGTTGGTATTCGTGGACCTCATTGGCCCACGCAAGCCATCGTTAGGGGGAGCAAAGTATATTCTTAACATAGTGGACCATTATAGCAGATATGGGTTCACAAAGCTGCTTAAAAGAAAGAGCGAGTGTTTAGTAGCTTTCTCAAATTGGCTGAGAGCAATAGAGCGCAGAACTGGCCGTAAATTAAAATGTATGGTCACAGACCAAGGGACGGAGTTTGTTAATCAGGCTTTCGCAAACTTCCTCAATAGGAGGGGCATCCAACATAAACTCTGCGCCCCATACAGACCCCAGCACAATGCTATAGCTGAGCGTCGAGGGCAGACATTGCAGGGGGTCATCCGCACACTGCTCAATGATGCGCAGGTGCCGGATGCCTTGTGGGGGGAGGCCACATTGTGTGCCACCCACCTAATTAATTTGACAGTAAATGCCACTACAGGGCAAATCCCATATACCCTATGGCATGGTCGCCAACCTGATATCAGCCATCTCAGGGTCTTCGGAGTTCCCGCGTGGGTCCATATTCCGAGCCAACTAAGACGCAAGGGTAAACATCGTGCTAGAAAGTTAATCTTCGTTGGTTATGAATCCAACAAAAGGTGTTACCGTTTCTGGCTCCCTGGGACGAAACAAATTTTTAATAGTGCCAGTGCGAGATTTTTGGAGCACATGGGGTGGGAGAGGCTAGAACGGGGCCCTCTGCCCATCACTCCTAATGGGTACCCTGTACCAGTGGGCACACCCAGTGGGTCTGGGTTTTCAGGTACTCAGGACCACACTCCTGGTTCTTCAGGTATAGACAGGACCACAATTAAGAAAAGAGAGGTACCTGTAACAGATGTACCAGAACTGTCAAAAGATAGTGAACTCCCTGTGATCAAAGAGGAAGAGGTTGAGGAGGAGGAGGATTCCCAAAGGGAGACCTCTCCTGAGCCTGAACCGACTGTACTCAGGCGATCAGGCAGAGAAAGAAAGGCACCAGATCGTTATCAGGCATGTGCAGCCTTCGTAGAGCCAATGAGCTTTACTGATCTGTGTAAATTTCCTCCAGAAAATAGGAAGCCATGGCAAGAGGCCATGAATAAAGAGCTAGCCTCTCTTAAAGATCTGAAAGTCTTCGAGGAGGTGCCTACCCCACCAAGCAAAAGGGTGCTTGGATGCAAATGGGTATTTAAGGTTAAGCATGGGGCAGATGGCCAGCCTTTGTGCAAAGCGAGGTTAGTTGCTCAAGGCTTTGGCCAGAGTCAGGCAGATTATGATGAGGTGTTTGCCCCAACTCTCAGAGCCACTACTCTGAGAGCAGCTCTGACCTGGGCTGCTAAGAACAATTATGTAGTCAGGCACGTGGATATATCAACAGCTTACTTAAATGCTCCACTGCGACATGAGCTGTATATCCAGAAACCTCCAGAATTAACAAAACCCACTAACATGAACTGTTGTTGGAAGCTCTTGAAAAGTTTGTACGGGCTTCGCCAGTCGGGTTTTGAATGGAATACCTGCCTAGTAGACCACCTAAAGAGTATTGGGTTCGAGGCAGGGATTGCCGATCCTTGTCTCTTCCGCAGGGTGTCTAGGGGTGTAACAACAATGTTACTTGTGTTCACGGATGATATTGCGATACTGGCACCAAGTGAGGAGTCTGCTATTTCTGTCATTAATAGCATTAAGAAACGGTTTAAGCTAAAAGATTTGGGCAACATCAAGTCTTATTTAGGGGTTGATATCAATAGAACCGCTACTGGTTTTAAGCTGACTCAAGCTAAGAAAATATGTCAGTTATTAAAAGCCCACAACCTTGAGTTAGCAAAGCCCTGTCGGACTCCTATGGCCATAGATTTCCTCCGTGACACGCCAAAAAGCCCAGACTTTGATAGCGGGATCTACAGGTCGCTAGTAGGTAGTTTGTCCTACTTAGCAAACTGGACTCGTCCCGACATTGCATATGCAGTGAACCAGTTGGCAAGGCACTGCGAACAGCCTACAGTTCGTCACTGGCAGGCTGCCAAGAGAGTATTTAGGTACTTGAAGTTCTCTTTGCATAAGGGGCTCCATTTAGAACCTAAGGGAGAACTAAAACTCACGGTGTACGCAGATGCAAGCTTTGCAACAGACACTGAGACTAGGAAGTCTACTTCAGGCATGGCTGTACTGTTAGGTAATTCCCTAGTAGACTGGAAATCGCTTAGACAGAAGCACATTAGTCTGTCTAGCATGGAGGCGGAGTTTTCCAGTCTATCACTGACATGTACAGAGGTGATCCACCTCCAACAGCTCTTAAAGGACATGGGTATTGGTACTGATAATCCAGTACGAGTGTATGAAGACAACCAGGCAGCGATCACGACTGCCAACAGTATAGGTGTCAGAACCAGGTCAAAACACACTGACATAAGGTATTTGAATGTCAGGGACTCTGTCCGCAGAAAGGTTATTGAATTGTGCTATATTCCTACTGAGGAAAATGTAGCTGATTTCCTCACGAAACCTTTGTCTGCTGTGAAACACAGGTATTGTGCTGAGATGTGTGGCATGTTATGATTGAATGTCTGTAATGACTGTATCCACTGTAATAATGCTCACATGTGTATATTGATCTGTCCAAGTTGCAAGGGGGAGTATGATAGGGCCATAGGTCTACATTGCAACTTGACAATGGGATATTGGTCTGTACCTTTAAGACCATGGGGTGTTGCTTCACAAGCAGCTATTGTGAAGGAAATAAGAGCGAGCAAGCTTCTGGGTTTTTCCTCTCTCTCATTGATGCTCTCTCAGCTGCTTGCTTTCTGTGCTACTGTTTTGGATTCCTGTGAACATCGGTCAGAAACCTTGAACATTTGGCTATATCTTGTGGACACATTGTGGACAAAGAACGCTACTTCCAGGTTTGGGAGTTGTTTGTTTTCATTCCTGTCTTCGTTCAAAGACAACAGAAAGCTGAAGATAAGCTTGGTATATTATTTCTTCATTTATGTTATTTCCCTGCACTGTATATAGAAGCCAGCACTTGTGTATATTATTGTCAGCAACTAAAGTCTTTTGTTTTACTCACTCACTCCCTTGCAAGACTATTTGTTTATTCTTGTACTGGGGAACTCAAGACAGCTTCCGGAACATCAGCTGGTGTGTTTAGGGCGGTGCTGCTGTGCAGGGACTCTCCACACCCTGTCACACCCAACAGCTTAAATTATGAGTAGTCACACCTAACAATGTAAAGAAATCTGTGACTAAAGGAAAAGCATTTTCAGTCATATGAAATAAGATTAGCTCCATTTTTAATTACTTTTCAAAAACAACTAAAATGTATTTCTTTCATCAAGTATTTTCACCTGAATCCTCTCATTTTTCAACAACAAATATGATTTCAGGTTTGACCAGAGTTACTAGGCCCATTTGATAGAAATTTTTATAAGCTTTTAAGTTATTGGAGTAATTTGAATTTACAGTTACCATCTGGGTGGTTATGTTTAATTATGTTGTTATTTTTTTATTTGTAAGAATTATTGTCTATTATGGGGCCATAGTGTCTCAGTGGTTAAGATCACCTTGTTAGCTGGAAGGCCAGCAAGTCAGCAGTTCGAAACCTGGGTATTGCATGACAGATTGAGCGTCCATCTCTGTCCCAGATCTTGGGGACATGAAAGGAGCCTCATTTGGGCATTCCCTGAGCAGAGTTTCTCCCACAAAAATTATTTCAACTCAGAATAATTTCTGACACAAACTTATTATTGTTTATTATGATTTCATACAGTTTTGTTCCTATGTGATGTTATGAGTCACCCAGAATAGTGTGCTTGCACTAGATAGATAGATAGATAGATAGATAGATTGATTGATTGATTGATTGATTGATTGATTGATTGATTGATTCCAGGCTTCAAAGCTGCCCTCAGTGGCTCGAAGCCAGAATACCTCCCAACCCACCTGCTGTTACATATGAAGTGAAGATCATTGTGTAAAACTCAGCACATAGTTATCCCGATTAGATGAGATTAGATGGATGGAAACTATGGATCAGTCTCTTCAGCGAAAGCAAAGGGATCATGGCACCCACCCATAGGAGATCTGTGGAAATCCTTCTCTTCTACCATTTAGAACAGGGATTCTCAACTTGTGGCCCATGGGCCAGATACAGCCTATGATGCCATATCATGTGGCCCACCACCACCTCCACCACACCAGGAAGTGCCACGTGTGGCAGGCCAGCCAAAATGGCCCACGAAGCTGTATGAGGGAGCATGACCTGGCCCCTGACTTTAAAAGGTTGAGAATTCCTGATTTAGACAGATATTGAAAGTGTTCTTTTAAAAAAAGGGCCTATGGCTGTGCCTGATCTCTTAACCCGCTGTTTTAGGACATGGTTTATTTGATATTGCCTTAAACTGCTTTTAGGCTGATTGTATGTTATGTATGTTTTAAATGTCTTATTATTTTAAATCTTTTAAGCTGCTGTAGTGACGCTGCCATTGGACAAGTGAGGTAGGAGGAAACAGAATGGAGATGGTATGACTGGTCAGGTACCAAGAAATGGACAGTCAATGCAGTGGAGGGCTGGCAATGAGACACTTAAAATGGCAGGTGGAGAGAGAGAGAGATGGGAAGGGGAGGCAGAGCAACAAAGGGGGTCACATTAAGCTAATTAGCCTTAAATTATCTAGGCACCTGACAAATCTGGTTGCCCCTGTACCTTTGTTTTAGAATTCTGTTAAATTGTAAATAGGGTCACCCTTGCTCGAAAGCCAGTCATATCTGACTCTAGGGTTCAGTGTTTCTTTCTGTTTACAGCCAAAGAACCAGCGCTGCCTGACATTCCTGTGGACATGTGGCAGGCATGACTAGAAACGGAATGCTGTTTACCTGCCCACCAAAGTGGTAACTATTTATCTACTTGATTTTTTTTTCTTTCAGAAAGCTAGGTTGGCAGGAGCTGGGACATACAACTGGAGCTCACTTTATCATGCAGCATTAGGGTCTTGAATTGATGTCCTGCTGACCTTCCAGTCGTCAAATTCAGTGTCTTAACCACTAAGCCACCATAGTCCCTTAATTTTAAACTATAAATAAGACCTGGATAATTTTGTTGTCTTGTTGTTTCTTCCTATGTTTCATTTTCACACCGCTTTGTGTCCCCACTGACAGAGAGAATAAATATAATATATTATATAATATAATATATAATATAATATAAATACAGTATAATATATAATATAATAAAAGCAAATGCAGGTATGTCTCCACACATTTTGTGTATTATGGAAGGAGTCACTAAAAGTTTATTTCCAATTCATAGTCCTTTAAAACAATTGTTTCTGAGGAATTTAATTTAATGTAATTTAATTTTTCCATTTGTATGCTGCCCAATCAGGAAACCCAACTCAGGGCAGCTCACAAATATATTCTCTCTCTCTCTCTCTCTCTCTCTCTATCTATACAAATACACAATACAGTAATACCTCAGATAACGTTTATCTCTGATAACGCTAAAATCACATAACGTTAAGTAATCTGGGGAGGAGAATTGGATCCAATAATGTTAAGGTCCTATGGGATGGATCGGATAACAACCACTAAAGCCTGTGCAGTTACAATGTATCTCTATGGAGCTTTAACGTTATCCGATACATCCCATAGGATTTTAACATGCGTCGGATAACACTAAAAATCGGATAACACCAAGACTTGTGGAACCAAGTCTTAGCGTTATCCGAGGTATTACTGTACTGTATAATCAATACATAATACTCAATACACAACAGTTATATAGTATTCAATCCAACAATATACAGTATTCAATCCAAACAATATCTCCTGGACCCTATTCATCCAGCCACCTACCTACCTACACATATGCTCAATAATACACCCTTGTAAATGCATTCCCATCACATGTCATGGAAACCTTTCTTGAAGCAAAAAAGTCCAGAAAATGCAATGATGGGACCTCTAGATCAGGGGTTCCCAAACTAAGGCCCACAGGCTGGATCCAGCCCCCGGTGCCATTTCATGTACCCCCACCCCACCCCTCCAAAGACATTCAATAAACAAAATGGTTGCCCCTTTGAAGCTGTTGAGAAAAAACAGCTAGCCCCATCATGCAGGCAGGGCAAAATGGTCATCCGGCCCTCGAAGCTGACTGAGAGAGCGTGACCTGGCCACCGGTTTGAAAAGTTTTGAAAGCCCTGAGTCTCATATTGTAACCTACCCTAATTAGATTACAAATAATCATACCACAATAAAGCCCTACATATTCAGAAATATATGAGAGTATGATTAGTTTTTTCTATTTTTACTAGTTATGTTATTTATCCAAGTCTTTTCCCTGAGTTGAAGGCACTGGGATTAAAACAGCTCCCGAAGACTGTAATAATCTTCAGGGTCTGTCTAAATTCTGTTTACTTTGAATCAGTTCAGTCTTACTGAATTCCAATATTTCCAAGAGACGGATTTTGACTACTGATCTTTTGACTACTGACACACCAAGAAAGAGCACTGCTGGCCATCTCCACTACTGTTTGAAGTTTGGAATTCTTTTTGTTGTTGTTCAATTGACAAAGCTTTTGGCTTCCACCTCAGTAGATGAAAGCAACCACATTCTGAAAAATATTAGAATTCAACAAGACACCTTCTCCCAAATGCACCTAAACCCATTCTATTTTCACAGCCCCTGTAAAATAGTGTTGTAAAAAGGTAGGGGGACGATTTGCTCTTAATTGGAGCACTTTTACTGGACATTTCTCTTGACTAAACAGGGGGACCTTCTGAAATGCCATGTCAAAAAGAATTCCAAACTTGAACACATCTAGTCCTTGGAAGCAGATAACCTTCTGCATCCTCACAAAGATTTTAGCTCTTTTTTCTGGTTTCAAAGAGTACATTGACATATAAATGGTGGATATCAGATGCACCCAATTTAACAGAAGAGCTGATGATGGTATGTGAAGTCAAGAATATGGATAAATGATCTGCTGAGAGAGACCACGTTTGTCTAAATCACAAAATGGTTTTGTTTTTGTCGTTGCATTACTCTGAAATACATTAACCCTATGCCTGGAACTAAGGGAGCTAAATGGTTGCTGGGGAGAAAGAAACAAATATAAACCCCAGACCTTTGTTTCCACCTCAGCCAGAAGACACTCAGAATTTTAGATGGGTAAAGTAAGTGCCTACAGAGTCCAGTTAAACTGAATGTGTTTATGGCACTCCTGCGATCAGGAACCCAGCAATATCAACATATCCTACAACAAGAATGTTGAAAGTACATTGAAGACTTTTCATGTCAAATACAGGAAGGTCTTTTTTAATGGGATAGGGACACAGGCGCCAACATTGATATGCATACCTTATGTTCCCACTATCCATTTAAGACTCCACAGATTTTCAGGTACAGTATATGTAATGAAACCACACCATTCCTCACCTTGCTTTGGGACCTCTCCAGCGTTCCTTCCAAGGCGAATTATTCCAAAATCCCCTCTAGAACTCACCCAAAACTCACAGCAAGGAATGTTCATCACTCTCTCAGCCACATCCGGCTGAACAATCCTGGGACCTGTCTGCGTACAGAGCCCAGCCAAATTAAAAGTAGAGAGGTAAAAAGGTAGTGTTAAAAAGAGGCCAGTGGATTTACTGTATCTTCCCCTGCATCCTAATTCCAATGAACACACGTTGATTGAAGAAAGTAGCTTTATTGAAGTTGAAGCATGGTTCTTAATAAATCAGGTTACAGATCTCAGCATAGAAAAATATACTAATCAAAATTAGCTTTTAGAGAAAGAATGCTTTCAGACATATCCTCCCCTAAATAAAATTAATCTATCTATCTGTTCTAAGTTACCATATTGAAGACTTAGGGAGATGCGGCCTGTTGAAATGGCCTTTCTCCCCTCATATTGGTGTTTCCTTCTTGACCACCAGATTCGAACTCCCTCCTCTTTCTTTCTCTCCCATCTGCTTCACTCTCCCAATATGAGGTGATCCTAGGCAACCAGCATACATCCAGTCAGGTCCCAGTGTTGGGAGTAAACAACTCTGGTCCTATTGATGAACCATGGCGCCTCCCTGTCTATCTCTTCCCACCCAGGACCCAGGGAGTGAAAACAAACAGGTGACCTTTTGCTAGCAAAAGAAGCCACACTTCTACTATAGTCTAAACCCTAATAAACTTAATCTTGGATATGTTTCATAACTTGAGGTCTATTCTATGACAGTATATCTTCTTGAGCAAAAGAACAGTTTAAAAAACATACTGGGGAAAACAAGACTGGGGTTTCATTTCACATAAACCTGGGAAACCTCACTGGGGCAAGTGGCTCTCTCACTGAAGAATATCAATGTACAGTACTGTACTTGGAAAATCATTAAAAATGGAAACATTCTCAAGTATTCTCCACATTCCTACTGTGTCATCCATGAGCTGACCTTTCCAACTGTGCAACATCGATGTTCCTGTGTCCCCCAAAAAAACCTTCCACATTACTTTGTTAGTCTGATGAGATGCCCAGTACTTGGAAAGCGAAGGTTTTGTTTTCAACTTGAACATTGTATGGTCTGTTGGTCAATGAAATGATTTCTTTTCAGAACAACACACCACTGGGATGGCATCAATATTCAAAATCTGCAAAAGAGATGTTATCTCCATGCTGAATCTAGACACTGTCACAATAACACAGAACCAGAATGCAATTAAGGGAAATTTGTCATTAAGAATGAAGAGACAGTATAATGACTTAATAGAGGGATTTTGCTTTTAATGAGTAAAGTAGCTTCTTTGAGTTCTTAATTCCCTGGGCAGAGCTAAAGAAGTCTGGGAAATGACCTTCAAGGCAGATGTTAGTTAGTTTACTTTTGGATGTAGTCAGTGGTGGGTTTAAAAAAAAAAACTACCACACTGTGGGCGTGGTTTGGTGGGCGTGGCCAGAGGAAATCCCTGTATTGCACCCAAATTAGGACTACTTTATTTCAAAACTTGGATGAGCGGGGCCAGCCAGAATTTCTGCTACAGGTTCTGGTGAACTGGTGCGAACCTGCTGATGCCCACCACTAGATGTAGTCATAACAGGCTGAAAACTGTGTGAACGGAACTAAAAATGATGGACATTGTATGCTGTGTTTTAATTTGTTAAAACCTGGAAGAGGAGAGAAGGGTGAAAAAAGATGGGTTCTGTTATATTGGAATGTGGGAAAGAAATGCCATGTTTAAGCCATGCCTTAGTTTTGCTTTGCCACAATGCGTGCTGGTATGTAAACCATAGCAAAATGTAGCCCAATGTGTTAGCAAGCTAGGCTAGGTCAGGGAAATATAGTTATATATCCTTTTCTTCTTTATTCTGGTAAAGAGGTGAGCAAAATGTTCCATTTTCCTATCTTGTGTCTTTCTAAATAAACCTGATTGTAACCAGAAGTTGTAGGTTTTTTTCTTTTCATATAGAGTTTAAGCCGGTGGGAGAGAATTCAGTTTCTTTATTTCATTATTGGTAAAGCTATCATTACGTTAATTCATATTGCATGTCCTACCTGATCTGGCAAGTTTGTAAGCATAAACAGTAAGTATAGAAACCTATCATCTATTTCTCTAGCCTGGAACAGGGCCACGGGTACTCTGAAGCAGCACAAAGGTTTGTGTGGACTTCTGGAAGGGGTACAGGTCTCTGGAAGGTGGAATGAGTCTTATGATAATGGATAAGGGTGAGTCTTATCCTTACAGACATTACAAATGATCCCATTATGTCCCGGACCATACATATGGTTAAGAAAGGATTTCAGTGCTAGGTAAATCCCAGGTGAGTTGAGGAATAGAAGATCAAAAGCAGATTAAAAGGTATCCAAGCCACCCAAAAAATACTCAGAAAGCCGTCAGCAACTGAACAGTATTGGACACCAGGAGAAGGAACTGAGAACATAGGAAGAAAATAAGGATTGCTTATGAATGAAAGACTTCCACTGTAGATATCAAAGCAGAACCAACCAACCACTATCATGAAACATGCTGTTTGGGGTGCAAATCAATCTTACTGCATAGATGAAATTAGTTTCCATCTCATGTAATACAGTGCATGGAAGAAAGTTGCAGTCACAGCCTTTTCCAATAATTTTATCATGGTTGCACTGTGCCATCATATCGCTTCTATCTTATGGCAGCCATAACACATCTATTTTAGAGGCAATATGGTCAAAGAATTGTTTGCCATTATCACAAACACACCATGAGTTTCCATGGCCAATTGAGGATTTGAAGTCAGGTCACTTGAGACTCAGCCTAAGCTACACCACTCTATCAGCTACACCACTCTATCAGCTACTCTCCTTTCATGTAGCACTCAAGTCAAATTGTTTTTTTTTTTTTTGGGGGGGGGGGTTGGCACAATAGGGGACAGAACACATCTAGATTTAGAGAGAAGGCAGACCTGAATATTTGTTGGAAAACTTCCTCATTTGAAATCCTCTGCTATGTGCAATGTTGGTCTTTCTCTGGCAATGACAGTCTACTGGAGCTTTACATGAATGTTTGGGGGTGGGGGCGGATCTGAGACTTTTGCTCTGCGGAATCTGTGTCCATGTATATTGGATGTTGTGTTCCCCCTTCCTAAATTATCATTTGCTGATCCATGAAATAGCTCACGGAGGAGTAAATAATATTTATTACAGCCCTAGCTTTTTCCCTAATATGCAAACGTATTAATCATCACCTTGAATCGGCACATTGATGATATTTCATCAGTGATGGGATGTAACAGGTTCTCACCAGTTCGCCAGAACCGGTAGTAACTTTTCCCAGTGTCCCGGAGAACCGGTAGTAGCTTTGGGGGGGGGGGGAGAACCACCTTCGGGGCTTACCTTTTCACTGGTTCCCCCACTGCGCATGCGCACCAAGCACTTGGTGTGCATGCACGCCTACAGTGCTTGGCGCATATGCGCAGCCCCCTTGCTGTCCTCCCAAGCAGGGAGGAGGAAGAGAAGCTGCTAACCTGAAGCTCCCTATAGCCTGCTCCCCAGGGTAAGTGACTCACCTTTGGATGTGGTGTGTCTGTGTGTATTTTAATGTGTATTTAATACTTTTACCTATAGTGACATACTACCACAGATCCTAAAAAGGTCTGGTGTTTGGGGTGGTTGGGTTGATTTATATTTGGGGTGAGTGGATGGGTATATTTTAATATAATTTTTATTTTCTTTCTTTCTTTTATTTAATTTATTTACGGGTTTGTGTTGTGGTTGGGTGGGTAGGTTGAGGGTGTGTGCGTGTGCTTATTTTTATTTTATTTTATTTTTATTTTTTCCTTTGGCCCCGCCCATGACATCATGACATCATGACATTAGCTCCGCCCACACTATGATGATGTCATGGTGGGGTAGTAAAATTTTTGACATCCCACCACTGTTTCATGCTCAAAATTGAGAGCACCAGCAACAACTACCAAGCTCCCTTTTTCCATCTGTGCCTCTCCACCCTGTTCCCTGCTCGTAGCTGTGTTCTCTTTTTTCCTTATCTATAGCTTTTCTTTCTTCTGTACTATTCATCTGTCCATGGCTCCTCTCCACTAGACTCTTCTGTCTCCTTTTCCCTACCCCACCCCCATGGATTCTCTCTTTGTGTTTATTTGTTCAAAGATACTACTGTACTCTAATCTACCATCTTGCCAAGAAGTAGGTCCCATTCACCTCGATGAAACTCATTAGTGTCCTGAAATACTGGCAAAATATTTGAGGAATGTTTCAACAAGCATGTACAGCCAGAGTTTACAAAAAACAAATCCTATGCAAAAGAAGTATCTTTTCAGTCCTGTACCTTCTGCAAACTAGGATGGATCAGCTTCAAATTTTTTCAAAAATCTTGTAACAGGAATCGTTTTCTTTTCGGGAAGCCATAATTAGCATTTGAAAAACATCTATCAAATTTGCTGTGAGCCATGGAAAAACTGTAGCAAAATGCAATTGGGGAGAAGGTTTCATTAAAAGAGAAATCAGAACTTTAAAACCTTCTTCACATTTGGCAGCAAATCCATACTGACGGGTACCACTCTGCCAAATAGGATCCTGATTCAAGAAGCTGTTCAAAAATTACAATGTTTTTGTTTGAATTCTCCTATCAGTAATAGTTTGCACAATGTTGTTTTGAATGGTCACTGGTCAATATCACAGGTACAACTCCTGTGCATCTCTAATACTATAAATGCATCATTCTAATTATCAAACTGTTTTACCTTATTTTGATATACAGTACAGTCAAACCTCGCATAAAGAGCGTTTCGCTTAAAGAGTAACTCGCTTAAAGAGCAGCATTTTCTCTGAATGTTCGCTTCGCTTAACAAATAAAACCAACCAAAAACTCGCTTAACAAATAAATTAGGGTTCGCAATCCCCCACACACACACACACACAACTGGTCACTTACAATGGTGTTTCGCTTAAAGAGCAAACTCACTTAAAGAGCAATCCTGTGGAACGCATTATGCTCTTTAAGCAAGATACAACTGTACTTATTTTAAAATGTTGTAAGATAGGTAGATCAGTATTATGCTCCATGTTAAGAGTGTGGGGTGCTGAGGGACAGTTTTGCCTATGGGGGCAATGAATGATAAGATCCAAATTTAGAATGTTATCATTCATAACATAGTATCTCCACCACTAACCTACACCAGGTATATTCCAAAATACAACTAACTACATAAATGTTATTTTTTTTTTACCCATGGACATTTTGCCCACTGTTTGGTCTACTGCACTCCATTTTCCAGCAATCTGTTGATGCATTTGCTACAGTGAACCAGCTCAATCCCAAAGTGTTCCTAAACACACCTTTCTGAGTGTCTATCAAGGACTATTCTTTTCACATGCAGATAGGATTGCTCTGTTTTGCTTCTTTTCCAAGAAATGCAATCCCTGGTAATGAACCAGGGAAAAAAAGAGTTCCCACTTTTAATTTGCCAGATGGTTTCAATTTCCCAATATCATTAGAGGCTTAAATGGACTTCTGGAGCAGATGAGAGCAATTTTAAAAAACCAAGCAGTGTCTGTGTGTTCTACCATTTGGAGAAAATTTTAAAAATTGAAGGCTTCCTTCCCAGAAATGGGAAGAGATGGGGGGGAAAGGGGGCTTTCTTTTCTTAAAGGAGACTATCTGTTTTTCAGCACATTAGTAAAACGTTCACTGAAAGATACCTAGGTGGCGTTCTTAAGAACAACCTTTGGCACTAACTACACATCCATTTCAGTTCTCCAGAGTCATCAGGGTTAGAGCTTGCTCTGCTCTGTCGGCAGGTCTGCTGGCAACAATGGAGTTGGCAGACTTCACAGGTTTCCCCAGCTTTCCTCCCTTCAGGATCCCCATCACATTCTTAAAAGAGGCAGACTAAATAGGGTCATCTGAGGTGATAAAAAGATTGCACCACTTGGCATACCTTAAGCAACCCTATTTAGCCTGTACCAGCCCACTTCAAATGAGCCATGTAGCCAAGCCTTCAGCCTAATACAGCAGGGTCATAAATCTAGTTGTACACTTGACAAGAGTAGACCCACTGAATCAATGAGATTTATAAACTTTTTGGCTTATCATTCAGTGATTGATTCAGTGGGTCTGCCATAGCTAGGAATAGCAACTGGACTTAGCGGGAAGCCCCCTGTAATATGACAGTATTAATCTGTGTTCAGTTTTCTTCTTTTTGCAATTTAGACTTTCTTTGCCAGACAGCTCTCTTTTTCATTTCTCATGGTTGCGGAAACTCATTTGCTGTGAGATGCCACTGAAGAGCTCAAAGATATGAACAATCCAGGGCAGGGATTTTCAAGGCTTTCATATGTTTTTGTTTTTATTAAATCTTCTTGGGAGATATTGGAAAAGAAGGTGGTTTGTTACTTTTTTCTCTCTCTTACTAAGAATCGTTGTCATCGTCAGCTGCTACTCATATCTGAGCACACAGTTTCCCTGAAGGTCATTTTCACAGATGATGGATGTGTCTCTGGTGACTCAATAAACCGATCCTGGCATGGAACATGTGACCACACACATTACATTGAATAGATGGTGGAGGACGTAGTTGAGTTTGACAAAGCTTCTGTGCTTGTCACTTAGCCTCTTCATGTCTGCAGCGTTCTCCTTTGAAGAGATCAGCCCAAGTGGACAATCTATGGCCACTGCCTCCCAGGTTTGTGGGTTTATATCTGACTCCTTCATGGTTTGTTTCAGCTGGTCCTTTACTGAGAATAACTTTTCATCTTTCCATACTGAGAATAACTTCATATTGCCAGCAACACAAGACCAAGTGTCAGGCAGTGGTTAACTAACCTGACAACCCTGAAGACTAACAGCTCAGGTGGCGAAGTCCACAGGGAAGGGTGATGGTCCCCAAGTGGATTAAATCCCAATTGAATCCATCAGGGCAGCAGCTTCATCAATACTGGCTTGGGCCGATGAGGGCTTTGCATGCCAAAAGGGCTCAGGACCAGAAAGTGACTAGCGAAGGTGGGTCGGTGGTCCAGGTGTCATGCTGCCATGAGGAAGGCAGATGAGAGGCCACTGCATTATATTCTCAGGACAGTCTTCATGGCTGATCGCTACAAGGATCACCAATATTCAGATTTAGATATGGCAGAGCAAGAAGAAGAGAATAACTTCTTATGCTCCAACCTCATATCCCTTTTAGTCCACAAGAATATGTATGTCACTGAATGTAGATCCCACAAAGTGACAAACGCCACATGTAACTTCACTAGAGAAGTGGAGGACAGAGTGCCAAATTAAGACACAGAAGGCCTGGATTCTGCTCACTGCTCAACCTTAGAAGCTCACTGGAGAATGGGAATAGTAAACCCTGCCTTAAACATGTTACTTACTTACTTACTTAGACACTCTCATACTATGTAGCATATCAGGCAGCAAGGGATCTCCAACAGCTTTGGTCTTGAGCAAGTACTTTAGCATCCTCCCATGTTTTTTTCAGGGTTTTTAAATCTTCCATGAAAGTTCTTTGCCATGTATGTCAAGGACGTCCTTATTGTCATTTAGCATTAGGAGGGGTCCAACTTACTTTATTAATATTATTTTTTAAAAGATCATGCCATCAGGCCCCATCACTCCCTGGCAAATTGAAGGGGAAGAAATGGAAGCAGTGAAAGACTTTACCTTCTTGGATCTAAAATCACTGCAGACGGTGACTGCAGCCATGAAATAAAAAGACACTTACTCCTTGGCAAACCTAAGCAACATAATAAAAATTAGATACATCGTCCTTCCAACAAAAGTCTTCATAGTCAAAGCAATGGTCTTCCCAGTAGTAATGTATGACTGTGAGAGCTAGAACATAATGAAGGCTGAGTCCAGAAGAATAGACACTTTCAAACTGTGGTGCTGGAGGAGACTCTTGAGAGTCCCCAGGACTGTAAGACCAAATCAGTCAATCCTGGAGGAAATCAACTCTGACTGCTCCTTGGAAAGATAATTTGTCCACCAAATGAGAAGAGAGGACTCAATGGAGAAGACCCTGATACAAGGAAAGAGTAACAAACTTATTGACACCTTAGGAATCCTGTTTTTCTCCATATGAAAAAATGGCCTGCCATTGGAGCCATTTCTTCATGCAACAATGTTATGTAATTTGCATAAGCCACTCCTTCAAACCACCTCCTCATTGGTAATATGGTCTCAATATCAAATCTTTAAAATTCGATGGAGACACCTCTGCTGGAAGATGTCAAGTGTCTTGTTGATACTTGCTGGTGCCTTTCAGGTCTTGCAGGCATAGATGGCTGTCAGGATCACTATGGAGGAGAACAAATGGAGTTTAATTTTCAGCGCTGTAGGTGGCAAGGACCAGAGCTTATTCATTCTCCAGAAGTCAGCTGCTGCTTTACCAAAATGGTATTTGACATCTACCTCTGCATTTCCATTTCTGCCCAATTTAGTGAACCTTTCCACTTTCTCTAGCTTCTTCTTCTTCTAGCTGCTATGACCCAAGTATAGAGTTCACATGCATGACCTTTGATCCTAAGACCAATTTTATTTGCTTCTCTGTCTAGGGTAGTTGTCACCTGTTGTAGTTGCATCTCATCTTCCATCAGTAAAGCAATGGCATCAGCAAAATCTAAGTTACAAAGACAATCTTGATCAAACCAAAGAATGGCTGTTCCAGGGTTTGCCGCTTTTGACATAACATAGCCAAGAGCCACGAAGAAGTGGAACAGAGATAGGATACAGCATTGCCTAACCCCAGTAGTAATCTCGAAAAAGTCTGTATGAGCATTCGCTGTCTTAACACAACAGCTTGATCATAGGTATAAGTCTTTAAAAATGGTAATGAAGTTTGCTTGTATTCCACATAGATGCAGTATCTGCTAAAGAGACTCTCGGTGGACACTATCAAATGCTGTCTTGAAGTCAATGAAATTAATGGCCAGCAAATGTCGATACCCAATAGACTGTTCTACAAAGTTTTTGTAAGGTGAAGATTCGCTTGCGGCAGAACCTTCCACTGTGGAAATACCTAACAGACCTCAACAATCTCATTAAGGTCATCATAGGTTGGAAGTGATTTGATGGCATGTAATGACGACAAACAATCCCATACATGAGCGCTACACCAGGGGTGTCCAAACTTTTTGGGCGTGGGCCGGTCATGTGGTTCAGGGGCCAGTCACTACGGCCCGGGGGCTGGATCCAGCCCCCAGGCTGTAGTTTGGGCACCCCTGCACTACACAAAGAACCAGGCAGTTGCAATGCCTCACTAGCAGAAGGATTTCTCACCTTTTGCAGCAGTAGCACAAAGAGTTTCCATGGCAACTCCAAGTCTCATTCATTGAATCTGGTTTCAAAAAGTAAATATATTCTCATTGCAATAGAAACATTTCTGCAATGAATCACCCCAAGCACCTGCTCTGTGTTAGTGTGAATGGCAAACACTAGTAGACACTTTAAAACCTAAAGGAGGTTTCCCATAAGCCATCTGTGTTAAGCCACTGAAGCAAGTAGCTTCCAATGAACAAATGAGATAGCATTGTGTTTAGCCTTGTAAGAAATAAGACAGTGCTTCATTTAGGCTGCACAACAGGGAGAAGTCCTCAATGCTAGGCACGCGCAAGCCTTGAGAGCAGCTCTGTGGATATTACTAATAATAATTGCATGCCATCAAGTCAATTCCAGCGTCGCAGACCCTTTTCAGGGCTTTCTAGGTACAGAGTCTTCAGAAGTGGTTTTCCATTCTCTCCATTGGGAGTGTCCTGTGACTTTGCAGCTGGCCCACAGGCTGGCTCATTTCCTTAGAGGTATAGCAGGGAATTGAACTCCCAGTCTCTGGCTCCAACTCACCGAGCTGTCCAACTAGTAAAATATGGATAGGAGTGATCCGGTAAACTTTTCACCAAAGACCCCAGAGTAAACTGAATTTTTTGGTATAGTAGCCATGTTAGTCTGTGGTTCAGGCATATCAGAAAACAAAACAAAATAAACAAAATAAAATAAAAATAAAATAAAAAACACTGTAGCAATTTAAAGAATACGATAAAAAATATAGCAGTTAGTCTTTAAAGTGGTTCAGTGTTTTTAATTTTATTTTTATTTTATTTTGTTTATTTTGTTTTGTTTTCTGATATGCCTGAGTCAACTGAACATTGATCAGATAGCAGGTGAATTTCTATTGCATGTGGAAACAGTGCTGAAATCCTGTTGGGAAGGTTCTACCTGTGAGTCATGATGATTAAATACTTCTTTTATCAATTTTGGGGTGAGTGTGACTCTCATCGTGCGTGCACTGTGCACGTCTTGAAATTTCAAAGCAGAGAAGTCTTTAATCAATTGCAATCTATCACCAATTATAATGTCATTCCCCTTGCAGAAGTAGAACTGCATAATAGAACTTGGGCATAGCAGGGATAAATGGTCACTTTTCAAACTGAGAGATGACAGCAACGTTGCCTTTCAAGGGATCTGCGTCAGTCCCAGCACTTTGAAAGTTTTTAACAAATGGCCTAGAATTAGGTGCAAGATGAACTCACCAAATTATTTGCATGACTAGAAAAGAAAAGGTCTGAGAAGATATCTAAAATGATGCCTGGAATTTTTAAGGAATAGGCAAATTCCATGTTGAGCATAATAGATACCTGTAACTGTAGTTTTGTGAATATGTGAATTCACACATATGGGCTTGTTTTCACACCACAACCTCTCAAGCCAGACCAACTGATGCTATAAATCCAATTTCTCTTTGGTTGTTGAAATCTTATCCAAAAGATAAGGAAGCTGGCAGAAAAAAGACTGGGAGGGCAAAGAACAGAACAGAAGAGAAAAGCCCCTGGCATGGCCAGGACCTAGGATTTTAACTTCATCAAGTGAGTAGAAACCTGTGAGGTTACTACACCATCCAATCTTAGCTATTTTAGCTCTTACATTTTAACTACTAACTTTTTTTATCACTCATTCTAAATTTTAATTGGCTGTTTGTCCCATTTTACTGGGCATTTGTCTCATTTTACTCAGCAATTAAATATTCTCAGATTATACTCATGGTCATCACCAGGACCCAGAAGATACTGTGAAGGCCAATAAAATACTGTACTCTCAACAGTCTATAATTTTGCATAAATTCAGACCAATTTACACAATATGACCACTCTACTTCTCCTATGCAAGGATATCTGGCAGCTGCAGCCCCAAGCACTCCCACAGTATTCGACACTCCCCAGTATTCTGGGGTGAGCCCAGAAGGGAATTGTCAACAAGTCACAACAGATATACAGCCTGAATTTTTCCCAGGCAACTGGTCCTTTGACCCTATAATTTCATTGGACGCTTCACATACAAGAAAGAATTCAGCCAGTATAAATTCTAATACCCCTAAGGTTGGACCAATAGATGGAACAGTGAAAGATCAAACACAACCACTTTCTGGAGACTGAAATGGATGTTCCCTGTGATGGGATGACAAAATTTCTACTACCACGCCATGACATCACGGACTTCATGGGTGTGGCCAATGTCATGATGTCATGACATCATGGGCAGAGCTGACGTCATTACATTGTGGGTGGGGCTGACGTCATGACGTATGATGTTGTGGGCGGGGCCTTAAAATAAAAATAAAAAATAATTTAAAAATTAAAATAAAATAAATACACACACACACACACCCTCAACCCACCCAACCACCCAACCACAACACAAACCCGTAAATAAATTAAAGAAATAAAATAAATAAATAAATAAATACAAAATTAAATAAAAATACACACACCCACTGAAAACACAAACCACCCACCCACTCCAAACACAAAACCCAGGAAAACTTATCAGAAGCAGGTAGGCAGGAAGCGCAGGTAGTCCGAGGTGATGCTGGTGATCTGGAAGCTGCTCTTCTTCTTTCCCCCACTCATGGCGGGCCGGGGGCTCTCCGGGAGAGGCTACCGGGAAGGCATTACAAGCGGCCGGGTGGCCATCGTGGGCACAGTGCCGAGCTTAGGCTAAGGGAGGTGCGAGCAGCCCCTCTGCTGACGCCCCCGGATGGGAAGGCACCCACGCCACACCCCCAGCCAACCCTAGCTCATGCCTGGCTGGCCAGCGGTCCGGCTCCTCGAGGACCAGGAACTGGGAGCTGCCGGTGGATGCAGCTAGGCCTACGGAGCGTCCTCGCGGTGGCGGCGGCTGCCGCCTAGTGCATGATCAGTCTCCAGTGTTTTGGGAGGTGGAGCGAGCAGGCAGCGGCACTCCCAGGCTGCCACCGACTAGGATCATCATGGGGACACCCTCCTTCTCCTCCTGGCCTGCCTCCGCCAGAGTAAAGGAGCTGCCCGGCCCACACCTCTTACTGCGCATGCGCAGAAACTCAATCTGACGCATGCGCAATGCATCAGATTGCGTTTCTGTGCATGCGCACTAAATTGGAGCCATTTTGGCTCCAATTTTTTTAAAAAAAAATTGGTGAGGCGTCCGGAACCGGACGCCTCAAAAAATTACTACCCTCCTGGAGAACCCTCCAGAATTGTTCCTACAGGTTCTGGGGAACCGGTTGGAACCGAGGTCATCCCATCACTGGATGTTCCCCTGCTGAGGAAGTCCGGGCTCTTCTAGAAACAGAAGAGGAATCCAAGTGTACAGCCTTCAAGGAACTGGACCTCTTTCAATACACAGAGGATCGGTCTACCAATCCAGAGGAGACATTAGATATCTCAGACGGAAATCACAAACATCCTGAGAGCTTTAATTTATTCTTTTCAAATAAAGGTTTATTAATGCTTGATGAATGGCAAGAAGACCTTCTGAATGACTTGAAATCCCAGCTGCCACTCACACCAACACCACATGAAAAGGTCAATCTGCCTATATACTCCTGGCAACAATCTACAGGAGATTCCACCACCCCCACCACCCCACACAATAGGAGAACTGTCTGCAGGTGGAAGCAGACTTAGCTAATTTCCCATGCAACCTAACCACATATAATTGGCCATTAAGAGAAGCAAAAGGCAAATGGGGTACTAAGAGGTGGCACAAACTACCATATTTGTCAACATATATGATGCGAGTAAAAGATGCACCCCACTTTTATAGACCTTTTAAAGGAAAAAATAATTTTATTTTTAAAGCCAGGAGCCACGGGGCGGGAAGGGCTGGGGGGAAGAGGGCTCCATTGGAAGCCTGGCATTGAGTGGTGGCTGGAGACAGGTGACGGTGCTTCCAAAGGAGCCCTCTTCTCCCACCAATCCCGCCCTCCTGGGTGAGGTGGCTTCAAATGGAGCCCTCTTTGGAAGCCCCATCGCCAGGCTCCAGCTGCTGCTGAATGCTAGGAGCCAAGGCGGGCAGGATTGGTGTGGGGAAGAGGGCTCCTTTGGAAGCCCCTTCACCCAACTCCTGGCAATCAGTGGCGGCTGGAGACAGGTGACGGTGCTTCCAAAGGAGCCCTCTTCTCCCACCAATCCTGCCCTCCTGGGTGAGGTGGCTTCAAATGGAGCCCTCTTTGGAAACCCAATCGCCAGGCTCCAGCTGCTGCTGAATGCTAGGACCCAAGGAGGGCAGGATTGGTGTGGGGAAGAGGGTTCCTTTGGAAGCCCCTTCACCCAACTCCTGGCAATCAGTGGCAGCTGGAGCCGGGTGAAGGGGCTTTCAAAGGAGCCCTCTTCCCCCGCTGATCCTGCCCTCCCTCAGTTCCTGACATGGCAGCTTCAAAAGGAGCTGTCTTCCATGATCACATGGAACTGGGAGGTCAGGATCGACGGGGGAAGAGGGCTACTTTGGAAGCCCCTTAGCCCAGCTCCAGTTGCCGCCAATCAATATGATAATTTTCATTACCAGCATATAAGACTCACTCTGTTTTCAGGTGTATTTTAAGTGGTGGGAGTGTCTTATATGCTGGCAAACACAGTATTTCAGGGATATTAGGTAAGGAGTGGTATTCCTTCGAATGTGTGTAGCAAGTGCCAAAATTGCTGAGGATACTTATTGTTAGCAAAAGTCCGGTACACCTTGCCTCTCACTTTTTTTGGTCTCGTGGGGTACGTACAGGTGCACTTTATAGCCTTTAGGGCCTAAAGGCTATAAACTGCACCTGTACGTACCCCACGAGACCAAGAAAAGTGAGAGGCAAGGTGTACCGGACTTTTGCTAACAATAAGTATCCTCAGCAATTTTGGCACTTGCTACACACATTCGAAGGAATACTAGTGTCCTTTAAAAGAGGTAAACATACAGGTATATCTTATTCAACGCTCAAATAAGCATAATGGTTCATGGAACTACATAGAACAATCCTTGGAATGTTCTAGAGCCAAGGCAATGCTGAGGTGTTTTCAATAGGTAGTGACTCTGCAACATAATACCCACTGCATGGCCTCATTTAGAAAACAGTTGGTATATTTAAGTTAACCTCTCTCATCTGGGCTTCCCCCCTTTGATTATTTCTAGGGGAGAGAGCTTCATCCTTAACTCATTAAACTTCAGTCTCCCACTGCTATCCTAGTCAGTTTTTCTTTTCTTATTTCATTTTGCAGCATTTCTGTTCTGACTGATTTTTCCTCCTGCTGTTCTTTTAGTGCAGCAAATCAATGCTTTGTTACTCCACAGTGTATGCTTTTACTATAATGTGTTTAAGGAAACCAAAGTATAGCCATGTCATTTATCCTAATAGCAAACAACAAATAAAGCTTGAGGGTACAGGAGGCCACTTACAGCATTGTCTTTGCATAGCACTATATAGGAACATAAAGAGGAGCATTCTGGATCACACCAAAGCCCTATCCAGTCCAATATTTGGGTCACAGAATGGTCAACTAGTTATCCACAAGTCCACAAGTTATATGAGTCTAACACAGTGGTGGGCAGCAAAAAGTTTTGCTACCACACCATGGGCGGAGCCTACATCTTGGGCAGAGCCTATGTCATGTGCAGAGCCTACATCGTGGGCAGAGCCTGCATCGTGGGCGATCTAGTCATGCCTGCCATACATCTGCAAACACAGGCAGCACTGGCTCTTTGGCTGTAAATGGAGATGAGCACTGTAAATGGATATGACTAGCTTTTGAGCAAGGGAGACCTTGAACCACTTGCAGGAACAAAACCTGATGGGGTAGGGCAGGGAGTTGGGTGCGGCCACCCAGTTTCACTACCCCCCTGCCCAGAGGCCACCCAATTTCACCATCACCCTGCCCAGAGGCCACCCAATTTTACTACCCTCCTCCCGGGGGGGGGGGGGTTTACAAACCTGTTGCTGCCCACCACTGGTGTAACAGCAGCACAATCATCATGCTTGCACCCTTACAAACTGATGTACAGAAGCACAGTGCCTTTGTATACATTTTTTCTAACATTTGAACAGTCTTAAAGACTGCAGCCTTTCCACATAAAGATGTTGCTCCAGATCCTTGATCTTTCTGATCTCTCAGGGGTGAATCAGATCTGCAATATCTTCAGGCATTGTGGCCAGAACTGTGTATCTTTTGAAACCAATTTAGCAATCAAAGGAACAGAAGCTACCCACCCCTCTTTGTATATAAAAGATTTCCCTTGCTCGAAAGCCAGTCGTATCCGACTCTAGGGATCAGTGCTCATCTCTGTTTCAAAGCCGAAGAGCCAGCCCTGTCTGCTTCTGCAGACATTTCCATGGCCATGTGGCAGGCATGACTAGACACCAGAGTGCATGGAACGCTGTTACCTTCCCACCAGAGTGGTCCCTATTTATCTACTTGCAATTTCTTGCTTTCGAACTGCTAGGTTGGCCTTTTTGTCTGAGGAAAGGGAAATATGGAAGTCTCTTTGCCCAGACTGTGCTCCTCTGAGGCAATATGGTAGGATATTCTCCCCCTCAGAAAACACGTTCAAAGATTGTCTGCCACTTCTAAACATTCTTACTTCCCCTCAGCCCAGCTGTATAGGAGTATCCGACCACTTCTGGCCTGCCTGGTAAAAGGCTCCTGAGTTGAAATACAGCTGCTTTTGAAGGAAGACAAGCAGCATGTACTGGTCATTATAGCACCTTGCTGTTTATTAGTTGGTGAGAGCTGGACCATAAGGAAGGCTTACAGAAGAATAGATGCCATTGAAATGTGGTGCTGGAGGAGAATTTTGAGAATACCCTGGACAGCAAAGAGATCAAATAAGGAAATCAACCCTGACTGATCCTTGGAAGGACAAATATTGAAGATGAAGCTAAAGGACATTGGCCACCAAACGAGAAGAGAGGACTCACTTGAGAAGGCCTTGATGCTGGGAAAGACCGAAGGCAAAAGGAGAAGGGGGCGGCAGAGGATGAGGTGGCTAGATGGCATTGTTGATGCAATGGGAGTAGAGCTGAGTGGGCTGCAGAGGATGGTGGAAGATAGGGGTGCCTGGCATGTAATGGTCTTTGGGGTCGCAAAGGGTCAGACTCGACTATGCAACTGAACAACAACAACATACCCTTTCTCGCCCTCATGGTGGGAAAGTGCTTGGCACTGAGGGAGCAATGCCAAGACTAGCCACCATCCTTTTTGCACATCACCAGTCTAGTATTTTTCTGTGGGGCCAGAAGTTTCCACCATCTATGTGGTAATAACATAAGATACTTACTGCCAGAAGTGAAGAATGTGAACAATCATTGTCACCTAGCTGTACCTGAAGAAGATTTTCAGTCTTCGTCATTGTCATTACCCTGCTCCATCACAGGAATTTGGGATTTTGGCTAGGGTGAAGTAATGCTCTCTGCATACCCTGAGTACTCAACCCCACTGAGGTGTCCCTTTCTCCTGCTGAAGATGGGGGAACATTTCCCCTCTTATAGTCCTCCAACACATTGGAGAAATGTGTCTCAGTTGTGTAGGTTTGTCCTTTGAAGACACAGTTCCTAAGGAATTGAGAAGTCTAAGACTAAGACTAAGACTAAGACTAAGACTAAGACTAAGACTAAGACTAAGACTAAGACTAAGACTAAGACTAAGACTAAGACTAAGACTAAGACTAAGACTAAGACTAAGAATAAGAATAAGAATAAGAATAAGAATAAGAATAAGAATAAGAATAAGAATAAGAAATTCCACTTATACCCTGCCCATCTGGGGATTCATCCCCGCTCTGGGCAGCTACCAACAATATATTAAAAATATCTTAAAATTCACACAATCATAAAATGACATCTTTAAATCACACTTTTTTATATAAAAAAATCTTGTTTGTGGGGTAGATCTTATAGGGAAACTTCACTTCTTGGGTCTCAAAGGAGGTTTGGGGAGGCTATCTCCAGCAGGCAATGCGAAGACATTCAATTTGACTAGGCAAAGTTTGGACCCCAAGAACACCCAGCTTGTCTTTGGCAGGCTGGACTAGGCACCTTGGGAGAGTGGTGGACAGGAAGTGACAGGGGTGCCTATTGGGGGGTGGGGGAGGAATCCCATACATTCCCATTACCTCTGCCTGCCTCGGGGGGGGGGCACCAGACTCTGGGGCGCACCGGGATGAGTCCCTGTATCCCTGTGGGCCAACACAACCACTCAGTCTACCCATGGTGGTGAGTTAAAATTAACTTGCAGGAAGCACAGAAGCGATCCTATGTCAATCACCATTCTGACATCGTCTGTCTAGAGCAGTTGTGCCCAAACTAAAGGCCGGGGGCCAGGTGTGGCCCCCAACGCCAATTCATCCGGCCCACGAAGCACTTATCGCTCCTGGAAGCGGAAGTAAAACGTGCCCGTTTTACTTCCACTTCCAGGAGTGACGAGGGCTTTGCTGGCCAGATGAATTGGCATTGGGGGCCGCATCCGGCCCCCGGGCCTTAGTGACAGGCTCTCTGAACCACATGATCAGCTCACGGCCCAAAAAGTTTGGGCACCCCTGGTCTAGAGTCTGTGTGACAAAGCTGGTTTGGCCTATGGAGCTGCTGTGCTTGCCAGCTTGGGAGTGAGTTAGAAAAGCTTTGAGTGATGATGGGGACAGGGAGAAATCACTGATGAGAGGACGGAATACTGCTCATTAGCATCACTGCCTGGCCTAATTGCCTGCTCAAGCTGAAACAATTCTGTTAGATGCTACTTTGGCTAATTAGGAAGAGGAGGAGGAGAAAAATAAACAAGGAAGGCACACTGAGTACAGCTGCCCTCTCTTGCAGAAGGCTGGAAATCTTAAGACTTAGCAATTCCAAAGCTACTCAACTAACTGGAGAGAGAGGGAGAACATTTTGGAATTACCAAGGCAGGCCTTTCATCAGATACACATACACCCTCCAGCAAGCTGTATTTATTCCAGGGAGGGTAAAATAATTAAAATATACATGTATTCTAGTTTAGTATAGCAGCATATTGAATTTATTCTGGAACTCCAATGAGCTGGAAACATTGATCTAAAGACAGCAAGGGGAAGAAAATAAATTTAAAGCCAAATAAAAGCTCATAGCTACAGCTACAGATATACAATAGCTCTATCTGTTTATCAATATCTATACACTCAAACCCCGCATAAAGAGCTCCTTACTTAAAGAGTAACTCGCTTAAAGAGCAGAATTTTCTCTGAATGTTCGCTTCGCTTAACAAATAAAACCAACCAAAAACTCGCTTGACAAATAAATCGGGGTTCACAATCCCCCCGGCCAGAAGTCACAATTGGTCGCTTACAATGGTGTTTCGCTTAAAGAGCAAACTCGCTTAAAGAGCAATCCTGTGGAACACATTATGCTCTTTAAGCAAGGCACCACTGTATATACCTTATCTCTGGGGAAGGCAGTGCTTGCGACCGACACTACCAAAATATTGCTGCCTCCCACCCTGATTAGCAGCTAGCTCAGGGTACACAACAGGCCTAGGAGCATTTAATTTTCCTCCAAAAATGAGACATGGCCAGATCTCTCTAGGTAGAACAGATGCCAAGCTAGTAATCAGCTGGGACTTCCCATATTCCAACTCTTCCAGGAATACAGATTGCAAATGCATCCATTTGCAACACTGAGAAGGGAAAGACTTAGCACCTCCTCTCTAACACTTACAGAATTAGCTTTGCATCATTTGGTGTTTTCTGCTCTACTAATTTTTGGGCCATTCCAGATTCATGGATTTTCAAACCCTTGGTTTAAAGGGCCAGCATCCTAGCACTGCAGTTCTGGAAAGGTGAAAAACAGGGCCATAGCCAGGGGCTGGCCAGGTTTGGGGGTGGCCCACCGTGAGTTAGCAGTTTGCCCACCCTGACAAAGTGTGGATTCCCATAGGAATGCATTGAAAAGAGGCTTTGTTGGGCATCCTGAAAAAAAAAACATTTGCCCACCCACATCTAGAATCCTGGCTACGGCTCTGGTGAAAAACATGTGAAAAGTACAATGACTACGGGATTTTGACCACAGGAAAAGGCAGTTTGAGACCTCTGGTTCTGTTCACCTTTATTTTCCTTTCTGTTTCTAAAACATGGCATTTCTTCAGTCTGAGAACTTAAGAATGAATGCCTGGATGCAGTGGTGGGATGTCAAAAATTTTACTACCCCACCATGATGTCATCACAGTGTGGGCAGAGCTAATGTCATGACATCGTGGGCGGAGCAAATGTCATGACATCATGACATTGTGGGTGGGGCCACAGAAAAAAATAAAAATAATAAATAATAATAATAAAATAAAATAAAAATAAGCACACACACACACACACCTCAACCCATCCACCCACCCACCCACCCACAACACAAACCCGTAAATAAATTAAATTAAATTAATAAATAAAAAATACATTAAAATACACCCACCCACCCAAACACAAATCAACCAGAGCTTTTAAACCAGAGCTTAAAGCTTATTCTGGCTAATCTTTCTCACACTAGGTCAGATGGAAGGAACTACAGAATGAACTCACCACAAGATGCATTCATTTTCGCACTATTCAACTTTTCAACAGTTAAAGAAGTTAGGTACTAAGTCTTTGCCTAACCAGTTCTCTAGGATAATATGCCTTAATGTAAACTTAAAACAGCTGTACCTCCTTAAGGGTTCTCCAATTGGAACAGCAATCGGAACAGCACAGGTGTAGCTTATTGGTGAGGTAACTCCAAGACTTCACTTAAAAACCCCAAGCCAAGCCAGGCCACCAGGCCTTTTTAGGAACTGTGGTAGTACGTCAATACAGGTATAGGTAAGGGTATTAAATACACATTCAAATACACACAGACACACCACATCCAAAGGTGAGTCACTTACTCTGGGGAGCAGGCTATAGGGAGCTTAAGGCTAGCAGCTTCTCTTCTTCCTCCCCGCTTGGGAGGACAGCAAGGAGGCCATGCATACGCACCAAGCACTGTAGGCGTGCATGCACACCAAGTGCTTGGCGCACATGCGCAGTAGGGGAACCTGTGAAAAGGTAAGCCCCGAAGGTGGTTCCCCGCAAAAGCTGCTACTGGTTCTCTGGGACATTGGGAAAAGTTACTACCGGTTCTGGTGAACTGGTGCGAACCTGTTACATCCCATCACTGCCTGGATGCCTTGATCTTCAGGTAAAATATGTCTTGGCCATAATTAAAATATAGCATAGCTATTCAAAGGAGTGTTGATAATGGAATTATTAGTCTACATCATTTCAAATTGTTCATGGGAAAATAGAAACCTTGGGTGGAAACTTTTAATGTGATTTGTCTCCTTTCTGAATGACAAGTAAAATATTTCTTAAAGCAATATTTTAAAATAACATTTCACAGCCAAGTTACACCATTGCAAATATTTTTTGACATAATTGAATTAAAGTGTTAGCATAAAAGAGTGAAGCTATTCAGCAATTTTGTGTTTGCTTTTAGTTATAAAATGGTGGTTTTCTGCTTGATATTGGATTATTCGGAGTTTAGAAATCAGATCTTACAGGTGGATGCCAAAAGGTCATAAAAGGTAAAATGGATCTCTCCGGGAAATAGAAATTTAAGGGGGGTGGGATGGAGAGGGGAAAGAAAGCTAGTTACTATGGGAACCAGAAACTTAGCAAAAACCTTCTACCCTTCCGATTGGCTTAGAGTCAACGTTGAAAAAAAGGGAGTAGTGAGTATGTATAAGTAAAACCGGCAAGCATAGAGTTAGTTGAGGAGCTAGAAATCAAGAGAAGAAGCCCAGGAGAGATTGTGGCTGAGAACCTAGGCTCTAGGGATGGAAGAAATGCTGGAAGCTACAAGACTAGAAGCTGTACTGCCAAAGGACTAATGCGAACTGGAAAAAAATTACTCTACCACTGGGGAACCTCTTAACATGGAAACTGTCCAGGCTTAGATTGATGTATTTTTATGTTATTTTATAACCCAGTGGCTTTTATGGTTAACTTCTAAAACTGTTTCAAAATTTGCTTTGTTGGAAAAATCTTGAAAACTAGATTTAAAAGATTACCATAGCAATTACTTAAAATGACAATTAACAAGGAATTTGTTAAGAGGAACATTGAGGAAAAGGTAAACAAGTCTCTGTGTCATAACGATCCATTCAAATAATTTTTTTGGCTTAACATGTTGTGTTGAGGCCTTTCTGTGTCAACTGAAGCTGGAAAATGTCAGAGTCTTACAGCTATTAGAATCCATGGCTTTAACAAGACGTGTAATTTAACACTTTGGATATGGTGTGACATCCTATACCAGTGATGGTGAACCCTGGCACTCGACGTGTTCTTGGACTTCAATTCCCAGAAGCCCAAGTCTCTGTTAACCCACACAAATGGGTTTACACACAATAAACCCATTTGTGTGGGACTCACAGAGACTCGGACTTCATGGAATTGAAATCCAAGAACACCTGCAGTGCCAAGGTTTGCCATCACGGTCCTATACTGTTGTTACTCCAGCTTCACCAATGTATTGGACCTGAATGGCTGACAGCAGCAGAGTAGTGAACCCAGGTCCCAATATTGTCTATTTAGTAGAATAAGATGGTCTATGGGATTTATGCAGCTAAATTAGGATACCCAAGCCATACAGAATGGTAAGAAACCAAGACGACTTCTAGACTGCTGCCACTCCTGCTCAATGGAGGATAATCATAGATAAGTCATTCCTCTTTATTTTCATTGTACAGAGGTCTTTGGTTACTTCTGTAATCCTGAAGAAAACAGCATACAGTAAAGTAAACCTTTTCCCCATAGTGCAGAATAGGCCACAGAACCGAGAGAGAGCAGGTGCCTTAATTCCAAGCACTTTCTTAGTATATGGCGCAGGAAAGATTAAAGCTTAGAATTTCATAAGCTACTGAACTGCATCATAAATTGTAGGCAAATATAGTGAAACGTAAGTCATATCTAAAGTTTGAAATTAGGGCAGAGTAATTCTCCATTATATTGCGGTGTTATGCACTTACTACAAAGTCATACCTTTTAAGTAATTGCATAAAGCAATATATATATAAAGCACTCTGGATGACTTCTTGTAATTTATATAAGTACCAGGTATTTCTCGTCTTTTCAGGGGCTCTCATTCCATCAGCCTAAACAGCAAGTTCTGTAGCCTAAGCTGTTGCTAGGAAACACGGGGAACACTAGACCTGTGCTTCTACAAACCTTGTCACCAACAGTGAGCAGAAATTGGCTGGAAAATGCTTTATTATTATAAAGCTACTCACCTTACAAAGCACATCACACATATTTTGGTTTTCCTGGATTTCTTTAAGTGGCACTTAAATTATTTTCCGTGTGTGTACCTTACACCCAAATCCTGCTCACTCAGTCCATAGGCACAACTGCCATGGTTGGCTTTTTCAGGGCTCATGCAAGGACAATCCATGGGCAGTTTTAGCCCTGTTAATACAACATGTTGATCTCCAGCTCGTACAATGGTAATGCAAATATCTTTAGAGTAGTGCATAAGAAATGTATCATGTTGACTACACTGTGACAGGGTGTTGGTCATTGGTTTCGATTTCTGTCTTGGTCTGACTACACAGCAGGGAAAATGTGAATAGCTATGTACATCCAAAAGTCAACTTTCTGTAATTTAATTCACTTCAGCCCGCCACACAGGAGTCAGCAGAGAGAGGGGAGGAGATTGGCACTCAAACGCCTTCTTTGTAGCTTGTTAAGGTAGTTTTGCTTTGCTCTGGCTGATTTGTGGGAGCCACGGTTCGAGCAAAGCTACCTAAAAAGTTTCTCCTCTCTGCTGATTCCTCATTCTTCTTCTCTCCCTCTGGTCTCACAAATGCTTTAGCATTAGATTAGCAAGTATTTTTAAAAAGCGAGAGTAAGAAAGCAAATGAAAGAAGAAATGCCATAGGAAGGGAAGGTAGAGCCTGGTACGAGATGTGGCTTCAAATGGTAGCCAATATTCCCGGTGTCCTACTTCTCATTGCTGCTCTAGTTGGCTGGAATGGTGACAATTAGAACTACAACCTCCTCTACATTGGCTCAAGTCCTCACACTGTCTGAACTGATACAAACCCATTTTATTCCAAAAATGCAGAAGCCCCAGTGGTGATGGGGAAACCAGATTGTTGGGGAAGAACTTCCAGATGATTTGCATTGTCTTTGATGTCATGTAGTCTTCAGAAAATAATGTGAATTGGACTTCCCACTTCCTGAGGATTTCCCACATTTGCACCTCAGCCTGTTGATGGAAAAAAAAGTAGAGAGCAGAAAAATTACATTTGCATTGACAAACTTCCAACAGAAGTGTTGGGGGATGCTTGTTAAGTAACTGGTTAGTAGCATATGAGGTAGAAAAAAGCAATAGTAGCAACACAAAGAAAACATGGAGTCTCAACACTGCTTCACACTGTTACCTGGATTTTAAGATCAAACATCACTGTTTCATTTAATTTGTTTCAATAAAGTTACAATCAGAGAAATGGCTGTACACACAGACCATGGGTATGGAATATATGGGGAGAAACCAATGCTTAATAGCTAACATATGAAATAAAATAATACAACCTCTGCAAGGGGGCTTAATTAAAAGGGGAAAATAGAACTAAATTTTATAAGGATTGATATAAAAGCCTGCCTAAGAGTGTTGGTAAAGAATATTGATTATTCCAAGCGGATCACGTACGCAAGACTCTGGCAAGGAATGCAAACTATTAAAGTCAATAGAAATGCTGATTAAGAGCTGGCTTCTCCCCTCCAAACAAGAATGTAAACTAGAACTAATTATTTCTCTTTGTCTCCGAGCCTCAAGAGTTCCCCCAGAGGTGTTGCAAAAGGTATGGACTCAGTAAAATCGGTTTCCTGGTTGCAAAGCAAAGGCGCTCCTTTTCATTCATTCACAAAAGCCAAAGATATAAAGTATCGCTCTGCAAATATTTTCCTGACCACAAGACGACACTTTGTAACAGATTTATGACCGCCTGGGAAGATCGCTTCCTCTAAAAACAATGAACTGCCTGCTGCCTTTGCCAATGCCCCTCTGTACGTGTAAATTGTCAAGCGTAATTTCGGAAATTACTTCTGTACTGTTTAATTAAGCTTTTGTACCATGTAATCAAGAAGTGTAAAGACTCATTTAATTGCCCCTGTTTTAGTAAACAGCATTTGCAACTGCCATCACTAATCCAGGATTAATTGTTGACCAGTAAACTGCATAAAAATGTTTGGGAGCAGGAGGGATGCAGCTCATTCCTAGAATAGTATGAAATGGGTTCACATGGGCATGATTTTTGCCAGAACGGTGAGGTATGGGACTTCTTTCTCATAGAATGGCCACTATGAATTAGAATTCTGTTTAATACCAATAAACCAATGTTTGTTCTGATTAGAATCATGCCTCAGTGTCAGTTTTTGGGGTTAATCATTTCTCCACCAGGAAACGGACCGAGTCCTAATTTTTCAGGTTACAACTCCTTGGTTTTCCAAACACAAACTAGCACTTTGAATGATAAAATCACTCTAGAAGCTTTTAAAGTAGTAAAAGGTATTTTACTTACAATTACCCTTTGTAGTTATAGTCAGAATGAAAAATAGGGGGAAATGGTTTCTCTAGCAAGTGGAGAAAAACACTATGCCTGTAGGTAGGTCAGAAGTCAAAGAAAGAAGAAAAGGACTATCAACAAAACAATGGAAGCAAGAAAACAAAAAGGGAAAGGGAACAGAGGTTTGCCTCAAATGCCAGAGGTGAGGAAAGAATTTTATCAAATTAATAGCAAAGGACAAACACATTTGGCTGTAAAGCCCCTTCCCACTGATACCCTGTGCTAGTGTGTGCAGTAACACATACATAACATGATGTGCATATTCCTCTGCACAGGTGAAAAAAGAAAGGTAACAGGACAGAGATCTGTGAGGAATATTTTTGGAAAATGAAAACAAGAGGTCTCAACAATAACAGATGAACCCTCTGCTTTTTCTCTGCTAAACTACCTTCTTTTAATTGGGAACCACTGTAATAATAATTATTTTGTGTCAGAAATTATTTTGGGTTGAAAGGATTTTTGTGGAAGAAACTCTGCTCAGGGAGCACCCACATGAGGCTCCTTTCATGTCCCCAAAAACTGGGGGCAGAGATTAATTTAATTTTAATTTTTAATTTTTATATTTATAAAAATATTTATTTATATATTTATATCCCGCCAAATCAGAGGATATCTGACTCAGGGCGACTAATAGTAATGCATATATATACAATATAATCAGAATACAATCCATAAACAATACTCAGTGCAGAAGAAACAATAAAATCACAGTATAATCAATAGCTAATACCCAATACAAAAATAATCTATTTGACAATGTACAATATCCAATACAGAATACCATTCCAATGTTAATCTACATCCTCTCTACCACATCCGCAATTAAGTCCAGGTGCAGCTGCGGTGAAATCCTACCCACATCCCCAGGTGGGCAAAGTCCTGCCTTTCTGGGCTGCCCTTTCAAATGCTGGCAAGGGGGCGGAGTCCCAGGAGCCAGGAGATGGAGGTGCTCCTGGCACAGCTGTTGAGGCAGCCTCCGGGCCCATCCCCAGGTGGTGCTCAGGCAGCGGGGGCAAAGTCCTGCCTTTCCGGGCTGCCTTTTCAAATGCTGGCAAGGGGGCGGAATCCGTCATCCAGTACCTGGGTCTCGAACTGCTGACTTGCCAGCCTTCCAGCTATCAAGGCGAGCTTCTTAACCACTATTTCTTCCACAGTTAATCAAATGCAATCAAATTATATTATGCAGAATTATCCTATTTCAGTGATGGTGAACCTTTTAGATACTGAGTGCCCAAACTGCAACCCAAAACCCACTTATTTACTTCAAAGTGCCAATACGACAACAGGAGAGGAAGGAAGCATTCCCTTTGGGTTGCTAGGCAAAGGGGTGGGCTGAAATCTATACTGGGGGAGGGAGGAAGCGCTCCCATTGGGCTGCTAGGCAGAGCAAACTCTGTGCTGGGGTCATGGCATGGGTGCCCACAGAGAGGGCTTCGAGTGCCACCTCTGGCACGCATGCCATAGGTTCGCCACAACTGTCCTATTTTATTTCTCTATGTATTTCTTTAAAACGTTAGATAAAATAAGGAGGCCAAAGTAAAATAAAGAAACCCTTAGCTTTTACAGGCATTGAACCTGCAGTGAACCCATGCGCTATTTAGCAGTGCACTCTATCCAGCTAAGCAACAAACAGTTTGTCATCCCTCTCCCAATTACTGCCTAGCTGAGACAGCTAAACCAATTCTCTATGTTGAGAGAACGCGCATCTGAAAGCACCAAATGTTGGCAGCAGGTGTTTGATTTCGGTACGTGTAGGTGCTAGGCATTAGTGAGAAAAGAAAATGGCTGAGAATGGAACCTTCATGTCCTTTGAATGGGTGGTGCTACATGGGTGCTGGAAAGCAAGACTAAAAAGAGTTGTTAGCACATAGTTTTGACAGACGCACCAAGTGTTGTCCTTAGATTTATTAAATAGGAGGAACCTTAATAAATAGGGATTTATTAAATAAGAGGAACCTTTGCCTGTCATCTGAGATACAGTATGAGGAAGTGGGGAGAGACTTTGATTGTAACAAAAACCTTCAATGCATATTCTGGGAGATGCTGTGATTCAACAAACAACCATAATTTTTATCACAAAAGAGGAAGGAAATGTCCCAGAGTTGCATGGAAAATATGTAATGTGCTTTGCCTACTGCAATATTTATAGGGTTTTTTCCAGGATATTTGTTTCCTCTTTCCTTTTCTTGTATGTTATGTATATATGAATTCAAATTTGGTTTCACAGTGAAAGAAGGTTAACTCCTTCACTTCATAACATCCTTCTAAATATAGAGTTGCTGAAATCCTTTTGTGTAATTAGGCAAGCTATGTCACTTTTAGACATGAATTGCTGTAAATTTAAAAAGCTCCATAGGTATCAACTATTGCATATTGAAAAGCTCCATAGGTATCAACTACGTATTGCATATTGAGTCTCATGATTCGTCATGCAACAAATAATATCTACAAAGATTTCACAGTTTAGGATTGTTTGCATATAAAAGTTAACATCATATGAGCAACTATGCAATAGGATTTCAGCCAATGTCTATTGGTCCAAATGATGGTCCAACAGTGGAACGAGGCCATGGCATAGGGTCAATCATGACAACATGTCAATTGTGGCTTTTTGTATAGCAATGGGGAAATATAATTGCTAATGCTAATTTTGTATTGGAACAATATTTGCAGTGTTCATATGTGCACATGTTTTCAAATCATTTACCTATTCCTCTGTGTCATGGGAGAAAAGGAAGAAGTGATAAATTGTTTAAAAAATTTCCCCTGCCAGTGACATCATCACCCTTTTGCAAGCATAATGGGCAAGAGGAGTTCAGCTGCAGGATGCCAAAAAGGGCTTTTAAAGAGCACATTGATAATAACATCTTTATCTATCAGGAGCTAGAAAATAAGTAGAGAGGCAGTTTGTCTAATACAATAGTTCCCAAGCTTGGGTCCCCAGATGTTCTTGAACTAAATCACTTTCTGTAGCTAGTGTAGTTCACACACAAATAGATCACCCACACTGGCGCCAAACCAACTCTGCCGCTTTCGGTCACTTTGAAGGAGAATGCCGCACACGAAGAAGCTAAGCAACAAACACGAAAGCTTTGTCAAACTCAACCACGCCCTCCGCCATCTATTCAGTGCACAGTGTGTGGCCAATTTTCATGCCAGAATTGGTTTATGGAGTCACCAGAGACACATTCATCAACTGAGAAAATGACTTTCAGGGGGGAAATGCACTCTCAGATATGAGTAGCAGCTGACAACGACGAGTGGGTGGTGGTATCAGAAGTAGTAGCAACACTGAGAAATATGCAATAGGCTTAAAATGGACAACGAAGAAACCCTTTCCTATACTTTGAGTATAATTCTTTAATTAGTTCCCTAACTGAAACAACACTATTCTAAATGTACCATGCTAGGCAAATGCATTGCTGTTTCACTATATCACTTACTTTATCTAACAAAAAAGGAAACTTGTCTTGGCCTACTGAATGAAGGGTGCCACAACTGCCTTTTTATTCGCTAGTAAACTGGGTGAACGTTACTTATGAGTAACCAGCTTAAGCTTACTTGCAAGTAAGCTGAAAAGTGGCAAAGTAGCCTCCTGGCTGTCATTATATGTCCAATTGGCAGACTACGCTGACTTCCTTCATAGAAATGTTCTTGCAAGTAGGTGCAGAGAAAGAGTGAGCAGGTAGAGAAAATTCCAAAAAGAAAAAGGCAGAAACATAAGAAACACAATTTATCTTAAGCTTCACCACTTTTACCTTCAGAATGACATAAATCTTGCTTCAAGCAAATGAAAAGGTTTCTTAGGAATAATTCCACCAGAGAACCTAAGGAGGGTGGAAGGAGAAACATCACCAAATACGTCCTCTACAGCAGGAGTCCCAAACCTTTCCCGCACCGCAGATCAGCTTCATGCCAAACAACTTTTCCACAGACTGGCAAGGGGGGTGTTTACCAGATGGCATAAGCACACAACAAAATATGACAAAGTGCACACTGTGCACAGGTGGGGGAAGGAACCATGCTACAGCACAAAAATAAGGAGAAGGGGCCAAGCCACCCACCAGCCACACTGCCTGAGTCGGGCAGTAAGGCATCATACTGCACACAGGCAGGTGGTGGAGCCCCATCACAGTTAAGCAACATGGAGAAGGGGCCCAGCCACCTGCCCATCCGCTGTGTCTGAAGCCCCTGCCCCACCCGCCAGGCAGACCTGGTGAAGCATGCTGAGGGCAGAAGCCAGCCACCGGAGCTCCCAGCACCACCAACTCCCCAAGGACAGCCTGTGGCCCGGCATCGGTCTGTGGCCTGGTGGTTGGGGACTCCCACTCTACAGAAGGGAGAAGAGGGCAGGATGATGAGAACAGATCAAAGCAATCCAAACACCAGTGTGTGGACCCTTGTCATGAAAGAATAAACTTTTCCAGTGTGTATCACGTTACAAAAAAGAAGCTTTTCAGCACAAAACAGCTCCAGATTCCCCTGTGTAGACAAGGCCCTTACTTAAAACAAACCAGATCACTTGAAAGTCATCTGAGAGTCCTTGAACACAAATAAGGTCATTGAGGATCCTAAATCCTCAGAAATAATTGATGAAAATTGAGACATTACTGGAAAATTTAGCAAGGTGTCCGGATAGATCAGGTGGGTTAAAAGAAACATTTCTAGTTAACTCAAGAAGAAATTAGTAATATTCTACAATCTAAAGAATTTGTAATTAGAAATACATAAATTTAACAAGTATTTGAGGATTACATTCTTATAATAAACTAAGGAGATAAATAAGCTTAATTATGGAAAACTGAAAGTGGGGGAAAATCAACCTGAATTAAATGTGTGATTGAAATTAAAGCATCCTGGTTGAGATGGGTTGTAGGTGTTAGAATGACATTTGTTCTACAATTAATTTTTTTTTTGTTACAAAATATCCCTGGTAGTACCTCAGAACTCAATATGAAAGAGTATAATTCTTATATTAGTATGTTAATTTGGGGAAAGAAAGGGGTTACTTAATTTTCAGAACTAAAAGAAAAGGTGAATTGGAATTACCAGATATTAACATATTTCTAAGATAATTCTTTAATTTGGATAAGAGCATGGTTTGAAGTAGACAGAGAGGGTAAATACTGTAGTAAAGAACCAGAAAATTCATTGTTGTGCTAAGATTCTAAAACTAGAATAAAACATTCAGAGGAAATAGATTATGAAAACTTTGGATGTCCCAAAAATAGTTAGGTTTCTCTGTTTGAAAACTTTGGATGTCTCAAAAATAGCTAGGTTTCTCTGTTCTTTTTGAGCTTCAATTTAATGAAGGTAGGTTAAATGGGAATACAACGGAGTCAGAATAAATTTTAGTGAACTGACCAAAGGACTCATTATGTGAATTTATTGAAAGACCAGCCAGGTTACATTACTAGATAGAATGAGAATCTTCAAGCAAATGTATTTTCAATATCAAAGTTATGAGTTAGTTTGGAGATTTGCTCGTGGAAAGGAGTAATTTAATTCAGTTTATTTTTTAAATTAATGTGATTGACTAATGTGTGCATTTCTTTCCATTAGTATTTCTCCATTATTCAGTAAATTTCAGTATTATCTTGGTGTTATTTATCCAGAATTCAGGTAATATTGGTACAGTATTATCGTGTTGCTCCTTCTTAAGTTAGAGAGGTTCAGGTGCAAAGTTGGTAGAGGACAGTAACTTCCAAATAGGACAGTCCAGCAAAATCAACCCATTGCATCCAACTGGAGGAGATAAATGCAAGCAGCCACAAAACACCTCTGGGAACAACATTCCAGTACCCATTGTGATCTGAAAATCAATATACACTCAAACCCCGCATAAAGAGCTCCTTGCTTAAAGAGTAACTCGCTTAAAGAGCAGCATTTTCTCTGAATGTTCGCTTCGCTTAACAAATAAAACCAACCAAAAACTCGCTTAACAACTAAATCGGGGTTTGCAATGCTCCCCACCAGAAGTCACAACTGGTCACTTACAATGGTGTTTCACTTAAAGAGCAAACTCGCTTTAAGAGCAATCCCGTGGAACGCATTATGCTCTTTAAGCAAGGTACCAGTGTAGTAAAAAATATCCTGGAATGGCAAAATCAGAGTAGGATACTCATAAATGAAATGTGCTTGCCTGTTCTGACTCAGTAGAACTAATGCAAATAGCCACAAACCACTAAAAGGAACAACATTCTAATACCTGTTCCTGGCAGAAGACCAATTTTTGCAAAAAAAGAAAAGCCAGCCAAGAACAACAACTTTGAAGTAGGATCGCTTAGTAAAAAATTATATATTGTAAGAGACATATAAAAGAAAGCAAAACATCTTAAAAGCACAGAGCAACAGTGTAATGTCTTATCAATTTTCACTTCATCGGGCTAAGGAGCCAAGGTGATGGGAAAGTTGGCAGAACACATATAGTCATAACCTGTGTTTCTATGTGTGGACTCTGAGTCCTCAGGAAGATCAGTGGGTTGATGCATTATGACTCCCATTTAGATTTACGTGAAAGGGTCACTTCCATTAGCTTGGAAGATACTGTTAACGGACCCTTTTGAAAATATGAGGCCCAAAACAGATCGTGGGATTTGGTTCCTGGGGCTATGTTGTGGCCAGTTTCAATTGTCCCCTCTCCTGCAGTGGGATGAGTGAACGTTGGTATCTTGTCCTGCTCTGAAATTGCTCTTTTGTATAATTTTAGTCTCCTGCCTGCAATGAGTATTGGAATGTGCTTCCTGATGATGGTTTGTAGCTTGTTACATCATTGCCCTTTCATCTGCCACTACTGGTAAATATCACTGTTCTGACCATTTATTTTTATTTTATTTTATTTTCAATCTGGATTTTCTGACTGGATTGGGTACTGGCATAGGCATCTCTCTCATCTGCTTGCTTACATGTCATGAATTAGGTTGAGATATCCTGTTCAGAGTTCTCTTCTGGCAAATTTAGGGGCAGTAAAGGATTAATGAAAAAGTAATATTCCTTGTTTAAGAAATCTAAAGTATTGTTCCAAGGTTTGCCCATCACATCCCACTATTTTTTGTTCATTGGAGCTGGGAATGTGGTGCTTATGCAAAGCTAACTCATCAATTCAGTATAGAAAAAGCTAAGTATAAATGTAGCTGTTCTGATGTAATTGCATCTCATATGCCAGAAATAATGCTGACCAAGCCAAATATCCTCCAGTATTGGGGGGAAATTGGGGGACATATCCATTCTGAACGCGTTCTTAATTTATATAAGAGCAATAAGTGTAGAGGTTATTTTATGTATAATTTTACATTAATTGTAAATGCAACCTCAAGCTTCTGTTTGCTTGTGTCTGCATAGTTTTTGCATTGCCTTTGCTTCTCGTGCTGTAACTTATCAGTTTTAAGGAAGTCAATCTTTTAAAAATGCATAACTCAGTTAATTCTTCACTGAAAGCCTAGGACTCAAATACTTCTTGCTTTGTTGTTGTGCAATTACAAATTTTAGGCATGAGATTCAAATCACTTAAGTCAGACGTAGTTCCAAGGGGATGAACGGAGGATTTTTAGATTAATCTTCTCAGTAACAGGCCATGGGCTGTCCCGAACCGGGCCACGGGGGTAGCTGGCTTTGGGAGACCTAATGGCAGCCTTCTGCCCTCAACATGCTCCACCGGGTCTGCCCAGCGATCAGAACAAGAGCATGGGCTTCAGACACAGCAGATAGACAGGTGATCGGGCTCCTCCTCCACGTTGCTTAACTACAGTGGGGCTCCACCCTTGCCTGTGTCCAGTGTGATATCTCACTTTATCGTATTTTATTATGCACTTGCACCATCCAATCCTACCACCAGTGATTTAATCTTTTAACTGTAACTTTGAAGTTTTAGGTAATGGTTTTGGTTTCCATTATGTTATGTTTTTATTATGTGTAAACCGTCCTGAATCGCTCCGGTGAGGAGGGTGGTATATAAATGTGAATAAATAAATAAATAAATAAATAAATAAATAAATAAATAAATAAATAAATAAATAAATAAAGTGCCAAAGCAGAACTACATTTGAATATTAAGATGACAAAAATCAAGACTACAGAAGAACTACACTACTTTAATGTTATCAATAAACAAACTGAAATTGTTAGAGATTTTGTATACAGTTGTACCTCGCTTTAAGAGCATAATGCATTCCACAGGATTGCTCTTTAAGCGAGTTTGCTCTTGAAGCGAAACACCATTGTAAGTGACCAATTGTGACTTCTGGTGGGGGGAATTGTGAACCCCGATTTATTTGTTAAGTGGGTTTTTGGTTGGTTTTAGTTGTTAAGCGAGGCGACCATTCAGAGAAAATTCTGCTCTTTAAGCAAGTTACTCTCTAAGCGAGGTGCTCTTTATGCGAGGTTTTACTGTACCTTGGTTCAATCTTCATTCCAAATGGAGATATCAGCCAAGAAATTAGAAGACTGAGACTTAGAAGGGGAGCAATGAAGGAACGAGAAAAGATGATCAAGTGTAAAGAGTGTCACTGGAGACCAAGACCAAAATAATCCACACTCTTGTATTTCCAATCTATATGTATGGGTTTAGACAGTGGTGGGTTGTCAAAATTCCCACTACCCCACCGTGACGTCATGGATGTCGTGGGTGTACCCAACATCATGACATCATGATGTCATGACATTGTGGGCGGAGCAAATTTTTTTTAAAAAAATTAAAAATGTGCATGCATCAAAGCTTCGTTTGACACATGTGCAGTTCTTTTTTTAGTGTGCATGCGTCAAACCTCTGCCCAAAATGGCTGCCTAAAAATACATTTTTGAAGGGGGCCAGAGAGGCGACCAAACCAGTCACCCGGGGGTTTACCACCACACACACCCCTCCTGATGGGGTGCTACCAGTTTGGGCGAACCGTTCCAAACCGGTAACATCCCATCACTGCATTTAGACAATAAAGAAAGTTGAGAGGGTGAGGGGAATTAATTTGAAACATGGTGCTGGAACAGAACATTGTGCATACCCTGGAATGCCAGAAAGACAAGCAAATGGGTCCTAGAGCAAGTGAAACTTAAACTATCTCTAGAGGTATAAATGATGAAATTGAGACTGTCCTACCTTGAGCATATCATGAGAAGGGTAAGAGATTAGTACAGTACTAAAAAGACTTGTAAAAAGGAAATAGGGGGAACATTTTATGTACAGTAGAAGACCATTTATAGAACATTAAACAATACAGTACAGTCAAACCTCACATAAAGAGCATCTCGCTTAAAGAGTAACTCGCTTAAAGAGCAGAATTTTCTCTGAATGTTCGCTTCGCTTAACAAATAAAACCAACCAAAAACTCGCTTAACAAATAAATCGGGGTTCGCAATCCCCCCCCACACACACAATTGGTCACTTACAATGGTGTTTCACTTAAAGAGCAAACTCGCTTAAAGAGCAATCCTGTGGAACACATTGTGCTCTTTAAGCGAGGTACAACTGTACATGAAATTCTACATTTGATATCACTTCAAAAAACAAGACAACAATTAACACAGCCACTGTCACAGTTTTACATTATTACATTATTGATTTTTTTTTGAATAGTAGCAGTGTTAGTCTGTGTTTCAGGCATATCAGAGAATAAACAAAATAAAATAAAGACAAAAATGCTGTAGCACTTTAAAGGCTGTTATATTTTAATGTGAGCTTTTGTGGATCAAGTCCACTTCATCAATCATGGGAGTGAGATTTCATGGCATCAATTTATATACATCTGATATAGAGGCACAGAGTGATTGGTCAGCATGACAGACAATTATGCAAATCAATATGGCTTTTTACAACTGGTAGTAGCAGAGACTTAGAAGGGCAGCAATGAAGGAGTGAGAAAATATGTTTTATATTATTTATCTAGAAGCAATAGAGAAACTCGAAACTACATCATTAAAACCATACACCACTTCTTCTTTGCTTCCATTTATACCCCTTCAAGTGTTGAGTGGTGGGGGACACACAATACACACTGTTCTTATATTGCTCAGTGTAGTTTGTCTTAAAGTCAAACATGGGAAACTGACCCTGGCATTACTATTGCCCCAGAACAATGGGACGTGGTCTAGAAATTTTCAGTCTTAAATATGATCTCCTAATGAGGGAGAGCAGACTAAAAGTATTCCACGGGCAGTATCTTACTCCAGTAGAATTTAGCTGGAGTTGGTACTAAATCTTGGCAAGGCTGAGAAACTGTGGAAATGTATTATAATAGTGGTAGAACTGTGTAGCATAAAACAGTTTTAGTACCAAATCTTTGTACTATTTAAGGAACCTACTGGGAAGACATAATGCATAGTTTGGAACTGTGTTTATTGTCTTTGTTTATTAACACTAATGCACATTTACGTGATAGAAAACTTTCACTTTCCCAACAGCCAGAATTGAAATTGCTGCTAAATGGAAAGAAGACAAGGGACTCCGCGCTTAATAACTGGTGGTACAGAGTTTGGCAAAATGCTTTGATGTGTTAATCTGTGGGGGAGTATTTCAGCTGAATTTGATTAGGGGATTATTGGCCCCTTTTTTCTAGTTCATATTTTATCCAGGAGGTCATGTTGAATTTGTTATTATAGCAGAGCAAAACTATTTTCTACAAGGAAATTCTAAAAAGGAGGCACCCCAAGCAAAAAAACTGAAACTTTGACGCTGGATTTCAGATCAGCACCAAACATGTCACAGATATATCAGACAATCTGATTTGCTCTACGCCAAATTTGAGGAACTTTGGGTAATGGTTTTATTGAGTTATTTTTTAAAAAAAAGCAGAACTTTCACCCCTGGTGCACAAACAAGCAACCGTTTTTTGTTCCCAGATTTAAAATAGATCATATAATTTCAAAAGCCATATCATGCTTATCTTGAAAAAGAACAGTTGGTCCCGCCTGCTTTTTGTTTGTTTCTTTGTTTAGAAGGAATCAATGCTGCAGGTCCTGAAATACGGATCCTTTGAAAAGGCCTCTCAAAAGGGTAAAACAGTGGCTGTTGTAGACTGCAGAATACAGGCTTATGGGTACAACGTTCAGAAGTACAGTAATACCTTGCATAACGAATTTAATTCATTCTGCGAGGCTGCTCGCTATGCAAGTTTTTCGCTATGTGAGTCAGATTCGCATAGCAAAAATTCCTATGGAAAAACTCGCAATGCGAGTTTTCTATGGGGAAAGTACGACTCACATAGCGAAAATATTTGTTATGCGGGTCGGATCGATTTTTGAAAAACCAGCTCGTTATGCGAGTTTTTCATAAAACGAAACGCTCGCTAAGCGAGGTGTGATTGCATATTATATATCAGGGGCTCTCAACCTATGCCCCGTGGACTGTATCTGGCCCATGGCACCAACTCATCTGGCCCGTTACCTCACTCTAGCTTCCACTTCAGCTGCCGCCTCAATCCTTGTCTCCTCTGCTTGGCTTGGCATCTCTCTAACGGTGCTCCTTAGCAGGGCAGATGTTATAAGGTTTATAACATCCGCCCTGCTACAGATCTTAATGAACTAGTGAAGTAAAGATGTGGCTAAGTGCAACACATACAACAGGGAAACAGACACAGCCTTTAACCTCTCAGGTAAGCTGAGAGAAAAATAGAGAAGTGGGTGCTCAATCAAGTCGAGCCTGAATTCTCATTAGAGCAAAAATAAATTAGAGCTATCTTAACATGGTGGTACATTTTTCCTGCTTTGGGGGGGTGGGGGGGAGGTGCATTCTCGGATATGAGTTGCAGACGACAATTTCATTAAGTCCAAAACATCTCTTCAAAATATTTTAGGACAGAGGGACTCTAGCCACATCCCATCTGTCCTTGCTTCTCTCCTCTCCCAGACAACCATCGTGCAGATCAGGTGATAATCTTCCAAGATCCTCTGTCACTGGGTAATTCTACATGAGAGAAATTGCTATTGGAAATTGTGTGTAATGTATGTACACTAGTACCTTGGATAACGTTATGACTTGGTTCCACAAGTCATAACGTTAACCGGTTTTTAACGTTGTGCGATGCATTGATCGCACAACGTTAAAAAAATCTCTGTTCCCTTTCCAAAGAAGAAAGGGAACAGGGGGCTGATCTGGTTTGCATAGCAAGCTGGAGGGGGGGTTCTGAAAAGAAGGGACCCAAGCCTCTCTTGGGTCCCTTCTTTTTAGAAACCTCCGTCTGGCTTGCTAAAGTGCTTAGCAATCCAGGCAGGAGGGACTTCCTAAGAGAAGCTTGTATCTCTTATCCCAGCCTTTCTTAAGAAGATCCCCCCTCCCGCCTCGATAGCTAAGACCCTTACCAAGCCAGGCGGGGTGGAGGGGTTCTAAAAAGAAGGTAGGAATTTTTTTCCTACCTTCTTTTTAGAAACCTCTGTCTGGCTTGGTAAAGGGCTTAGTGATCCGGGGGGGGGGTTTCCTAAGAGAGGCTTGGTTCCCTTATCCCAGCCTCTCTTAAGAAGACTCCCCCCATGCCTGGATAGCTAAGACCCTTACCAAGCCAGGCGGGGGGGGAACGGTTCTAAAAAGAAGGTAGGAATTTTTTTCCTACCTTCTTTTTAGAAACCTCTGTCTGGCTTGGTAAAGGGCTTAGTGATCGGGGGGGGGGGGTTTCCTAAGAGAGGCTTGGTTCCCTTATCCCAGCCTCTCTTAAGAAGACTCCCCCCATGCCTGGATAGCTAAGACCCTTACCAAGCCAGGCGGGGGGAACGGTTCTAAAAAGAAGGTAGGAATTTTTTTCCTACCTTCTTTTTAGAAAACTCTGTCTGGCTTGGTAAAGGGCTTAGTGATCCGGGGGGGGGGGCTTCCTAAGAGAGGATTGGGTCCCTTATTCCAGCCTCTCTTAAGGAGACCCCCCTGGATAGCTAAGCCCCTTACCTAGCCAGGAGGGGGAGGGATCCACAGCTGCAGGGTGGCTGAGGAAGTAGACGGGGACTCCCCATCAGCTTCCCTAGCCACCCGCTCCTGCCTCCGCAGCTGTAGGGTGGCTGGGGAAGCCGACAGGGGAGGCCCCCGTCAGTTTTCCAGCCACCCCACCCCTGCCTCCGCAGCTGCAGGGTGGCTGGGAAGCTGAACGGAGAACCCCATTCAGCTTTCCAGCCACCATGCTGCTACAAACAACTGCATCGGATAACGCTAGCAGATCATTATTTTCTTTAGAAATTTTGTATTGTTACCTGATTTTAGCGTTATCCAATGCGGTCGTTATCCGAGGTATTACTGTATACTTACAAACTTCCATTTTAAAAAGCCAGGAAATCCAATTCTTGGGAGTAGGGGGGGGGACCTCCAGTTTACAAATGTGGGATAATGTGCTTCTGTATCCATCATTCAAAATACCAGGAAATGGCCTGATATTACTGATAATATCATGTTGCCAGCAGAAAAAAGGGTGCCAAGCTATATGTAACAAAGAATAGTTGGGAAGGTGACAACACCAAAGGCAGAAGTCAAGATGGTGGAAGTTCACAAAGAGAAGACTGCCATTTTACATTTACTACTGTCTAGACCAGGGATGCCTAAACTGGTCACGTTGTTCAGGGAGCTGGTCACTATGGCCTGGGGGCCAAATCCGGAGCCCCAACACCAATTCATCCGGCCCACAAAGCCCTTGTCACTCTGTATGGGCATGTTTTACTTCTCCTTCCAGAAGCGACAAGGGCTTCAGGGCTGGATGAATTGGTGTCAGGGGCCACATCCAGCTCCCAGCCTGTAGTTTGGACATCCCTGATCTACACAAAGACACTGATCAAGGGAAAATCCCATAAACTGACTCCTTTTTTCACCACTCATCCCTCAAACATAAAGCAAAGTACAGTAATACCTCAGATAACGTTTACCTCGGATAACACTGAAATCGCATAACGTTAAGTAATCTGGGGAGGAGAATTGGATCGACTAACGTTAAGGTCCTATGGGATGGATCAGATAACAACCGCTAAAGCCTGTGCAGTTACAATGTATCTCTATGGAGTTTTAACGTTATCCGATCCATCCCATAGGATTTTAACATGGAAGATAACACTAAAAATCGGATAACACCAAGACTTGTGGAACCAAGTCTTCGCATTATCCGAGGTATTACTGTAAATGAATATCTGCCCAAATTCCCATTAAGTAACAAATACATAGCTGCCTATTTAAAAGCCTGGCTTAGATTTGGGAGTTCATCTATGAAGTAAAAAAAGGACAGAATAACAGTGGTTAAACTGCTGTCCTGCAAACAAAAGGTTGTGAGTTCAATCGTGAACAGGCCTCAAAGTTGGCTCAGCCTTCCAATGTTGGGGGCAAAATGCTAATTAACTTGTGAACTGCCCAAGAGAGTGCACTAAGCACTATGGGGCAGTATATACGTGTGATTGCTTTGCTTTGTGATCCGAGGCACTTCACCTTCATTCTTGTAAGGCTCGTAGTATAGCAGAATACAATTAAAAATCTTAATTATTTAAATAACCCCATTTCTGCTTAAAACAATTGCATTTTAGGTAATATGTACCTTAGGAATAATTAACTTAATGTATTAACCATTTCCCACTAACCTTCCTGTTTTCAGTCTTCTAAAAATGGGGTGGTGGTGCAGATAGATGAATGCACAGTTGACAATTCAATGAAAGAAAACTATAAAAATATGCTTATAGTGTTCTAATGGCCCCAACACAAGAACTGTAGAGTTTCATCAGGACTATTCTGTCTAATCTCCTGTCTCTTTTAATAGCCTATGAGCTATTCTGAGTCCCATTGCTGAGGGAAAGGTAGCACAGATGTGTGGTAAATAAATAAATAAATGGTCTTTGTTTTTAGTGTGGGTTTTTAAAAGGAAATATAAGAGTTTGTTTCTTTGTTTAGAAGAGTTTGTTTCTTTGTTTATAATGTGTATGCATTATAATTACTGGTAGCAATAAAAAAAGACAAAGGGCAAAACCCTCCAAACGAAGCTCTAATAAAACTTATTTTAAAACATATACAAACACATACAGTATTGTCAAGACCTCCAAACTAAACCATCACCATCTTTCAACACACTGACAGTTAGGCATGTATAGGTAATGGCAGTGGTGGGCTCTGAAAATTTTTACTAACACACTGTAGGTGGAGGCGATGTCATGGGTGGAGCCAACATCATGACATCATGGGCGGAGCCAACGGCATGACGTTGTGGGCAGAGCCAAAGTAAAAAAATTAAATAAATAAATAAAAATACACATTAAAATACAATGCCCGCAGACACGAGCATGCCAGCTGGTTGTTTTGGAATGCAGCGGGGAGTCCCCCATCCACGTTACAAAATGCCCAGCTGACAGGTGGCTCGACTACAGGGTGTTTTGGAACACGGATGGGGGGCTCCCCGCTGCATTCCAAAACATACTGCAGACGCATGGCACACACACCATCAGCGGGGTTTTTTGGAAGGGTACAGGAAAGGTCTCAACACCCTTCCAAAACGCCCTGCTGCTGTGCCCCACACGTCAGCGGGGTGTTTGCGTGCGTCAGCAGGGGGGAGGTTTCAGTGTGCATGCGTCCGGAAGGCGGCCAGAGAGGGGAGCAAACCGGTCGCCCGGGGGTTTATTCCTCTCCCCCCCCCCCCGGTGATTCCCTCCAGATTGCTGCTACCGGTTCAGCCAAACCGGTCTGAACCAGGAGCAGCCCACCACTGGGTAACGGATTACCTGTTTTAGAGTACAGTAAAACCTCATATAACACTAAAACCTGGTTCCACAAGTCTTGGTGTTATATGATTTTTAGTGTTATCTGATGCATGTTAAAATCCTATGGGATCCATAGAGATACATTGTAACCACACCGGCTTTAGCGGTTGTTATCTGAAGCATCCCATAGGATCTTAATGTTATCTGATGCAATTCTTCCCCCCAGATTCCTTAATGTTATGCGATTTTAGTGTTATTCGATACTAATGTTATATGAGGTATTACTGTATATCATAAAGTTGTAGTCACCATGTAAAAGGAGATATAAACTATGACTACTTGAGCCATTTCCTTCTCCAACTTCTATTTAATTCTATTTATTTATTTTTTTTAAAAAAGGACAGAATCTGATCGAGATTGGTACTGCATCATGAGCCAGGGGTTTTAGGAAGATTATGGGTTTAGGATTGTTACTGTTTTGCTTTGACTACTTTGTCAATGAAACTCTAATGCCATTCTTGTATGTTTTATTACTTCCCTCTATTATTTTCTGACTATGTATTTCCTAAATGCTAATGTTATTTTGTATTTCTTCATAATGCATTTTCAATATGAAGATGATGTCTTCAGGTACTGCATACAATACAGAGGGTGCCAAAATGGATACACATTTTAAGAGATGTTATCTATGTCTTACTTCTCAAAGTTGAATTGAATTATGGTAGCAATGTGTAGTATGACATTTGCTCAAATGAATTAATGCTAGCATCGCCATGCAACAGGCAGGGCAGGCAAAGAAAATGGGGGGGGGGAGCATAGTTGTCATTTGACAACAACAAAAGTGACACATATAAGAAATCGAAGAATTGCAGGATTAGCGTTCACTTTTAGCTCCTCTCTTAGGTTTTTGTGGAACCATATTGGTCCATTTTGCTGTCTTCCACATCTCTTTCTTTTTGGAATCGTCTGGAGTTGTGCCATTAGAATCTCAATTTTTAGATGAAATTATTGAAATGGAAGCCATGTTAATCAGTGTTTCAAGCATATCAGAGAGTAAACAAAACAAAAAGACAAAAAAAGTTGTGGCACTTTAAAGACTAACTGCTGTATTTTAATGTTAGCTTTCATGGATCAAGTCCACTTAGTCAGAGTGAGGCTTCATGGCATCAATTTATACATATCAAGTACAAAGGTACAGAATGTGGGTTGTTGGGTGTTTTTTTGTTTGTTTATTTGTTTGTTTTACAATACAAGATTAGTTGTGAAGCTTCGCCCTTTTGATTTGCAAGTGGCTAGTAGAAGAATCCAAGACAAACATTGTGGCATTACACATTTGCTAATGAGTTTGCCCTTCAGACCTAGCATCTATTGCAGTGATGCCCAAACTAATGCCCGGGGGCCGGGTGTGGCCCCCAATGTCAATTCATCCAGCCCGCAAAGCCCTCGTCACTCCTGGAAGCAGAAGTAAAACGCACCTGTATGGGTGCGTTTTACTTCCACTTCCAGGAGCAATGAGGGTTTCGTGGGCCGGATGAATTGGTGTTGGTAGCCGTACCCGGCCCCCAGGCCTTAGTGACCAGCTCCCTGAACCACATGATTGGCCCACGGCCCAAAAAGTTTGAGCACCCATGATCTATTGTGTGAATGGTCCATTTTTTAGAAACTCCTATGTTCCATGCACTCCAGTGTCTAGGCTTGCCAGCCACGTGTCCACATGAGCACTGAACCCTAGAGTTGGATACGACTGGCTTTTGAGCAAGGGTGATCTTTACATTTACTTTACCCACTCTTAGCTCCTGCCAACCTATCAGTTCAAAAGAATGGCATTGCAAGTAGATAAATAGGGACCACTTCAGTGGGAAGGTAAACAGTGTTCCGTGCACCCAGGTGTTGAGGCATGCCTGACACATGTCCATGGAAACATCTGCAGGCGCAGACAGCGCTGGCTCTTTGGCTATAAACAGAGATGAACACTGAACCCTAGAGTCAGGTACGACTGGCTTTCGAGCAAGGGCGACCTACCCCCTCTTGGACTCCTTTGACTGAAATGATCTCCTGCAATGCAATTTTACCTATCATTGTTTGAGCTTCTTGAAGTTTGCTTTTCTAAAGCCCAGCATGTATGTCTGGCTACAGTCTCCTTTTGTTTCCTTGATCAAAAACTCAAGTAGAGCATGGCCACTTCCTCCTAGAGTTCCCCTTGATTTTTAAAAAATGTCTGTTCTTTACCTGGCTCTACAGATGGGTGGGCAAAGATAGAGTAGCTAATTGATTGACAGATTGGTAACAGCATGATTGCTATATGTGCAATATATAGTCTGACGCTTTGCTCCCATGGCTATCCTTCTTGGAGCAGAGCTGTCATAGAGAGACAAAAAGCAAAACCAGTGATGGGATGTTACCGGTTTGGACCAGTTCACCCGAACCGGTAGCACCTCGTCAGGAGGGATCGCAGGTGGGTTGGTTAAACCCCAGGTGACTGGTTCAGTCGCCTCTCTCTGGGCAGTACTGTGAATGTATCAAACCTCCGTTTGACACATGCACAGTTCTATTTTTTAGTGGGGATGTGTCAAATAGAGGTTTGACGCATGTGCACTAAAAAAAGAACTGTGCATGCATCAAATGGAGGTTTGATGCATGCACAGGCATTTTTTAAAAAAATATTTTTTAAAAAATTTTGCTCCGCCCACGACATCATGATGTCATGATGTTGGCTACGCCCACGACGTCGCTGATGTCACAGTGGGGTAGCGAAGATTTTCACAACCCACCACTGAGCAAAACCCTTGCACTATAGATTCAAGGCCAAAGGACTGCCCAGCCCCTCTTCCCAAAAGTGTACTAGTAGCCCAAATGTATCAACATATACCTGTATATACTCGAGTATAAGCTGACTTGAATATATATGCCAAGGTACCTAATGTTGACATGAAAACCCAGGAAATAGACTGACTCGAGTATAAGCCGAGGCTGGGAAATGCAGCAACTTGTAGTGAGTTTCAATAATGAAAATACATGAAAATATGGTAAAATTAATTAAATTGTTGGCATATCTCAATCCAACATGGTCTTGGGACCCTTGTGGTCATTTGCCTGAGTATAAGCTGAGTCTCATTTTTGGACTCGTTTTTGGGGCTAAAAAACCTCGGCTTATGCTCGAGTATATATGGTAATAAAATAAAGTTACTGTCGGTAGTAAATTAATGATATAGCATAAAACATTTACAATATATAATAAATAAGGGGGAAAATCTATTTGCACGCACCCATTTTAAAACAGCATGGAGGGTCAAGCCCTTAGGAAATAGCAGGTGATTATTGCAGTATCACAGCCAATAAACAGTCGTCTTACAAAATTAATACAACAATTAAAATATTTTTTAATAAAAATAATAAAGCACGTTGGCAACTGAGCTTCTACACAAGAAAAAGAAAAAAACCCAGAACTAATAAACAGACTTGAAATCTATTAAAGTAAACTCTACAGAGAGTTGAATTGTAAACAGTCAATTAGTAGGTGGGTGAACCTGTCGTCTATTCAGGCAATTCATCCTGTAGCCAGCTAGACTTAAAAGCCACCAGGCTTACGACTGTGATGGACTGGGGGCTGCAACCTTTGTTTAGCATGTATATGTATACAAAAGCTCACCATTATCAGTATTTCCTTGCTGTACCTGACTTCTATACCACCAACTCCTTGCCCATCTCCACTTTCTGCCAACCTTGCTCTTCTCTCATTGCAACAATACAATGTCTTAAGTTTGGACAACACTCTCTGATATGGGCAGCTCATAGCCAGAATGTGTAAGGCACCCTGCATCAAGATTTCAGGATAAATCTTGAGCCATGGGCTACCTATGCTCTTTGATGTCCGCACAAGGTACCTTGTGCTTATCCAAAGTTTCTTGCCCAGATGGTAAGAATGTTCAATTTGCCATATATCTTCCTGCCTTTCCCCTTCTTTCTGCACAAGACGAGGGTAAAGTAGCACATCCCAGTGACTATGTCTGTTCATGGGCCGTATGTCTCTGCCACTCTTCGCAGCCATGGCAAATAAATTATAATGACAAGACAAATTTTCTGTGAATATGGAGTAATTCAATCAGCACAGCATGTGTACAAAAGAAGATCTAGTAGATGGCTGAGATAACACTATCGAATAATCCACTTCTGGTTTTAAAAAGTCTAATTATTTTAATTTTTTGGAATAGTAGCCATGTTAGTCTGTGGTTTAGGCATATCAGAAAACAAGACCTGAAAGTTACAATTCTAGAAGAGAGAAATTACAAAACTAGGATTGAATGGGAGGCAGCAGAAATCAAATACAGTCAAACCTCGCATAAAGAGTGCCTCGCTTAAAGAGTAACTCGCTTAAAGAGCAGAATTTTCTCTGAATGTTCGCTTCGCTTAACAAATAAAACCAATCATAAACTCGCTTAACAAATAAATTGGGGTTCGCAATCTCCCCCACAATTGGTCATTTACAATGGTGTTTCGCTTAAAGAGCAAACTCGCTTAAAGAGCAATCCTGTGGAACACATTATGCTCTTTAAGCGAGGTACAACCGTACATCCGTCTGTTAGACACCCATCACAGGGGATTAAATATTAGCGAAGGGTTTCTGGGACATTATCAAATTTGATACACAGATTGGTATATGCTGCTAGATATTTTATATATTATATTACAACCTTCCTGCCAATTCTCTTTAGCAAAACAGGAAATAACCAGGTACAGTGTTGACATGCAGGTAAGAGGTTGAGGAGACCACAATGGGCTTTCTCCGCACCTTTGAGATTGAAAGGGAGACATTTAGAGCTGATCTGAATAATCTATTTTTGCTAATGGCTGCAGGAAGCTATATTGTTGTGCTTGCTTGTCTGTCATCCTGCTTGAGCAAACCCTTCTCCTTTTGACCCCTGAATTTGGTGTATATAAACCATGCCTGTAAATTTCACTCCTTTTCTGAAGAAGTGGATTGATCCACGAAAGCTAACAATAAAAATATAGCAGTTCGTCTTCAAGGTACTACAGTGGTTTTTATTTTGTTTTCTGATATAATTATTTTAACTTATTTTAATTTGTTTTTTTTATTTTGCCAGTCTTTCATATGCATCCATTATTTTAAACTGTGCACTGCTCTAATATGAATACACTGTGAATCTGACCAGGTGGTTCTGGGCTGGCCTCGGTGACTTTACTAGCTCCTGGGAGCTGATCACTTTGCAGAAAATGCCAGCCAGACTTTCAAGAAGAAAAGACAGAAGGAGAGAGGCAGCCTTCTCTTCTTCCAGCCCTAGTCAGGTTTTGTAAGGCAGCTGACAGAGGTGGTTTTTGCACTTGAGACAACACGTACCCTTTGCCTCTTTAAAGAGGCAATTTTCTACAAGTTGGACTTTTGAGCTAAGATCAAGCAAAAACTGCCTTCTGTTGGAAGTGGAAGGAAGACACACTGCAGGTAAAGAGAAGGAACTGCTGCTGTGAGGATAGTCTTTTAAAATGCCTTTTTTTCCTCCCTGGCTCAAAGCTGCAAAAGAGAAGGGTGAACATCTGTGCCTTTGTGCAAAGCAGTGAAATACTTGATTGCTTTCTGAGGAGAAAGACAGTCATTTAATCTGAATATATGAAGCTGCCTTAGGCTGGGACCTATTGGCCCATCTAGACCAATGCTGAACCTAGGGCCTTTTGTACGCAAAGCATATGTTCATAGACTCAGATCCCAGGTCTCCGCTCTGGTATTAAAAAATGAATTCCAGAGATCAGCCCTACCAGTAATTCTACCAAAGGCAATTGGGAGCAGTTTAGCTTTCATTATGTGGACGATTACTAGTGTACAGAGCTTTCTAGTATCCAAAGCATTTCATCCACATTATCTAGTATAATCCTTCGAACAGCCCTGTAAGGGAAACAAGCATTATCTCCATTATATTGTAGATGAGGGGGTTCTGATTGAGAGATGGCCGTGTCCTTAGGCTAACCTACAGAGACAGGCTTCAAAATGGGGAGAATTATTATTTATATTTCCTTCCCTTTGCTTCATGGCTCTATAGGTCCCACCACAGCCTGGGTCTTAAAAATGTCACAAGACAGTCCTCTCATCTACAATGAGAGTGGAGTTAGAAAATATTGTTGTTCTGGAAAGAATTCCAGCCTTTCTTGTATTCAAGTAGTATCCATTTAATTTGATAGGGAGCATCACAAGCTCTCATGCCCCAAAACACTACACATACCAGTGGTGAGCAACAACAGGTTCACAAATCCCCCCACCCCCATAGGGTGGTAGCAAAATTGGGTGGCCTCTAGGCAGTGGGGGTGAAATTGGGTGGCCTTTGGGCAGTGGTGGGATGTCAAAAATTTTACTACCCCACCCTGATGTCATCACAGTGTGGGCAGAGCTAACATCATGATGTCATGATGTCATGGGCGGGGCCAAAGAAAAATTAAAAATTAAATAAAAATAATAATAAATAAAATAAGTGCTCACACACACACACACACACACACACCTCAACCCAACCACAACACAAACCCATAAATTAAATAAATAAATAATACATTAAAATACACCCACCACCCCAAACACAAATCAAACAGAGCTTTTAAACCAGAGTTTAAAGCTTATTCTGGCTAATCTTTCTCACACTAGGTCAGATGGAAGGAACTATAGAATGAACTCACCACAAGATGGCTTCATTTTGGCACTTTTCAACTTTTCAACAGTTAAAGAAGTTAGGTACTAAGTCTTTGCCTAACCAGTTTTCTAGGATAATATGCCTTAATGTAAATGTGAATCAGCTGTACCTCCTTAAGGGTTCTCCAATTGGAACAGCAATTGGAACAGCACAAGTGTAGCTTATTGATAAGATAACTCCAAGACTTTGCTTAAAAACCCCAAGCCAGGCCGCCAGGCCTTTTTAAGAACTGTGGTAGTACATCAATATAGGTAAAGGTATTAAATACACATTAAAATACACACAGACACACCACAGCCAAAGGTGAATCACTTACCCTGGGGAGCAGGCTATAGGGAGCTTCAGGCTAGCAGCTTCTCTTCCTCCTCCCCGCTTGGGAGGACAGCAAAGAGGCTGTGCATACGTGCCAAGCACTGTAGGCGTGCATGCACACCAAGTGCTTGGTGCACATGCGCAGTGGGGGAACCAGTGAAAAGGTAAGCCCCAAAGGTGGTTTCCCAAAAAAACTGCTACCGGTTCTCTAGGACACTGGGAAAAGTTACTACCGGTTCTGGAGAACTGGTGAGAACCTGTTACATCCTATCACTGCCTTTGGGTGGGAGCAGTGATACGATGTTCGGACCAGTTCGCCCAAACCGGTAGCACCCCATCAGGAGGGGTTGTCGGAGTGGTGGTAAACCCCCGGGCAACTGGTTTAGTTGCCTCTCCAGCCCCCCCTCCAGAAATGTATTTCCAGGCAGCCAAAATGGCTGCCCGGAACTGCGCATGCATCAAACCTCCGTTTGATGCATGCGCAGTTCTATTTTTTAGTGTGCATGCGTCAAATAGAGGTTTGATGCATGCGCACTTTAAAAAAAGAACTGCACATGTGTCAAACAGGTTTGACGCATGTGCAGACATTTTTTATTTATTTTTTGCTCCGCCCACGACATCATGATGTCATGACATCATGACGTCGGCTACGCCCACGATATCCATGACATCCCTGTTGTTCTGAGAACAGGCTCTGCAATATTTCCTATGAGTCAGTTCCAGGCAGCCTTCTTTCCTGGAAGTGGCATTTTCATGGATGGAGGAAGCAAAGGACACTGGAAGGAGGAAGAGACCAAGAATAGATTATCATTGTAGATTATAGCCAATGTTTTTAAGTTAATTTTTAAACTAATTGCAATATGCCCCATAGGATTCTGTATTGTTTAATTTGTTTCTTTTAACACCAATGTTTGTAACCCCCCCAGAGTCGGGTTCGCCTGATTGGGGCGGGATATTAAATTTGACTAAATAAATAAATAAATAAAATCACGGTGGCGTAGCGGAAATATTGACAACCCACCACTGGGCGGGAGTGGTAGCGAAATTGGGTGGCCACTCCCACCTCCCTGCCCTGCCCCATCAGGTTTAGTCCAAGTGGTTCAAGGTCTCCCCTGCTCAAAAGGAATTCATATCTGACTCTAGGGTGCAGTGCTCATCTCCATTTACAGCCAAAGAGCCAATACTGCCTGTGTTTGCAGATGTATACATGGCCATACGACAGGCATGACTAGATCACCCATGATGTAGGCTCTGCCCATAAAGTAGGCTCTGCCCATGACACAGGCTCCACCCATGACATAGGCTCCACCCACGGTGTGGTAGTGAAAATTTTTGCTGCCCGCCACTGACACATACCATCTTCGTCAGTAGGTCCAGGATCTGAAATGTACCCCTGGTTTTCAGAAGTTTTCCTTTTGTTTTGCTTCCTCTTGTCAGTATTCATCGGCGAAACCCACGTTTGTATAGTCTGCATGCATATCGACTGCACCTGAACCATCTATAATGCCAAAATTATCATCTCCTTCCCCTCAGTTCTTTTCTGCTGGGAATCTTGCAAACAGTTTCTTAATTCCCAATGCAAGCCTTTATTGAAGGCAACTGGGGTAGGACAGACAGCAGGGACTGGAGTATTTCCCCTCACTTGTATGGAGATCTGGTTCCTTGGGCTAAACAGTGCCCATGATCCATTTTCCAACACACACAAAAACCCTACCTCAGGACAACCAGCTGAAGGGACTCTCCAGATAATTCATAGCAGTCAAAAACAGAGACATAAAAAGAGCTTGGAAATGCTACTTTCAACCTGTTTCTCTCAGGAGCTGACCTAGATTTTTCTCAAAGTTCATTTTTAATAATTGCAGGGGCTGCCATTTTCCCCCATTAAGAGGATATGGAGTAGCATAGTGAGGCCTATGTGATATAATGAGGCCCCAGGTTCTTCACATATCCAAGATGGAGTTTATTAGGTTTTAGACTACAGTAAAACCTCAGATAATGCTAAAACTTGGTTCCACAAGTCCTGGTGTTATCCGATTTTTAGTGTTATTCGATGCATGTTAAAATCCTATGGGATGCATCAGATAACGTTAAAGCTCCATAGAGATACATTGTAACCGGACAGGCTTTAGCAGTTGTTATCCGATGCATCCCATAGGATCTTAATGTTATTTGATGCAATTCTCCCCCCTCAGATTGCTTAACTTTATGAGATTTTAGCGTTATCTGATGCAAATGTTATCCGAGGTATTACTGTATACCGGTAGTGGAAATGTGACTTCTTCTGCTTGCAAAAGGCCACCTGTTTGTTTTCACTCCCTGGGACCTGGAAGGGAAGAGTCAGACTATGAGGTGCCATGATTCATCAATATGGCCAGAGTTGTTTACCCCAACAGTGGGTCCTGATCAGTGGTGGGTTGTTACCGGTTTGCACCGGTTCGCACGAACGGGTAGCAACAATCCCGGGTGTTTGGTTCCACCCACACACCATCTTCTTGATGATGTCACTGTGTGCTAGTGAAAATTTTGACAACCCACTACTGGTCCTGATTGGATGTATGCTAATTAGCCAGGATCAGCTCATACTGGTGAGAGGTAAGCACATGGCGAGAGAGAGAGAGAGGAGTTCAAAACTGGTGGTCAACAAGGAAACACCAGTGTGTAGAGGGGAAGACCATCCCAATAGGCCTTACCTTCCGAAGTCTTCAATATGGTAACTTAGAACAGATAGTGAGATTATTTTATTTAGGGGAGAAACGGCTGAAAGCATTCTTTCTCGAAAAGCCAATTTTGATTACGTTATTTTTCTATGCTGAGATCTGTAACCTGATTCATCAAGAACCATGCTTCAACTTCAATAAAACTACAGTTGTACTTCGCTTAAAGAGCATAATATGTTCCATAGGATTGCTGTTTAAGCGAGTTTGCTCTTTAAGTGAAACACCAATTGTGACCAATTGTGACTTCTGGTGGTAGGGATTGCGAACCCTGATTTGTTTATTAAGTGAGTTTTGGATTCATTTTATTTGTTAAGCGAAGCAAACATTCAGAGAAAATTCTGCTCTTTAAGCGAGTTACTCTTTAAGTGAGGTGCTCTTTATGCGAGGTTTGACTGTACTTTCTTTATCAACGTGTGTTCATTGGAATCGGGATGCAAGGGTAAGACAAAGTAAAGCCACTAGCCTCTTTTTAGCACTACCATAATACCACATCCAATATTAAATTGGCTGGGCACTGTATGCAGACAAGTCCCAGGTTTGTTTCAGCCAGATGTGGGCTAAGTGGTTGACATGCGATCCTTGCCATGAGTTTTGGGTGAGTTCCTAGAGGGGATTTTAATTAATTCTCCTTGGAAGGGAGCGCTGGAGCGGTCCCAAAGCAGAGGTGAGGAAGCGTATGGGTCATCACTGTCTATGAGTTGCTCCCCAGTCTTGGCACCTAAGGAACCTAGAGTTCTAGGCCGGGGCAAACTATGAAACCTACTGCTAAACCAAGAAGCAGAGCAACAACATATCAGAGGACATGCATGGCTTTGGTTCACTCTAGGAGGAACTTCAGGCTGGTGGGCCCCCAGACTCTCTTAACACGGATCTAATTCCAACTGGTGGCATCAGCACCAATTCCAGCAATTGCACCAAATAGAAGAAGCAGTCAAGGCAGAGCAGAGGGCATTGGCAAAGACAGCATACACTGAGGAAACCAGCTCCAATTTCTGGGGGATAGAGCAGAGAGACAAGTGTTCAGTTCCCAGGGTTGATGCAAACCTCCTGGATGCCTGGTGAAAGATCTGAAGGACTAAGAACTCAAGATTGTATCTGTCCTAAAGGGTGATGGAACAACTCCAAAGCACACCCACGGCAGGCCAGGTAGAAGGACTCATAAAAGGACTTATTTTCTGTGAGACGCTCAGAATCTTTGGAGTTGGCCGGCAATACAAATTAGAAAATAAATAAGGTACAGTAATACCTCGGATAACGCTAAAACTTGGTTCCACAAGTATTGGTGTTATCCGATTTTTAGTGTTATCCGATACATGTTAAAATCCTATGGGATGGATCGGATAACGTTAAAGCTCCACAGAGATACATTGTAACTGCACAGGCTTTAGCGGTTGTTATCCGATCCATCCCATAGGACCTTAACGTTATTCGATCCAATTCTCCACTTCAGATTGCTTAACGTTATGCGATTTTAGCATTATCTGAGGTAAACGTTATCCGAGGTATTACTGTACTGTACTTGGATCAGATCTCTAATAATGTGTTCTTTGTTGTTTCTGTTCAGATGAGTATCATGGTTCCGTGCCCAGTTTTGTTGGCCTGTTCACACCCTCTGCCCATGGAGGGTTCCAGGTCATGCACAGAGACCCTCCACCACTATGGGCTGAGGTATAAATATACATGGTGTTGTATGAGTACTCCATGTAGCTAAGAAAGTAGTTTTGATCTACAAGGTGGTCTGTAAGTCCCTACCCCAGCCAGGGGAGGGAGGAAGCGTTCCCATTGGACTGCTGGGCAGAGGGGTGGCCCAGCACAGAGTTCACTCCGCCTGTCTGCCCAGCAGTCCAATGGGAGCATTTCAGTCCAATGGGAGCATTTCCTCCTGCCTCCCAACACAGAGTTTGCCCCACCCCTCTGCCCAGCAGTCCAATGGGAGTGCGTCCTCCCTCCCATGTCTGGGGCAGGGACTTACAGGCCACCCTGTATAAAAGCTCACACTGAAATCAGTTAGTCTTTAAGGTGCAACAGGATGTTGTCCTTTCCTTAGCACGATGAACCAGACTAATACGGCTGCCTCTTTGGAAATCCTTCACAACCTGCGCTGCTTTGTCTCTTCTCCATTTCATAACAGTATACAAGTACCTTAGCACAAAGTGAAGATATATGAGAGTTTGGGTGAAAAGAGCAGAGATTATTAATTTGAGATTTTTTAAAAAACAACCTCTGAAGGTTTGAGTTCACAATTAAGCTCCCAAAGGCATGACATAAAGCACACTGACACTGGGAGACTTCCGGCCTGATTATGAACATCCTTCATCATTAAATATTAATGCTTGCCATTGCTCGGAAGCTTGTAAGAAAATTATTGAGTTTAATATCTGTCCAACTCTGTCAACAGGCTGCGAGATATATATTTTCTCCTACCGTGTTAGTATTGTGTGAAACCGGAAGAATGGCAACATTAACAGGCAAATGTGGTGGGAAAGCCCCTGGAAATTACAAGCTGGGAGCATTATTTTCCTTCTTATAATAATGAAGGAAGCACAAGGGATCAGGAATATTTAAGATGGTGGGGGATTCAGTCATTAAATTGGGATGGGTTTAGGAATGAAGAATCGGTACAGCTAAATTAAATGTAACATGGAGAAATCCATCTGTGGAGTGGGGCTGAGTTGCAACCAATGCTGTGCTTACCACTTAGCCATACCATTCTCTGATTTATCTTACGTGGTATGAAAGGTGCTGCCACTGGTAGGTCTGGTGACTGTGAAAAGGTCCCAAACCCCTCAATGGTATTCCAACTCTCAGGGTCATACACTGGAGAATTGGTACATGCTAAAAGCACTGAGGGAAAGAGATGCAATCAAAGACTCAAAAGAGACTGTCAATTAAACACAATTGTGTCAGGGCAGGATTTGTGCCCAGGTTCAGTCACGTTCCAAGATGGAGATTTCCATGCATGGGAGGACCTATAGCACATACCTTAGACTCTAAGGTAAGTCTTAGAGGGACTGGAATTTAAAAACATGCTAGCTTCGTGGGTTAGAAGAAATGAAACCTAATGTGTGATGGACATGTTATACTGTATGGTCATTGGCTGGATTCCTTTAGGGGGATGGCAAGGAGGTGGACATTGTGTGAGGAGATAAAACCCAGAGGGAGGAGCCAAGACGCTCTCTTGATCGGATGCTTCTCTCTGAGTGTGAGCTGTGAATTGAGACAACATGTAGGAGCTTAAGCCAGAAGGGAGGGCCCTTGGCTTGCCCAGTTAAAGATGCTCGCTCTGCTTTGATGTGCTTTCTGAACTTTTGATAAACTTTCTTCTGTAGCTTACTCTGATTACCATATACTTTTAAAATACCTGATGACTGGAGTGTTTACTTGGCTGTGTGCTACCTTATTTACATTAAGCTAATACCCTGGCTTGCTAAACTAGAGGGGTGGCAGCTTAGAAGCAGGAACCAACCACTTGTTTCCTGACAAATTATATTTCAAATATCTACTGCTCAACTCCTACTGACAGTATGTTTTACTGCCTGACAGCTCTGGCTGCTATAGATTCATCATCTTCTTCAAGTGTCATATCCATTCCGGATATTGGCGATCATCATGGCAATAGTCTTCCTGTTCTTCACTCCTTGGAACACTTCTTCCAAGGACATACCAAACCAGTCTCTCAGGTTCTTCAGCCATGAAGTCCATCTACATCCAGGGCCTCTCTTCCCAGGGATCTTTCCTTGGAGAGCAAGTTGGAGTATTCTATACTTTATGTTGTTCCTCATGTTATGGCCAAGTATTGGAGCTTTCTTTGCTTAATTGTCTTAATCAGTTCTTGTTCTTTATCCATCCGGTGCCACACTTTTACATTAGCCACATGGTCAACCCATGATATCCTTAGCAGCTGTCTGTAGAGCCATATTCATATGAATTCATATGGATTCATAGCAGATGAATAATCATTTCTTCGTTTGAATTCTGTTCAGTTTTCTGGGAAAGTTATTGCCCTGTGTAAAGGAATGCCATATTACACAGTTGCTACATAGGTTTTTCCTGGATTTCAGATATGCCACCTGGTGCCCATTTAACAGTTGGCCTGAATTGTAAATTTTCAGTGGGGGTGGGGGTGGGGAAGGAAATTTGTGACTACATGGAGTTTTGTCCACCACGTAGGCAAGTTCATTTGTTCCTTCATTTGTTTCAGGAATATGTTTGTTAGTTTGTGTCCCCCCCCCCCCCAAACTAAATGTCATAGCAAACCAGCCCAGTCTCAATGCATGCCGATCCACACCTTTTTGTCAGGTGCTACTTTAAAAAGAAAAAATGTGGGTAGAATCACTCCATTTTCAGCATGCCTGATTGCTGAGCTCAAACCAAAGCCGTCTGCTTAAGCCACCTAATGCTTTTAGGAAGGCAAAAACTTCCTCTGCTTCTCCATGGATGGAGAGAAGAAGCAAAGGATGTTTGTTTTCTTTCTTTTAAAAAAAAAAGCCTTGTAGAGCACATAAGAAAAAACTTTTTTTAAAAAAGTTAAAAGCTTCTTCCTGGAGAGGGGAAGAGACAGGAGGAGACAGGAGGAAGATCTCTTTTTTGTTGTTTTGCTACCTTTTCCCTCCCCCCACTTAACTTTAATGGGTAGTGGACCAAATAGGGTCACTTTGAGGAACAGCACAGTCTTCTGACCCAAAATTACCACACACACAAAATTGCAACTGCAAGGATCACACCAAATGGCATACCACATTTTTATGTGACCTTACACAACCCTGTTTAGCCTGATACAGCCCATTCCAATTTGGTCATATTCCTGTATATCAAGGCATTCATTGGAATATGTGTCTGGTTGTTTTACCAGGAATGTTATGATAATCTGGCATGCTGTCTAGCAGTCAGCCAGAAAGAACCTGACAATAGATCAAAGGACAATGACTCATCATTTTGTCTGTACAAAAACAATCAGTTAGAGCCAGCTGGTTGTGCTTCTTAGTGACCCTGCAGGAAGGGAAGGGAGAGCTAGCCCCCCATGACTTGGTCTTTCTTATGGATAGACCAAAAGACGTGCATTCATTCTGTTAGAGCAAAAGTAATCAGTAAGGAATAGATTAAACTCTGTTATTTTTCAGTGTGATCCTTTTGAAATGCCTAGACTGTGTCCACATGTATACTCTTTGCATTTAAGAAACTTGTTCTGTATTCATATGGGAATTTTTACTCTTTTAAATTACCTTTCCTTTTTCTGTTTTTCTCTTTTAATAAATTTACCTATATCTTTTGTGAGAAAGTGGGTTCTGTGTCCTGAATCCAGACTAAGTCAATCAACAATCTACCAAAAAAATTTCTGAGCTTTTTCTTTTAAAGTTTTACTTTGCGTGATCTAGCAGGAGAAACGGTAGAACCTTTCATTTTGAGTAAAGAGGCTGCTTTCCTTAGTTTTTTACTCTGCCCTACTCTTCCCAAACCAGTATAAGCAAACAGAGAGGGTGGCTGTGATACCCCAGATGGGAGAGCTGAGACCCAAGAATGTGATGTTTATGACACTATGATTTGTAGAACTGAAACAAAATTTACGCAAAGATATTTGTCAGTTATAATGAAATATTTGATCTGCATCTGTGATAGAGGCTTGTGTTGGCGACAGATTTCTGCAATTTGTCCTCATTTTCTGCATTTTCCCCTGCAAATCAGATGACACTGTCTCACTCGTGGGAGATTCCTAGAGTGTTTCATTGATCTGTAGGAGCTTTATACCATCAATAATAGCTGATGGCAAAGCAACAGTCATCTCATGAAAATATCACAAGAAGCTAACATAGCAGCAAAAATGTCATTATTTTCTTTAATTACACGAATGAACAACGTACATAGCGACTTTACATAATTCTCCTTTCCCAATTTTATGCTAAATTCAAACCTGCAAGTTGGATTTGGATGAAAGATTGGCAGAAGAAGATCAAATAAGCTGTGTAATTAGGCTGGGATTTGAACTTGTCCAGTGGTAACTATTACCCTGTTCTAGCTCTCTTGGATCAGCGATTCCTATAAAAATGATGCCAAGACTGAACTATATTGGTAGAAAAGAATTGATGCGCTTGATTTACGGTCGATTGTGAGATACAGCCAGTAAAGTGAGAGTGACTTTTGATGCAGAATTATTAGCAGTGACATTAGCATAAACATCCTGGAACCAGGTGATAGATAGATAGGTATGTCTTATCAGATGCAGGGGCTACCTATGGGAGCAGTCTCACCAGATCCACTTTCAAGTTCTCTCACAATGTAAAGAAAAGACTTCAAGGAGTCTCTTTCATAGCAAAATTCATAGTTAAAAAAGCAAAGCTATCGTGATCAACATTAAATAGCATTTAATACAACTAAAAAATTATCCCAATACAAACATTTGCTACTAGACAGGAACTTGTGAATGTATCCCAATTCACCTTTCACACATGGTGATCTTCTTTAAAGTCCTCTCATACAATAATAGCAGCTTTGAGAACAGTGACAAGGTGTCCTGGAAGACTAAAGAGTTATTCCACTTTATTCTGTGCACTGCCGTTTATGATGCCTGATTTAGGTCATTTTACTGATTTCATGTCATTTGTTCAAATGTATTCTTTTGCGTAAAGCTTGCCCTATTTGCCCTGTTTCGAGTGCAGAGGGACAGTGGTTGAAAGGGGAGAGCATGTGTCACACTAGATTAGATGGGCAGTGTCACGATCCAGCCGGCCCCCACTTTTCTGGTAAACCCCTGGAAACCAAAACAAACCTACACAGGGCGAGCTGGACGGCTAATTAGAACAGAGATCCAACTCTCAGCTGCTTATCAGCTCTTAAGGGGTTTTTATTTGGTAGCGTGTTCAAAGATTTGTGTGTGTGAAAGGCAGCTCTTACCCTTTTTAGTCCAATGAAGACACGTTGTTCAGAAAAATGATGAAGATTTATTGATCAGGTTCATAAAGCATAAAGCATAAGTCAGTCCAATAAAGTCCACAGGCAAATCTAGGTAACCATTTTTAAGGAGCAAAAATGCATAGCTCCTAGGCTAAAGGTTTCTAGCCCATTGAGATTCATAAACAAAATCTCTCTAATCAAAAACAGGTCTTAATCCATGAAGAAACAGAGACGAACTCTTTCTTCTCTCCAAAATGGAGAATTTTCAGTCAGGTGGGACAGCTTAGCCAATCACATAACAAAGAGAAAACTTTCTCAAAACAATAGTTGTTTACACACGTGCATGCAGAGTTTTCTGGGACTAGTCATAACATGGCTCTGCTAAAGAGATAAGACGGGTACACTGACACTAAAAACATGGTGGAAAAACATGCTGTTACCCAGCCTTGAGGCTCAGAGAGAGAAAAATGGATTTTTCTGAGGCCTACTTGAAATTACTACTTAATCAAGCTTTGTGAGCATTAGGAAATTGATGCCAGTTCCTGACAGGCAGTTAGATAAACTTGTGATGTTCTGAGTTACACTGATAGAGACAAACACCTTATGTAAAAAAGACTACTGCAAAATGTGCAGTGGATCAAGTGGCTAAGACGCTGCCTGGAAGGTGGCAGGCAGGTCAGCAGTTCGATACCCGAATACTGCAGGACGGAATGAGCTGCCGTCTTTATCCCAGCTCCTGCCAGCCTAGGAGTTCGAAAGCAAGAAATTGCAAGTAGATAAACAGGGAGCACTTCGGCGGGAAGGTAAACAGCACTCCTTGCGCTCTGGTGTCTAGTCATGCCTGCCACATGACCACAGAAATGTCTGCAGAAGCAGACAGTGCTGGCTCTTCAGCTATGAAACAGAGATGAGCACTGAACCCTAGAGTCGGATACGACCAGCTATTGAGCACGGGTGATCTTTACCTTTAAAATGTGGCATATCAATTGCACATTCTTAATACTACTCTGACAGCATTACAGATCCCATTTCTCTTCTCTCCACAGACACTCTACCCATTGGCTAAATTTTTAGTTAAATCTTTATCGGTTGCTGGTGTTGCTATGTCCTGTTAAGTTGCCTCTGACCTATGGTGTCTATGAATGAGAGAGCTCCAAAATGTCCTGCCCTCAATGGTCTTGCTCAGTTGTTGTAAGATCAAGCCCGTGGTTTTCTTTATGGAGTCAATCCAGGTCATGTTTGGTCTTCCTTTTTCCCTACTGCCTTCAACTTTTCCTAACATTGTCTTATATTGTTGAGAATGCATGTCAGAATCTGGGAATGCAGCAGAGATGCCCAGCCTGAGGAAATGAATACACTGGAACACAAAAGAACAATGCAGTTGGCCAAACTCTTCCCTACTTATTCCCTCATCCTCTTCTCTGGCTCAATGGCCATACCCTTTACCACCACCATGACAGTTTTTGACAACAAGAGACAGCAACTGAGAAGAAGATGCTGAAAGCAGCATGTTGGACCAGACAGATCATCATGAGGTTGGCTGATGAATAGAAAGGGGGACAAGATGGTTGTGGTTGTTGACTTTAAAGATGGAACTTTCTCAGTACTGTATTTAGTAAAGATTCTTTAAAGACGATCAGGGTTGCAGACAAGAACATGGCAAAGACAGCTGAGATGTTCTTCAAAGGGCAAGAAAATGACCATATTGGCAATACATTGATCTTGGTATTGGTATTTACTTGAACAATGATCATTTGGACATTTGTTGCAATTCTTGTCATCTTCCTGAGCAGCAACAGGCCCTTTCATCCATGGAGAACATCCCTAGCAGCATAGTAGGAGGAGCCCAGGTGGTGAAGTAGTTAAACTGCTGTACTGCAATCAAAAGGTTGTGAGTTCAATCTTGACCCAAAATCAAGGTTGACTCAGCATTCCATCTTTCTGAGGTCAGTAAAATGGAGACCCAGCATGTTGGGGGCAAAATGCTAATTAACTTGTGAGCTGCCCAGAGAGTGTACTAAGCATTATGGGGCAGCATATAAGTGTGCTTTGCTTTGCTTTGCTTTGCTTTGCTTTGCTTTGCATACTGGTTCTCTCTCCTTCATCGCTCTGAAACGGGGTACACAGAAAGAGCCTCCTCAAAGATTGTGGTATCTTTGAACCATAATCAGGCACACCCTTGTGTTGCCAGCTAATCTTACTCATAGTAAGTCAAGCGGAAGGAACTGCGGAATGAACTCACCAAAAGGTGCCTTCATTTTGGCAGTTTCACATCTGGCCTAGACATGGAAGAAGAAGATTATCCAGGACCACAACTTTCCATACATCTAGAATGAGGCAATGACTGGTTGGTTACATAACTCTGGATACACAATGGCATTCTGGTCAATGGTTAACTTGATCTCTGGAGAGGCCAACCCCCTACATTTAAGGGAGGTCCAATCATGCTTTTAACAAGTTTTTTTAAGATTTGAAATTGGTGCGAGTGGGAGGTAGTTTTTTTCAGGAATGTTAAGGGTTTTTATAGCTTAAGCGTTGGGGGAGGGGTATGTACCTGAGTTGAAATGCTGTACACCGCCCAGAATTACCCATCGATTGGGCGGCTAATTGTACTAAATAAATAAATAAATATACTGTACTCCGAACCTTCACGCCCACAGGCGTCTTACTGAGTGCTCCACCCAGTTTAAAGTATTAAAGCTGGCTTTTAGATCCTCATTCTCATCCAGATACATTCTCACTATGGAAGTATTGTAGAAATAATAATAATTTCATGTCCGATATTACTCTGGGATGAAAGGATTTTTGCTGGAGAAACTCCGCTCGGGGGATGCCCGAATGAGGCTCCTTTCATGTCCCCAAGTAGAAAGAGATCTTTCTCAGAAAAGAGTGAAGCAGTCATGGATTTATCCAAGGAATTTGCCCCTCCATGATTCTTTCTGGAACATAGCTAGGAATGAAAGAGCCATCCCTTTGGAAAACAGTTCATAAAATCTAGAGGAATCTTTATCTTTCTAATCTCCTCCTGTGCTACTATATGGTTGTTGAGTCTACTTACTGTATTAGGTTGGATAAGGGGACTGTAAAGGTGTCACCTGGCTGGCCTGATGTCCTCTTTAAGGCTCCATACAAACACCCGCATAGCCTTTTAAAATTAACACCTTGAATTATGGTCAGTCATTTCAGGAGGAAAAAGTTATGTTATTTTCTTAACCATTGTTCCTGTATGGCATTTTTCACCATGCCCCTGCCCACACTCCCAGTATCCTATCCTAATTATACTACGTACTTGGTTCTTTAATGCAACTTTGCTGTAGTTAATTAATGTACGAAAGGGGCCGCTTTTTGCTGCTAGAAACTAGATGAAACAGAACAATTGCTGGTGGCCTCTGTATTTATTTTTGTACATGCAAAAGCAGCACCTTCATTATTCATCCCCCTTCAGGGGAACTATCACATAATAATAAAAATGTCAAAAGGAATCCGTAGATGCATATTTCTACCAATAGAGGAGGCTCTGCATATGAGCCTTGGGAGACAGTGATTTATGATCCACCAGAAATGGGAATGGTGTGGGATTCAATGCTACCCATTTCCCTTGTGCTGGTGGCATAGAAATAGTTCTTGACTAACTCTGCCGTTTACTAAAATCAGTCATTCCACAGTCATGGATATTTCTGTTCTCTGTCTCCTTTTAATTAAGCCAATTACCAGTACTCTGAAATCAGGGGCGTAGCTACCGCCGTATCTGCTGTATCAATTATATGGGGGCCACGGGCCACGGGGGCCCCCAACGTGCGTAAGCAAAACAAATTACAAAAGTCAAAAAAAGCTATTTCTTTTTTTCCCGGGTAAAGCGTGCGTTCAAAAGTTGGCAACACCCTACATCGGTTATCGCGGGCTGGGGGATTTCCCCGTTTAAGTCATTTACTTCAACGGGGGAATCCCACAATAATCGATGTACATACGATACGAAGATACGATGATAAACCATGGACGGAGAGCAGTGTTTATTGACGCATTTTATTTAATTGTGCATTACATTGTAATACAATACAAACAATTGTTCTTCTGGTTTAGTAGTATTAGTAGCGATTTGTAAAAAACAATGAGTGAAAGGAAAAGAGATTATCCCAGCGGAGCTACGAAAAGAAAAAGTAAACAGAAAAACTAAAGTCATCATCAGCTATAAATGATTTAATAAATCAGTTTGCTGAAAAAAAAGGCAAGGAGAGTGTATATTTAATTTGAATTATTTGTAAAAAAATTGGAAAAAGTGACAGATAATTATGATGAATAAATATTTCTTTTAATTTTGTGCATTTTTTTCTTTTGTGAGAAATTTTTACCCTTCCTAAGGGCCCCTAAACAAATTTTTATACGGGGCCCCGCCAAGGCACGCTACGCTTCTGTCTGAAATGATAGAATCATAGCATGACAGAGTTGGAACGGGTCAATGAGACCATTGAGTCCAACGCCGTCCTCAGTGCAAGAATCCCAATCAAAGCAGATATGAGAGATGGTTATTCAATTCTCTCTTGAATGCTTCCAGTGTTGGAGTGCTCACAATTTTCCAAGATAATTGTTTCCATTATCATACTGCTCTAACGATTAAGACATTAAGACGTATTCAGCTTATATCTGGCTTCCTGTAGTTTCAGCCCATTATTATGCGTCCTGCACTCTGGAATGATGGAGAATGCATCCTTCCCTTCCTCTTTATAATTATCCTTCGGGTATTTGAAGAGTGCTATCATTTATTCTCTCGGACTCTTTTTTTCAAGACTAAACACACTCACTTCTTTCAGTCTTTCGTCATATGGCTTGGTTTCCAGTCCTCTGATTGTCCTTGTTGCCCTTCTCTGTACCTGCTCTAATTTCTTTGGAGCTTTCTTAAAGTGTGGTGCTCAGAATTGGACACATTTTATTTTAAAATGTCTATTAAGATGAGTGCTTAAAGAACAACTATTATAATTTAGGATAACATAAACAATGGTTCCATTCTTGCTGCTAAGTTCACAGGTGTTGTTTCAGTCCGACCCTCAATAGCCTTTGTTACCTGAGAACCCTGGATGTTTTCAGTAAATCCTCTTTCTTTATGGTCAAATCACTCAATACTTACTAGGTGTGTATAAGTGAGGCTCCAGGGACTGCGGTGGCTCACTGGTTAAGAAGTTCACCTTGCTAGTCGGAAGGGCGGCAGGTCAGCAGTTCAAGCCCCAAGTACTGCACGACAGTTTGAGCTCCCGTCTCTGTCCCAGCTCCTGCCAACCTAGCAGTTCGAAAGCAAGAAATAGCAAGTAGATAAATAGGGACCACTTTGGTGGGAAAAGATCCTGGGGACATGAAAGGAGCCTCATTTGGGCATCCCCTGAGCAGGGTTCCCCCAACAAAAATCCTTTGAACTACACAACAATTTATTTATTATTGACAAGTTTAATCTATGTTTTAGTGACTGTGTGACATATAGCTAATCACAAGCCAGCCCTGCCTTTTTCCATCAAGACCCTTTTGGTCCGGCAGCGGGAGGTTACTGTCTTTCCAGAATGGTTGGAATAGTGCTGTGGCACGTGTGATCACCTACGGTATATCACTTCAAAGTGGCAGTGCAGGAAGTGTCCTAAGCTGACATTACCCATGACATCTTTAGCATGGTGTGATATGGCTATAGTCCAATGGAAACCCTCCTTTTCTCTAGTCACTCAGTTTATTTATTTTTTTATTTTTAAAAATGGTTTGTCCAATTCAATGTTCTTTCAGAAAAATGCAGTACAGTAATACCTCAGATAAATCTTGGTGTTATCCGATTTTTAGTGTTATCCGATGCATGTTAAAATCCTATGGGATGGATCGGATAACGTTAAAGCTCCATAGAGATACATTGTAACCGCACAGGCTTTAGCGGTTGTTATCCGATCCATCCCATAGGACCTTAACGTTATTCGATCCAATTCTCCTCCCCAGATTACTTAACGTTATGCGATTTTAGTGTTATCAGAGGTAAACGTTATCTGAGGTATTACTGTACTAATTTGAAGTATTTTCTCAATTCAATGCTGTGTCACTTGAAGAAGAAAAAAGAACAACTGATAGCTATCAGCAGAGGATGAAAGGAAAGATTTCTGAGGAAAAGAGACATCTTTCCCTCAGAAATAAAAATTAAGAGCCACCACTTCATTAAAGGATGTCCTTAGGAGCAAAGCAAGAAAGGGATCACCTGTCAAATCAACACCATTGCTGCCTGCACTAGCAGCACCTTCAAAGACCACCTTCCTTCCTTCCTTCCTTCCTTCCTTCCTTCCTTCTCAACTTTAAGTTAATTTCCGTAGAGAAAAAAATCATAAGGAAAGTGATGGCAGGGGGTAGAAACACACACACACACAAGCATGGACTGCTTGCTTATTCATCATCATCATCATCATCACCATCCTCATTTCCTGCTGTGTTTCTACCCATCTATGCCCATATTACTCTCTCCCCCAATCACCCACGTGTTGCCACAGCTGCTGTCCCTTCCTCCCCACCTTCCTTCAGCTCACTACCTAAAGGTTTTTTCCTCCAGCCCAACAATCCACACACCCAAAGCACAAAATGGCAACTATCCTTTCCACCGCATATAGTTTGAACTGAGCACTTTCTTTTTCCACCTCCATCTGGTTCAGCAGTAATAACTTACAATGCAATTCTCTCAAGTGGAGGGACTCAGCAAGCCAAGTTACCTTAACCAGCTCCATGACTTCCATATACTAAAACCTTGAGATCCTATTCTTTGTGCACCCTGGCACCTGGGAGGTGACAGCAGGGGATGAAAAGAAGGGTGTGGAAAAGGTGGAGCAGAGGGCAATGTCAGTGAGAGAGGCGGGTGGATGAAGAGTGATCTCATAAGAATCATAATGGTCTCAGGTGTAATGTGGTTCCCTGCAGTGGCGTTGCAAGGGGGAGCTAGGGGGGCTCCAGCCCTGGGCGGCACTTTTTGGCCTATGTATGTTCTTGGAGTACAATTCCCAGAAGCCCTAGCGGGAGTGGGCACCAAGATCCACCAGGGGGCGGCAAATTTGGCTTCAGCCCTGGTATAAGGATAATTTTGTGAGTCAGTGAAAACATTGAATGCAGTAGAAGCCGAATCACAGCTAGAGGAGCAATTTTAATCCACACCAACCCAGGATAGCTTCCTTTTGAGTTTTCTAGATGCAACCTTAGTGGGTCTAAACCAAGGGTGCCCAAACTATGGCCTGTGGGCCAGAGCTGGCCCCTGACACCAATTCATCCAGCCCACGAAGCCCTTGTCGCTCCCAGAAGCAGAAGTAAAACATGCCTATACGGGTTTTACTTCCGCTTCTGGGAGTGACGAGGGCTTCTCAGGCCAGATAAATAGGCATCAGGGGCCACATCCAGCCCACGTGTCATAGTGGCCGGCCCCACTGAACCATGTGACCTACCTGTGGTCCAAAAAGTTGAGGCACCCCTGGTATAAACTATGCTTAGGAACTATGCTACAAAGCACAACAGATGATATACTGAAATTGACCATGGGTGCCCAAAGCTCTGGCACTAATATATTGTCATTTGCTGGCCACTTTGGCATCCCACCTTTAAGGCTCCACAATACTAATGGCATCCAATCCTGTCATATATTTTCCTTACTAGTATGCATGAGGCAATTGGAGGAGAGGAGCAGGTTGTTGGTTTTTGTAACCATCACAGCTGGATTAGGACATGTGAAAGTCCATTACGCTTGCACTTACTGAAGGTGCCTTCTGGCAGTCCAGTGAGTCGTAGAGTACTCATAACCCAGCCACCATCTTCAGAGTCCCCCCTCCCCAGGGAGCTCCATGCTGGGCAGGAAAGCTTCTAATTCACACTTGCTGGCTGACCAAAAGAAGACTTAATGGGTATGCTCTGCTATCATCTTCCACAGCAAATGGAAATGAACCCCCTGGTGGTCTTGTGCCTGCAGGAAGCATAGACTGTACCAAAATCCATGGTCAATTCATTGTTGCCTACCATTGGGCCAGGCCAGTAGACATCTGTTGACAGTCAGGTGATCCAGTGTTTGGACCCATTCCCCAGGCTGTGCCAAGGTTATTCCTCTGTAGCTGAGGAAATTGCAGCCTTCATTATCCCGTACATCTTCGAAATGGCACTTCTTTTGTAAATACATTTCTGCATGTAAATAAATCAGCTGGTTTCTGTACACTGATATAAGACATTTTATCTTTATCATAAAACCATGGGTGGAAAGAGAAAGGATATAAGAAGCAAAACACATGAGCATAGATTACAAAAATTTATGGCAAGATGCTGGAGCATCTCTGCATGTATATATGAGGACTGTGGTGCTATTCCTCCATTTCTTACCTTTTCGTGCCTTATGAATCAGCTTGCCTTCGTATTTTCCTCTTCCTTCTTCAGAGTTGGAGGCAAACTAGTACTGTCCATAATAGTACTAATCTCCTAGTACTAATAGCATCATAATACATAAGAAAATCCATGATCATAATCCGTTTGACTTTCTGCCAGGCCATAAGAAGGGAGGGCAGATATCTTTGCCATCAGAATAAAAATAGAGAGATTAATTCACCTTAAGACACATCTTCAAAGAGCCGGTCCTGCAAATACATTAAACATCACCCAAAGTAATTAGTAAAGCCACTTCAAGAGCAGAAAAATGATTTAAACTTTGCATATATAAGATGTTAAATATGGACTTCCCTGTTTGCCTTGCTGAAAATTGGTTAGCCTACTTGCAGCAAAAAAAAAATCATTCATTAAGGCCATCACCAGAAATCCTCACAGACCTTAAGAAAAGACAGCTTTAATAACAAACTGGGTATGGATAACTAGAATGAGCAATTAAATAGCCTATCTAATCCTGGAAATTTTAAACGGATTACAACTACTGGTTTGCATACTGGAATACTGCTGCAGTAGGGTAAATCACATGCTGAGTATAGTCAACAGTGTGATGTGCCCGGAAAAAAAGCCAACATTGTTTTAGGCTGCATTTACAAAAGTATAGTCTTCAAAACCAATGTGGTACTAAGTCCCCCTATATTCAGCAGTAGTTAGACCACATCTAGAGCACTGTGTCCAGTTCTGGGCACCACACTTTAAGAAAGATGCAAAGAAATCAGAGCAGCCAGTGATGAGATGTAACAGGTTTGCACCAGCTCGCCAGAACCGGTAGTAACTTTTCCCAGTGTCCTGGAGAACCGGTAGTAGCTTTTTGGGGGAACCACCTTCGGGGTTTACCTTTTCACTGGTTACCCCACTGCGCATGCGCACCAAGCACTTGGTATGCATGCATGCCTACAGTGCTTGGCACGTATGCACGGCCTCCTTGCTGTCCTCCCAAGTGGGGAGGAGGAAGAGAAGCTGCTAGCCTGAAGCTCCCTATAGCCTGCTCCTCAGGGTAAGTGACTCACCTTTGGATGTGGTGCGTCTGTGTGTATTTGAATGTGTATTTAATACCTTTACCTATACCTGTATTGACGTACTACCACAGTTCCTAAAAAGGCCTGGTGGCCTGGCTTGGCTTGGGGTTTTTAAGTGAAGTCTTGGAGTTACCTCACCAATAAGCTACACCTGTGCTGTTCCGATTGCTGTTCCAATTGGAGAACCCTTAAGGAGGTACAGCTGTTTTAAGTTTACATTAAGGCATATTATCCTAGAGAACTGGTTAGGCAAAGACTTAGTACCTAACTTCTTTAACTGTTGAAAAGTTGAAAAGTGCGAAAATGAATGCATCTTGTGGTGAGTTCATTCTGTAGTTCCTTCCATCTGACCTAGTGTGAGAAAGATTAGCCAGAATAAGCTTTAAGCTCTGGTTTAAAAGCTCTGTTTGATTTGTGTTTGGGGTGGGTGGGTGGGTGTTTGGGTGTGGGTGTGTATTTTAATGTATTATTTATTTATTTATTTAATTTATTTATGGGTTTGTGTCGTGGGTGGGTGGGTGGGTTGAGGTGTGTGTGTATGTGCTTATTTTTATTTTATTTTTTATTATTTTTATTTTTTTTCTTTGGCTCCACCCATGATGTCAACATCATGACGTTAGCTCCGCCCACACTGTGATGATGTCACGGTGGGGTAGTAAAAATGTTGTTATCCCACCACTGAGAGCAGGTACAAGGAAAGGCAACAAGGATGCTCAGGGGAATTGAAACCAAGCCGTAGTGGGGAAGACTAAAGGAACTGGCCATGTTTAGCCTTGGGAGACTGAGAGTGGATACAATAAGCTCTTCAAATACCGGAAAGATAATCATAAAGAGGAAGGGCAGGATCTGTTCCCTATCATCTCAGACTGCAGAGCATATAATAATGGGCTGAAACTACAGGAAGCAGATATAGGCTGAATATTAGGGAAAATGTCTTAATAGCTAGAGCAGTACGACAATGAAACCAACTGCCTCAAGAGATGGTGAGCACTCCAACACTGGAAGCATTCAAGAGAGAATTGGACAAGTATCTGTCACATCTGCTTTGATTTGCATTCCTGCATTGAGCAGGGGTTTGGGGATGGTGGCCTAAAAGGCACCTTCCAACTCAGTGGTTCTATAATTCTATGATTCTAAAAGGTTAAGGTTTATATTTGGGCCCAGTACTTGGCCTTTACTTTGACTAAATACTCTACCGTCCCCTTCCTATTGCTGGGATCTCTGAAACCCTCCCCAAATTTGGCCACTATTCACCCCCTCCAACCATAAGCCCATTATGACCAGCAGGTCTTCATGAAGAGCATTTACAGCTGAAGAGACAAAATTAATCCACCAAGTATTGATTGTCTCCCCACCCCCATCCTTGTATTATCTCACCTGACTGGGATCTGTAAGATACAATGTATTTATAGAATCATAGACTATAAAGGTATTCTGAAGAACATCTGTAGAGAATCTTGTTAAAATTGCACCCTTGATCATGTAGAACAGGGTAAAAGTATTTCTTCCCATAGCCTGGGTACTATGCACCTGTTAATTGCAACTCAAAAATTTCATAGCTTTCTAACTAAGTTTCTAGGGTACACAAAATAAGCCTCCTCGAAGATTGTGGTATTTTTGAACCACAATCAAGTGTACCCTGGTAACGGCAACCTTGTGTTGCTGGCTAATCTTTCTCACACTAGGTCAGGCAAAAGGAACTGCAGAATGAACTCACCAAAAGGTGCCATCATTTTGACAGTTTCATGTCTGGCCTAGACGCCGACGCCGACGACGCCGACGCCGACACCGACGACGACGACGCCGACGCCAACGAAGAAGAAGAAGAAGAAGAAGAAGAAGAAGAAGAAGAAGAAGAAGAAGAAGAAGAAGAAGAAGAAGAAGAAGAAGAAGAAGAAGAAGAAGAAGAAGAAGAAGAAGAAGAAGAAGAAGAAGAAGAAGAACTCAGTTTCAGCCCACTAAGACATTTAGGTCATTTGCACACATATTGCTGCCATGAAAGGTTCTAAGATCCCCTTCTTCTACACCTGTTTTTTTGGGGAGGGGGACTTGTGCCAAAATACAAAAACTTCTACCTTTTGTAAAGCACTTCTTTTTAATTCCGTCTTACTGGCTACAGCCCAGAATTCCAGGTGCTAGCATCTTACAATAATTGTTTCTACAATTTTCTGCAGTATTGGTTTGGTGTGCTTCTTACAAGTTACATATTATATATTGCAAAAGCAATCATGTAATCTATACTACAGAAGTATGTAGTATCTGGATCATGTGATATACATATGTTTCATTGATCATGAATCGTGCCCCTTCAAGCATATCAGATATTGTCATTAAATATTTCCCTTGCCCAAATGATCAATGAACGGGAACAAAATTCTGGGCTGAGCAGGGGCGTAGCTACCGCCGTATCTGCCGTATCAATTATACGGGGCCCCTGGGCCATGGGGGCCCCCCAATGTGCATAAGCAAAAATTAATAAAAACTTCCCAAATTTTAATTATGATGAATAAATATTTCTTTTAATTTTATGCAATTTTTTTTCTTTTGTGAGAAATCTTTACCCTTCCTAAGGGCCCCCAAACAAATTTTTATACGGGGCCCCGCCAAGGCACGCTACGCTTCTGGGGCTGAGTAACCATTTTATTAAATTGCTAAAATCCTCCATACAAGACAAGCTTTCAGACTGTTCATCAAAGACATCACGGATGAAAATATCCTTCCCTTTGTCAACATAGCCATGCATATGACTCTCTTTAATGAAAACCAGCCACTGAAAGTAGAGTCTTAAACAGAAGTGGGTTGGGTAGTGGTGGAGAAAAAAGGGATAAAAAGAATGTGCTCCCCACATCAGTCCTTTTTATTACCATTGTCATTGTTTCATATTTGTTTTCTCAGAGCACCTAGCTCCAGCATGTTGTAGACCAGGGATTCTCAACCTGTGGGGTGTGGCCCATGGCACCATTACATGTGGGCCACCACCGCCTCCACCAAACCAGGAGGTGCCATGTGATGTAGGAAGGGCAAAATGGCCATCCAGATCCTGAAGCTGTCTGAGGAAGTGTGACTCGGCCCCTGGCTTTAAAAGGTTGAGAACTCCTCTTGTAGACACTGGGGTGCCCCAACCTTCCTGGGTCCTCTTTTCTGAACCCCCTTCAGCCGGTTCTGCTTTTTTTGCAGCATTCCGACATAAGCTCTTCCCAGCTGGAAATGGCATCTGTGGGAGCTTCGTAACCTTCGAAGGCTGCCCCTTCAGCATTTTATATTGCCATTCAACACTTCCCAGGCTCCTCTGCAGTGCTGAGGAGTACTGGCTGACTGCTGCACATGAGTGGTTGCACCTACAGGCTTGATCAAAGCTGGCTTCAGATGAAGAGAAGCTCTTATAGCAGGGATATCTCAACCTGTGACTCACAGGCTGGATGCAGCCCATGGCACCATTTCATGTGCCCCCCCCCCATGCCTCCATCACACCTGGTGGAGGAAGGGCAAAATGACTGTCCAGCCTCTGAAGCTGTCTGAGGGGGCATGACCTGGCCCCTGGCTTTAAAAGGTTGAGAACTTCTGTCTTATAGAGATGAAGGCAAGTGCAGGGTGAAAGGGGGTCCCTCCAATCTCAGGGGGGCAGGGAGGAAGGAGGATTCTTCATGGTGGCCAACTTTGACTGTTCCATGTAGCAGGAACCCCTTTTCACGGGCATTGTGGCAATACCCTGAGACATCTGTGCTATATTCCAAGAGTCAAGGAGACCCTCTCCATCCCACTTTTTCTGTCTCTTCAACCTCCTCCTCGTCACTTCTGTGCTGCCATTGATTGACAGCATACACACATTTTCACCTCTACTCAGGACAGGAAAGAAAGAGGTGGTGCTTTGATTATCTCAGGAGGAGGACTAGGAAAGGGATGAGGATGGCAGAAGGCATTTTATCACCACCCACCCCATCCCCATTTGTATGAAGAAGAACCCCGTGGATTTAAGGAAAGGAAAGCTGGGCCTCCCAGAGATATGCACTTCCCAAATCCACAGACCTCTCTCAGAGGATGGAGACTTGTCTCTGAAAACAGGGAGAGGAGCAAGAAAAGTGTTTCATAGCTCCTCACCCACTTCACAAGTGGACCAGGGTTGCTTGCATTATTTGAACAGGGGGAGCAAGCTAAATGTGATTTGTCCCCTCTCCCATTCTCAAGCAACAAACACAGCGATTCCAGACCCAAAGGGCAATCTGGACTCTCTCTTTTTGCTTTCTCCACGCAGGGAGCAAACTATCTGAAGGGGACAAACTCCTGCTTATCTCTAAGATGTACAAGTGAGCAGGAACCCCAGTTTTGTTCAGGATGCTTGCTTGTATGCTTAATATATGAGCAGGAGCATCTCCTCTTCAGAGCCCTTGCTCTTCCTATAGAAAAACTAATAGCAGAGGGGGAGGGGTTGGTCATCGCTCCCTGAGTGGTTGATATCAACCAAATTGGCAATGACTGAATAGGGCTATTGCTGTTGGCATTTTCTCCGATATAAATTAAAATGCTCAGCATTGTGGAGAACAAATTAGCTTTTGGGTTTTCAGGGGGGGGAGCCTTTCCAGTGAACAGACACATTTAGGACTTTGCTAGACTCTTCACTGTTAAGATGGTCTTCTATTAGTCTTAGTGCCACCTGACAACATTTTAAAGATTGGCACGGCCACATTAATGCATACACAGCTGAAAGAGGAACCCTTGAGACTTAGTTTTTTAATGCTTTGCAGCAGAATCCAACAAAAGGAAGTACAGTCAAACCTCGCATAAAGAGCGTCTCGCTTAAAGAGTAACTCGCTTAAAGAGCAGAATTTTCTCTGAATGTTCGCTTCGCTTAACAAATAAAACCAACCAAAAACTCACTTAACAAATAAATTGGGGTTCGCAATCCCCCCACAATTGGTCATTTACAATGGTCTTTCACTTAAAGAGCAAAGTAGCTTAAAGAGCAATCCTGTGGAACGCATTATGCTCTTTAAGCGAGGTACAACTGTACAGTCAAACCTCACTTAGCGAAAAAGTCGCATAACGAGCGAGTTTTCCAAAAAGCGATCCGACTCGCATAATTATAATTTTCGCTATGCGAGTCGGACTTTCCCTATGGGAAAACTCGCATAACGAGCATTTCTATGGGGAAAACTCACATAACGAAAATTGTTCACTATGTGAGTTTCCCATAGAAATGCTCGTTATGAGAGCTTTCCCATAGGAATTTTCACTATGCAAAAAAAAACCTTGCATAGCAAAAAACTCGCTTAGCAAGCAGCCTCACAGAACAAATCATTTTCGTTATGTGAGGTATGACTGTACAGTTGTACCTCGCTTAAAGAGCACAATGTGTTTCACAGGATTGTTCTTTAAGCGAGTTTGCTCTTTAAGCGAAACACCTTTGTAAGTGACCAGTTGTGACTTCTGGTGGGGGGGATTAAGAACCCTGATTTATTTGTTAAGCGAAGCAAACATTCAGAGAAAATTCTGCTCTTTAAGCGAGTTACTCTTTAAGTGAGGTTTAGCTGTACAGTGGTGCCTCGCTTAAAGAGGATTGCTCTTTAAGTGAGTTTGCTCTTTAAGCGAAACACCATTGTAAATGACCAATTGTGAGGGGGATTGTGAAACCCAATTTATTTGTCAAGCGAGTTTTTGGTTGGTTTTATTTGTTAAGCAAAGCGAACATTCAGAGAAAATTCTGATCTTTAAGCGAGTTGCTCTTTAAGCGAAACGCTCTTTATGCGAGGTTTGACTGTACTGTATTTGTGTTCCAAATAGGTATGTTTTTCAATTAAATGACCTGTTCTATTTCAGATTTATGAAAAATCCAGCATAGGTTAGGTATGAACAATGGTGGGCTTCAGCTGGTTCGCACCGGTTCGCCAGAACTAGTAGCAGAAATTCTGACTGACCCTGCCCATCCAAGTTTTGAAATAAAGTAGGACTAATTTGGGTGCAACACAGGGCTTTCCCCCTGGCCATGCCCACCATACCACGCCCACAGTGTGGTAGTAAAAAAATTGTGAGCCCACCACTAGGTAAGAAGCAACATTCGAATTGAGAGTAAAGCCAGGAGACTTCTCTTTTTCCTTCTGGCAGCTAAAGGGCAATCTAGAATTTGGCAGACTGTGTAGGGGGGGAATACAAGTACAACATAAGAGGCAATTACAACAAGATAGATTTTAAAGTAACTGGATGTAGCTTTATTTTTTACACAGACAAATCTGATGGGTACAACCATGAAGTCATACACCGAGCTTTGGAAGGATACTTCAGGGTGAAATATATTAGGGAGCTGCTCGTCACCTTCTCTGATTTGTAGTTCAGTAATGAGGTTAAGCTGAATGTCATGTTTTATTTGTTGTTTTGCATTGTTGTTTGTGTGTTATTTGTAATCACTGAAATCAGTTTTTTAATTAAAAAAATCTGGATTTAGGAGACTAGCTCTAAAGCATAGAACTGGTCACTAAATATTTCAGTTTAATATCTGTTATGTTAAAGACTTGCATGTTCAAACATTTTAGAATTGAGTCTTCAGACATTTTGGAATTAGAATGGACACAGAAAGACTTGAATTCAAATATCAAATCCGGTTGCTGAGCAGAGTAACATGCAGAAGAAGTAGTGATGGGATGTAACAGGTTCTCACCAGTTCGCCAGAACCGGTAGTAACTTTTCCCAGTGTCCCGGAGAACCAGTAGCAGCTTTTGGGGGGAACCACCTTCGGGGCTTACCTTTTCATTTTTTTATTATTTTTTTATAATTTTCAAACATACATAAAAACATCAGAAACAAGAAAAAAAACAATTCTACAATGCTACATTGTTAATGCAATATTAACCTAATGCCTTCCATTGTGGCTTACCTTTTCACTGGTTCCCCCACTGCGCATGCGTGCCAAGCACTTTGTGTGCATGCACACCTACAGTGCTTGGCATGTATGCACAGCCTCCTTGCTGTCCTCCCAAGCGGGGAGGAGGAAGAGAAGCTGCTAGCCTCCCTATAGGCTGCTCCCTATAGCCTGCTCCCCAGGGTAAGTGACTCACCTTTGGATGTGGTGTGTCTGTGTGTATTTTAATGTGTCTTTAATACCTTTACCTATATTGACATACTACCACAGACCCTAGAAAGGCCTGGTGGCCGGCAGGCCTGCCGGCCTGGCTTGGGGGTTTTAAGCAAAGTCTTGGAGTTACCTCATCAATAAGCTACAGCTGTGCTGTTCCAATTGCTGTTCCAAGTGGAGAACCCTTAAGGAGGTACAGATGTTTTACATTTAAATTAAGGCATATTATTCTAGAGAACTGGTACAATGACCATCTCCATCTTGCAACATGGTGCTGCCCAGGCACTTTTACTAACTGGTAAGTGACGGGTTTGTGTTTGGGGGTGGGTAGGTGGGTGGGTTGATTTGTGTTTGGGGTGGGTGGTTTATTTTAATGTATTTTTATTTATTATTTATTTATTATTTAATTTATTTATGGGTTTGTGTTGTGGGTGGGTAGGTGGGTGGGCTGAGGTGTGTGTGTGTGCTTATTTTTATTTTATTTTATTTTATTTCCTTTGGCCCTGCCCACATCATGACATCATGATGTTAGTTCCACCCACACTGTGATGATGTCACAGTGGGGTAGTAAAATTTTTGACATCCCACCACTGAAGTAGGCCCACTGAATCAATGGAGTTTGGTGAATCAGCTCCTCAATGCAATCAACAGATTCAATGGGTCTCCTCTAACTGTGACTTATTCTGCAACTTATTCTTCATAGATAACAGGTGCCAGCAAATGTGACTCTTCAGATGTTCTTGGACTTCAATTCCCAGAAACCCTGATCAGCAGGTGTACTAAGGACAGGTTTCACTTACCAGTAACTGTCGTTCTCCGAGTATGTTGTTTGGGGATTCACACTGATGGGTTCTGCGCCTGCGCTGAATCCGGAGCGGAGCTGTAAAGCTGATTGGATAAAGAGTTTTGAATGTGGGACCGCCCACCATGCCCAACCCCTTTAGGCGCCATTTCGCGCTCTCCCCTCAGTTTGATATTAAAGCTGCCCGCTAAGCAGAAGGCCATCTCAGGCCGGCAGCCCTGAGGGGAGGCAGGGTTGGGTTGTGTGAATCCCCAAACAACATACTCGGAGAACGACAGTTACTGGTAAGTGAAACCTGTCCTTCTCCTTCGTGTTGTTTGGGGATGCACACTGATGGGTGACTAACAAGCTCACTTACTTGGATGGTGGGCAGCCGGCGTCCTGAGATGCAGGAGAGCGCGATGTCATCATGGATGGGCGGTCATCAACGAGGAAGATCGGAGACCAGCCGTCAGGATGGACCTGCCCCGTCTGACATCAGGGGCGGACCTTGTGTCAACCCGGTAGTGGGTGATGAAGGTGGAGGACCTGGACCAAGTAGCAGCCTTGCAGATATCCTCCATCGGGATGCCCTCTAGGAATGCAGTGGAGGAAGCCAGTGTCCTGGTGGAGTGAGCCCGGACATGAGGCGGAGGTGGCAGGGATGACATCTGATAGGCCAGGTAAATGGTACCTGAGATCCATTTAGATAGTCTCTGGGCAGACAGAGGCTGTCCCTTAGTCTTGCCACCATAAGCCACAAACAGTTGTTTTGCTCTCCTGAAGGACGCAGTCCTCTGGGTGTAAAACAGCAAGGCCCTCCTGACATCCAACGAGTGCCACACTCTCTCTTGTGGAGACGAGGGATTCAGGAAGAATGCTGGAAGCGTGATGGCTTGGGCCAGGTGAAATTCAGTCAGGACCTTGGGCAGGAATGTCAGATCTGGGTGCAATACTGCCCTGTCGGGGTAGAACTTGAGAAAAGGAGGGTCAGACCGAAGGGCTGCCAGCTCCCCTGCCCGTCGGGCAGAAGTGATAGCTACAAGGAAGGCAGTCTTGTAAGAGACAAACTTAATGTCCACCGAAGCCATGGGTTCAAAAGGTGCCTTCGTGAGTGCGGTGAGCACTGTAGTGAGGGACCACTGAGGGGGTGGTATCTTCACTGGAGGATAGGCGTTGCGTAGTCCTTGAAGGAACCTTTTAACAGTTTTGTCTCTGAAGGCGGAGGACAATACTGAAGAAGGTGGGGCCTTGGCGACCACAGCAGCTAGGTGGACCTTCAATGATGAATGTGCGGATCCCAACTCGGCTAGGTGCAGGAGGTAAGACATGACATCCTGCAGGGATGCGGAGTCCACGGTGCGGTCGCTGGATGCTAGGAAGTCAGTGAAGCGACGGTACTTGGCATCGTAGGACTTCCGTGTGGAAGGTTTCCTGGACAGATCAAGGATCCGTGTTATGTTGGGCGGATAAGCCAGGCCGTCAGGTGTAGGCTCGGCAGATCCGAGTGAAGGATCCGACCGTCTTCCATGCGGAGGAGATTCGGGTCGGTGGGTAGGCGGAGACGATCGCAAGCCAGGGTTTGGAGTAGTGGGAACCACGGCTGGCGCGGCCAGGACGGGGCAATCAGGATCGTCCAGGCGTTCTCCGCACGGATCCATATCAGGACCCGTTGGATGAGAGGGATCGGTGGAAACATGTACAGCAGTTCCTGGTGCCACGGCACCATGAAGGCATCGCCCTCCGATCCGTGGCCGATCCCCGCTCGGGAGCAGTAACGGCGGCACTTGGAGTTGGCCTGTGACGCGAAGACGTCTAGGGTCGGTGTGCCCCACCGTCGGCACAGGCGGTCGAACACCGATTCGTCCAGTTCCCACTCGTGCATCGCCGTCCCTTTGCGGCTCAGGGAGTCTGCATCGGAGTTTAGGGTGCCCTGGATGTGGACACCTATGGGGAACACGTGTACCTTCAGGCACCACTCCCACATCTGGACGGTCAGGTAGAGGAGGGAGAGAGACTTGGTCCCTCCTTGCTGGTTGAGATAGGCTAGTGTCGTGGTGTTGTCCGAGGCGATCTGCACCACACTGCCCGCGATCGACGGTCTGAAGGACCTCATCGCCTTCCACACCGCTAGCAGCTCGAGGAAGTTGATGTGGTGGTCGGCTTCCTCGGGCGTCCATATGCCGTGAATCCGTAGTCCGCGACAGCACGCACCCCATCCGTGGGTGCTCGCGTCGGTGGTGACTTGGATGGACGGTGTGGGAAGGGTGAAGAGTCTCCCCGCGGCCACATTCTGGTCCATTGTCCACCAGTTTAACTGGTCTCGGAGTTCGGGAGTCGGTGTGAGCCACTTCCCGAGGTTGTCGTGGGTGCCGTCGAAGGAGGAGAGGAACCACGACTGGAGCGAGCGCATCTTGAGTTTGGCGTGCGAGACCACCGCCGTGGTCGACGCCATGAGTCCTAGCAAACGGAGGGCGTCCCTCGCACGGACCCGACGTCTGCCCTGGATCCGTGCCACCACTGTGCGGATGTCGAGCAGACGTTTGGTTGGAGCGTAGGCTCTTAGAGCCAAAGAGTCTAGAACGGCTCCGATGTAGTCTATTCTTTGAGTGGGGGTCAACTGGGATTTCTTGAAGTTGACCCGTAGACCGAGGCTCTGCATAAGGGCGAGGCAATGTGCAACGTCGTCCTTGGCTTTTTGTTGGGTTGGGGAGCAGACCAACCAGTCGTCTATGTACGGGAACACTTGGACGCCTTGCAGTCGCAGATGAGCAGCCACCGGTGCCATGCACTTCGTGAATACCCTCGGAGCGGTGGAGAGGCCGAAGGGTAGGCATGTGTACTGGTAGATGTTGCCGCCCACCTGGAATCGGAGGAAACGACGATGTTCCCTCCTGATGGACACGTGAAAGTAGGCGTCCTTCAGGTCGATGACGGTGAACCAGTCCCCGTGGTTGATCAGCGGGAGGATGGAGTGAAGAGTTACCATCCGGAACTTCCTCGCGTCGATGTGCTTGTTGAGAAGACGGAGGTCCAGGATGGGACGTGCCCCCCCGTCTTTTTTGTCCACAAGGAAGTATCGGGAGAAGAACCCTTCGTGAGACTCCGACGCTGCGACCGGTTCTATGGCGCCCTTTTCTAGGAGAGCTGTTAGTTCTTCCTGGAGCGGTGGGGATGGATCGGTGATGCGGATCCGTCCGACAGTAGGGCATCTCTCGAACTCGATCGCGTAGCCAGAGTCTAAGATGGTTAAAACCCATCGGTCTGTGGTGATGGCAGACCACGCCGATAGGTAGTCGGATAGGGGGCGGTAGGGTAGAGTCTCGGTCACGGAAGAGTCAAACACGTTGTTTGCCCTTCCGTTCCGTCCGCTTGCCAGTCTGAGGCCGCTGCTGGTAGCGTGGACGGTTGGGTTGTTGGCGCTGCCGGTAGGGCTGGTACCGGGAGTAGTCCCCTTGCCTCTGTGGTGGGCGAGGTTGATAGGATGGGCCCGCCTGAGACGTCGACGGCTGGTCCTGATGGTAACGGCCGGACCCACGGTGTGGAGGGCGGAGCTGTTTTATTGTGGCGTAGTCCCCTTTAAGCTCTCCCAAGGAGGTGTCGGTCTCCTTGGCGAAGAGGCCCTCGCCATCGAAGGGAAGCTCCTCCACGAGCCGCTTGACATCGTCCTGCAGGTTAGCCGAACGGAGCCAGGCGTGGCGACGGAGCTGGATGGCGGAGGCCAAGTTCTTCGCCTCCGACTCGGTGACGTGGCGGCCGGTGCGGATTTGCTGGAGGGCGAGGTGGTTGCCCTCCATGCAGAGTTTTTCAAAGTCCGCTTGTCGGTCAGGTGGCAGCAGTGACTTGAACGACTCCGCTTGCTCCCAGAGTCGACACTGGTAGCCTCCTGTGGCCGTCGCGTAGTTGGACGCACGGAAGGACAAGGAGGCATTGGCGTAGAACCTCCTGCCCAGTGCGTCCAGCTTCTTCCCTTCCTGGGTCGACGGGATGGGAGTGCTGCTGATCGGCGTCCGGTGTTGGGAGCCTTTGACCACTCGGGAGTTCGGTGCCGGGTGGATGTGCAGAAAGTTGGAGTCGTCCAGCAGTCTGTACATAGAGTCCACTCTGTTGGACACCGAGTGAGAAGAAACCGGCTTCTTCCACACCTCCTTGGCCGCTTTAGCAATCTTAGGGAGCAGTCCGAGGCGGACGGGGACCAACTCCTTGCGGTCGGCCAAGCCGCAGACGACATCCTCACAGTCGTCCAGGGGAGCCTCCGCCCGGATCCCAAGGGTGGATCCGAGACGGGTGATCAGTCCGGTGTAGGTCTTCAGATCCTCCGGCTGGGACCCGTGGACGGCGCCGATGTTGTCGTCCGGGGACTTGTCGACCGCAACCGGCGGTGGCTGATGCTGCTCCTCCTCCTGGTCCGACGAATCGGAGTCTCCTGACCGCTCCGAGACGCTGGGCGGTGGCAGGTAGACCTCGGGGTCCGAGTCCGACCAGTACGGCCTGGCGGATCTCGGATCGCTCCCTGGCAAAGGCAGCTGGTACGGAGGGAGAGAGGCCTCCGACCGCGCCTGTTCCACCCTCTGCCGCTTCGGTGCGGGGCCCTCCTCACGGAGCGGTGGTGCCTCCGTGGCTGGTGGTGAGGGCAGAGGGCACTCCCACGGTGTCGTCTGGGGGCCCTGGAGCTCGGCGTGCAGTTTCCGCACCATCGCCTCGATGTACGGGGCGATGAGGCTCAACTGGGGCGGCGGTTCGGTAGCCGGACCAGGAGCCACGGAAGGGCTGCGGAGGGAGGAAGACCTGTGCGGTGGTACAGGTGGAGGAGTCTCCGGTGGCGGTGGAGGGCTGTGGGCCCTCTCCGGGGTGGTGTCCCGGGCCTCGGTCGACATCCTACCCGGCGTAGGTGGAGCTGCGACCGGGGCGGATGCTAGGGAGCGTGGCGGCGAAGGGTGAGCCGGTGCCGGGGTCGGAGGAAGAGAAGACGAAGAGCTACGACGCTTCTTTTTTTCTTTTTTGTCCTTCTTCCTCTTCTCCTGCTCCTTCTTCCGCCTGAACAGTTCAGAGGCCGAGGGCCTGGAAGAAGGAGCGGAGGTTGAAGGAGCAGACGTGGAAGCGGCCTGCTCTGGAGCTGGGGGAGCCGGTGGTGCCAGTGCGGCCTCCATGAGGTAGGCTTGAAGGCGGTACTGGCGGTTCTTGATGGCGGCCTTCGAGAAGCCGCGACAGACTTCGCAGGTCTGGACCTGGTGACTCTCCCCGAGGCAGCGAAGACAACGCACGTGCCCGTCCGAGCTAGGGAACTTTCTCTTGCAGGACGGACACTGCTTGAACGCTGCCGCTGAGGCCATCCACCGAAGTAGATGGCCGAAGAGAAAAAATTATCCCGGCCGGGAGGCCCCGACACGAGATGTTGTTTTTTTTTTTTTTACCGGCGGCTGAGGGCGAGCCCCAGCCACACGAGGACCAAGGGAACAATTCCCCTAGTCCGAGAAAAAATTGTAAGGTAGGAAAAATTGGAAGATTCTGAGACAATCTCAGTAAAGTACTCACAGCTTTTTTTCCAGGCTCCTGCTTGCGCAGCGGAAAAAAGCAAACTGAGGGGAGAGCGCGAAATGGCGCCTAAAGGGGTTGGGCATGGTGGGCGGTCCCACATTCAAAACTCTTTATCCAATCAGCTTTCCAGCTCCGCTCCGGATTCAGCGCAGGCGCAGAACCCATCAGTGTGCATCCCCAAACAACACGAAGGAGAACTTGGGCTTCTGGTAATATATAACATGGATGACTGTGGGTGCTGTAAGGATAACATAGCCCATTAACCCACTATCACAGGACTAGTTCCACGTGACAGAAACTTCCACCCATTTAGGAAACCAACATAAGACCTTTCCTGTTTCTGAGTATATGGGTATCTTCCCCAGGCTAGGGAAATCTATGGTAGGTTTCAATCCCTACTTGTTTATGCTTACAAACCAACCAGATCAAGTAGGACCAGATTAAGTAGTGAATTGCCAATAAAGGTCCGAAAGGAACTGGAATACTCCCACCAGCTTACACTTCAAATAAAAGTCCAAAAAGTATTCTATAAAAAGTCGAAGCTTTATTATATGAAGGAAAGATTAAAAATTAGGAACATAAAACATTATAAAAAATAAAAGGAACATTCTTCTTTTCCCCCTTTCCCATTATTTAAAGAAGAAAGGAATAACTAACTATATATATTTCCTGGCCTAGCCAGCTAACACAATAAACATTACATTTTATCTACTATCTCCTTACAAGACTTTGCAGTCAGCTCCCTCCAACTTAAACTCATGGTGTTTCTCTTCTATTCTAAGATAACAAAACCCATCTTTTCCCCTTTGCTCCACCTTTTCCTCTCTCTCTCTTACCCAATACTATTCCAATATTCAATGCCTATCATCTTTACTTCAGTTCTCACATTCTTAGATTATTTTGACTATTTCAGAGGAATTTGCATCTGGGCCCAAGACCAGAATCCATTTTAACTCACAAAATAGAGGATCCATTTCAATTTCATTTCCGGGGCCAATGATGGACAAGATTAGTGGGACCGATCATGGTCCTGAAGCAACCTTCTACTTATGAATCAATATCCAACTGTCCATCAGACACAAGCACTTAAAAGTCATATGGTATAACATAGTTAGAGCATTTGAAAGCATTTCTTCTTTTCACCTGATTGCCAGTGAATAAATAGCAATATGCTCTATAACAGTGATGGCGAACCTTGGCACTCCAAGTGTTCTTGGACTTCAATTACCAGAAGCCCAAGTCAGCACTCCTTCTGATCAGGGCTTCTGGGAATTGAAGTTCAAGAACAGCTGGAGTGTCAAGGTTCGCCAACACTGGTCTATAAAATCACAACATAGAACCTGAAAGAAGTATGATTTTTCAGCACCATTGTGCATTCCAAACTCAAATTATGCTGATTATTTTCTCATATACCAATCATGAAAATGCTACAGATTTGTGTAGAATGGAAATTCCTCTAAAAGCCACTTCTAATTTGTGGAGCTTATTTTTCACATCAGATTTTTTCCCCCCAGATCAAACTGCTGACCTTGCTTGTGCACTTTTGAACTCAACAATACACTTCAAGAAGGTAGGGAGTAGAGCCACTATGCTCAGGTTGATCTCTGAAAACATTTTTACATGATAGAGTGTGACTGGAAATGGAGATGTTTTCCCTCTGTCTTCCTTTTACAGCTTCTTTTTCTGTTGAATCTTTTTTTAAAAACACTGTTGCTCAAAAATTCTCCTACCTAGAATTTCTATTCCCTCAGCTCTTCACCCCCTACTGACGCGAATTCTGTCTGAAAAACAGGATACTTCCAGATTTTCTTCAAAAAGAGTGGTTTGTTTTATTAATGACTGGACTGAAGTATTCAGGGTGAATAAAATATGTAGATAACCTAGCACAAAAATGAGAGCAGAAATGAGCTGAACCACTGAAGTATAATAATTCCAGTTTATTTACAGGGCGTTTTTCTTTATTGTTCTGAATTCTTCCCTCTCTTTTTTGAAGTAGAGTAACTGGGGAACCTAATGCCTTCCATTGTGGCTTCTAACGTATTCTAGTTAATTCCTGGTTTCTGGATTTCCCTTCATCAGACAGGCAAGTACTCTGTTTATGTATCTACAGTATCCAGATATGCATACTGTTGGATGTTTTGAATCTTTTATTTTCAGGAAAAGGTACCTTTGAAATTGAAGTATTACTGCTACCAACAAACGCAGTAGAAATCAGAACACACGAAACACTTTATGAGCTTTTTAGCCTAGAATTAGAGCTCAGCATATATCGGACCATCTCCAAGAGCTGCCTCGGCAAACTGATTTCCAAAAGTATCCAATGCCAAGAATTGCAGACCTCTCCTGCCAATGCTGCAGCCCCCAGTGGTTTCCCACTCAAGGGATCCTTGGAATCTTAGCTGGAGGGAGACAGTCATGAATTTTTAATCCTTGGCTAATGACATCATTCCAGTCTAGCCAAGTTATCCTGCTATGGTAATAGAGTAGACCAAACTGCCAGCAACTCAATGCCAATCATCAGGCGGTGGTTAATTAACCTGACAACCCTGGGGACTAACAGCCTTGAGTGACAAAGTCCACAGGGAAGGCTGATGGTCCCCAAGTGGATTAAACCCCACTTGAATCCATCCTGATGGAGGGCAGGAGCTTCATCAATACTGGCCTGGGGCTGTGTGTGCCAAAAGGGCTCAGGACCAGAAAGTGACTCACGGAATAGGATCAGTATGGGTGTCATGCTGCTTTGTGAAAGGCAAATAGAAGGCCAGTACATTATATTTGCAGGACAATCTTCATGGCTGACTGCCATGATGATAGTCAATATTCAGAATCAGATACTGCACTTAAAGAAGAAGAATACTTATATCCTGCTGGCCGTATCAACGTATTATCGCATTTTGTCTTCCACACCAAATTCATTCCATTAATAAGGGAGATAAACTGGTGTGGTGCGACTCCTGCTCAAGGATACTTGCCCCCCCAGGGGGGGGGGGTTCTCCCAATACTCTCATTCTTAGGCAATACGCTGTTCAAAAAGTCAATTGCACCAAACTATGCAACTATCCAGTGACTACAGGAAGATTCACTCCTCACTACCATAAATCCTGCCCTAAGTAACTTTTTAATTGCATTACAAACAATTTTTTCTTAAAAAGAAACTTAGGTAAATCCAGAAGTCAAGTTAAAAAAACAAGGATGTATAGTCAAAGCAATGGGATTCCCAGTGGCAATGTATGGTTGTAAGAGCTGGACCACTAGGAAAGCTGAGCGCAGAAGAATACATGCCTTTGAGATGTGGTGTTGGAGGAGAGTTTTGAGAGTACCCTGCACAGCGAGGAGAACAAATAGGTCAATCTTAGAACAAATCAACCCTGACTGCTCCCTAGATGGTCAAATAGTAAAGATGAAGCTAAAGTACTTTGGACATCAAATGAGAAGAGACTCACTTGAGAAAGCCTTGATGCTTGGAAAGGTTGAGGGCAAAAGAAAAGGGGGTGGCCAAAAATGAGATGGCTAGATGGTATTGTGGACACAATGGGCACAGAGCTGAGTGAGTTGAGGAGGATGGTGGAGGACAGAAGTGCCTAGTGGACAGTGGTCCATGGGGTCGCAGAGGGTCGGAATCGACTGTGCAACTGAACAACAACAAAATAATACTTTTATTGGGCCGTTAAAATGCTTAAGGTAAAAACGAGGAAAAGGAAGAAGAAAACAAGAAGTATGTTTATCTAATTCAGAGCATGTCCAGACTGAGCATCAGGAGCGCCCTGAAAAACGTCTGTACCCATTCAAAGGGATGAGCAATGTGCCCTTTGGTACTCTCCTCTTGTCCGAACCGGAACCAACGCTTTGAATACATGCAGACCCAGACACGCGCTCTCTTTGCAGGCAGCAGTGGATTCACTCTTGCCCTGAGAGACAAAAGGGAATTGATTTTGTCCTCACCTCTTACTTTCTGAGATCTCTCTTGGAAGGAAGGTAGGGTACCCCCCCCCCCATTTTCTAAATTCACTTAGTTACACAATCTCTCTCTCTCTCCACCCTCTCCTTTTCCTTCCTACCTTGGCTGTGGTGATCAGCTCCCCTGTTTTCCAGACAAAGATATGTTGATCTGCCTTGCAGTCCCCTTGGGGGAATTGGCTGGGAGGTAAATTACTTGCCTGCTGTCTCCAGCTGTGGCAAGCAAACTTCAGGATGGAGATAGAAAGTTTTCGGAGTTTCAGTCAACAATATAAACACACGGAAAGAAAGAAAATCTTAAACAAAGTGATGTAACATGTCTCTACAATGTAAAACAATATTTCACTTCCCACGACTGTTCATAGATGACCAGAGGAAATGTTCACATTCCCATATGCTGATGCTGCTCATTACCAGTTTCGCTATACAGTGGTACCTTGCTTAAAGAGCATAATGTGTTCCACAGGATTGCTCTCTAAGCGAGTTTGCTCTTTATGTGAAACACCACTGCAAGTGACCAATTGTGACTTCTGGTGGTGGTGGGGGATTGCAACCCCCGATTTAGTTGTTAATCAAGTTTTTGGTTGGTTTTATTTGTTAAGCGAAGCAAACATTCAGAGAAAATTCTGCTCTTTAAGCGAGTTACTCTCTAAGCGAGGCGCTCTTTATGTGAGGTTTTACTGTATTGGATGTTTAAGTAGCATTTGACAGCTGCAGGGCTAACTTTTAGCCCATTCTTGGTGACCACACTCACTGCAAATAAGCTAAAAGTGAGTGCCCCCCGAAAGTGGAACCCCCTGACAGGGGTTCAAAAAGCAGTGCCCAAAGGGAGTAACTAGGACATGTTCTCATTCTCTAAATCAGGGATTCTCAACCTGTGGCCCACAGGATGGATGCGACCCTCCACTGCCTCCAACACACCAGGAAGTACCATGTAATTGAGGAAGGGCAAAATGGGTGTCTGACACCACCACCACCCCCGGCTGTTTGAGGGAGCATGACCTGTCATCCGGCTTAAAACAGTTGAGAACTCCTACTCTAAACGTAATCTTCACCTAGGCTGATATGAACATTGACATTTGATTCTTCATTTCTACTCCATACGAGTACAGAAGCAATAAATGGACCACTTGGTCAGTACTTTTACTTTAAAACAATACTCTGGACCACAACTGTTCCAAACAGCCAATGTCGGCAGGCCTTTATCCCCATGTGATTTTGGCCATCTTCAGTTTACGCTGCTTTCCATGTTTATATTGTAGAGCAACCTCAGGAAGGAGGAGGCTTGTGGTCAAATTATAAATTAGCGGGAAGTCTTCCACAGCAAAGAATTTTCTTCTCTTATGTCCTTGCATGTGAGGACGTGTATTGGGTGATCAATTGCCTTCGATGAGTTTGGTTTGCTGCTACATTCTCTGCTTCTTCCCAGGAGACCTGCATTGGTTCCTTTCACATTCTTTCAGCATAATGCGTGTGTGTGTGTGTGTGTGTGTGTGTGTGTGTGTGTGCCTGGACAAGATATACAGGAATTCAAGAAGTATAAAGCATTTGGGGCAATGTCAGTAGACTAAGTTGTATAAGCTTTTAGATCGGCTTAGAGCGCTTAAATTAGTGCACTGTAAACCTTTTGAACAGTTTAAAACTAAGCTGGTCTTTGGCACAATTTAAGTAGTTTAAATTATTCACAGGTTTTTAACATTCAAGCCAGGTTAATGAGCACTTGGGGCTTAAAGCAGAGACAACCAGGAAATACTTTTAGGTTTGGAGAAGGGGAGAATCCTTTAGTCTTTAAGAACCAGTTGACTCCAAGGACATTTCATAGTTCATGATTCCAGTTTGATAAACTTCTCTGAAATAATATTAGTGGCATTGAAACTGATTGAGTCAGCACAATATTGCTGTCAAATCTGTTGCAATCAGCTCTCACTGTAATGGATGGGATTCAGCAAAGACAACCAATCACATTGTGGCCCTTCTCCCTCCCCTGCAAGGTCCTATTATATTCTATAACAACTAAACCAAATAGCACCCTAACATGGTTCAGGAGAGATCCTTACTGTCCCCGTTCATGCTGTCATGATAGAAAAGACTGCAGAGATTGCAGAGATGTCAACTATTCCCCAACCTTTGGGTTTTGGACTTCAATTCCCAGAAGTCTAAGTCAATTCCCCAAAGCTCTGATCAGCCAATGTACTGACTTAGGCTTCTGGAAACTGAAGTCCAAAACCCAAAAGTTGGGGAACACTGCTCTATAGGATCCTTCAGGTTAAAGTGAAGTTCAATTTTGACAAATATTTATTTGTATACATGCTACATATGCACACACATATCCATCCAGTTTGTGCATTGGCACAGAATACATGCACCATTTATTTATTTATTTATTTATTTATTTATTTCTATGCCACCCTACTTGGTGCAACCAACTCAGGGCGGTGTACAAACAAGTAGAAAACAATCAACAATACAATATAATAATAAGGCAACACCACACAGCAAAACAGCAATAATGTGGCAATACACTCAGCAATAATATAACAGTACAACCCAACAATACAATGTAAAAATATAATCTAACAATATAATATAGCATACAATATAATGTCAAGAAAATTCCATCCAGCGGTACAAAATAACAATACTGTATGGTCAAATATCATAGATATTACATCGTCTCAACTGACGGCAATATAATATAACATACAATATAACGTCAAGAAAATCCACCACCACCACCACCACCACCACCAGTGGTGAGCTCAAACAATTTTTTACTAACACACTGTGGGCGTGGTATGGTGGGCATGGCCAGGGGGAAAGCCCTGTGTTGCACCCAAATTAGGACTACTTTATTTCAAAACTTGGATGGGCATGGTTAGCCAAAATTTCTGCTACCAGTTGTGGTAAACTGGTGTGAAACTGCTGATGCCCACCACTGACGACAACGGCTACAACTACGACTACTTTCTCCGTGTCTAGGTCAGAATTTAAACTGCCAAAATGAAGCCATATTTTGGTGAATCTACAATCACTGGTGTTGTAGAAGCAAATTGAGGCTAAATATCAAGGTTCTATTCACATGCCTGACCACATGACCTGGCACACAACTGACACCTCACTAATTAGCCTCGGTTAGCATCCACAACTTCAGCAACTGCACTACCATACACATAAAAAACTTAAGAAGAATTTTGGCCAATGGACTTTCACGTTGAAGCTGAACTGAATTGGCAAGAGCTGAGAATGAAACTGTTGCAAACCCCCCTCTCTCACAGCTTTAAAATATTTCAAGTAGTAGTTGTGTTAGTCTGTGCAAGCATAGCAAGCAGGAAACAAAAATAAACAAAGACAAAAACATTGTAGCACCTTAAAGACTAACAGCAGTATATTAATGTTAGCTTTCATGGATGAAGTCTATTTCTAGATTGAAAAACTGGATTTAATCCATGAAAGCTAATGTGAATATACTGTATAGCAGTTAGCCTTCAAGGTGCCACAGTGTTTTTGTCTTTTTTTTAAAATTAGTTTTTTGTTTTCCTTCTTGTTTATAAGCTTTTAAATAGGCAGATTCCTAATTAACTCAGAAAGAATTCTCTCTACTATGGCTTCAGACTCAAGAGCCCCGGTGGTTAAACTGGGTTAGGGCTACGGTTAGGGCTAAACTGCTATACTGCAACCAAAAGGCTGTGAGTTTGATCCTGATCATGGCTCAAAGTTGACTCAGCCTTCCAGCCTTTCAAGGTTAGTAAAGTTTGTCAAACTCAACTACGCCCTCCACCATTCAAACACGAAAGCTTTGTCAAACTCAACTACGCCCTCCACCATTCAACTACACCCTCCACCAACTATTCCATGGAATTTGTGTAGTCGCATGTTTCATGTCAGAGACACATCCATCAACTGAAAAAATGACTACCAGGAAAAATGTATGTTCGGCTATGAGTACACAGCATGTTGGGGCAAAATGCTAATTAACTTGTGAACTGCCCAGAAAGTGCACTGAGCACTACGGGATGGTATAGAAGTGTAACTGATTTGCTTCGCTTTTATAGTCACATTCTCACACATCAACAGCTCCTCCAGGAAAGAGAAATGAAGCTCCTTTGTCATTTAAGATACAGGTTTGCTTGCATCAAAGACGTGTTGTCACTCCAGGCAGGAGGGAAGGAATTTTTCTTTCATTTGGAGAGTGGATTTCAGCATATTTGTGGGGTGATACTATCGTCATCGTTGTCGGCTACTACTCATAGCCGAACATACATTTTTCCTGGTAGTCATTTTTTCAGTTGATGGATGTGTCTCTGACATGAAACATGCGACCACACAAATTCCATGGAATAGTTGGTGGAGGGTGTAGTTGAATGGTGGAGGGCGTAGTTGATTTTGACAAAGCTTTCGTGTTTGTCACTTAGCCTCTTCATGTCTGTGGCATTCTCCTTCAAAGTGATTGGTAGCAGCAAAGATCATTTGGCGCAAAAGTGGGAAATCTATGGCCGCTGCTTCTTAGGTTTGTTGGTTTATACCTGACACCTTTGTGGTTTGTTTCAGCTGGTCCTTATAACGCTTCAAAGGTGCTCCATGAAGTCTTGTACCAGAGCTATTGTCACTTAGCCTCTTCATTTCTGTGGCGTTCTCCTTCAAAGTGATTGGTAGCAGCAAAGATCGTTTGGCACAAAAGTGGGCAATCTATGGCCGTTGCTTCTTAGGTTTGTTGGTTTATACCTGACACCTTCGTGGTTGAGTCTGAAGCCATAGTAGAGAGAATTCTTTCTGAGTTAATTAGGAATTTGCCTATTTAAAAGCTTATAAACAGGAAGCAAAACAAAAAACACACACATAAAGAATTTGATGAGGAAGCCTGGAACCATCCACATGGTGGACATGCCCTATCCATCTAAGACAATGGCCTATGATGGAAGCTTCAATGCTATTTACATCTGCCTTCTTGAGGACTGCGATGTTGGTGACATAGTCATCCCACTTGATGTTCAAGATGGACCTTAGCTTCTATTGGTGAGAACGCTCAAGCTTTTTGATATCTTGGCAACAGAGGGTCCATGTTTCATAGCCATACAGTAATGTTGAAATAACAACAGCTTGGTATGCCATGAGCATAGTCTGGATTGTTAAATCTTTGTTCATTGAAGACCTGGTGTGATAGATGACCAAAGGCAGAATAGGCAGCATCAATTCTCTTCACCACATTCTGTTCACATTTGCAGTGTTTAGATAGGATGCTACTAAGGTAAGAAAACTGGTCTACCTGTTCCAGTGTCATATCTGAGATGGTGATACTGAACTCTGGAAGGGCTGTCCTTCTGGCAGGTTATGCAAGTACTGTACCATGGTTTTCTGAGCATTTATGGTGATATATTTACATATATTCCCTTGTTTAATACTGGTCAGATAATTATTGACTGTGTCAGATACTGATCAGATATCGACTGTGTAAATTACCAACCTAAATCAGAGACTGTTTATTCAGATTACTGGAGGTGGCTCAAGTGGTTAAGATGCCAAACTCACTGACTGGAAGGTTGGAGTTCGATTCCTGAGTACTGCACAGTGGAATGAGCTCCCATCTCTTTCCCAGCTTCTGCCAACCTAGCAGTTCGAAAGAAAGAAATTGGAAGTAGATAAATAGGTACCACTTCAGTGGGAAGGTAAACAGTGTTGAGGCATGCCTGCCACATGTCCACAGAAACATCTGCAGGCACAAACAGTGCTGGCTCTTTTGGCTATAAACAGAGATGAGCACTGAACCCTATAGTCAGATACGAGTGGCTTTTGAGCAAGAGAGACCTTTCCCAGAATACCACCTGCAGCAGTTTGAGCAGCCAATGTCATGCCACATTGCCTTGATTGCTTTGAGAGAAAGAGATGAAAGCATCTCAACTGAGTTCAGCGTTTCTCTTCATGGGTTTGCCAACACGGTGTGTTTTCCCCAGCTGTTCTGAGGTTGCTCTGGTTTGCTCTGGCATTTTTTGTTGCAGATTTGAATTGATCTGCCAAATGTGTTGGAATACACTGGATCCTCCTGGTACCACCTGTCCACAAACATCTGGAATTCTTCCCTGAAGTCTCATTCCCATAACAGATTGTCTTCCCCTTTCACTCACTTTACCTGCCTTCTCCTCCACTACTTCATTCTTCCTCCCTTCCCTCTTTGCTTTACTTCAATCTCAAAACATAACATTTTCACAATCATGCTTTCTAATTCCCAAGAACAGATGAGATCTTCTCCACTTTCCTTCTGCCAGCTATACTCCCTCCTCCCTTCTCCCTTTTTTTTAACTGCTGGCACCTCTCAAACCTTCGTGGTTTTGCCACAGTGCTTTCTAATTTTAAAATTATTTTTAGTTTTCACTTTTGCACTGAGATACTGGAGTTCTTTCGCATGAGCAGATCATACACTGGAGCAAGTCACAACAGAACAAAATTACAGCACCATCTGGCAGTTGCATTTTTTAAATAAAAAAAATAAAGCAAGGTTTTTTGGTTCCACTTTGACTGTGTTGGCGGTAGTTCCAGCTTTATGTTATGTGGGTGCTGGGGTGCATTAGTTTTATCACAGGTGCAAAAAAAAGTTGAGCAAATGGAGAGTGTGGACAGGCTCCAAATTAAACTCTTTATGCATTTTGCTGTCACTGGCAACAAATTATTTTGGGTGTCTTGCCTGGACATCTTTCTTGAATGCAAGTTACCAGTTGGGAAGGATCGCCTACGCGTAACAATCATCTCTGCATTCTCTGCTGAGCATAGCTGCTGCTTTAGCATTTAGAGCAGGGGTGCTCAAACTACGGCCCATGAACCAGATCCAGCCCCCGACACCAATTCATCCGGCCCATGCCACTCTCATTGCTCCCATAAGAAGAAGTAATACATGCCCGTATGGGAGCGACGAGGGTTATGTGTGCCAGATTGAGGGCTGGATTTGGCCTGCAAGCCATAGTTTGTTCACCCCTGGTTTAAGCAGAGAAAATGGCAGCTTAAAATCTCATTTTGTTGCAAAACAGATTGCAAGGCGGGTTTCACTTCTGCTTCCAGTGGGAGGAACCACGTGATTGGCCCGCTGAACCATATGACCAGCCCACTGAACCACGTGACTGGCACGCAGCCCGAAAAGTTTGGGCACTCCTGATTTAGAACGATTATTTCTTTCTTAGTGCAGAATGCTTCATTGGGGGCAATAGTCTCCACACTTGAAAAAACTTAATGTCTGTTTGAAATGTATAAACATTAAACTCTTTATTTAAGGTCCACGCCACCCATTCCCAAAACTAATGAAGCTGCCACTCCCCGCCATCTTAGGTCTTGGGGGTTTTTTTGGGGGTTTTTTGTTTGTTTGTTTGTTTTGTTTTGTTTTGTTCACGTACAAAATGTCCACACAAACTCAGGAACAAATTGGTTCAGCCCACCTCAAATATAGGATGGAGTGGGTCGGTCCCAATCTTTACAACACATTTTTGGACATAGATTTGCTTGGCAGTTATTCAAGTTGGCCTTAAGACAAACTTATCATGACATACATGGAAGCAATATAACACTAGTTTACATTTGGAAATGGCAATTGGACAAAGCAGAGGGAAAGTTATAAGAAGGAGAGGGTAAAATAATGAGTACATTGCCGGATACAGTTTTAAGGACTATGTTTGTAAAATCTTCCTCTCTTTGTGTAGATCTGGAGTTCTCAACCTTTTAAAGCCAGGTCATGCTCCCCCAGACAGCTTTGGTGGCTGGACAGCCATTTTGCCCTTCCTCTACCACACGGCACTTCCTGGTGTGGTAGAGGCAGGGGGCCACATGAAATGGCACTGAGGGCCACATCCGGCCCATGGCCTGCAGGTTGAGAATCCCTGGTATAGATGTATTGCAGATATAATACATTTTTTTAATGTATTAAAGTTTTTAATCTTTTAAGTGGTTTTATAATTGTTGTAAAGCGCCCTGGGTCCCTTCTGGGAGGAGGGCGATAAACAAATATAAATAAATAAATAAATAAATAAATAAATAAATAAATAAATAAAATTTATCATATTTAATCAAATTAAGATTCAGCTAGCATTTTCACTGTCTAGAGCTGTTACATTCCAATGTGGCCCTGGGTCTACTCACTTATTTCCATCCATGCTATATTCTACACAATGTATGTCCATCAAGGAAGGAAACTTAAAGACATAAGAGGGGCATTCTGGAAGTGTTTCTTGTGGGTGGGCAGATGGCAGGAATATTTATTTAATTTATATGCAAAATCCAAAGGCAGCTGCATATATACCACTTCATAGTGCTAAGAACTCTCTGGCTGGTTTATAAGGTGATTATGCAAGTACAGTTTGTTCCAAACAAGCTGGGTACTCATTTTAGCAACTTTGGGAGGACAGAAGGCTGAGTCAACCTTAATCCAGTTGGGATCAGACTCTGATCATGAGTAGAGTTTGGGCTGCTTAAGCACTGTGGCACAGGGGATATGCACAAGTTGTTTACCTCTGAGTATTGCTATAACATATGCATCTTTCCTGTGCAGGGTTTCTCTAGAAAGATTCTCTTGGTTACAATTTCTGCAATTCTACTATAGTGTTCAGCTAAAAAGGGCAGGAGGAAGTAAGCTGCAGGCAATTGTTACAGTTCCTGTGCAGACTTCTTTTGTTAGGAATCTCTTTATGGTGTTGTAGACCGCCCTGGGTCGCCCGGCGATGAGGGCTATATAGAAGTATGAAAATAAATAAATCAATAAAAATAAAATTTTCAGAATCTCCAATAGGTCTAAAATGTACTGGACTCACCAGCAAAGTCACCAAGGTGTGTGAAGTTTAGCAGCATCCTGCACAGACCAATCAGCAAAAAGCAAATAAAATAAAACAGAATAAAAAAGGAAATTAGATTTGGGTCTCATTTTTAAAGAAAAGTAAAACTTGCTGATGTAGCAGGGAGATCTGGTCAGGACTCCTATAGCATAGTGAGACTTTGAAAAATTAGAATGAAAAAAAAACTGAACTGCTTTTTAACCATACATCCCACACAGTAACGTCGCATGGATTTCAGCCACCCGGGGCTGAAGCCAAATTTGCTGGCCCCTGGCGGACGCCGGCACCCACTCCCGCTAGGGCTTCTGGGAATTGTAGTCCAAGAACACCCATAGCCCAAAAAGTGCTGCCCAGGGTGGGCTACCCCCCTGCCCCCAGCCACCCTACGCCACTGATCTCACAAGGGGCGATGCCTGTGAGTGTGACAGAACATATATAAAGGCTTTTTCTGAGGATATTAAAATTCAGGCACGTTCATATGGGGAGATAGGGCCCTTAAGTAGCCTAGATCCAAGCAATATGGGACTTCATGGGACAACTAGTAATGATTTGAAGGCTTTGCGGCTTAACTAAGCCTAACTCTAGAGTCAGGTTAGCCTGATTGGGGTGGGATAATAAATCTAAATAAATAAATAAATAAATAAATAAACTCTGCCCAGCTTCCTGTTCAAAAATAAAGCTCCCAGATAGTGAGTGGTATAGCAACAGGAAGTTTGGTCACAGCTAGGCTTAACTAATCCTCTAGTTTAAGTCTTTTCTCCTAGGGGAGCTATATTACAAGAATCCTAATGAGAGCTAACTAATGTAACTACAGCATTCCAAACAGGGTGTAACTATGTAGGAGCTTTTGTCATACACAGCATCACCTCATCAATATAGGGATCAATATAGGTATAGAGGTGGTTCTCTATAATTTATGTTGCTTTGACTTTTCATCATATACAGAAAACAAATAAGGATAAGTCTTCTTAAGCCAGAAGTCATTTTCTTTAGAAATGAATTTTTTGTTACCTACAGCCCACATTGTCCCTTAGGGCATGGCCGAAATATATATGAAGAAATTGTGTATAATTTAGTGTATTAAGGATGTAGAATCGAATTTAAATTTAATCTCTTAAGATGCTGTATTCAGACCAGCTATATTCCACTGTTAAGCCATAGCATTAAAGTATAATTTCTAAAAATTGCAGTTGAACCCTGATGTGGTCTACCACAAATTAAATCCTGCATGAACCTTTTAATGTACTGTTAAATTGTGCTTGGCACTTTCACAATTAGGGTGAGTGGTATAGACTGCGGAAGTCAAAAAGTAGTACGGAGGACTAGTAGGAAAAGAGAGCATTCAATGAAACCGAAACAGTAAACTGTTACTCCTACCTAAGTACATATTATACATTTAGATTTTTTTTTTTTTTGTATGTAAAGTAGGAATGTCTGGCCAGGTTATCCTGCTATGGTAATAGAGTAGACCATACTGCTAGCAACTCAACGCCTAGTGTCAGGTGGCAGTTAAATAACCTGACAACCCTAAGAACTAATGGCCTTGGGTGCTGAAGTCCACATGGAAGGGTGATGGTCCCCAAGTGGATTAAATCTCACTTTAATCCACTTGAATCCATCTTGATGGAGGGCAGCAGCTTCATCCATCCTGGCCTGGGGCTGAGGAGGACTTTGTGTGCCAAAATAGCTCAGGATCAGAAATTGACTTGCAGAACTGGGTCAGTGGCATGGGTGTCATGCTGTGATGAAGAAGGCAGATGAAAGGCCATTGCATTATATTCTCAGGACAATCTTAAAGTCTGATCACCATGATGATCACCTATACAGTATTAGGATTCAAATATGGAAGAAGAAGAAGAAGAAGAAGAAGAAGAAGAAGAAGAAGAAGAAGAAGAAGAAGAAGAAGAAGAAGAAGAAGAAGAAGAAGAAGAAGAAGAAGAAGAAGAAGAAGAAGAAGAAGAAGAAGAAGAAGAAGAAGAAGAAGAAGAAGAAGAAGAAGAAGAAGAAGAAGAAGAAGAAGAAGAAGAAGAAGAAGAAGAAGAAGAAGAAGAAGAAGAAGAAGAAGAAGAAGAAGAAGAAGAAGAAGAAGAAGAAGAAGAAGAAGAAGAAGAAGAAGGTGGTTAAGTAGAGAACAGCCCTCCATTTACCTTGCTTGCTTCCCACTTCACATCCATCTTCTGAATCTTTTGATGGTTGAGGGGGATATTGAGATGTGGAACTTTCCCAATGGTGTTGTACCATTGACTATCCTATGGAGTTCACTCTGAGTGCTTAAAATATCTTAAGAGCTTGAATATAAAATCATAACTATGGTTGCTCACAAGTGAATCTCACTGAATTCACAGAGAATTTTCTCCACAGTAACTGTTTAGGATTACAACATAAATAACCTTATGATAACTGATTTTGACTGAAGGCAGAGTCGGTCTTTACAAACTCGGCATGTGGTGGCTTAGTTTTTTAGACTACAAGACAGTGAATCCCCTAGTCAGAAACTCAGTAGGTAATACAAAAAAATGGCTTATGATGTACTTGGCCAACTAGCACTTCTGCCTGGTCCCTGGCAAAATGTCAGGTGGCCATGAGGAAAATTCATTCCTTACCCACCCATTTCCTGCTCTGGTAATCAGAGTGCACCCCAGAGAGGGCACATAAAGAACCATCGTAATATCTAGCTCTTTGGGGTAATTTCTTCACAATATAAATAGATACAAATGTAATATTAAAATTGGCATCGATTCCAACTTCAATGGCAAAACACAAGAGAGCGCACCCCAATAAACATTCCCTTAGGGAAAACATTTGAATTTAATGAGACTTAATCTGAGTAAGGTAAACATCGCCCTGCCTTGAGAGCCAGTTGTATCTGACTCTAGGATGCAATGCTCATCTCCTTTTACAGCGAAAGAGCTAGTGCTGTCTGCATGCCTAAATATGCAGTAAGGCAAATGACATTACAGTATTTAAGAATAGTCAAGTCATTAACTGCTCTTCCAATGAAACTGTTCTTCTTGCTTTGTGCTGAAAATAAATGCAAAGTCATCTTTTTGTCCCTATGCATTTTTAAAAGCCCAGTTCTCTTCTCTTTAAGAAACCAGCATCTCCTTAAAAATAATTCAGAAGTGTTTCAAATGATGAACCCTTTAACAATGAGCTTCTCTACTGGATTTCTTTTTTTCTTTCACTGTCAAATTAGCTCAGAAATGGAGACTTGTAGCAGACATTGCTACTTGCACGAGTGGTTGTGGAACAAGGTATCCAGTCCATACGCTGTTGCAATTTGCTGCTACAGCTTAAATTATTTCATTTGCAAATATGCACATTCTCCAACAGGCTCCTTACCAGTGTTGGGCAGCAACAGGTTTGCGCATGCACACACTGGCAAAGGGGGGTAGCAAAATTGGGTGGCCTACAGGCAGGGTGGAGGGAGCGAAATTGGGTGGCCACGCCCACCTCCCTGTCCTCCAGACTAACACAGCTACCATTTAAAAAGTTTTATTCTGAGCAAGCATATCAGAGAGTAAACAAAACAAAAAGACAAAAACCTTGTGGCACCTTAAAGACTGTTGTATTTTAATGTGAGCTTTTGTGGATCAAGTCCATTGGCTCTTTGGCTATAAACAGAGATGAGCACTGAACCCTAGAGTTGGTAACGACTGGCTTTCAAGCAAGGGCAACCTTTACCTAATAACAGAAGATCCCTGATTGGTATTCAAATTTGACGTCAGGTTTTGTCCCTGCAAGTGGTTCAAAACCCAGTCCTGTCCAACTCTAGGGTGCAGTGCTCATCTCCATTTACAGCCAAAGAACCAGTGCTGCCTGTGTTTGCAGATATATACATGGCCATATAGCAGGCATGACTAGATCGCCCATGATATAGGCTCCGCCCATGACATAGGCTCCACCCAGGACATAGGCTCTGCCCACGATGAGGTAGCAAAAATTTTTGCTGCCCACCACTGATCCTTACCAACTAATTTCTGAAATTACCTTCTGCACCAGATCTTTCATTCGTTTGTTCTGTAGTAAAAGCATGCCAGACTTTAAAAACATCCAAGTGATGTCTCCATTTGAGGGCCTTCCCCAGCTAATCCATTTGGGGAAAGAGTTGCCCTTAAAAATACCCCTTTAAAAATCCAGAGGATCCTTTCAACTCTGTTGGATATCTTGCCCTGGCCACTGTTCAGTGGTGGGTTGGCACCAGTGATGGGATGTTACCGGTTCGGACTGGTTCACCCGAACCAGTAGCACCCCATCAGGAGGGGTCGCCGGGGGGTGGCAAAACCCCGGGCAACCGGTTTGGTTGCCTCTCCGGCCCTTTCCAAAAATGTTTTTCCAGGCAGCCAAAATGGCTGCCTGGAACTGCGCATGCATCAAACCTCTGTTTGATGCATGCACAGTTCTGTTTTTTTGTGGGTATGCATCAAATAGAGGTTTGATGCATGCACAGTAAAAAAAGAACTGTGCATGTATCAAATGGAGGTTTGACGCATGTGCAGACATTTTTTATTTTTTTGCTCTGCCCACAACATCATGACATTGGCTACGCCCACGATGTTGATGACATCACGGTGGGGTAGCGAAGATTTTGACAACCCACCACTGTTGGCACTGAAACCAAAAGCTTCCAACCTGAGTTTTTGCCACCTGAGCTCTGTCCGCAATACAAAGTGAAACACAACACATGCCAGCTTGAGGTGTGTGGTTTTTTTTTTTTTTTTAATAAAGAAAGTCAGGGTATTTCTGAGTCTTTATCCTTGTTGGTATTGAGATAAGCCTGGCATCATCTGGATGGTGGGAAAAAATAATACTATCACCAGCATACAATCTGGTACTCTTGGAAGAACAAATGCTCTTTCTGGAAGAGTGCTCAGTCAAGATACAAAAATTTGTGGGAATAAATAAGAATGTTGATGCAAGCATTTTGCTGTGGGTTGCTTCAGTTCATGCATTGGAGAGAGGCGCTGCTTCCAACTGATAGCTTTCTTTTTCTGCTTTTCCCCAATTTACTAGTGATGGAAGAAAATTGGTTTCTTTGTTGACCATCTTAATCGAGATGCTCCAGGTTCCTCATTGTCCCTAGTCTTGCCGTTAAAATTAAAATAACAGGTGCTTTTTAACATAGCCTCTGAAGAGAAAATATTCTGCATATTGCCAAAAGAAAAACAACCCCATACTAAACTATGTAGGAATGGATTGCTGCTTGAGGCATGGAGCAGGGCCCACTCCCCTCCCCTTTAAGGGACAATTGTGCCCAACAAGACAAAGTGAAACAATAGCAGAATTTCCTGCAGGAAGAATTACAGTTACAGATTTATATGATAACATACAGCAGAAATGCCTGAAATGCTGTGAATAGAACACTTCCCCACTGCGCTCCGGTAGGAATTCAAGAATAACAATATAACAATGTAAATCACAGCCTCTATCTTAATGTATGCAGTCTTTCTTGTAGGGCTCGTAAGAGAACAGGGGTAATTCTGCAGATGTTTTAGAAATCAGACTACCTCTCTGGAAGTAATATCACTGATGATTGGATTTATTTTGATAAGTATGTAGTGTACTATTTGGAAATTCTTCTTTATCAAATTTCATAGATGTTACAGCAAGATAAAGTCTGCATCATTATGATGGTGAAATGTCTAGCAATAAAGCTTATTTCTGTGTGGTATGTGGGCATGTGGCAGGCATGCCTAGACACCGAAGTGCACGGAACGCTGTTTACCTTCCCACCAAAGTGGCCCCTATTTATCTACTTGCAATTTCTTGTTTTCCAACTGCTAGGTTGCCAGGAACTGGGACAGAGACGGGCGCTCATTCTGTCATGCAGTACTCGGGTTTTGAACTGCTGACCTTCCGCCTCCCAGTCAGTGTCTTAGCCACTTGAGCCACTGCAGCTAGAAGGATGATAAAACCTCCACTTGCCCTCAGGGTTAAAAGAACTGTATTAGTCAGGTACTGTATGTAGATTGTGTGATCAATACAAGGCTTGCCAATTTCAGCAATGGTCTTCAGCTACCATCTTCTGTGCAGCACTAACAAACGTTGGCCTGAGCGTCACCCCCATTGCCTCCTCTGCCACTGCTGTCCCCATGACCATGAGAACTATGTATTCTCTTCTGCTTATGCAGGTGTTTCCTTTAAAGATGGTGCATGAATCTATCTTGGTATCTTATTTATTTATTTATTTATTATTTATTTGTTTAGATTTATTATCCCGCCCCAATCAGGCGGACCTGACTCTTAGGCGGCTTACAAAAAGAAAAAGAAAAAGATTACACATGAGTGCAAAACAAAACAAACAATCCCACTATACCCCTTCAAATTCGGACATTAAAACCTAAGGTTCAATATTAATTAAAAAAATTAAACTATAAATTTACAAAATACTAAAAAGATTTAAAAGTTTAAAAGGTGTAAAAAGTTTAAAAGAGTGAGAGAGGGGTGGCTGTCCCATCAGATCAGCCACCCAACATGGGACCCCATATTACTGGAGCCCCACACCTGCCTTGCCAGCCAGGTTTTTAGGCCCTTCTGAAAGGGCAGGAGCTCTGTCTGTAGGCGTAACTCAGTTGGCAGGAGGTTCCAAAGGGCTGGGGCAGACACGGAGAAGGCCCTCCTTCTGGTGCTAGAGAGATGCGCCTCTCTAGCTGATGGAATGATAAGAGAGCCTCTCCGATCCGCCCTGGTGGGACGGACAGATGTTCTTGGGGTGACGCGGTCTCTTAAGTATCCTGGCCCACTACCATGTAGGGGTTTAAAGGTAATGACCAGCACCTTGAATTGCACCCGGAGACATACTGGCAGTGGTGAGGCACGAGAATAACGCCCGCACCCCATCACTACCCGAGCAGCTGCATTCTGGACCAGCTGCAGCCTCCAAATGGTCACCAAGGGCAGCCCCATGTATTACAGTAATCAAGTCTGGAGGTGACCAAAGTATGTGTGATCATGAGCAAGGAGTCCCGATCTAGGAGTGGGCGTAGCTGGCGTATTACACGAAGTTGTGCAAAAGCCCTCCTGGCCACGACTGCCACCTGCTCTTCAAGCAGTAGTCGTGAGTCCAAGAGGACCCCCAGATTATGCACTGGGTCTGTTTGGGGCAAAGCTGCCCCATCCAGAACCAAAGATGGCAACTCCCGAGATAGCGCAGGATCCCTTACCCATAGCCACTCAGTCTTGCCAGGATTCAGTTGTAGCCCATTGTCCCCCATCCAGACCTTGACAGCCTCCAGGCACCTGGATAGGACTTCTACTGCATCAATTGGATCTCCACGGGCTGAGATGTACAACTGGGTGTCATCTGCATATTGGTGATACCTCACCCCGTGGGAACGGATGATCTCACCCAGTGGCTTCATGTAGATGTTAAATAGGAGAGGTGAGAGTACCAAGCCCTGAGGCACCCCATCTTAGCTGTGGCTAGTCCATCTTGGGTGACCCTGATAGGAGTAAAGGTAAAGGTAAAGGTTTCCCTTGCTTGAAAGTCAGTCATATCCGACTCTAGAGTTCAGTGCTCATCTCTGCTTCAAAGCCAAAGAACCAGCACTGTCTGCTTCATAATTGAGCCTGGCCTCCTGATGGCATCACTCTGAGCTTCATTGACACATTCAAACCACTTCATCAGGTTACGGTGTGCCTCCAAGAAGGGGCAAACACAGCTGCCACTTTGAAAATGACAACTTGGTTAAAGAAAAATATCTACTGGGTATCACCACTTGTTATGCCAAATAAGCAGTGAGGGGTTGTCAAAAATTTTACTACCACACCATGAGCCCTCCACTGTTTGCAGATGAAAAGTGGTTCATACCACAGGCATTGCTAAGGCAGCAGAGGGCAAGCAGGCCAGAATTGAATAAAAGTAGAGCAGGTTTCCTCAGGAAGTCTAAGTCTCTGGGCTAAACAATTACAGTCAGATTATCTACCGGTATATCTTGATTTGGAAGTGTAGCTCTGAATGTGCTTATAATGGAGGAGGGGAAATCTTGACCAGATGTTCAGTGGTGTAATTACTACTTGCATTATTTTCACATCGTGACTGAGAATGTAGATTTGTAGGTGCATTTTACATTGTTTATCTCAAGCACCAAAATATCTAGTTACTGCTACAAGTAATGGTGGCATTAAACTTAGTGGGAAGGCTCAGTTCAAAGGCCGGGCCTACATGGGTGCTTTAATTCTTCCTCAACCTGCAATTGCTCCTCTCAGTGTCACCCTCCTACTCTGGGCTGAAATAGAAGCTTTGCTGGTTGATTGGGTTGTTGGTTTTTCTCCGCTATGGAATCACTGGGTTCTGTTTTTACAATGAATTAACTTGGAGAAGATGCAAAGCAAAGGGAAAGGTGTGTGCTGCACGTTTATCCATTCAGCCATCTCTTACTCTGTTTAATCTGCTGTTTTTTAATTGGCAAATCCAACCATTAGGATTTGAGTAACTTTTCTTTCTCTTGCTCCCACTTGCAGCCGAAAACCCTTGCCTCTCATTGGCTCCAGCACATTAACAAAGCAACACTAATGTTACATTTCAGTTCTATATTGCTTAAAATGGGCTTCAGTAGGCATAGATTTCCAGCCTTGGAACTGGGAGCCTGTGTCTCATGCAGATTTAGGAATGCAGCCTATCCCCCTTTTCTTTCCTTGTCCACAGGAGAAATTCCCAAGGGGAGATAATACAATAGTACCTCACTTAAATAGCATAATGCATTCCATGGGGATTGCTCTTTAAGTGAGTTTGCTCTTTAAGCGAAACATCATTGTAAGTGACCAACTGTGACTTCAGGGAGGGGGGATTGTGAACCCCGATTTAGTTTTTAAGCAAGTTTTTGGTTGGTTTAGTTGTTAAGCGAGGCAACCATTCAGAGAAAATTCTGCTAGAGCACTATGCCTGCTGCTGCCTCTGTTGAATCATGTCACTTGGTGGCATGCATGTTCCAGCAGCGGCTGAGCATGTCTGGGCAAGTCAGTCAGCTGACGTCTAAAATAGGTACATAAGGCGAAATGAACCAATGGCTTGTCTCTAATACGAAACCATCTTAATTGGATAGCACAGCTAGGGCTTAGTGAGTCTGTTTTGAGCTAAAGATGAGTATGCGCAGCTGTGTTAATAAACCGGACAATATTTGCTACATTTGTGGCAAATATACCCTGCGTGATCAATGCAAAAACCTAACCAAGAGGGTGACATTTGATAACTTAAGATCTTGACATCCTAAGCAGAATTGGACTTCAGATGTGGATTCAGCACACTTGATGTAGTATAGGACACATGGATTAGACCAAGTAGCAGACAATGTTTGTTTGTTTGTTTGTTTGTTTGTTTGTTTGTTTGTTTGTTTGTTTGTTTTGTGATGCAATGTAATCCCAGAAAGACCCAAAGCTGGTTGTGAAGAAATCAACAACCGAACAGCTGTCTGCAAGCAGTCATCAACAGCAAGTGGCATTTACCGATATACTTCCTCTAAACCTGGAAGTTCTATTTAAACTTCTCCTAGAGCATGGCACTACAGAGATTTGCAAAATGAGGGGGAGGAAGAGAAAAAGAAGAGGAGATGAAAATCCTTGTGGTTGGTGGTTACATTGGTTACTACAAAAAGGATACTCCGTCATGAGATTTGATCCAGTTTGGCTTCTGTTGTTGTAGTTTAAAAGTGGCAGCTGTGTGACTCTTGTGTAGCCATAACAGACAAGAAATAAAACAAAAATGAAAATGATAACAAATTGTTATTGCTTCTTAAAAAATAACTGCTACGTTTTAATGTGAGCTTTCATGGATCAAGTTCATGAGAAAGTGATCTTGACCCACAAAAGCTTAAAGGCACCTTTAAGGTGGCCATAACATTTTTGTCTCTGTGTTTGTTTTGTTTTGTTTTGTTTTGTTTTGGTTTGGTTTGGTTTGGTTTGGTTTGGTTTGGTTTGGTTTGGTTTGGTTTGGTTCCGGTCTGATTTGGCTTACACTGCTGCTCTTGCAAGGTCTTGGGATATAAATTTATTTATTTATTTATTCAGATTTATATTGCCACCCACTCGCCAAGGCAACTCAGGGTGGCTTACAGTCAAAACAGCAAGAGTACAGTAACAATCATAAAATACAACTTCACAAAACAACCAAAGCAGAACACAGACTAACTCCCCTCTGGCCGTTGATAGGGGCCAGAGGGTCTGCAGGTGAGGGCAAGGTCCTCAGCCACCTGCCAGGTCATGGCATCTTCTCCCTCAGGCCGTGGGTATGGGCCCAGTGGAGGGGGTGATGTTCTCAGCCGCCTGCCAGGCCATGGCATCTTCTCCCTCAGGCCATTGGTGTGGGCCCAGAGGTGGGGGCAAGATCCTTAGGTGCCTGCCAGGCCATGACATCTTCTCCTTCAGGCCATTGGTGTTGGCCCAGGGATGGGGGCAAGGTTCTTAGGTGCCTGCCAGGCCATGGCATCTTCTCCCTCAGGCCATTGGTGTGGGCCCAGAGGTGGGGGCAAGGTTCTTAGGTGCCTGCCAGGCCATGGCATCTTCTCCTTCAGGCCATTGGTGTCAGCCCAGGGGTGGGGCCAAGGTCCTTAGCTGCCTGCCAGGCCATGGTGTCTGTTCCCTCAGGCCATTGGTGTGGGCCCAGAGGAGGGGGGGATTTAAATGATTTAACAATGGTAATACCAAACAATTTGGAAGAAAAAGAAAGATGCAATGACACCAGGACAAAAATTCTAACTTTTCCAGCTTCTGAAGGATACCTTACTGAGGACACAAGAAAGTAAATTTAAAATATAAATAACAGAAAGGGATAGCAGGAGTATGCCTCCCTCTGATGTATCTTTTACACTCCATTCTCTACCTGGCAGCCAAAGCATGTATGTATTTGCATGGTAGGGAAATCTTTATCTTTACAATTCCACAGACCCTGGAGCTCTCCTCTGACTCCACTGGAAAAATAAATGATAACTGGAAAACAGTAATTCAATTTTTAAAAAACTGATCATATTATGTAAAGGCCAATTCAAATTAATCCTGCCCTTCTTGCTCCCAAGGTGGGGAGAGTTTTTCTTTGCAACCAGGTTTACTTTTTCCAAGCCAGAACAATCTGAACAGACCTTTTCCCTGTGTAATCTGTTGTTTCATTCTCCAGAAAGACGGAGGCTTAGACTGTAGCAATGGAATTCATTTATTATTTCATTTTATTCATTATCATGAGACTCAGAGCGGCTTGCAATCATCACAAAAACCTTAAATGATACAATAAAAAAATATAACAGCATACAAAAACAGACAATAGCAAGCAATACAGTCAATGGAGACAATAGCATACAATATGATCAAAAATGCAGAATATAAAGGCCCCCCCCCCCCGGCAACCACAGCTGCATGCCATCCTCTGCCGATGGTGAAGGCGGCGGCGGGGTGTGTGTGACGAGGTCCTCAGTCCAGTGGCCGCAGCATCTTTTCAACTCTCCAGGGACGGGAGGGCGAGGATGGTGGCTACAGCTGCATAAGTTGGATGTGATGTTTTGGACCAGTGGTTCCTAATCTTTGGTTTTGGGACTTCAATTCCCAACGTCAGGACTGAGGCTTCTGGGAAATGGAGTCCACCAGTGTTCCACATAACATAGTTTAGGAAACATTTTTCTTTATTTGGGTCAGATGCACCAGCAACATATAATGACATAAACCTACAATTAACATATCTAAAAACAAAACAGGATTTTAAAGGGCTGGATGACATCCGCCCAATATTGGGCCACTTCAACAGCATTTCCTCTTACCAACATAAGGTCTTCTTCAGTGCACTTTGAGGGGCATCGTGTGCATTGTATCATAAGGGAGATAGTTTGTATTTCTCTGCATTCATACAGGCTGTCATCTACAGGGAAACCCCACTTTCTTAGATTAGTCCTTTATCTTCCCACCCCAGCATGCAGTCTATTTAAAGCTTTCCACACAGCCCATGTTTGTTCTTGGCCGGGTGGTAGAGAGTCATGTGGTGCTGCCCAGGTATCTGACAGCTCCTTGCTTACCTTCCATAGTTCCAATCTAAGGCACTCTGTGGAGGCTGGTTGTTCGGAGGGGCAGATGTTGTAAGGAAGCTATGCCTTGGTTTCAGTCTCTGTTTTGGTGGTTGGTGATCAAATAGCAGGTGTGTTTCCAAAGAACTTGTTTTGACCCATTCTTTCTGGGAAATGCTGTTTTAGACCTTGGGAATACCCAATCCTGTTACCTTTCTCTTTAGTCTGCTTAGAGGTTTTTATTTTAAAAAAAAATAGCACTAGATCACCTGATCACAGTGTTCATATACATTGATATATTCATTTAGTTCTAAATTTACATGGACCAAAAAATAAAAATAAAAATTGATATGAAATAGAAGCAACTCCGATGAACTACAGCAGAGGACTGTGTTTCCATGATGTGTGTATGTGTTCCTTTGTCATGGGTAACTTTGCAAAACTGTCGCTTTTACCTAACACTAAGTGGCTCAAGTGGCTAAGGCGCTGACTGGAAGGTGGGAGGTCAGCAGTTCAATTCCCAAGTACAGCAGGACGGAATGAGCTCCCGTCTTTGTCCCATCTCCTGCCAACCTAGCAGTTCAAAAGCAAGAAATTGCAAGTAGATAAATAGGGACCACTTTGGTGGGAAGATAAATACCATTCCATGTGCTCCAGTGTCTAATATGCCTGCCCCATGACCATAGAAACATCTGCAGAAGCAGACAGTGCTGGCTCCTCAGCTTTGAAACAGAGATGAGCACTGACCCCTAGAGTTGGATATGACTGGCTTTCAAGCAAGGGAACCTTTACCTTTAAGCTACACTTTAAGCACATGAAAATGAACCATAAAAGGAAAACTGGGGATTATCAGAGGGCGAGATAAATGGAAGGGGAGCTGTGGTGGAGATAGAAGTATATCAGATTAAGGAGCCAATGTGGACACTGGTACCAAAACAATCCGGAATGCCTGTCTGATCATCGAATTTGAATAGAAGTGTAAAATAGGCTGTGAATCAAGTCACCAGCATAGCCTCAGCCATGGTTCTGTTTGTCTCCCAACAGGAACTGGGATTCCAGCGGTTAAAAGAATAATAATGGTTGTGGGCCAGGTTACTTAAGAGACCGCGTCACCCTGAGAACATCTGCCCATCCCACTAAAGCAGACCAGAGAGGCTCTCTGGTCATACTTTCAGCTTGAGAGGCTCATCTCTCTAGCACGAGAAGGAGGGCCTTTTCTGTGTCTGCTCCGGCCCTATGGAACCTCCTGCCAAGTGAGTTGCATCTCCAGACGGAGTGGCTGCCCTTTAGGAAAGGAGTGAAGACCTGGCTGGCGGGGCATGTGTGGGGAGTGGGCCAGATGCCCAACTCGCTCTCCTGGCTCGTTTAAATATCCCACCTTTCTCCTCGGTGTTTTTTAACTGAATTTTAATTTTTATGTATGTGTTTTAATTGTTTTTAGTTGTTAAGCCGCCCTGAGTCTTCGGAGGAGGGCGGGGTACAAATGAAATAAATAAATAAATAAATACAAAGAATTATCATAATATAAGATGCAGTGATGTCCAATTGAGAGGGAATGTAACGGGGAGAGGCAAGTGAAACCCACACCATCTCAAAGGGACAAACAAATCATTAGATAAAATTACCAAAATCTTTACAATCGGTACAATTGTTAGCAATAGTAGCCTACACTTGCAGTTTGGTGGAAAAGTTTGGCCCGATAGCCCCACAGGGACTCTCTGATCACTTGTGATTTCTTTCTCCTATATTGGAGAAGATATGCCCAAAATGTTATTCACATTGAAAGCACACCCCGCCCATCCCAGATCGTATTGCATGTAATAATTACATAATCTCACAGGTACCTAATTCTACATTGTAATCAATTGCTTGTGGAAAATTAAACTGGTATCCCTTACCTTGAACAATAGGCCTCACCCAGCTGGGAAGGGGAGGAGTGAAGAAGATGGTGAGGTGACCTTAACCCTTCTGCCTTGTTTCCTGTATGGGAAAGGATGGGAAACAAAAACATATGCACATCCCAATTTATTTGTTAAGCGAGTTATTGGTTGGTTTTATTTGTTAAGCGAAGTGAACATTCGGAGAAAATTTTGTTCTTTATGTGAGTTACTCTTTAAGCGAAGCGCTCTTTATGTGAGGTTTGACTGTATTCTATACATTTGTAAATTTTGCTAAAAAGAAAAGAAGGGTGTGTGAAGAACTGTGCATGGTTTTATGATATTTCAGTTTTGCAACAGTTTTCACCTATACTGTAGACAGACAGACACACAGACACAGACACAGACACACACACACACACACACGTTAAAACACCAGGCTTTAAAAATGGTGCTTTGCTTATCTACTAGGAGACAGAACAGCATTCATTTCATCATCTTCAATCAATCTAAGAATGGGTGGAAACTTTTGCTGTGGTTTCAGGTGCCATCTGGTGTAAAATGGATGTCATTACAAATCAGGAATGACTTCAAATTAGTGTCTTTGGGAGGGGTACACAGAAAGAGCCTCCTCAACGATTGTGGTATTTTTGAACCACAATTGGACATACCCCAGACAACCTTCTATCTTGTGCCAGCTAATCTTTCTCACACTTGGTCAAGCTAAAGGAACTACAGAATGAATTCACCAAAAGGTGACTTCATCTTGACAGTTTCACCTCTGGCCGAGGCAGGGAAGAAGTATCTTTGGAAGCTGCTTTGGTTCCTGAGAACCCCAAAGTACAATGTGAATTGAATAAATAATAATATCATAACCCATTGTTCCAAACTGTATATTACTGTTCTTCAAATTGATTCTCCCATCAATTCTGATACATTGAAATGGGTGGAGACTGGAGGTTTAGGAATGTTTTTCTGCCAAAGTTAACTAAGAGGGCTAGTCATCAGAGCATCTTGTCCCCGTCTGCATGAGAATCTACACACAGGCCCAGTGCCGCATCATTCGGCTTTTTATGGCCTCTCATTCTGAGTTGTCAATTTATCTGTTTTTATCTGGAATTTAGGCATGCCACCTATTGTCTCTTCAGACTATCAGGAGGCCTGGGTTTAAGCTCTCAATTTAAAAAATGTATTGTCTTTGTTATGTGCTGTCAAATTGGAACCTACTCATAGTGACCCCAAAGGGCTTTCAAAGTAAGTGGGATTTTAAAGTGGATTTCATGGTTGAACAGGAATTCAAACCCAGGCCTCCTGCGTCTGTCCATCACTATTCACTGCATCACACTGGGTATCCCATGTTTTGTTTTACATGTCAAAAATCTGCACCGAAGGTGGATTTGTTTGCATTTGTTAGGAAGCAGCGATGAGCAGAGTTACTTCCTTGAGGTAAAGACAGATGAAGGGCTTATACACAATAAGAGGAACAGGGCAAGTAGCTCTAACTGAACCTATTTATCAGTCTTCATATAAATGTAAAGGGATAAATTGTTCAAAAAAATAGAAGGAAAGATAGAGTACTGTATATATGAAAAATACATATTCCTGCACAAAAATATAAGAGAATGAACTAAGTTATCTCATTGAGTGCATCTGGATTAATGTAACTGGGGTGAAAAATAAATGAAACATGGTACCATATAGACTCAACTATAAGTCATCCCGAATATAAATCGAGGTACCTAATTTGGACCTCTAAAACTAGGAAAACAGATTGACTCGAGTATAAGTCGGGGGTGGAAAATGCAGCAGCTGCTAGTGAGTTTCAGTAATTAAAATACATGGAAAAACAGTAAAATTCATTAATTTATACATTTGTGTGGGGGGTTTTTTAATGTTTACGTTGACCCGAGTATACGTTGAGTCCCATTTTTAGACCTCATTGGGCAGGGGGGCTAAAAAAAACACAGTTACAAGATGGGGAATACTTGGCTGAGTAATAATGTGAAAAGGGTATTGGAATTGTCATAGATCACAAGCCAACTATGAACCAATCATTTAATGAGGAAACAAAAAAGGCACAGTGGTTGGGAGTTTGATTTCCCACTAAGCTTCCAGGGAGAAGAGTTAGCCTGTGCAAGCTGCACAGTCCTAGGGTGCTCCAAGAAGGAGAAAACGATTAAGCATTTCTGTGTATTCTCTACCTAAAAAGTCCTGGAAAGGTTCACTATAACTCAGAGTTGACTTAACAGTATGTAGTTGTTGTTGTCGTCGTCGTTATCGTCGTCGCCATCGCCATCGCCGCTATCAGAAATATGGTCTCTAAATCATTTGAAGTACTGGTTCCCCTCTATGTGGCACTGATTAGGCTTCCTCTTGAGTACCAGTTCTAGACACCACACTTTAACAAAGATGCAGACAAACTGGAACAGATTCAGAGGAGGGTAACAAGGATGATTAGGGGACTGGAAACCAACCAGTGTGAGGAAAAACTGGAAGAACCGGTGTCTTTAGCGTTGAGAAAAGGAAACTGAGATGAGATGTGAGAGCATTCTTCAAATACTTGAAAAGCTGTCACACACAAGAGAGGCAAGATCTGTTCTCAATCATTCCCATGTGCAGGGCATGTAACAATGGGGTGAAGTTACAGGAAGCCAGATTTTGCTTGACGATCAAGAAAAGCTGCCTAACGCAGCAGTACAACAATGGAACCAATTATCCCTGGAGGTGGTAAGTACTCTAATACTGGGAGCATTCAAGAGAAAATTAGACAGACATTTGTCAGATATACTTTGCTTTGGATTCCTGCATTGAGGATATAAATGCCCCTTCCAACTCCTAATTTATGAGTCTATGGTTCATTGTGATCCATGCAACTTGATTGACCAATTGTGGCTGATTTTAGCATCCAGGTATGGCAAATGCTGAAGCTATGAAAAAGCACAAAATAAAGAACTGTGTTTTCAAAATGGATACCATGTCAGTCTGTGCAAGCATATCAGACAAGAAACAATAATTAAAAAATAAAGAAGATAAAAACATTGTGGCACCTTAAAGACTAACTGCTATATTTTAATGTAATCAAGCCCAATTCTTCAGACACAGATATGTATGGGCGTTCATTATGCTAGCCACTCTTGTGAATTAGAAGGAATGTTCCCTCCATACAAGATGTGAGTTGTATTGGAAGCTTCTAGTGGTCTGTCTGCTTAGAGATATCTAAAGATAGTATAAAGACTTTTGTTGTTGTTCAGTCGCACAGTCGATTCTGACCCTTTGCGCCCTCATGGACCATTGCTCTCCAGGCACTTCTGTCCTCCACCATCCTCCTCAACCCACCCAGCTCTGTGCCCATTGTGTCTACAATACCATCTAGCCATCTCATTTTTGGCCATCCCCTTCTTCTTTTGCCCTCCACCCTTCCCAGCATCAAGGCTTTCTCAAGTGAATCCTCTCTTCTCATTTGATGTCCTAAGTACTTTAGTTTCATCTTTACTATTTGACCTTCTAAGGAGCAGTCATGGTTTATTTCTTCCAAGATTGCCCTATTTGTTCTTCTTGCTGTCCAGGGTACTCTCAAAACTCTCCTCCAACACCACATTTCAAAGGCGTCTATTCTTCTGCGCTCAGCTTTCCTAATGGTCCAGCTTTCACAACCATACATTACCACCAGGAATACCATTGCTTTGGCTATGCGAATTTTTGTTTGCAATGTGATGTCTCTACTTTTCACTATGTTCCCCAGGTTTCTCATAGCTTGTCTCCCAAGAATCAGTCGCCTTTTTATTTCATGGCTGCAATCACCATCTGCAGTGAGCTTTGATCCTAGGAAAGTAAAATCTGTCACTGCTTCTGCTTCTTCCCCATCTATTTTCCATGTGCCGATAGGGCCTGTTGCCATTACCTTGGTTTTCTTTATATCGAGTCTCAAGCCAGCTTTTACACTCTCTTCCTTCAACCTACTAGCATATTCTAAAAAGGAAGAACATATGAAATGATTTGCTCAGAAGAAGGAGACAATTCCATGAAAGTTTGGTATAACTTGCTTCTGTTTGCTGGTGAAGTTTGATCCCTATATTGCCCACTAGATGATTCATTGACATTTTGGCAAAATGTATTTTAATGTTGATCTTTTATTGCTTAGCAGCCCTAGAATCAGACATGTACATATCTTTTCATGAGGAATATCTGCAAGAGTCACAGCTCTTTGGGATGATATCCTCAAATCTGAATGTACATGTGGAACATCTTACCCAGAAGTTTGAGTGAAGGACTTCCCCTGTCAATAGTCACACCTCAATTGTTGGCATGACAACTGTAACTCAGGGAATGCAAGATCACAAAAGCTTTCAAAAAGATAAGGGATTTTTATTTCATCTACCTTGTAAAGAAAAGGTTCAAAAATTAAAAATAGCAAAGATTATAATAATCAGTTCAACACAGAGAATTCTCTTGATACTGTCTTCGCTGTCAAATAATTTGAAAATTGGGAGGCAAGAATAGTTCCTAGCCAAGATAGCAACTCGAGCCTTTACCACAACTTCTCATTTGCTGCTAAATCTTACCACCTTAAGCTCTCTTTAAAGAAGGAATTGACAGGCAGATTTATTTCATGGGAGAAAACCTCATACAGTACTTTATTTCAAGATTGCTGTTTGAACTTTTAGCCAAGGAAGAAACCACTGAGGCCACAAATATATGGCCCAGACAGTCCAAAGGCACCCAAGAAGCTGAATGAACCAGAAAGGACCTCCTGTTCAGACAGACAGTCCAAACCCAGTTAAAATACTGTAGCTGCAAATAGAACTTCAGTCCAACTGGGCAAAAACTGGTGTACTTCTGAGTGTTGGAGGTAAGACATCACACAAACGACTACCATATATACTCAACTATAAGTCATCCTGCATATAAGTCGAGGTATCTAATTTGGACCTCTAAAACTAGGGAAATAGATTGACCTGAGTATGTCAGAGGTGTAAAATGCAGCAGCTGCTAGTGACATTAATTTATTCAGACATTTGTATGGGGATGTTTTTGAGTTTTTACGGTAGTATTAGTGCTTTTTAAAAAATGTATGTTTGAATTTGCACCACAGTGGTTTTCAAACCCTCAGGATTGTTGACCAGAGTATAAGTCGAGTCCCTTTTTTGGATCTCATTTGGGGGGCTGAAAAACTAGACTTATACTCAAGTATATACAGTATTCCAAATACATCATTGATCAATGTGCACTATGATCCTACTCAGTGGTGGGATGTCAAAAAATTTACTAACACGCCGTGATGTCATCACAGTGTGGGTGGAGCTAACATGATGTCATGATGTCATGGGTGGGGCCAAAGAAAAAAAACAAAATAAATAAAATAAAAATAAGCACACACACACCTCTCAACCCACCCAACCACACACAACACAAACCCGTAAATTAAATAAATAAATAAATAAAAATTACATTAAAATACACCCACACACCCAAACATCCACCCACCCACCCCAAACACAAACCCATCACTTACCAACAGTATAAGTGCCTGGGCAGCACCATGTTGCAAGATGGAGATGGTCATTGTACCAGTTCTCTAGGATAATATGCCTTAATGTAAATGTAAAACAGCTGTACCTCCTTAAGGGTTCTCCAATTGGAACAACAATTGGAACAGCACAGGTGTAACTTACTGATGAGGTAACTCCAAGACTTTGCTTAAAAACCCCAAGCCAGGCCCCCAGGCCTTTTTAGGAACTGTGGTAGTACGTCAATATAGGTAAAGGTATTAAATACACATTAAAATACACACAGGCACACCACATCCAAAGGTGAGTCACTTACCCTGGGGAGCAGGCTATAGGGAGCTTCAGGCTAGCAGCTTCTCTTCCTCCTCCCCGCTTGGGAGGACAGCAAGGAGGCTGTGCATACGCGCCAAGCAATGTAGGCGTGCATGCACACCAAGTGCTTAGTGCACATGCGCAGTGGGGGAACCACTGAAAAGGTAAGCCCCAAAGGTAGTTCCCCCCAAAAGCTGCTACTGGTTCTCCGGGACACTGGGAAAAGTTACTACCGGTTCTGGCGAACTGGTGAGAACCTGTTACATCCCATCACTGATCCTACTGTCCCTTCACAAACTTTGGGTGTTTAAGTACGAACTCTTGGAAACGGTGGTATCTCAAAATCGCTCTCAAGGTATCCTTCGTAAATGTGGACAATCAATACAACCATAAGCAAAGCTTATGGAGAAATTTGGGATTGCGGTACCATTTAAGCTTTCCATTTGAACATATAGAACTAAGTAGGGGAACAATTTTACTCAGAGCCATGAAACAGCAAATGACACTTGTTTGTAAATTTACAGACACTGTTTTCAGATAGCTAGATGAATTTGTACACAATATGGAGAACACCGCATAATATAATGTAGGTTTATCAGAAAACTGGTGATGGTTCCCAAAAGAAGGAAAAACTATATCACATAAGACCTAACCTGAGCCAGATGTTTCAGATGACATACGGAAATGAAGCCATCACATAAAGAAAATCCTGAATTCTGGAGAAAAATACAGACATATTAGAAGTAAAGAGTGTTGCAGTTACATCAGGTTTATACTAGTCTTCATGAGGCATGCTTCTCTTTTACTTTTCATGAGCCATTTAAGTTTTAGTTCTAGGCTCAGGGTTTAACAAAATGTAAATACTACAGAAGATAGGCAAAAAGAGATTGAGAAGCCTGGCACAAGATAACATGCAGACTACTGAGACAACTTAGTGCTCCGCTGGGACATCAGCCTTCTTTTACTAGATGACTATGTGCCTACTGTGGACATCAAATGAGAACAGAGGATTCACTTGAGAAAGCTTTGATGCTGGGAAAGGTCGAGGGCAAAAGAAAAAGGGGCAGCAGAAAATGAGATAGATATATGGTGTTGTTGGCACAATGGGCACAGAGTTGGGCAGGTTGAGGAGGATGGTGGAAGATAGGGGTGTCTGGCGTGCAATAGTCCATGGGGTTGCAGGGGGTCAGAATCAACTGTGTGACTGAACAACAACAACAAATGTGCCTTCAGAATAAAGAACCCTTTCTCTCGATTGCAGGTACTGTATATGTTTTTTTATTTGATTTGCATTATTGTGCTTTAATTGTTTTATAGGGTTTTCATTGTTCTTAGACCAAGCAATAATGAACAGAATACAGAACATTATCTTTTGTGAATTTTTTTTAGTCTCCCCTATTGTGTGCAGGGGACTGCAGTGGCTCACATGGGTACCGCACAACAGAGTGAGCTCCCGCCTCTGTCCCAGCTCTTGCCAACTTAGCAGTTCGAAAGCAAGAAATTACAAATAGATAAATAGGGACCACTTCGGTGGGAAGGTAAACAGTGTTCCGTGCACTCCGGTGTATAGCCATGCCTGCCACATGTCCATGGAAATGTCTGTATACACAGACAGCGCTGGCTCTTTGGCTATAAACAGAGATGAGCACTGAACCCTAGAGCCGGATACAACTGGCTTTTGAGCAAGGGCAACCTTTACTATTGTGTGCAGACTAAGGTCTGATGCAGAATGCTAAATATGATCAAACTGCTGACACCCAATGTCACAAGTCTCCCACTGACACAGATATATGCAATCTTTTCCATCCCACCCTGGACTAGGAAACCAACACTCTGCAAACCCACTCATCAGAAGTGTGGCATTGGGAGTCATGCCGTCAAAATGCGATGCTTTTTGTCATTGAAGATGTTGGCAGAGATCTGCCTGAGAGATTTATGATGGTTAAGGGCTTCATCAAAAAGCCCTTGTCCTTTACTCCTATTCTGCCCCTTGTTTCCTAAAAGAATTCATGGTCAACCCAATAGCTATCATAAATGACTTCACTGCAGACAAAGTAATAATGGAAGCAAATAGGACTACAGTCTGACATTGCAAGCTAGACTGAATCTCCTGCTTTACTAAGCCAAAGATGAGAAGAAACAGCTCTGTCCAAACTATTTGACTCCTGGCATGTTAGATATTCCACATATAGAGCTTATTTTTGTTCCTTACTTGAAATGTGCCTCTTACTTTAGTATAGACCACATCCTATAACCAAGGTCTGCTGCAAATCAAATTGGAGATGTTCTGTTTGACCTATTTTATTTGGATCATGCATCTTTCATACTGCTACCGGAATTGGATTCCTGCTTGGAGAAAACGCATACGGTATTGAGCAAAAGTCTTAGACCACCACTGGCTGGTATGGAAAAATTCAATGAACAATTGGGGAGGAGGGGGGGGAAATAACTCAGCCCCCAAGCTGAGAAGACACACCAAAATTGGAAAGAGCTTTCTGCTGAGTCTCCTCTCAACCCTCTCCAAGTTTGGTGAAGTTAGAGTGTCCAAGTTATGACCCCCAAAAAAATCACTCATAGAATTTTCCCAATTAGCTGGTGGTTGCCTAAGACTTTCACACAGTACTGTATATGAAAAATCCACCCAGCTATGTTGCCAGGCTATTTATTTAAATATTGTCTGGCCGGACATCCTGCTACGGTAATGGAACAGACGGTACAGGCAGTGACTCAACACCGAGTGTTGGGCGATGATAAATAGCCTGACTCCCTAAAGGAGCCAATAGCTATGGGTGAATGAGCCCCTTTGGGTGGGGTGATGGGCCCCCTCAGTGGAGGAAATGCCACTGGAAACCATCATATTGGGCCCAATGGCAAAATGAGTGGAGGAAGAACTACCTCACTATTCTGATTCCCAACGGTCATGGAGGTGGAAGAGGCCATGCCAGATGGACTGGCTATGAAGGTGCACCTTGTCAATATTCTCAAGGCTGCAGCAGTCAATTGCAGTCCGGGTGTCAAATCCTGCATGTCTCATTTCATACATGCCGCAGGAGATGGCTCCGTGTTCAGAGTGTGTGGGTCACTTCAAGGCAAGCTGGGATTCACCTTTTAAAAAATCACACCAATGGCATTTTTCCTAGAACCTTCAAGGGGGGAAAATGTATACTCAGACATGAGCAGCACCCGATGACGATGACTTATTTAATGTATCACAGTCATTTATTAGGGGTGTATAAGAGTTGGGCCTCTGATATTGAGTGACCGGTCATAACCACATCCTCTAAGCCAAGGGTTCCCAACCTAAGGTCCATGGGCCAGATCCGGCCCTCATGACCATTTCATGTTCCTCTCCAACCCTCCAAGGGCATTTGAGAAACAAAATGACCACCCCTTTGAAGCTGTTGGGACAAAATGGTAAAAAAAACCTATCATGCAGGCAGAGCAAAATGGTTGTCCGGCCCTTGAAGCTGACTGAGAAAGCATGACCCGGCCCCCAGTTTGAAAAGGTTGGGAACGCCTGCCCTAAGCCATCACTGATAGGAAGGAACAGCCCAGACCAAATATATATATACACTATATAACTTGAATGAGTTCTTGAATCGGGGCTAAATTTGGCCGGATGATTGTCTGCTTTTTTTAAAATCCCATCTCATCTCATCTTGGTTGTACTTTTTCACAACTCATAACAAATTTAGTAGTTATTTTTCAAATGCCCCCCATGGTTTCCTTAAAAGGAATGGATTCCTATTTGTGTGTTCTTTTTTATTTGAAGTTGACTTGCCTTGTCATTTAGGAGATACAGCCCTTAAAGATGCTTGTTTTATACATACTGCACTTGCTTATTGAAGTACAGTATTGGAGTATTCTGTAGCAATTGCCGGAACCTCTTGCTAGCACTTCAGGAAACTAATGAGCCTCTTGGAGGTGAACAGAGTTCTGCAGTGGTTCCGTGGTTAAGAAGCTCACCTGATTAGCTGGAAGGCTGGCAAGTTGGCAGTTCGAGACCCAAGTACAGCACGACCAATTGAGCACCCGTCTCTGTCCCAGCTCTTGGCGACATGAAAGAACCCTCATTTGGGCTTCCCCTGACAGGAGTTTCTCCAGCAAAAATCCTTTCAACTCAGAATGAGAAGCCAGCAGAGAAGGTGGGAGGGAAGGAGGAAAATGCATGGCTAGATATAGAGAGGAGCCAGAGAGACAGAAATGGAGAGGCAGTCGTGAGGAGAGACAGAGGATCTACACCTTCTTCTTCTTCTTCCTCCTCCTCCTCCTCCTCTGTGTCTAAGCAAAACATGAAACTGCCAAAATAAAGGCATCTTTTAAATAAGAAAAACAAAAAAAGCAGCCATGGAGAGAAATTAGAGCGAATCAGAGAGCACCAGAAAATGGTCTAATATTGCCTTAACATCTCCAAAGATGTCAACTTCTATATGGTGGATTAAATTTAAGATTTGAGCTATATAGGTCTAAAGCCTGCTTGTTCTGGAATTGGAAGAGGTTCAATTTTAACAGCTAACCATTTAATATCATTTGTTTCTATAAGTGGCATAGTAGGGAGATTGGCCTATACCTAACAACCTAAAACAACCCTAGAACAGTGGTTCCCAACAGAGGGTACACAGCCCACAGGTGGACTTCAATTCCCAGAAACCTAAGTCAGTACATTGGCTGATCAGTGCTTTGGGGAAATGACTTGGGCTACTGGGAACTGAAGTCCAAAAACCAGCATTTGGGAAACACTGCCCTAGAAGGATCAGAGACAATACTACTATTGACAAGCCTGTGTAGACATACATAAATACATAAATTGCACTTAATGACACAATGCTACCTAAGCTTGTAAACTTGAGGAAAACTGAATTATGCAACTTCAGGAACAAGCCAATCTTTGTCACAAAGACAAAGAAATTAGCAAATTCTAAGAAGTACTGGTTATCAGTATAGAACTATTTTGAAAAATCCAAATTATACCATGCCTAGCAACTAGCTTCTTAGTTTCATCTTAATTGATGCTATTGGGCAAAGTAAACAAGGAAAGATGGATTCAGGAACTGAAGAAGATGGGTAAGATGAACTAGTAGAGTAGTTCTGTTTTAACTATTACTGATCACCAAGTCTGTAAGAAAACTGTTCAAAGAGCTATGAAAATGTTGGATGGTTTGGAAAATGGAGAGAAAACATGGATCTCTTCCAGCAGGACTGTAGGCTGGGGGTGGCCAGGGAGGGTATTGCCCGCCCAGAGTTAGCAGTTAGCCCACCCTCAAACTCCCAACTGTTTATATATATGTCATAGATATATATGACATTGTTGCCCATTTTGAAAAAATATTCTTCCACCCACATCTAGAATCCTGGTTACGACCCTGCCTTCAAGATTCTTACTCTTTAAAGAATTGACAGCAATTCTGCTGTCAGTTACTCCAACTCATGCCTCAAATGGGCTTTTGACCTTTCTTTTTAATTTTCAAAATCAATCTATGAGTGCTTACTTTTCTAAAGTCCAACCTTTATCTTAGTTTTTAAAAAAGCCACACAAATTAATTTGAAAAACAGGTGAGGCGGTAGGAAGTGTGTTTGGTTGCGACATCACAAACGGTAGTCAATTCGCTCATTTTCTCAGCTTTTTGCAAAGAGCTGGGTACTAATTTATTAGCTACCTTAAAATTTTTATACTGTATATATTTTTCCTTCAGTAATAATTTGGGCTTTGGTGTGGAGCATACTTCTCAATAGTTTTAGGGTCAGTAAAATCACATTTGTTTGATGTGGTAAAGATTACCATTGTCTTCGAACTATTGTCTGAAGAGACACACTCCTTCCCCGCATAAATCTATGGCTTCTTTTTATAGATGAAAAGGAGACCCCATCATTTCCCATATGAATCATACAGACTTTCCTATCTCATATTGAAATATTATAATAAGGGGCTCATGTTGAAATATTACCATGGCAACTGAATCCAGAGGCCACACAGAAAAGAGCTTTCTCTGCAACTCGGCGCAGAGCTTAAGCATACAGTCCTGAATGACTCATATCATTCTCCTGCATTATCCCATCATCTCCTACTGCTGCAGTTGAAGGGTGAACATTATGAACATGCAAAACACATACAGTTAATGTAGCATGTAGCTAGAATGGCATATAATCCCACAAAAGCAGGTAAGCCACGTATAATCCTTAAAAAGCATTTTATATGTAAAATACCAAATAAAGTAAATGAATCAAATGCTGCCTACCTTTATTTCAGTCTATAAAATGTGGCTTTCGCTTCTGAAGGAAGTGACATCACATTTAGAACCAGACTCAGATTGCTTTTGTGTTATAAGCAATAAATCTGTGTGTGAGGACAAGCTGGGGCACAATATGCTATTACAACGGAATAATCCCCAAGCGAGTGTCTGTTTTCTCTCTTCTGGACCTTTTTTTTTAAAAGGCTTGTCAAGTTTAGTGCAGCGTCAGATAAATTCTGTGCTGTTAATCTATCTTCTAACCACAAACTGACAGTCTCAGTGGGAACCAGATGAAAATGACAAAGCTAGTCCACTTCACTCGGCTGATAAACTGTTCAATCCATTCAGTGCTATGTCACTTCTGAAAATAAAAAATAAAAAGAGAGAGTGTCCAGGTAGGACACCTGCTCCTGCTTTCCTTGCCAGATCTGTCCCAAGCTCTGAGAGGGAGGCAGTGGGTCCACTGTGCTCTCAGAAAGCAAGGCAAGGAGTGGAGTACAGCCTTGTGACTTGGTATGGGGCCTGGAAGAGAACGTCCCAAAGGCTCTAAGTGAGCCCACACACACACACACACACAAACAGCCTGGAAGAACTCTCCGCAGGTCATGTGTGTAAGGCTGCACAAGATGTGACCCCTGGCATAAATGGAGTCAACTGTTGCAGCTATAAAGTACATTTTGCTGCCAGGCCAGGTGCCAAAAAGGCAACCCTTCCAGATCAAGGTCACAATCTTATTTGTTAACCAGGGTTTACAGAAATTCCCATTCAAGTTACAGTTGTACCTCGCTTAAAGAACATAATGTGTTCCACAGGATTGCTCTTTAAGCGAGTTTGCTCTTTAAGCGAAACACCATTGTAAGCAGGTGTGACTTCTGGCAGGGGAGATTGTGAACCCTGATTTATTTGTTAAGTGAGTTTTGGGTTGGTTTTATTTGTTAAGTGAAGTGAACATTCAGAGAAAATCCTGCTCTTTAAGTGAGTTACTCTCTAAGCGAGGCGCTCTTTATGCGAGGTTTGACTGTACTGATATTCCCCTAATGCCTTTCCCCCCATAATTCTCTGCCCTCACCCAAGTCCCAACCCTTGCTTTTGGCATCATAAGTATCCAAGGGTCATCCTCCTAGTCTCGGAGAATGGGATGCTGTTCCCTTGGCAACCCTTACCTGCTCCCAAAGTAGAACTCTGCACCCTGATTGCCTTTGGGGGACTTCATTGGACCCTTTGGGAAGTTTTCTTTTTAGTTCAAATTTAAATTAATTTCCCAAGATCCTACAACTAAATAGCATTGTTTGTTTGCTTGCTTTGTTTTTTTTTTTGTTGTTTGTTTGTTTGTTCCTACTTGTATGCTGCCCTACTCGCAGAGCAACTCAGGGCGGCTAACGTGGTATCGCAAAACATCATAAAATATCAAAAGCACAATAAATCCCAATAAATAAATTCAAACAATGAACAATCCAGTAAACACATTAACCTCTATCAGCACCACAACTGGACGTTAGTGTGGCCAGAGCCCAGGCTCAGCATCCTCGATGGAGCCCAGGGCTCAATGTCCACAATGGGGCTCGCCATCAAGAAGGGGGTGACCAAAAATGAGATGGCTAGATGGTATTGTGGACACAATGGGCACAGAGCTGAGCGAGTTGAGAGGGATGGTGGAGGACAGGAGTGCCTGGCGGACAGTGGTCCATGGGGTCGCAGAGGGTCAGAATCAACTGTGCGACTGAACAACAAAAAATCCATGATTATTGGAAAATTCCCGTGCCTTTTAAATATTTATGTATCTTCATTTTATATCCAGCAGCACTTGCTTTAAAAAAAACTTTGATTTCATTTACTTGAGTTAGAACAGGGGGTCCCAAACTATGGCCTATGGGCCGGATCTGGCCGCCTGCACTGCTCCTGGAAGCAGCAATGCTGCCATGAAGCACCAGTGGCTGTCATAAACATGTCTGTTTAACTTCCGCTTCTGGCGGAAGGAACCACTTGAGCAGCCTCCTCAACCATGTGATGAGCCCATGGCCCAAAAAGTTTGGCCACCCATGAGTTAGAAAGTGGAAAGAGAGAGGAGGAGGAGAGAAAGAAATCTGACAGTTAACATAAATGAGCAAGGTTCCAAAGTCCAGGAACCCCTCCCCCCTCCCTCTACATAAAACTCATTGATAATAATGATGGGCATTTTACTCATCAGTAGCCAAGCACACACCACGAGAGAGAAAGAGATGGATGGATGGATGGCTCAATAACAGCCGCTCCCATAATGAGACAGCCGTCCTATCTTCTGGGCTCTGCTGGCGACCCTGAACCTGTCTCTGAACAACTCTGTAATATGTGGGTTTCTCCTCTCCTAAACTAGTTATCCAGAAATTAGATTAGCAATTTGTGAGTTAACAGAATCCTGAAGATGGAAAATAAAATAAGTTGTGACTGGCTAAGCAGACCCTGTCACTGGGGATTGATCGTGCTACTAATACACAGTGACAACAGCACATTTATAATACAATAACCCAGCTTCCGATGTTGGCAGTATCACAGCCTTTTAACCTAGTAAGAATTCATTGCTTAAATGTAACAATGCCAGAGAAATTGTGCAAGAAATAGCTCCTCTTCCACCTGCTATTTTTGCATGGGGCTGATGGGTGAACATAGCCCTGACCGTGCACTAGGAAAAGCAGTGGCAGCAGCATTTAACTGCCTTATCCCCTGAAGGGAGGCTTCCCTGAGGTGCTTCTGCTCTGTTGGGACATGGTGATTAGAGATGTGGTGATTAGTTCATGGCACTGCTGGGGAAAAGGTCATTTTTCTCTACCACCAGTGCATCTGCCGAGAGTCATCTAGCAGAGCTGTCTCAAATGATCAAAGGTCTATTGCGAACAGGCCCACAAAGAAAGAATGTAGGCCATTTCACTGCCTGTTGTGAAGAATTTGCATGACACTGGCTGAAACCCAGTAATAAGACACAACTAGAGTGGGGTCATTGAATCAGTGGAGATTTAGTGAATCAACACCTACCTGTATATAAGTTCCATTCATTCAGTGGACTTGCTCTACTTGCAACCTAAAAAGGGTGTGCAGGCAGTGATGGGATGTTACCGGTTCAGACCAGTTTGCCCAAACTGGTAGCACCCCATCAGGAGTGGCCGCCAGGGTGGTGGTAAAACCCCGGGCGACCGGTTCAGTCGCCTCTCCGCCCCCCCTCCAAAAATGTTTTTCCAGGCAGCCAAAATGGCTGCCTGGAACTGTGCATGCATCAAACCTCCGTTTGACGCATGCGCAGTTCTATTTTTTAGTGTGCATGCGTCAAATAGCAGTTTGATGTATGCACACTAAAAAAAGAACTGTGCATGCCTCAGAGGTTTGACACATGTGCAGACATTATTATTATTATTATTATTATTATTATTATTATTATTATTATTATTATTATTATTATTATTATTATTATTATTATTATTATTATTATTATTATTGCTCTGTCCGTGATGTTGTGATGTCATGATGTCATGACGTCAGCTACGCCCAAGACGTCGATGAAGTCACGGTGTGGTAGCGAAGATTTTAACAACCCACCACTGTGTGCAGGGCAACATGGGAAGGTGCTGGACAGGGAGTGAGGGGGCTTATTGGGGGGCGACTTGGTGGGAATCCCATACATTGCTATTGGCGCCCCAGGTCACCAGAGATGAGGGTGGGGTGGGACAAAGCCCGATTGCCCGATATACCAACATGGGACTGCAACCTACTGCTGGATTTCAGCTATTTTTGACCTGAAGACCTGTATGACCCTGGGGACTGATAGGCCTCACAATGGATCTTAGAGACATATTATATTATATGGATCTTTCTCATGGGCAATTTCAGAAGATGGAGCTGAGGGATTTCTGTTTGATACCCTGGCTGTTGGTCCATGTAGTCTCTTATGGCTACATCCTGTTCCCTTTCCTATTTTAAATACAGGTGAAACTAGTGAAAGAAACAGTGCAAAGATCTGGAGTTTGATGCCATCAGTCTGTTGATGAGCCCCAACTGTACTTCTCCTGCAAACAGGATATGGCACTTACTTGGACTCACAGTTAGGCCAGCTTACCACAGGGCCATTGGTATGTGGTCCAAGTCAGGGGTGTGGTAGGCACCTTGGGAGGGCGGTGGACAGGAAGTGATGTGGCGCCTATTGGGGGAGTTGGGGGGGAAGAAATCCCATACATTCCCATTACCTCTGCCTGCCCCTGGGTGGTGCCAGTTGCTGGGACACACTGGGATGAGTCCATGTATCCCTGTGGGCCAGCACACCACTGGTCCAAGTGTGCTGGATTATTCTTCTCCTCAACACCTACCAAAAGGGGATGCAAATGATAACATCATTGCTATGGTCTGCTGCCCCATCAGCACTCCTGAACCTTTGAAAGTTGTAGTGGCATTGTGAAAGCTGACGGACATACAGATGGGCTAGTAGTGACTGATTTGTAGCCAGCCCATCTGATATTGGTCTGATATTGATTTTTTGTTCTTTTCAGGGTGTAGTTTACTTGGCTTTATTATTATATGTTAATTGGTTTTATGGTGATATTTTGTTTGTTTGTTTTACTCCAGGATGTTTAACCACCTTGAGTAACCTAGGCCGATGATGGCTGGCTGGCTGGCTGGCTGGCTGGCTGGCTGGATGGATGGATGGATGGATGGATGGATGGATGGATGGCTGGATGGATGGATGGATGGATGGATGGATGGATGGATGGATGGATGGCTGGATGGATGGATGGATGGATGGATGGATGGATGGATGGATGGATGGATGGATGGATGGATGGATGGATGGATTGGTATTCTGGGAGTACAATGGTGAGAGAAGGTGGTCATCTCTCAGGCTATTTGCTATTCTATGGCCAGTATGGTTTGTCTCCCAGAAGGAAAATTGGGGATTCAATTGTTGACCTGATTCAATAGCCAAGTGCTTTGTCCCACTAAGCTATATCAACTCTATTATAGTTTTCAATGCTCCCATCTACGTCCCAATGTCTTATTCTTTATTGCCTTACTTGTACAATGAAAGTGCTATTACTGTACTCTAAGGCTCTTTCTGACTTTGTGTGTCATCAAGTTGTTTCCAACATATGGCAACCTAAAATAGGGCTTTAGACCTATGTGAGAATGTTCAAGGAGTTAGGTAAAATTTACCTCTTCCTTGCTACTTTCCGAGTGAGCCTCCATTGCCAAATGGGGATTTGAACCCACATCCTAGTCCAAAACTGCTGTAACCAGACCCTTGCCACCATGATATGTGTATGTTTCTGTTTATGAAATATCTGCCACTTTGGAGCTTAAATTACTATTATTATTATTTTTTGAATCACCTTGTTCAAAATCCATCCTTTAACCATTCAGTTTTGCAGAAATTATTCTTGCAGCAAGTTTGTCTCAATTTCTCTTGTGGAATGGGATGGTAATAGGTTAAATGTAACTTTTCTGTGGGATAAATTCCATTGAAGCTGTGACTGGGTAAACAATTAAACCCCAGATAATAACATTGCTTTTAGGGGTGCTTTGGAAATTTTAAAAGGGCATTATTTATATTATTATGCAATTCCTTGCTAAGCTGGAAATTTGGAGACTGACCGTCCATCATTATGTCACTTAGTGTGGATCTTCTCCTGGCAGGGCTGGTCCTTAGCTTAGGTAGAATAAGGGAACTGCTTGAGGCAATATTTTTGGAGTGCCATGAAAGGGAGGGAAATTGTTAGTTATTTGCTTCTGCTTATGTTGTATAGTAGAACCTTGCTTAACAAATTTAATGTGTTCTCTGGGACCTTTTGTACTACAAAAAATTGTGAATTTACCATAGGAATGCATTGGATGCAATTTCCCACAGGAATTTGTTAACCAAAACACGGTTTCCCATAGGAACGCAATGAAAACCAATTAATCTGTTCTAGGGGGTAAATTGTTAACCAAGCCACTATTTTCTGTGGATTTCCTTTTGTTATGTGATTTTTGTGTTAACTGAGCCATTTGTTAAGCAAGGTTACACTGTATTTGATTTCTGCCACAGATAAGAAAGGAAGTTGCAGGATTTTCTGTTAACACATGCCAAAATACCTGGCTCGGTGTGTTGTACATTTTGACTTGCATGAGAAAACCTTCAAAATGTCTTAGACTAGCCCTGCTTCTTGTTTGTTTGTTTTGTTTTGTTTTGTTTTGTTTTGTTTGTTTGTTTGTTTGTTTGTTTGTTTGTTTGTTTGGTTGGTTGGTTGGTTGGTTGGTTGGTTGGTTGGTTGGTTGGTTGGTTGATTGGTTGGTTGGTTGGTTGGTATAGAAGGATGCTATCAATCATTTCTGACTTATGGCAATACTTTCCAGGGTTTCTTAGGTAAAGAATACTCAGAGGTGGATTAGGCATATCAAAAAACAAAACAAAATAAACAAAATAAAATAAAAAACACTGTAGCACTTTAAAGACTAACTGCTATATTTTTATTGTTACCTTTCATGGATCAAGTCCACTTCTTCAGACAAAGAGTGAAACTTACAGACATGGTTTTTATACTTGACCACACCCTTCTCCACACCCTTCTCCTGAATTTGGTGTATAAAAACCATGCCTGTAAGTTTCACTCTTTGTCTGAAGAAGTGGACTTGATCCATGAAAGCTAACAATAAAAATATAGCAGTTAGTCTTTAAAGTGCTACAGTGTTTTTTATTTTATTTTTATTTTGTTTTGTTTTGTTTTCTGATATGCTTGAACCACAGACTAACATAGCTACTATTCAGAGGTGGATTGTCTTTCCCTTGTTCTGGGGGTGCCCTGGGACTATGCCACCTTTTTCTGGCTACACAGGCTGGTTCTTCTCCCTGGAGAAACACTGGGGCATTGAACTCTCAGCCAACTACTGAGCTATTCAACCAGTTATGAGCTAGATATGGTTATGAGCCGCTCATAAATGTTAACACTAGCTGCCCTTCCATCTAGCTTTGGGGGAAAGAGTAGAGCCTGATTTGCACAACAATTCTGCTCCTTCCCCCTTCTTACTCCTTCCTTGATTCAAAATTTCACTAGGACCAGAAGGTACGGATCCGTCACTCCAGAAGGCAGGTCAACAAGGAGGCCAGGCATAGGTATTGCAATGAATTACAACACTACAGGTTCAAATAGTCAGCCATGAGCTTCAGTTTGTTCCTGTCTTTCACTTCATTTCCAAATAGCAGATTCCCCTTAACAATTTCACCCAGTTAAAATCATAGCCTTGGTGAGCTATGCCCATTAATTTCAGAGCTTTATTATGATAAAGAAAACCCACTTCCCTTTCCCATAGTATACGTCCTTTACACACCATGGGTTACTACAATGTCAGAAGTCATCAAATCAAAAGGAAAAGGCAGAAAATGTTAGCATAATTCTGGATTCCTTTGCCATTACTTTAAGCATCTAGGAAGGGAGGCGGGGGAGGGGGAATTAACTGGAATCCTGCAATCTGCATATTGAGGAAGCTGAGCTTGGCTTACTTAACCAAATCTGAAAATGCAGTTGGATTGAAAGCTAATCTTTCAAGACTTCACAGTTTGCAGATTAGCTTCAGCCTGACATGATGTCTTGGCTTTATATGCATGACATGAAGACTGAAGAAAGCAATAAAAAATTACTTCCAAGCACGCCAGACAGAAAACTAAATTATAAAAGGAAGAACAAGACCTTAGTTTGTCTTTAAGTATGCAGCAAGACTTCCTGGACTTCTGTCTTCATATGTTGCTGGCTAATTCCCAATTTACATCTTTTTTTATTACTGTTGGCATGGTACAGGCCCTCGAAAACCTCTTCTCCTCCCTAGCCAGGATAAGTGTACCAGATGACATCTGTGCATCTGCGTGCAGAAGATTAATGTCACCACCACTAGCACAGAGAAACACAAAGACACAATCTCACAGCGAAGGTGAGGTGGATTTCTACATGGTCCCCAACAAGTTATGCTTCATTTTGGTTAGGGGAGTGAAAAAGGCACCATTAATAATGATGAGCAGGGAAAGAGAAATGGGCAGGGATAAGACATAGACAGAGGAAGGGAGAGAGGCTGCAGCTAGTCTGAACTGAAAACAGTCCAAAAGAAAGGGAAGAATCAGATACAGTACCTTGTGTAGTCTCTCTGGCAATCCCGTGGTGGCTATTTTGGACACCAGGACAAATCCCAGTGCACTCCAGGGTCTGGCGCCCGCCCCCCAGAGGTGGGTAGAAGTATGACACCAGGCCAGCTACACAGCAGCGCAAGTCGATTTCTGCCCAAGCTGGAAACTTTGAGGCAGCAGGGTGCGGTTTCTGTGGAGCGGGTATTGCCATGCACAGTGGTGGGCAGCGAAAATTTTCGCTGCAACACCATGGGGGGATCCTATGTCGTGGGTGCAGCCTACATCATGGGTGGAGCCTACATCATGGGCAGAGCCTACGTCATGGGCGATCTAGTCATGCCTGCCATATGGCCATGTATACATCTGCAAACACAGGCTCTTTGGCTGTAAACAGAGATGAACACTGCACCCTAGAGTCGGATATCACTGGCTTTTGAGCAAGGGAAACCTTGAACCACTTGCAAGGACAAAGCCTGATGGGGCAGGGCAGGGAGGTGGGCGTGGCCACCCAATTTTGCTACCCCCCCCCCCCCCCTGCCTGAAGGCCACCCAGTTTTGCCACCCACCACTGGTCATACACCAACCAACCCCAGCCCCACCATGGCTGATTTGTGCACTACGATGCACCAGCCCTACCACCACCATGGCCTCAGAGAGCTGGACTTGGGGTCATGAAAGGAGCCTCATTCGGGCGTCCCCTGAGCAGAGTTTCTCCAGAAAAAATCCTTTCAATCTAGAGTAATCTCTGACATGAAATTATTATTATCCACTCATGGGAGAGGGGGGGAGGCATGCAACTCTCTGCTTCACGGGGCGCCTTGAGCTGCGCAGGCCTCGGCATGAAGGACAGGTCCACCTCAATGGGGTGGAATTATCCTCCTCAGTAAAGAGAAGACTGAGGTATAATGATGATTTTATGTCAGAAATTAATCTGGGTTGTAAGGATTTTTGCTGGAGAAACTCTGCTCAGGGGACCCCCCAAATGAGGCTCCTTTTGTGTCCCCAGATCATTTCTCACCAAAGTGGTCCCTATTTATCTACTTGCAATGTCTTGCTTTCAAACTGCTAAATTGGCAGGAGCTGGGACCCGAGATGGGCGCTCAATCCGTGACATCAGTACCCCCATTGGCTCCGCCCCCTCTCCTCCTGTCCACCGCCCTTTTGGCGCAGCCAGCATGCCCCTGCTCTCTGGTTGCACACTACCACAGCCGGCTCTCCAAACTTCTGGCCCTCCCTTTAGCCTTTAGGTCCTAAAAGTCTGCACCTAATTTTCAACAAGGGTGTGAGAAAAAACATCTCTATATGTTACTCTAATGGCTAACTCGGGTGATAAGTAGTGTCAGCATTATTACCAAGACAAGGATGGTAGAAGAAGTATTATCACCATGTGCAACTTCACCCAAAGTAGGAGGTAGATCTAGGAATGTTTTGAGGATTCCTTAAATAAGGGGGCATCAGGGAAATCCACTTCAATGGGCACCTTTGCTAAACCTCATGGAAGGTGCATTATGACATTCCTTACAGAAAGTGGCAGCAGACCATCAAAGTAAGATCAGCAATATTTAGCCACATAGCTGTGATAGAGCACCCTATTGAACTCTGAAGAGCTGTTCACTCAGTATCAACAGTATGGGGCTAAGCGCTACGGGGTGCTATGTAAATGTATTGCTATTGCTGAATGGACGGAAAGTTGACATTGTATAATAAGGCAGCTGTTTCTGTTCCTTTCTATATTTTGAGGTTGCATGTAGAACAGTTCCCGAGATTGTGGATTTTCCTGTATTTTTGAAAATCCAGTGATGACCTACATCTGGGTGACAGATGGGTTTTACATTTTCAGAAGAAGGAATAGTTAGATAAGCCTTACTCCTGAATCTTGTTCTATAATGTAAACAAACAGGAAGTATTAAGAAGGAGGAGATATTGTCACCTCTGTATTGTACAACAGCCTCAATTTCAGAAGAGAGGAGGAAGTGCATCACCTGCGTCTTTCTACTCCATTCTTAGCCCCAGAGCAATGGTTTGAAAGGTCACCACAAAAATTTGTCCCTGGTAATCTCAGCCTTCGTCGCTAGAAAAAAAGGGCACACAAGCTACAAGTGTATTTAAAATAATCTCACGGGATATCTAGAACTGTTGGGACTGAGAGCCAATCTATGCCATGGCAACCATGTTGATACGGCTTTAGTAGAATATTTACTCTTGAATTTTACCTGATTTGGAATATGATATCAGATGCAATTCCTGTATCTGTGTGTGATATATTCCAAGATCTACTTTGGTTACCTAAAACCATGGATAAGAGCAAAACCAATATTTTACATTGTAGACAGAAGCCTCTAATGGCCAGCTCTGGTAATATGCCATAGACAGACAGACAGATATATATATAGAGAGAGAAACTGTCTCTTGTTCTCATTCTGAAAAAGCTCTATATCTAGAGAGGAAGACAGTACTGGGATGCCAGGAATGGAGAATACGCAAAGCTTATGACCTGTAGAAAGCCAGGTACACTATAAGATATTTCATTGATAGTGAGCTAGGATGTGTCTTAACTACTAAAAGAACTGGGGTTCCAATTGAATTTTTTAAAAAATATTCTTCTTCTTCTTCTTCTTCTTCTTCTTCTTCTTCTTCTTCTTCTTCTTCTGTGTCTAGGCCAGACGTGAACCTGCCAAAATGAGGGCACCTTTTGGTGAGTTCATTCTGCAGTTCCCTTCACCTGACTAGTGTGAGAAAGATTAGCCGGCAACTCAAGGTTGCCATTACCAGGGTATGCCCGATTGTGGTTCAGGAATACCACAATCTTCAAGGAGGTTGTCCTGGTTTTCATGTCCTTTGAGAAATATTGCCCAAACATATTTTTTAACCCTGCAGCTGCTATCACAACCCTCCTGATTTCTCTCTTCCGCTCCAGTCCATTGAATTTTTGTACTTATCCCCACTGCTGCCAGGCTCTGTTTTGAAGGGGGAAACCTGTTGCCACTATAGTCACTGCTCTGCCTCAGAGCAATTTGGCCAGTTCCCATTGCCTTGCTTGTAACGATAACAAAGCCCATTACCCCACTATCATAGGACTCATTCCACTTGACAGAGACCTGCACCCTTTCAGGAAGCCAGCATAAAACCTTTTGCTGCTTCCGAGTACATGAGGTTCTGCTCCAAGCTAGAGAAATCTATGATAGGTTTCAATCACTGGCTGTTTATGCTTACAAACCAGCCAGATCAGGTAGGAAATAGCAAAGTAGATTAAGTAGAAATATGTAGCATTGCCAATAAAGGAACTGAAATTCTCCCACCAGCTTATGCTATATATAAAAAGTACAAACAATTTCTGTAAAAAGACAGCTTTATTATATGAAGGGGAAATAGATAAAAAATCAGGACCATTAAAAAGTTATAAAAATAAAAAGGAACATTTTTACTTTTTCCCTGGTAAAACAAAAAAAGTATATCTATCTATATTTCCTGGCATAATCAGAATTACATTTTATCTACTATTCTACTCACAAGCAAGCATAAAGTAACTCATCTTTCCTACTGCTTTGAACATGCTTAACAATAATGGCATTTCTCATCTAACATTATAAGATAACCAAACCCATTTTTCATCCTTTTCCTGTCACCCAATAAGACCACAACATTCTATGTTCATCATTCCTACTTCCATTCTCACAGTTTCTGCTTACTTTGAATTCCAATAGCAAGGGAATAATAATAATTTTGTGTCAGAAATTAATCTAGGTTGAAAGGATTTATGGTTGTTTATTGTCTTATGTTCTTTCTTTTTTTTGTAATGTGCATTTATCTTTATAATAAAAATGTATTAAAAATAAAAATAAATAAATGGTACCATTTTTAAAAATATATAAATATATAGTTCTTTACCATGACAGCTGCCCTCTGAACTGTTGCAGCGCTATAACAGTAAGGCTCAGGGCAGGACATTTTAAGGCTGCTGGGAATTTGCGTACTGTACTTTATGGGGTAAGAGCAGTGGTGGGCTCCAAAAATATTTACTACCACACTGTGGGCATAGTATGGTGGGCGTGGCCAGGGGGAAAGCCCTGCATTGCACCCGAATTAGGACTACTTTATTTCAAAACTTGGATGGGTGGGGCCAGCCAGATTTTTTGCTACCGGTTTTGGCGAACTGGTGTGAACCGGCTGATGCCCACCATTGGATAGAAGTCCTAGTTCTAAGGGTATGTTGACACTGCCTATTTTTGCAGCCATGCAGTACGGGACTGCATATTACACAATATAACAAGCATGCAGAAGAATACTACAGTTTAAGAATGGGTACAAAAGAAATGACCACGCTAGTGTCTTTTTTTAAAAAAACCACCATTTTGTACCAGCTGTGCATTGTGTATTCCTCCGTGTTTGAATCAATTACATAAACCTGGCAAAACCAATACAAATGAAGTACTTTTTGTTCATCAAGATACAGAGTCATCAAGGACTGTATACACAGTTTTACAAAGTATGTTTGTGGGAATAGGTTGAATTTTTATTGTGAATATATATTCACAAGCTTTTATACTTACTTAAGGGTAAAATAGATTGTGATAGATTAGTCCAGACCTTGATATGTTAGCTTTGAAAAATGATTCATTAATGTTAATGGGAGATTAGTTTGTTGTTATTAATACTGGAAGATGAAATAACTTAATTTGTTAAATGGATCCTAATTACTTTAATTAGTTTTTTTTTACTTTTGGAATAAATACTGGAGTGTTACAGATTCTTCAAAAGTGTTATCACTGTCAATTTGAAGTTGCCTTCCTCAATCGAGCACTTTTTTCCCAGATGGACTACAAATTTCATAATAAGATTGTTGGCTATTGATGGAGGAGTCTAACATGTCTGGAAAGTGTCAATTTGGATACAGTTTTCTCTCCTAAGGCTTAGGATCTCATCTTACAATCTGTTCCATTATGTTTTGTCAGCGATCTACATCACTCTTCTTTCTTTTCTCTCCATCCTCACCTGATCCAACCACCTCTGTCCTGTCTTTGTAATAACTTCTGACATGCACTGGTTTTGAAGTGGGAGTTGTATTTAAACCAAACAGAACCTAAGCCTCTTACAATGTGTTTGTTTTACCTTGTACTGTACTGTAATGAATTATATTAATGGAAGAAGTAAATGATGCTATGTCTGTCTTTTGGACTTGTACCCTACAAATCTATTCCTTATTATTTTATACCTTGAGTCTCTCCCCCTCCCCCCCCAAGCTCTATCTGGCGATTGATTGATTGATTGATTGATTGATTGATTGATTGATTGATTGATTGATTGATTGATTGATTGATTGATTGATTGATTGACGGATGGATGGATGGATTTAATTTATATTCCACTAAAAATTAGTGCATGGCACTACACTAGACTAACTTAGACTTAGATCATCCCATGCTATGTAGCATATTGGACAGCAAGGGATCTCCAGCAGCTTCAGTCTTGGGCGAGTGCTTTCGGCATCCTCCCATGTCATTTCCAGGGTCTTCAAGTATCCCATGAAAGTTCTTCACCACATATTTCATTGTTGTTTGGCATTAGAGATCCTGTTTTTCTCTGTACAGAAAATATGGCCTACCATTTGGAGTCTTCTTTATGCAACAATGTTATGTAATTTACACGAGCCACTCGTTCAAAACACCTCTTCGTTAGTAATGTGGTCAAAATAGCGAATATTTAAAATTTGGTGGATGTACCTCTACTGGAAGACATCAAGTCTCTTGTTGATACTTGCTGATGCCTTCCAAGTCTCACAAGCATAGTGGCCAGGATCACTATGGAGGTGAACAAACGGAGTTTAATTTTCAGCGATGTAGATGGCAAGGACCAGATCTTATTCATATTCCAGAAGACTGCTGTTGCTTTTCCAAGACAGCATTTGACATCCACCTCTGCATCTCCATTTTGAGTGATCACACTGTTCAGATAAGGAAACCTCTCCACTTTCTCTCACTGTTGTGACCTGACTATAATTCCCTGCATCCCGGTTGTGGAGTTCACATGCATGACCTTAGATTTCTCAGCATTCATCCTAAGGCCAGTTTTCTTTGCTTCTGTCCAGGCCAGTTGTTGCCTGTTGTAGTTTCATCTCATTTTCCTCAAGCATAGCAATGTCATTAGCAAAATCTAGGTCACCAAGGCAATTTGGGTCAGACTAAGGGATGCCTGTGCCATTACTTGCTGCTCATCGCATAACATAGTCGAGGGCCACGAGAAAAAGGAGTGGAGACAGAACACAGCCTTGCCTAACCCCAGTAGTAATCTCGAAGGAGTCCATATGACTGTTCTCAGTCTTAACACAGTAGCTTGATCGTAGGTATGTCTTTTAAAATGTTACTGAAGTTTACTGGTATGATGTATAGATGGGGGAATCTTCCAGAGAGACTCTCGGTGGACACTATCAGATGCTTTCTTGAAATTAATGGCCAGTGGATGCCAATAGTCAATACATTGTTCTATGATGTTTTATAATGTAAAGGTTGCTTTGCTGCAGGAACTTCCACTGTGGAACTCAGCTTGCTCCTCTCGCAGGCATTGGTTTAAGGCACTTTGCAGCCACAGAAGGAGGATTGCACAAAAAGTCTTCCCAGGCATCAACCGATCACCTGTCTTGTTGATCAGAGTTACTTAAGATTCTTCTTGCTGTTTCTTTAGTGACTTTAGATTTAACAGGGATGGGTTGCTAGCCCAATGTCCAACCCCCTCCTCCTTTCTCATCCTGGCTTGGGACCAGCAATGGCAATTTAGTCATTAGGCAGCTTACAAAAAAAGACATTAGGAAATACACTCATAGATTGAATAATAAAAGACAGTTAACATAAAATAACAACAAACCCCAAACAAACCTATAAGCTAAATAGAACTTTCAATAGCAGCAGTACCATTAACAGATAATCTAAAATTAATAAACTCAAACTTTCAAAGTAGCTCAACAGTATCCATTTTACTCTAACTAAATTTAATTTGGGAATGCTTTGGTGAACAAAAAGGGTTTCAACATTTTACAAACACTCAATAGAGTAGAGACTGTCTTAATTACAGGTGGTAACGAATTCTCTATTTCTCTTGGAAGGTGTGTATGTTGTTGTTGTTGTTTACTTCTTTAGATGTAGGCACCTGCCATTTCATCAATTGCATGCCCCAGGTAGAACTTCCAATGAAGAGGCACTGTTTTAAAAACAGTGTGGGTGACCTAATTGGTTGGGTATGGAAAGGAAGTGGGATGTTAGCCAGTGATGGGATGTTACCAGTTCGGACCGGTTCGCCCGAACCAGTAGCACCCATCAGGAGGGCGTCGCCAGGGGGGGACCCTCCAGAAATATATTTCTGGGCAGTCAAATGGCTGCCCGGAACTGCGAATGCGTCAAACCTCCGTTTGACACATGCACAGTTCTATTTTTAGTGTGGATGCAGCAAATAGAGTTTTCACGCATGCGCACTAAAAAAATAGAACTGTGCATGTGTCAAACAGAGTTTTGACACATGCACAGCCATTTTTTATTTTTTATTTTATTTTTGCTCTGCCCACAACATCATGACATCATGACATAGGCTACAACCATAACGTAATGACGTTACGGTGGGGTAGCGAAAAATTTGACAACCCACCACTGATGTTAGCATTTTGTTTAAAGACACAGTTCAAACTCATGAACTAATGTGAACTAATCATGAACAAAATTGAACAAAGATTTGTATTTGTACCAAAGAAACCTCCTGACATCAAAATTAACACTCATATTCTAAAATAGACCTATATTCTTCATATGTACTACTGAGGCAATGTGTTCCTTATTATAACACATGTTAATCTAGTGTACAGAGGATATTCTATAGACCTTAAAAATTCCTATCTATTTATTTATATAGCACTCATCTGAGATATTTTCTCACTCTGGGCGGTATACAATAGTTAAAACCATAAGTATACATCAGTGGTTCCCAACAAGGGGTACACAGCCCACTAGTGGACTTCAATTCCCAGAAGCCTAAGTCAGTACATTGGCTGATCAGTGCTTTGGGGAAATGACTTAGGCTTCTGGGAATTGAAGTCCAAAACCCAGCATTTGGGAAACACTGGTATACATAATTTCTTACTGGATCATCTGGGGAAATGGACTTACTGTACTTGAGATGAAGGCTGCAGTCATATGTTCATTTTCCTAGGACTAACTCCCAATAAACTCAGTGGGACTCACTTCTGAGTACAGTAAAACCTCGGATAACGCAAAAACTTGGTTCCACAAGTCTTAGTGTTTTCCAATTTTTTTATGTTATCTGATGCATGTTAAAATCGTATGGGATGCATCAGATAACATTAAAACTCCATAGGCTTTAGTAAATGTTATCCGATGCATCCCATAGGCTCTTAACATTATCCGATGGAGTCCCCCCCCCCTCTCGATTGCTTTACGTTATGCGGTTTTAGCATTATCTGATGCAAACGTTATCTGAGGTATTACTGTAGTTACATTTGTTACTGTACTGCATTTTTAGGGGGATCTCTTTAAAATGACAAAATAATTGGCTGGTATAGAGCATGTGTTACAACTTTCCCTTCAAAATCACCATTTGGGAAAATGTATTTGAGAAAGCAGCATCTCCAGGATTTCCAGTAAGCAAATGGAAAGAGTTTTAATACGTTTAAAATACAGTATGAATAAGCATACATATTGAGATTGTTCAGGAAACAAGCAGCAGCTATTTCTAAACGTGGCCATGAACCTCCCAGAAAACAAGAGATGTCAAACACAGAGGAAGCCTTTTTAGCATGCATACAAGTCTTGTGTGATGGATCTTAATATAATCCACGTCAAATCTCAGCTAAACAGAATGGCTGTCTTTCAATTTTCAAATTTGCAACCAACCTTCCAGTTCTAAGGTTTTGGTGCAACAGACTGTACAGGAGCAGGTTAAATCAGCAAAGCTAAAATAATCTATTTTAATGAAAGTTTACATGCGGCACTGAATGTGAAGCAATGTTGTCAGCTAAGCTGCTGCATTATTCACTCTTACATGTGCAAAGGTCCCTCCATTAATATTTGACTAGGAAATGCAATTAAAATTTTTCTACTTCAGTGCACTTTTCTCTACTGTCTTAGTTAAAGGATAAAAAGCTTCCTAGACAGTACAGGAGATAGCGAGGGGAACTTTGTCACTTGGGTGTATATGGGCATGTTTGCAAGCATCGGCAGAGCCATTTGTACCACGTTCCTGTTCTCTCGTGGCAAGCTGTTAGTCTTTCCTTTCAAAAACGTTTCCTCATCCTCTCCTTGCTTACCTCCATTTCTCAGATCTCTGTCTTGTAAAAATTTCAAGCAGGAGGGCTGTGTGCTATTTTACTACTTAATTGGTGTGTACTGAAGTTTCCATTTCCTATTGTCCTTATTCTGTGGCTATCCAGATTGTTTTTGATGAAGATGCTCTTTCTTTCTTTAATTAAATAAAAGACCAAAGAGGAAGGCGAAGGAATAGAGTCTGCAACCATCGTGTATTTAATCAGATATCTTCATATTATTCAGACAGAAAATAAAAATAAAAAAATAAAATTAATATCGTGTTTAGTTTAGTATAGATTTCCACAGATGATACAGACATCTGATTTTCACAACTGCTACTCACTACAAGCTCAACATCTGCAAAATGTCAATGAACCTGGTGTTAGAGTCTTACTTCAGTCTTTTGTTTGTTTCATGTTACTGTGTGTTTATTTTTCAGAAAAGGTTAATCTCCATTATCTGTTTAACCATCTGTGAACAGACAGATTATTAGAGGTTCTTCAGTACTGCACATTTCATTTCTACCCGTGGCTAAAACAAATCTGATTATCCTTAGGAGGTAACAATTCATTCCTATTAAAGAAAATGATGGTCCTGCATTTTTCTATGTTGTCTTCAGCATTTATCATACCTGTGCACTAACATCAGGCATAACTGGAAAGTCAAGCCACTGTACATGTGTCTGGATGAGTTGTTTCGACTGCAACTTCCTCAGCACTCTTGGCAACAAAATCATTGACATGATGGAACCTGACCGAGAAAATGTTCGTTATACGAATCACCATTGGTGATACTCGGTACAATGAAAAAAAAAAGTTGTACGGGGTATTGCCAATGGTGATTTGTATAATTAACTTTTTTTTTTTCGTTATACGGTGCATCGGCAATAGCACAAAAATGCTTTGTTGTGCAGGTTTTTCATTATACGAATCGTTCGCTATATGGGGTTCCACTGTATGTGAGATGATGAAGTTATGAAGTTGTTCACCATTGCTAGCCCCCAGTATGTTTCCGAGGTTTAGCAGGGATTTGAGCCCAGCCCTAGTTTGATATTCCTCCCATTCTCTTCTCAACAAATACATTGTTGTATTCCTTTCGTCTACACGCCCAAGATGAAGGTGGGGCATCTACTGGTATCTACTGAAGCTGGCATTAACTATTTCAGACTACTCTACAGCTTCATTTTGATCCAAAAGCAGAGATACATTTTTGATGCTCTTAGATTAATGTTTTTGGGGATCATTATCCTCAAGTAGGTAAAGCTTGAATACTTCAACGTTACACCAGAAAACTTGGTAGTTAATGTTTGGTAGTTAAACTGTAGCCCCGTGTCTTCCTCATTATCCTTTGTGGGATGGAATGGATTATCTTTGGCTAGATTTTAAAATGCTATAATATAATACATTAATACAGCAGATTATGCATTCCTTCCTACTTCCCACTGATGTTTAAATTAAATGAGTACCATCATGGGCTGATTATATCATCATCATTTTATACCCATGCAGTTACACCAACATAGTTTATACATTTGCATTTACTTTTGCATGTGCATATCCAAATACTTCTGGGTATTTCCCCTGGGGAAAGGTGAAGGGAGTAGGAAAAGAAGAAGACCAACTATGAGATGGATTGGCTCCATAAAGGAAGCCACAGACTTGTGTTTGCCAGGTTATTGAGAACCAGATGTTTTGGAGAACCTTCATTCATAGGGCTGCCATGTGTTGAATGTTACTTGATAGCACAACACAAAACCAATCTGTTCTTGGAATAGAACATTTGGATTTCAAATCCAAAATCACAATCATTGGGTCTCAGAAAATTGTTTCATTTACTTTGTTGTTGAGATCTCATGCCAAGTGGATCTTATCCCCTTCCTTCTGTTTTTAAGTTTCTTTATCACTTTTACAGCTATTAATTGTTTATTTTAATCTGTGGTTACATCCACATGCTTTCCCAAATGCTATTAGTAACCCAGATCTGTTTCTAGCATTTCCTTGCGATCTATTGCAAAGATAATATATGCAGGAACTAGTTATATGTGAAAGTAAACTCTCTCAAAACAGTATTTTGCTCATTTCAACACAGTCACACAGCATAAACCACTGGTTCCCAAACTGGAGTGGCAAGAAGTTATTTAATATTGAGCAATTTTTGTCTCTGCTTGTTTTTTTAAGATAACTTTAATTTTAAAATAAATAAAGCTGGCTCTCCTGTATAATTCATAACTGTCATTCCTATTTGAGCACTTTACTTCCTGTTTCAAATATTACTTATCGGGTTAATTCCTTTATCTAAATGTTTTTTCTGCAACATTTGTACTTCCAATATTATCTTCATTACTTCCAATATTATCTTTATTACAGTTATTCATTAGCAGCAGGCTGTGCGCTTCCTGTGTATTAAATGATAGCATAGTAGAAGCAGTCTGTTCTTTTTGAAACGCAAATTGCATAATTGAAATTGCAAATGCAGATGCAGTGGGCTTTTTAAAAATGTAAATAGGATGTATTATGCACATGTAAATTTAAACACCAGTCTTTTAATGTCAGGTGTGCAAAAAAGGGTATGCAAAATACTCCGTTCTGTATATGCAGTGGTGGGCTATCAAAATTGTTGCTACCACACCGTGGGTGGAGCCACCATCATGGGCAGAGCCAACATTATGATGTCATGATATCATGGCCGGAGCTGACATCATGATGTCATGATGTTGTGGGCGGAGCCAAAGAAAAATTAAAAAATAAACAAAATTAAATTAAAAATAAATAAAAATACACATTAAAATTAAAATAATCAACCAACCCGCCCACTCAACCCAAACATAAATCAACCCACCCACCTACCCACCCGAAACACAAACCCGTCACATACCTGGCCTGCGGTCGGGGAGCAGGCACTAGGCAAGCAGGCAGGAAGCGCAGCAGTGTGCCAGCGTAGTGGCAAACCACCCAGTGGACCTGCTGCCATCGCTGCTTCTCCAGGCAATCCTGCGCCCTTTCCAAGCAGCCAAAATGGCTGCCCAGAACTGCACATCCATCAAACCTCCATTTGATGCATGCATACTTCTATTTTTTAGTGTGCATGCATCAAATGGAGGTTTGACGCATGCACAGTTCCAGGCCGCCATTTTGGCTGCCCGTAAATACACATCTGGAGGGTGGCTGGAGAGGCAACCAAACCAGTCACCCAGGGGTTCTCTACCACCACCACCCCGGTGATTCCCTCCGTTAAGTTGCTACCGGTTCAGGCGAACCGGTCCAAACCGGTAGCAGCCCATCACTGTGTATATGTGGTATTCATAACAATAAGTGCAAGATTTAAAAAATGAAATCAGCTTAGGTTTCATGCATGACTACTACATTATATAATAGTGGTGTGCTGTCAAGTCAGTTATGGCATAAAGCAATGCTTCGATGGATTTCTAGGGATAAAATATTCAAAGGTGATTTTACCAGTTTCTCCTTCTGAGGCAAATGTCCCAGTGCAGCTTGTCCAAGGCCACACAATTGTCAGGGCACTCAGCAATGTAAGAAGCTGCACCTTTGGTAAAGTCTCAAAGGCAACCCCTGTCATCACCTTTTCCCAAAATAGGGCTATAGGGCAAGTGATCACCTTCTTTTAACCCTATTGGGTGAAGATCCAATTCTGGCATCTTGGTTTTTACTGAGACACAAACCACACTTTTAGGTCTTTTCTGCCCTTCAGAAAAGTCCTAAAAACATGGTTGGTGAAGCAGGTGGGGGCCACTGGTGTGGGGCACACACACACACACACACACACACCCCACTGGCTCATATAGTGATGGCCACTTGTACTTATAGGTTTAACCTTAATTTTTAATTATTGGAGGTATTTTTTTAGCAATAGGTTTTAATGGATTTAAACTCTAACAATTTCTGTAATTTTTAAATTTTTAAGAGTTCATAATTTTCTGAATGTTTGGATATTAGCATTGTGAGCCGCCCAGAGTCGTTCCGGCGAGCAGGGCGGCTATATAAGTTTGAACAAATAAATAAATAGAATGGGTGTTGGCTAACAAGATTTTAGCACTTCTGGTAATTGAAGTCCAAGAACACTTGGAGAGCCAAGTTTGCTGACCCCTGGGTCTAGGTCATGCTACATTTATTTATTTATTTATTTATTTATTTATTTATTTAGTCACATTTATGCTGCTGCCCTGTTGCCTAGGCGACTCCAGGCGGCTTACACATAAAAATCACAATACAGAGTCATTTGAGATTTGATGTGCTCAATCTTTGCATGTGGATGCAAGGACTGCCCTAAATGACATGCCATACCTCTAAGCAACCCTGTTTAGAACAATAGACCAATCTAGACAAGAATAATCGCATTATCTAGTCACACCCTGAATCTGTCATATAACAGGCAAACATTCAACAGGGGGAAATGCACTTCTGTAATGTTAAAACAGCATTTGTACAGCTGTTAAATGTTTCAAACACACATAAATCAGTGGCTCAAGTCTTTCGATAATGTATTCCTCAACTGAGATTTGAAGGTGAAAGAGGAATGTGAAGAATCTTATTTGTTGTAATGACTTGAAAGAAACTTGTTGAACATCTGCATTGAACATCAGAGACAGTCATGTGCTCAAAAATACACTTTGCTCGTAACTTCACAATATGTTCCGCCAAATGCAGGGATGGGATGTAACAGGTTCTCACCAGTTCGCCAGAACCGGTAGTAACTTTTCCCAGTGTCCCGGAGAACTGGTAGCAGCTTTTGGGGGGAACCACCTTCGGGGCTTGCCTTTTCAGTGGTTCCCCCACTGCGCATGCGTGCCAAGCACTTGGTGTGCATGCACACCTACAGTGCTTGGCGTCTATGCACGGCCTCCTTGCTGTCCTCCCAAGCGGGGAGGAGGAAGAGAAGCTGCTAGCCTGAAGCTCCCTATAGCCTGCTCCCCAGGGTAAGTGACTCACCTTTTAATGTGGTGTGTGTGTGTGTGTGTGTGTGTGTGTGTGTGTGTGTGTGTGTGTGTGTGTGTGTATTTTAATGTGTATTTAATACCTTTACCTATATTGATGTACTTCCACAGTTCCTAAAAAGGCCTGGCAGCCAACAGGCCTGGAAGCCTGGCTTGGGGTTTTTAAGCAAAGACTTGGAGTTACCTCATCAATAAGCTACACCTGTGCTGTTCCAATTGCTGTTCCAATTGGAGAACCTTTAAGGAGGCACAGCTGTTTTAAAATTGCATTAAGGCATATTATCCTAGAGAACTGGTACAATGACCATATCCATCTTGCAACATGGTGCTGCCCAGGCACTTATACTAACAGGTAAGTGACGGGTTTGTGTTTGGGGTGGGTTGATGTGTGGGTGTATTTTAATGTAATATTTATTTATTTATTTATTTATTTTACGAGTTTGTGTTGTGGGTGGGTGGGTGGTTGAGGTGTGTGTGCTTATTTTTATTTTATTTTATTATTTATTTATTTTTCTTTGGCCCCGCCCACGATCTCATGACATCATGACATCAGCTCCACCCACACTGTGATGACATCACGGTGGGGTAGTAAAATTTTTGACATCCCACCACTGGCCAAATGTGTCCTGGCTCTAAGGAAAGGCATTGCCTGCTTTGGTGGATGAGTTAGGAAAGCAAATCTCTTCTATCCTTCCTTATCACAAGGGAGCCCTGATCTACACAGATATCTCCTTCTGGAACTGCATACAGAATCTAATATGAGCCCCAGAAGGAGGAGGAGGGTATCTACCAGATAGGAGAAAGAAATATTCTCCCTAAAGTTTATGGGTGGGCAGGTATGAGCACTTACAGTGAAGGGGGCTTTATTTTTTTGATAGGAATGATCTTTTTCACTCTTTTGGGTGGATTGGTGTAATGATTCTGAAGCAACATAAGAGGTACTGTGGCTAAAAGCTTTGCAGCGGCCCATTGTCTGGATGTAAGGGAAGAACAGTGTGTTCAAGCTCATCAACACACTCTCTTCTCCTCTCCTAAATGTTTCAAAGGAAATAAGGAAGAAAGACAAGAGGAAATCTGGCAGAGGAGAGAGAGAGAAAGAAGTAACAAGACAGAGTAAAGGAGGATGTGCTTAGGATTTACCTGGGAATTTGGGAGGGAAATAACATGGAATATTGATTGTTCAAAGATATGATTCAGTGTTTGATAGCATATAAGAGTTGGAGATCAAAAGGATATTGTTTCTGAGAATATGCAGAATGCAGTTCCTTCCTATAACCAGACTAACCACTGTCATCAGCGATAAAAGCTAAGGCAGGGGTTCCCAACCTTTTCAAGCCAGGGGCCGGATCACACTCTCTTAGTCAGCTTTGAGGGCCGGACGGCCATTTTGCCCTGCCTCCACAATGGGGTGGCCATTTTGTCCCAACAGCTTCAAATAGGTGGTCATTTTATTTCTTGAATGCCCTTGGAGGGGTGGGGGCACATGAAATGGTACCATGGGCCAGATCCGGCCCATGGGCCTTAAGTTGGGAACCCCTGAGCTAAGGGCTTTGAAAGTTCAAGACACGTTTTTGGCGGGCCTCTTTAATTTTCCATTCCTTGCTTGTTTAGAAACAAGCACACATGCGGAACTTTTGTTAAAATTTCTCCAAATACTGTAATACAAGAATACGGAAGAATCACCATTCTCTCACTTTTGTGGCCTTGACCCTGATATTGATAGATTAAGAGAAGTGTTTTCTCATCAAGCCTTTCAAAGAATGTCATTTGATTTACCTCCCAATCCTTCCTCCTGCCCTCTTCCACCCAATTCCCTCTCAGTTTTAATGGTTTCCTCGCTTTTAACAAGCAAACAAGAGGGAGAAATTGAGGGGAAATGTCTTCTTCACTTTTGGGTTGATTTTCTGAGGTCAAGAAAAGACGCCATGCATCTCTTCTCTACCCTCTGCCTGCTGTCATTGTGGTAAGAAAAGAAAAGAAAAACTCATCCACACTACAACGAAAAGAAATAAAAGAATTGGCAATCCACTCTGACATAGCTGGCTCTTAAATGAGTTTGCTATTAGCAAGAGGACTGGAAATTAAAGTGCAGATAAGCCCGTTAGCATCTTCCTTTTTTAATCCAAGGCCTATAAAAGCCAATCTGTGTTCTCATTCAGGGGCTTTTCACGCAGGCCAGTATTTCATTTAGGGGGGGAAAGACTTGGATAGGATAAATTATTAATGTTATTTATTACAGCAATTCCTCCATTCAGCAGCCTCTTTCAGCTCCCCGTGCTTAATCTGGCTGCTTAGCATAAGATACACTTCAGTTAAAAAGAGAAATCATATTCCTCTTACAAGAGTGGAGGCAGCTAAGTGCTGAGGGGCATGAAGGCGGATGATAGTTTAAATTCCAGTTTAATGATTTTTGAATTTATCAGTCGCAAACACAAGCACAAGCTTCCATATGCCTCACTAGCGGAGAAGGAAGGTGAAGCTTGTGTGCAGAGATCAACGGCCTCTCCTTCCTTGTGCTGCTGTAAAATTGCTACTGTTAAAGCACTCATATAGGGCAAGACAATGCTGTGAAGGAAGATATAGGTGAGGTGTAGTTTTTATACTTGATCATCTATCCAGTGATGGGATGTTACTGGTTTGGACTGGTTCGCCTGAACCGGTAACACTCCATCAGGAGGGGTTGCGGGGGGGGGGGCGAACCCCTGGGCGACCAGTTTGGTCACCTCTCCGCCCCCCTCCATAAATGTATTTCCGGGCAGCCACAATGGCTGCCCAGAACTGCGCATGCGTCAAACCTTCGTTTGACGCATGCACAGTTCTATTTTTTAGTGCACATGCATCAAATAGATGTTTGACGCATGTGCACTAAAAAAAGAACTATGCATGCGTCAAACAGAGGTTTGACGTATGCACAGACATTTTTAAATTATTATTATTTTTATTTGCTCCGCCCACAACTTCATGACATCATGATGTCGGCTGCGCCCATGATGTAATGACGTCAAGGTGGGGTAGCGGGAATTTTAACAACCCACCATTGCATCTATCCATGTGGCCATATGGTCACACAACACATCTAGAGGCTAGAATCAAAAACCTTTCCAAATGGGCACTTTTGTCCAGTAAGACTGCAGTCCTATTCAGCACCCGCTGTCCCACAGGTCGAAATACATCAGGGTCAATATTACTGGAAGACTGAGGGCTATGTAGGATTTCTGAAAACAAGAAGAGAGAAACAATGGACAGCCCACATGATTGGATATTGTGCTTGGGCCGTCTCCTCTGTACTGACCAGCAATGGTAAAACTTGGATTACTTGCTGCCGGTTTAAACAGTCCAGGCAAAACAGTAGGCTCAGCAAGTCATTGTTTATGAGACCTGGGAGGCTGATGAAAGGATCTGCTTCGTGCTCCACACAACCTCTTGGGTCCTCCTTCACCAGCCATGTCAACGTTGTAATATTCAATTTCTTCCTCCGGACAAAGCGTGGCTTGCTCTTGAAGATGCAACAAGGAAGAAGAGCTGTCCTTATTGCACGCCATGTCTATTAGGATTCACCTAATAAGCTGCTTAAGTTGGAAAACTCCTATCCTATTCTAGGGCTGCAGGCGTCCAGCCGGTCAGGGGCCACGTCAGACAACTATGTTGTCAATCAGGACTATCGGAGGAGAGATTGAATAATCCAGACCAAGTCAGTGCACAAAATGAACAGCAGCAAGCAGTTCAAAGAAGCAAGCAATACTGAGAATGAGAACTCAAAACCAAGACGAAGTGGTAAATCACCGCCATGCCAATTCATCAGTCTGAGTGAGAAGTAGTTGGAAACAAAGTCAGTGGTACGTCAAAGTCTGATTACAAGGGTATCAATAAGTATAGACTCCGACTGGGGGAAGCACAAAAGTTACAAAGGTACAGACCGTAGTATTTTGTGAAGAGACAAAGCAGGCTACATTTCCAGAATCAGGATCTGTTTGGCGGCATTCTGGGTAATTGCAGAGCAGTTGCTCCACCCTACAACTAAACCTCTTATAGATGAGTTATCCCATGCTCCATCCACTCTTGAATTGGTACAGCCTTTCCTTAATTATCCAACATAAGGAACCTTCTCTGAAAGATGCCCCTTAAAATATGCAAAGCTCTCTACTCCAAAGAAGGTCTTCCTTATAGTTGGGTTCTGTAGCAGATTGCCTCTTGCCATAGTTGACACCTTAGTTTGCTATGTCTGCCTTAAACTGATAAGAGGCCCACTCTCCTCCTGTGACCCCCGCCCTATGCTCTCTGTTTCTGCTGAAAAGGATTCTACAATGATTGTCTAAGGTCCAGAGTCATCACAGGCTGCCTTGTTCCTTTGCACCATCCAGCCATGAAATATGACCAGGATTCCTTCAACAAGGAATGAAACTCAATTATACATTCAGAGGTTCAGCACCAGTAAAATTCCATTGGTGCTTAAAGAGCTTGCGGAAACTTGAGATTTTAAAACATTCTATTGACTGAAAGAAGAGTGTGCAAAAGTTGGCTTAAGACCCAACATCAAGAAAACCAAGATAATGGCAACAGACCCTATCAGTCCCTGGAAAATAAGTGGGGAAGAAATAGTAGCAGTGACAGATTTTACCTTCTTAGGATCCAAGATCACTGCAGATGGCGATTGTAGCCATGAAATAAATACTGACCTTTGGGAGGCAAGCTATGAGAAACCCGGGGAACAGAGTGAAAAGTAGAGACATCACATTGAAAACAAAAATTCGTATAGTCAAAGCAATGGTATTCCTGGTGGCAATGTATCGTTGTGAGAGCTGGACCATTAGGAAAGCTGAGCGCAGAAGAATAGATGCCTTTGAGATGTGGTGCTGGAGGATAGTTTTGAGAGTCCCCTGGACAGCGAGGAGAGCAAATAGGTCAATCTTAGAAGAAATTAACCCTGACTGCTCCTTAGAAGGGCAAATAGTAAAGATGAAGCTAAAGCACTTTGGACATCAAATAAGAAGAGAGGGTTCACTTGAGAAAGCCTTGATGCTGGGAAGGGTGGAGGGCGAAAGGAGGGGGCAGTCAAAAATGAGATGGCTAGATGGTATTGTGAATGCAGTGGGCACAGAGCTGGGCAGGTTGAGGAGGATGGTGGTGGATGATAGGGATGCCTGGAGAGCAATGGTCCATGGGGTCGCAGGGGGTTGGAGTCAACTGTGCAACTGAACAACACATTGACAGAAAAACTTTAAAATATACCATCTAATTAATTGAGTCAAAGGATGAACTGTTAAAGCTGTTTAGTTTGAATGTATCAGGAAAAGGTTCTTTTGTGTTGCTATCCCTGGGGTTTGGAATTCTCTTCCCAAGTCCCTACAAAACATGATATCGCTGAAGGAATTCAGGAAGGTACGGTAGGTAAAATGGAATTGATTCAGCAGGCTGTTGGTTGGTAGTAAACTGCTACTCTAACCACTACAGTAGAGGATTCATTATGTGGTGATGTATATAAAACGAAATTATTTTGTGGATTTTTCAGTTTCTGGTAGTTTTATTTAAATTTTTACCTTGTATGTAAAATACTTCACTTAGAAAATTATGTTTGAAATATATGTAATGGTTATTTAACTCATGATGTACACTGTTCTAGGTAGAAATTTTCTAAGTGGTAGCCGTGCTAGTCTTTGCATGCATATCAACGAGTAAACAAAACAAAACAACAAAAAAGTTGTGGCACCTTAAAGACTAACTCCTATATTTAAATGTGAGCTTTTGTGGCTCAAGTTCGCTTCATCAGACATAAAGAGTAAAACCTCATGGCATCCATTTATACACAGGTATAGAGGAACACAATTGCTAGCCAGCCTAACAGAAAAGTAAAGCATAAAGCGATCACACTTGTATACCACCCCATAGCTCTTAGTGCACACTCTGGGCGGTTCACAAGTTAATTAGCACTTTGCCCCAAACATGTTGGGTACTCATTTTACCAACCTCAGAAAGATGGAAGACTAAGTCAACATTGAGCCCTTGATCGAACTCACAACCTCTTGGTTGCAGTACAGCAGTTAAACCACTGCACCGCCAGTTGTAACAGTACAATTGACAATAATGGGAAATCCCTGGTTGTTATTCAAACTTGCCATGAAGCCTGTCCCTGTTGATTTGCAAATGGTTCCAAAACAAACTTCTCTCACAAGCTAATGCATCACATCCAAAGGATGGATGCAAAACAAACACTGGGACAAACACCTTTGCCAATGAGTTAGCATCTATTGATAATGGTTTTTTGTGACCCAGGCAAAATTTCAGCATATAATAACCTGTTAGTTGTGGTGCATCAAATGTGATAATGTCCCAGAAACCCTTGGCTAGGAAATAGACCAAAAAAAATTGTCATTGCTATTACTTAGAATTAAAGACTTATGGTGATTAGTGATAGCATTTTTTAAAAACTATTTTGTAATACTTATAGTATGACCAGAAAATAGAAAAATGCTCGATTTCCCAAAAGAAATACATACAGAATTTATTGTTGCATTCAAACTTATACAACACCAAATTCTGTAGGAAGAATACAAAGAAGGTAAAAACAATTCTAAAAGATTTATTCAGTAAAGTTTGACAGGGTAGAATTCCCAAAAGTTAGCAAACTCCTAGAGGAGTGTTAATTCCTAAACCAAATGGAAATGAGAGTCAGATGTCTGTGTAGAGACCTATAACACTGTAAAATCAAGATTTTAAAATAATAGATCTGAACTGCATATTCTATTCATGTTGTTAAAGTATTCATGTTGTTATGCATATCAAAGACTCATACCTTACTTCGGCAGCATACAAATGTTATGATTATGCCTCTGGGCTGGGTACCCAGTGAACTCTCCCAGTGTCTTTGACGTTAGAGCAGTCATCACTGAACTAGGCTGTGAGAAAAATAATCATGCTCGCACCGTCTTCTTTTATTGTGAATTCACAAACGCAGATATTGAGCATGTAACTACAGTGTTGCAATTTATTCAACTTTTTCTTAGCTTTACTAAACCCACATTTCATACCTTGACCAAAGTGTGATATTCACTATTGTAAAGCTTTAGAGGAAAAAGATTCATCTCACTAAATGGGGAGAGGAGAAGGTCTAGAAAGAAGCTAGTGTTTGAACCCAGCATGTCATGCTCATTTACATACTATAAAGAGTTATAATGTTTGGCATCCACTACTGTGATAAATTAAAGAGCTAGATAGAGTTAGGGCACCTATGTCTTTGTGTCAGCATGTTTACCCTGAGTATGGCTGAATTTATCATACATTCAGTCTATAGAAAACAAGGGTCATGAAGTTGAACAGAGGGCGGGGGAGTTGGTTGTTTGAGGTGGGGAAGAATCCATGTCTTCTCTGCTGTGAGGAACAGAGTAGACTTTGTTGAAACAAAAAAAATCCTTGCTTCTAGTTGATCTCATCGTTCTGTTGAGATCTCTGCTCTGAAATCACACACAGGGTCCAACAACTCTTTACTGCTCAAACTTGAAGAGTCTCCTGCTGAGACTTCTCTCCTGAGGTAAAGATGTTGCCTCTTTTCAGGTGAACTTGCTTTAGGGATACAGCCAAGGGCTGCTATGGCATGCAGCAACCAATAGCATGCCCTGCCTACTAAGACAAGAGCCCTCTACTTCTATGAGATGATTTTGGGTAAGAACGAAGGATGCAGAGCTTCCTCACTCTAGCTGGATTTGTGACAAGGTGTTGTATATTGGGCTATTGTTAAGGAAAGATGGCTACTCAAGACACCAACATTGGGGAACATCAGTCAAATGTGAATAATAGCATACTCATAAACATTGAACCTAGCTTGGGTGTGGACTTGAGTGTTAAACTATACCAAAGTCTCTGTTTTAACAAAATGCATGGCAGAGGTATGCCTCAACATGATGAAGATTTGGGTGGGTTGGTTGGCTGGCTGGCTGGCTGGCTGGCTGGCTGGCATGTTGATGCTGTTACTTGCCGTCATATTGCTATGAATGAGCATTTACAGAATATTCTGTCCTCAATAAAGTCACTTAGCTCTTGTAAATTCAAGGCTATGGTTCCTTTGGGAGTCAAACCCTCTCATATTTGGTCTTCTTCTTTTCTTGTTGCATTCAACCTATTGTTATTATTGTCTTTTCTAGAGAATCTTCCCTCAGCATCATAATTTTTGCCTTCAGAGATAGTTCAGGCTTGATTTTTCTAGGACGGACTTGTTTGTCCTTCTGGCAATTCAGAGTACAATATCTGAAAAACAACATATTTCAAACAATTTTTTCTCTCAGTTTTCTTTACTGTCCAGTTTTCACGTCTGTATATAGTAACTAGGAATACAAAAGTATAGATGGTCTTGGTCTTCAGTGACACATCCATACACTTGATGATCTTTTCTAATTGCTTCATTTCTTGCCCTTCTAAATCTCTGTCTTCTGCTGATTTTTTTGGCTGCAATCTTCATTTGTGTTGATGCTTGAACCAGGGTATACAAAATATTTCACTACTGTATTTCATTCTCAGTCATTTCAGTAACACTCACAGACAGGCTGCACTTTAAAATGGGCTTGAAATAATTGTTGCTGTGGAAAGGTCCCGGGAGGAAGTCTAGGTTCCATAAGCAGATGTTCCAGGTCACAGAACATCTATTCACATGTAACCCCTGTGTATATTTACTCAGGCAATGAGAATTCTGAAATCACCATTTAACATCTTCCCTTCTGGATATCTTCCCAATTTTGTTTTCCACATCTGGAATATTTTTTGTCAGAGGCTGGACCATTACATCCCTACACCAACAGTAGAAGCAGTTCTCATGGACTGAGAAAACTTCATTTTGGATTGTGCCTACTACCTGCCCCCTTGCCTTCTCTCTTCAATAAAATATTTATGTATTCACATCTTTCTCTCTTCTGCATACAAGCTTCTCTCTGTATACACTTCTTCACTTTTAGCAAAGAAACTACATTTTAAAATGAGCCTGGGTGAAAACATCTTTATTTTAGAAAGGTATTTAATTCACACCGGCAGTGTTATCTTTGAAAGGTAAATTGCAAACTGCATCTCGTATTCCCACAGGAAAAGTACCATATTTATAATGCATTTCTGAGAGCCAGAATAGCTTTGGCAGTTATTTGCCTTGCTGATCAACACTTGATATGTGCAGCAGACAGCTAATTAACTGTATTCCAAAGGGATTAATTATGGCATGAATAGGAGACTCCTCCCTGTCAACTCCCAGTTCCTTTCTATATATCTTGAGAGGCAGCAGCTAGCTGAAGAATGTTGTTATTAAGGTTCACGCATCCTGCCAAGTAAGGGGGAAACGGCGAGCTTTAATTCTGATGAAATGATTGGTGGATCAATTGGGGGGGGGAGTAGTTTTCCTCAGTGAGTTGGATTCATTACCAAATCTACTGCAACTCCAGCTGTTTCTCTAATCATTTCACTGCTGTCAGCAACACTGAAATCCAAAGAATTGGGGCTTAATTTAAAAGAAAGCACCTGGGAGAAATTGTATACACTAATGGAAGAACACGGGATGTTTGTGACTTTAATATCCACTGTCGCTGGGCCACTTTGAGCTCCTCTAGCCCAACTCAAACAGAAAAATTAACCCATGACTTAACACATCTCCTAGGATAATTGGTACAATCTCATTGTCATGGTCAAACCACTCCTGGTGACATTTGAAAACTGGGTGGTGTGTCAAACTAGGAGACCTTGCTTCAAATCCTCACTTGTCCACAAAAACCCACTGGGGATAACACTAGTAAACTACTACTTGAACATTTTCTAGGAATTGGATTTGAAGATTTTATTAACTACTAGTACCATAACTTCCATTCTGGGAGGTCTACATACTTTGCAGACATCTAACAGACACCTGAACATGATACACCTAAGAGAAAGGCCTAAATTGGAAAGCTGCCCCAGGGAAGGAAGGAAGCTTAGCCTAGCCTAGCTAAACCTCAAAGCCTTTTAATTTAGGCCTTTATCTCAAGTGCATTACATTGAATTGTTTGTACAGTGTCTGTAACATATCTCCTAATACAGTAATACCTCGGATAATGCTAAGACTTGGTTCCACAAGTCTTGGTGTTATCCGATTTTTAGTGTTATCCGATGCATGTTAAAATCCTAAGGGATGTATCGGATAATGTTAAAGCTCCATAGAGATACATTGTAACCGCACAGGCTTTAGCGGTTGTTATCCGATCCATCCCATAGGACCTTAACATTATTCGATCCAATTCTCCTCCCCAGATTACTTAATGTTATGTGATTTTAGCATTATCCGAGGTAAACGTTATCCAAGGTATTACTGTACTGTATATACTCGAGTATAAGTCTAGTTTTTTAGCCTCCAAAATGAGGTCCAAAAAAGGGACTCGACTTATATTCGGGTCAATGACCCTGAGCGTCCCAAAATGAGGTGCTGTAAATTCAAACATACATTTTAAAAAAAAAAGCACCAATACTACCATAAAAACTCTAAAAACATACCCACACAAAAGTCTAAATTAATTAATTTTACCATATTTTCATGTATTTTAATTATTGAAACTCACTAGCAGCTGCTGCATTTTCTATGCCCAACCTATACTCGGATCAATCTATTTCCCTAGTTTTAAAGGTCCAAATTAGGTAGCTCGACTTATATTCGGAACAATTTATAGTCAAGTATATACAATATTTATAGTCGGGGAGGGGGGAATACAGATTAGATTTTGCATTCCTTGAAAATCCAGCTACGGTTGCCTTAGGTAGGAAGCAACTTGATAGCACACAATAATACAAAAGCTAGAATGAAAAGAATAGTCACTGGGCTTATGCATTATTTTTAGTTAAAAAGTTAATTTTAAAAAACCCATAGGCAATAGATATAGATAGATTACCAGGGGACCTTTATTTTAAAAATCATAGTCCAATACCTGCCCCTCATTAAAATGTCTTCCTTGCTTATTAAAAAATGGGCAAGCTCTACTATTGTTGAGTCCCTAAGAATCATAACCATATCTAAACCTGGAAAGGAAACCAACAATGTGAGTTTATATAACCCTGTTACCTTGACGAATGAGGATTATACATTTTTAATGGGGATTTTCAGAAAGGATGTCAACTGGTTGCATAGTACATCTCTTCAGCTTAGGTTTGCTTTGCAAGAAACAAAACACATACACACATATTTTGGATGGCATATCAGATTACAAAACTCCCATGCATCATAGAGACTGTAGTTATTTCTTTAGATGCAGCTAAGGACTATGACAAGGCAGGGTGTCCCTTTTGAAATACACTTATGAATACAATGGAATTTGTTTCTGAATTCCTTAATATGGTAAATCAAATTGATGTAGTAATCATGCTGTTGTGAGAATAAATGACTATGATTCTAATATAATGCTTTCAAGAAACTCTTGAAGCAAGAAACTGTTTTAGTGATTTGTTGCCAAATTTCAGCAGCTGGGAACAGGATAAAAGAGAGTGAGGTAAAGGTAAAGTTTGCCCTTGCTAGAAAGCCAGTTGTATCCATCTCTAGGGTTCAGTGCTCATCTCCGTTTACAGCAGGGATTCTCAACCTGCGGCCAGCCGGCTGAATGTGGACCACGGCACTATTTCATGGGGGGGGGGGGCACTACCTCCACCACACCTGGAAGTGTCATGAGGTGGAGGAAGGGCAAAATGTCTGTCTGGCCCCCGGAGCTGTCTGAAGGAGTGTGATCCGACCCCCAGCTTAAAAAGGTTGAGAACTCCTTGTTTACAGCTAAAAGAGCCAGCATTGTCTGCAGTGGTGGGATGTCAAAAAATTTACTACCCCACCGTGATGCCATCACAGTGTGGGTGGAGCTAACATCATGATGTCATGATGTGTGCGAGGCCAAAGAAAAAATATAAATAATAAAATAAAAATAAGCACACACACACACACCTCAACCCACCCGCAACACAAACCCGTAAATAAATTAATTAATTAATTAAATAAAATAAAAATACATTAAAATACAGCCACCCACCCACCCCAAACACAAATCAACCAGAGCTTTTAAACCAGATCTTAAAGCTTATTCTAGCTAATCTTTCTCACACTAGGTCAGATGGAAGGAACTACAGAATGAACTCACCACAAGGTGTCTTGATTTTGGCACTTTTCAAATTTTCAACAGTTAAGTTAGGTACTAAGTCTTTGCCTAACCAGTTCTTTAGGATAATATGCCTTAATGTAAATGTAAAACAGCTGTACCTCCTTAAGGGTTCTCCAATTGGAACAGCACAGGTGTAGCTTATTGATGAGGTAACTCTAAGACTTTGCTTAAAAACCCCAAGCCAGGCCACCAGGCCTTTTTAGGAACTGTGGTGGTACGTCAATATAGGTAAAGGTATTAAATACACATTAAAATACACACAGACACACCACAGCCAAAGGTGAGTCACTTACCCTGGGGAGCAGGCTATAGGGAGCTTCAGACTAGCAGCTGTGCATACGTGCCAAGCATTGTAGGCGTGTATGCACACCAAGTGCTTGGCGCACATGCGCAGTGAGGGAATCAGCAAAAAGGTAAGCCCTGAAGGTGGGTCCCCCCCCCCAAAAAAAAAAAAAAAGCTGCTACCAGTTCTCCAGGACACTGGGGAAAGTTACTATCTGGCGAACTGGTGAGAACCTGCTACATCCCATCGCTGATTGTCTGTGTCTGCAGACATTTCCATGTTTATGTGGCAGGCATAGCTAGACACCAGGGTGCATGGAATGCTGTTACCTTTCCCACCAAAGTGATGCCTATTTATCTACTTGAGATTCCTTCCTTTCGAACTGCTAGGTTGGCAGGAGCTAGGACAGATACAGGAGCTCACTCTGTCGTGCAGCACTCAGGTCTCGAACTGCTGACCTGCTGACCTTCCAGTTGTCAAGTTCAGCATCTTAACCACTAAGCCACCTCAGTTCCTAAAAGGGAGTGAAGCAGCTGGCAAGTGTTTAGTTTGCAGCTATGATAGCAGCTATGTAAAGAATTCCCTGCTCTGATCCCTGGTAACCAGAGTTCGACTCAGAGGCAGCCAGTGGTCAGATGATTGGCAGAGGTATGAACAGCATTCCCAGCAGCAGATCAGCAGTGGCAGGGTTATGCAAGAGCTCCACTGCCCAAACTGTCGAGAATGCCACTGTCACATCTGCTACTGAAACATCACTGTGACCATGGTGCACAAGAAGCATTCAGATGTGGGGATTGCACCCAAAGGCATTTTGCTCAGTGGTGGGCAGCAAAAATTTTGCTGCCACACTGTGGGTGGAGCCTACGTCATGGGTGGAGCCTACATCATGGGCAATCTAGTCATGCCCGCCATATGGCAAACACATCTGCAAACACAGGCAGCACTGGCTCTTTGGCTGTAAATAGAGATGAGCACTGCACCCTAGAGTTAGATATGACTGGCTTTTGAGCAAGGGAGACTTTGAACCACTTGCAGGGACAGAACCTGATGGGGCAGGGCAGGGAGATGGGCATGGTCACCCAATTTCGCTACCCTGCTGCCTGAAGACCACCCAATTTCACCACCCCTCTTCCTAGAGGCCACCCAATTTTGCTATCCCGCTTTCCAAGGGCGGTGCAAACCTGTTGCTGCCCACCACTGATTTTGCTCCCCCACACATACCACTTCGTCCCGTACTGCATGGCCCCAAAAATAGGCTGTGTCAACATACCCTTAGCTAGAACTAGGACTTCTATCCAGTGGTGGGCATCAGCAGGTTCACACCAGTTCTCCAGAACCAGTAGCAGAAATTCTGGCTGGCCCCTCTGCCCATCCAAGTTTTGAAATAAAGTACAGTAGTCCTGATTCGGGTGCAACGCAAGGCTTTCCCTCTGGCCACACCATAGCACGCCCACATTATGGTAGTAAAAAAAATTGAGCCCACCACTGCTTCTATCACCTTTGCTATTGAAATCTATTTCTTTAATAAAAAGAGGTTTTCTTACTTCCTTTTAAAAAGATTTAATGCAGGGGCATCAAAACTACGGCCCACGTGCCCAATTAGGCCCGTGCATATCATTAATGCAGCCCACGGTGAGTACCCGGGCTCACCACATAACGCCCCTCTACCTGCCCCCACTGCCTGACGTCAGTGGCGTTGGCAGCGGTGGTGGCGGTGGCGGCGGCAGCGGCAATCACGCTTTGTCCTGGCTGCTCTGAGCAGCCTCTTGCTTGGTCCCATCCCCTCTGCAGCCTTTGCCAAAGCCAATTGCCACGTTGGGGAAATTTTCTGACCCTCCACTGTTTCAAAATCGGTGGTGCTAGGAGAGCCCCCTGGTGCGCCCAGGATGACATCACCGCAGTGCACCAGGTTTACCCTTCCTGCACCACAGACTTTGAAACAGAGGAGGCTCCAAAAAATTTCTCAATGCGGCGATCTGCTTTGGCAAAGGCTGCAGAGGAGATGGGATTGAGCCAGAGGCTGCTCAGAGCAGCCAGGACAAAGCGTGATCACCGCCGCCACCACTGCTGATGTCAAAACTGTCAGCAGTGGGAGCAACCTGCCTCCAGCCCCCACAGCTGTGAGTCAGGGGCAGGATCAGCCCACGGGAAAAAAAGTTTGGGTACCACTAATTTAATGTAATTTCTTTGCACAGGGGGAAGTATGCTCTGGTAATCATTCTGCATTTCAAAGGACTGAATCCATAAGTTAATGTCGCTCCTGTGCTATTGCATGCTTATTCTCTAATATGACCAAATGCCCTGCAAAGAAAATTTCCAATTTCCAGAACTCAGCTGGTGGACCTGGCAATCAGTGCCGTTGGTCTGCATTGTTTTCATTATTTTCCATATCTGTGAGCATAACTTCTACTAACAGAACACCATCTGTCCCCATGCTAAGTGTTAAGTGCAGCTGCAGGTTTTCTCACTTCACAAAGATAAGAATCTATAGAGTGTTTCTCTGAAGATAATTAACTCCAGTAGGAAATCCTAACAGTAGGCGATACTTTCATTTCATGGAAGTTCAATAATATATTTGTATAACCTCATTTTTTAAAAAAATGAACAGTTTTGGGATACAGGCAGTGGTGGGCTCCAACAAATTTTACTACCACACTGTGGGCGTGGTATGTGGGCGTGGCCAGGGGGAAAGCCCTGCGTTGGACCCTAATTAGGACTACTTTATTTCAAAACTTAGATGGGCGGGGCCAGCCAGAATTTCTGCTACCAGTTCTGGCGAACTGGTGTGAACCTGCTGGTCCCCACCACTGGATACAGGTCCTGGGAACTTGTAACTGGCAGCCATTTGTTTCCCAGGTCTTTTTTTCATTCTGCTGTTCACATACTGAATTAGAATGTCTCTTTGACATCCTACATCTTAAAATAAAATAAAAAACACAGTAGCACTTTAAAGACTAACTGCTATATTTTCACTGTTAGCTTTCGTGGATCAAGTCCACTTCATCAGACAAGGAATGAAACTTACAGGCATGTTCTTTATATACCAAATTCTGGTGGTCGATGGGAGAAGGGTTGGTGTCAAGCAAGATGAGAGGCAAGCAAGCACAAGATTGCAGTTTCACATGGCCATTAGCAACAATAGATTATTCAGATAAACTCTAAAAGACTCCCTTTCAATCTCAAGGTTGCTGAGTAAGCCCACTGTGGTATCTGATCAACTTGTGACCTGCATGTCAGGGGGAAAAGACAAACAAACTCCTGTACCTAGTTTCTTTCTGTTTTACTAAAGAGAATTGGCAGGAAAGTTGTAATATAAATTCATAGAGCAATCTCTGTATCAAATTTGATATTGTCCCAGAAACCCTTCACTAATATTTAGCCCCGTGTGATGGGTATCTAACAGATGGGTGTATTTGATTTCTGCTGTCTCCCTTTCAACCCTAGTTTTGTAATTTCTCTGTTCCAGAATTGCAACTTTCAGGTCTTGGATAGAGTGTCCAGTTAGATTGAAGTGGTTTGAGATAGGTTTCTCCGTGTTGCCATTCCGGATATCTGATTTGTGTCCATTAATCCTTTTGCGTAAAGATTGTTCTGTTTGTCCTACATAAAGTACGGATGGACATTTCTGGCAAGAGATGGCATAAATCACATTGGCAGAAGCACAAGTAAAACTGCCTCTCATCTTGCTTGACACCAACCGTTCTCCCATCGACCACCTGAATTTGGTATATAAAGAACATGCCTGTAAGTTTCATTCCTTGTCTGATGAAGTGAGCTTGATCCACGAAAGCTAACAGTGAAAATATGGCAGTTAGTCTTTAAAGTGCTACTGTGTTTTTTATTTTATTTTATTTTGTTTTGTTTTGTTTTGTTTTCTGAGATGCCTGAACCACAGACTAACACGGCTACTATTCCAAAAAAATCCTACATCTTGTCACTATGGCCTGAGAGTTTTGTGTACCCACTTAGCATCTTCTTTTGTGTATACCAGGATTTCTCAACCTTTTTAAGCCAGGGGTCGGGTCATACTTCCTCAGACAGCTTTGAGGGCTGGATGGCCATTTTGCCCTTCTTCCTGGTGTGGTGGAGGCGGTGGGAGGGCACATGAAATGGTGCCATGGGCCACATCCAGCCTAGAGGCCACTGGTTGAGAAACCCTAGTGTATACTTTATGCCCTATAATGGTGAATTAAAAATTTTCCTAGCATTTTGTGTTTGACGATGATAATGGTGATGGAGGAGGAGGAGAATTCCATTATCAATTGCTCATTTTAAGCTTTGAAGATGTATTCTATAGCTTCTGCAAGTCCTAAAATATTCAATTCCTGTGGTTAAGTGGAAGCTGACCAGTCTTCTATTCCTGTTTAAGCTCCAGTAGTTGTCTCAAAATTTCTCAAAGCAGCCCTGAATTCTTCTTGGCTACCATGAAATGCTAATGTACCCTGACAGCAGGCTCATCTTCCTGTGTGGTGTTTTTTTAAGCTATGGTTTAATGCCTCCCAGGATCTTTTAATTTTCTGTTTTTGGTTTTTTGAGGACACTGAAGCAAGACCTGTTAGACTCTTAAGTTAACATTTGACCCTGAGTCAGATAAACATGACAATGATGTGAATTGTGGTGTTAGAATATGTCTCCATTTTCTGTTATGATATTATCTCCCTTTCCTTGTTATGCCTTTTAATGGGATAACTTCAAATTTTACCTTGGTATTACCAATTAAGGGACTGCAGTGGCTTAAGTGGCTAAGACGCTGACTGGGAGGCGGAAGGTTGTTCAATTCCCAAGTACTGCAGGACGGAATGAGCTCCCGTCTATGTCCCAGCTCCTGCCAACCTAGCAGTTCGAAAGCAAGAAATTGCAAGTAGATCAATAGGGACCACTTTGGTGGGAAGGTAAACAGCATGGCTAAGTCATGCCTGCCACATGACTATGGAAACGTCTGCAGAAGCAGACAGCGCAGGCTCTTCGGCTTTGAAACAGAGATGAGCACTGAACCCTAGAGTGGGATACGACTGGCTTTCAAGCAAAGGAAACTTTTACCTTTACTAATACTAATTAAGTTCTGGACATGGTAAAAATAGTAGCTATTCTTCTGACACAATATATAGAAGACTTTTTTTAGGTTTCATGTTTCTCTGTTTCATAACGCTACAGGCACTGAGCTATATAATTGTCCCAAGAGTGTTAACTTAAGAAGTTCCATTTATTTATTTGCCACACCTTCTAAACAAGCATCAGGACTTGATTGTAAGCTATTGCTGACTAGATCTTCTGAGCAGCAACATAGTGTAGTGGATAGAGTGACAGACTCAGAAGACCTGTGTTTAAATACCTGCTCAGTCATGGAACCTCTCTGGGAAGTGGCAATTTATTTATTATTTATTTATTTATTTATTTCTCATACTTGCTATCCCGCCCCAATCAGGCAAGCCCGACTCTGGGCGGAATGGTAAATAATGATAATTGCATGCCATCTAGTCAATTTTGATTTATGAGCTACCCTTTCCAGAGTTTTCTTCTTCTTCTTCTGCTTCTTCTTCTTCTTCTTCTTCTTCTGCTTCTGCTTCTGCTTCTGCTTCTGCTTCTGCTTCTGCTTCTGCTGTATACATTCCGGATATTGGCTATCATCATGGCAATAGACTTCCTGTTCTTAACTCCTCAGAACTATTCTTCTGAGGGTTTGCCACACCAGTCTCCCAGGTTCTTCAGCCATGAAGTCCATCTACATACAGGGCCTCTCTTCCCAGAGATCTTTCCTTGCAGCAAGAGTGGAAGGATTCTATATTTTATGTTGTTCCTTATGATATGGCCAAGATATTGGAGCTTTCTTTGCTTGATGGTCTTAGAGAGTTCATTTTTCTTTATCCATCCGGCATAATACTTCTACATTAGTCACATGAGCAATCCATGATATCCTTAGCAGCCATCTGTAGATCCACATTTCAAAAGCTTCAATTCTCTTTTCAGATGCTTTAGTCAATGTCTAAGCTTCAAATCCATATAGCAACACTGGGAATAAGTAACATCTCAGTATTCAGATCTTTGTAGTGAGAGTTAGAACTCTACTGCATAACAAGTATCACATTTTTATGAAGGTGGACCTTGCTTTTTCTATTCATATTTTATTCTCTACCTCGGGATCCAAATTTTCATTTAACAGACTCCCCAAATAGACAATTTTATCCACTCTTTCGATTTCTTGTGTTCCTGCCATTAGCTTGTCTTGAGTAGGTGTTTGGCTTATAACCAGATATTTTGTCTTCTTGATTGTTGAGATCCAAACCATATTCTGCACTTGAAGCTCTCACTCAATCCAGCATCTACTGAAGATCTGCAAAGTCTGTGGCCAACAACCCCATGTTATATGTTATTCATGTATTCTCCATTAATTTTAATGCCCATGTTTAAATCTGATAGTGCTTCTGAAAAAATACTCTCCAAATATATATTAAACAAGATCAGGGACAATTTACAGCCTTGTCACATACACCTCTGCAAATTTGAACCTGCTCTGTCAGCTGCTCTTCAATTCTGACTTGAGCTGTCTGATTCCAATAAAGGAAGTGGTGGGCATCAGCAGGTTCACACCAGTTCGCCAGAACTGGTAGCAGAAATTCTGGCTGGCCGTGCCCATCCAAGTTTTGAAATAAAGTAGTACTATTTCAGGTGCAACACAGGGCTTTTCCCCAGGCCATGCCCACTATACCACGCCCACAGTGTGGTAGTAAAAAAAAATTGTGCCCACCACTGAACAAAAGGTTGGTGATGATTCTGATATCTTTATTTACACATCTTTTCTTCAGTATTTTGATCATCTTCTCATGGTGGCATGTGTCAAAAGCTTTTGCATAATCCATAAAACATGCATGTACGTCACATCTCATGCCTCTATATCTTCATATGAGGACCTGCATTGTAAACAGTGCTTCTTTGGTACCTATAGAATTCTGGAAGCTAAATTGTATTTCACCTGTGCTTTCTTCACACTTCTTATAAATTCTACTATGGATGATTTTCAAGAAGACCTTAATCATTCTGTACTCCTCACAGGACTTCATGTTTGGTTTCTTCAACAATGTAACAAAGATTGATAGCAACCAATCACTCAGAAGGATCCCTGTGTCATAAATGGTGTTAAAGGGGTCCATCAGTTCTTTGATGTTAACTTCGAACAGAAGTTTCAAAATTTCTGCTGGGATGTCATCTTGTCCACTTGCTTTCCCATCTTTGGATTTTTGCAAGGCTCTTACAACCTCACTCTCCAGTATTGGTGGTCCAGTATTGCCATTTATGAAAGCCTGTTCACCTCTTTTATCACTAAAAAGTTCTCCTTATTGGTCTTCCTTATTTCCATTAAATTGAGTATGTCACCTGTCATCCATTCCTTATTCTTATGGTTTGGTTTTTGTCGGCAAAGATGTTTCTGACTAACTTTCTGGGTTATTTATTTTATTATTCTCCATTTGTCTTCTACACATCTTTCCCCTTGATGTTTTCTCATTTTGTCTAACTCCTCTCTCATTTCTTTCGCTGCTGTTCTACATTGTTTGTCCTTAAGGACATTGCCATCAAAACCAGTTTTCATTGTTTTAGTTACGATTTTACACAATTTTAGGCAAAACAGACATATTAACGGGTTATTGTCTGAGGAAATATCTGTCCAGGATAGGTCTTTGCTGACAAGATGCTATTAGAAAACCTCCTGTTTATAAGAGCAAAGTCTATTTGATTTCTGACAATATTATTTGGCCTATCAGCAGGGGACTTCCAAGTGTAAAGTTGTCTGGGTGGCAGCTTAAACCATGTGTTGGTGATCACTAGATTTCTTCTCTGCAGAACTGTACAAGGCTGTTTCCTCTCTTATTCCTTTTCCCAAAGCCATATAGTCCAACTATATCATTCTCTCTACCCTGGCCAACTTTAGCATTAAAATCTCCCATAATCACAGTAACTTCATTTCTTTTTATATACTTCAGCACAGGTTTGACTTAATCATGAAACTCCTTGATCTCTTCATCCAGTTTGTCTGCAGTTGGTGCATAGACTTGTATGACATTCATGTTGAAAGGTTTGCCTTTAGGCTTTATCATATTGATTCTATCTGAAAATGTCATGAAATTAAACACTGTGTTCTTTATCGCTTTGCTCAGGATCACCCCAACTCCATCCATAACATCCTCTGCCCACTGAAGGGCTGACAGGCTGCGTTTATTTGACTTTCACCAATGAAGATTGTCCTGGTAACAAAATAAGTCCTGGGTTTTATAGGTAGAAAATACACAGAGGTGATTTATCATTCCTTTCTTCTGGGAGCACCCAAAATCTGTGCAGCTTTCCCATTACTACACAGGTGGGTTCTTATCACTAGAGATGTCTTGCGGAATTGAACTCCTAATCCATGGCTCTGCAACCAGATACTTGAACTATTAAGTTATCCAGAAAGCTAGCAATGGTAAAACTACTCCTTAAATATCTCCCATACCTTGAAAATCCTGTTAGGGCCACCATAATTCAGAACTGACTTGATGGCACATAACGTACAAAAAACTGGATCTTAATATTTTGTATACAAAGGATATGTGAACATCACAAAGAAAATAAAAGGCATTTCTGTCATTATCAACTAAATTACAAATGACAGCTACCAAATTAAGCACTGAAATTTGGGTACCATATATACTCGAGTATAAATCGAGTTTTCTAGCCCCCAAAATGAGGTCCAAAAAGGTGACTCAATTTATACACAGGTCAACAACCACAAGAGTCCAAAAATGCACTGGACTACCGTAAACTACCGTAAACACTCAAAAACATGCCCACACAAATGTTTAAATTAATTTATTTTATTTTATTTTCTAGTTTTTTTTATTATTGAAACTCCCTAGCAGCTGCTGCATTTTCCACCCCCGACTTATACTAGGGCCAATCTATTTTCCTAGTTTTAGAGTACCAAATTAGGTACCTCGAGTTCTTTTTGGATCGCCATATACTTGAGTATATACGGTAAGTAAATGTTAGTTTCTGGCCACAACATGTGGCCTCTGTAACAGCTTGACTGGCAACAATTTGCAGATTTTTTCTTCAGTTTAATAGTTGTTACAGATTAAACCACTGATGAAGGCACTGATGTTGAGAAACTGAATGTTTATCTGAACAGGCTGTTTCCAGATTTTTCACCTGCTCAATTTCCAGCTCTAATGTGCCTATATTTCTTGTGCAACTGTTATAGATGCACTCTAGGTTCTTTAACTGCTTGTGTGCATTCCTTCATATAATATTTGCTACAAACTAATACACTGCAAAACCAGTATTCTGGGAAAGATGGTAGATAAATTACATTTTTAGCATCAAAATCACTCAGCAGCAGCTCTCAGATGAAAAGCTTCCAAGGAGAGGAAAAACATACAGTAGAACTAAAAAGAATAGAATGAGAGGTTGCAGGTAATAATAATGTCTCTTAAACTGTTAACAGGACTGACCATATGATAAATGAGAAAAATTGTGGCTGTTTTGTCACTAATAAGGTGTCGCAAAATCACTGCAAAAACTGACAAGCCATTTATTGTGCTTTAGACAGAGCATCGCTGACTTTGGAGTTACACCTTTCTTCATTTCTAAGGCCTTCGTTTCTAATGGAGGGGACTTTATTGCCATGGATAAGGAACAGTACGATTGGCTCATCCATTTACAATGAAAGGGCAGAACTGTTAAAGACTAGATTGGACTAAAGATCGATAGATTGAACCAAGGAAGAGCAGAATTGCTTTCTTTCATTTGAGTGCTTGTTTAGTGGTAAACAAAAGTAAACATACTTCTAGCTTGTACTGAGTCAAATATATAAATGGGAAACATCGGGTTTTTTGGACTTTAACTCCTACAGTCTGACAGCCAGGTTGCCAGGTTGGGCCAGAAGGAATTATGTAGAGCACCTTAACACAAATTAATATAATTTTTTTCATGTTTCAAATACGTTTAAAAAATAAAATCCTGAAGAATAGTCATAATCCTGACAACAAGAGAAGCTTGCTTTGGGATACCCAGGCATTCACATTCATTACACTAGCTTCCTATTTCTAGTGTACAAATAAATTTCCCCCCTCTCTGGCCATAACATGATTAGCAACATGTTCTATCTGACTGAGCTATAAAACAAGGCATCCAAATTCTCCTGAACACTACTTCAGGCTTAGACAGGACAACATTTGGAGACTGAAGAAGAAACAAAGAGTTCAAAAATCTGGCCAGATGTAGTAGTGATTTTGCAGTGTGATTTGGTTTGCCAACCCAAACGAACTACAACTCAGAACAAGTAGTAATTGCCCTTTTCCAAGAGTATGAACATTCACAGTAGACTATAATTCAATAGCCTTATGTCCTCATTCAATATGAGGAACACTAATTCACAAGGGAGTTCATATTACAAGACATTTCTGCTAAAAATATTGCCATGTTTCCTCCTTCCTTCTTTTCTGTCAGGCCTCTCACACAAATATTTAACTGTCTTTTCCCATTTTCCAAATCCTCCATCTTGACTTGTAGTCTTCATGTTTGTGTCATCTCACACAAACATCCCACCAGCCATTCCAAGCTCCAAGGCTACTGTAAATTTCTCTGTAGATTACAACGGTTTCTAATCTAATGGGTGCAATGAAATAAAATAAAATAGCATGCATGCATAAATTTACGCTCTTGGTTAAGATGTTGAACTCACTGACTAGAAGGTTGGAGTTCGATTCCTGGGTACTACATGACAGAGTGAGCTCCCATTTCTGTCCCAGCTCCTAGCAGTTTGAAAGCAAGAAATTGCAAGTAGATAAATAGGGACCACTTCAGTGGGAAGCAGAGGCGTAGCTACCGCCGTATCTGCCGTATCAATTATACGGGGCCCCCGGGCCATAGGGGCCCCCAACGTGCGTAAGCAAAACAAATCTTTACCCTTCCTAAGGGCCCCCAAACAAATTTTATACGGGGCCCCGCCAAGGCACGCTACTCTTCTGGTGGGAAGGTAAACAGGGTTCCATGCGCTCTGGTGTTGAGACATGCCTGCCGCATGTCAACGGAAACATCTGCAGATGCAGATAGCACTGGCTTTTTGGCTATAAACAGAGATGAGCACTGAACCCTAGTGCCGGATACGACTGGATTTAGAACAAGGGCTACCTTTACCTTTACCTCTACCTACCTTGCCTAGCTAAAACCAAGTTGCAAATAAAAGTATGTACAGTTGTACCTTGCTTAAAGAGCCTAACGTGTTCCACAGGATTGCTCTTTAAGTGAGTTTGCTCTTTAAGCGAAACACCATTGTAAGTGACCAATTGTGACTTCGGGGGGGGGGGGTGGTGATTGTGAACCCCAATTTATTTGTTAAGCAAGTTTTTAGTTGGTTTTATTTGTTAAGCAAAGCAAACATTCAGAGAAAATTCTGCTCTTTCAGTGAGTTACTCTTTAAGCAAGGTGCTCCTTATGTGAGGTTTGACTGTACAGTATATATATTTTTTTATCATCATACTTCTATGCCGCCCTCCTCACAAATGATTCAGGGCGGCTGACAACAAATAAAACATACCGATTATACAATTCCACAATATAAATCCACCCATCACAAAGGATAATAAAAAGTTAAAATTTAAAAACAGTAAAAATTAAAAAGCAAAAATTAATTATTAAAATACAGAAGAACAGAAAATGACCAGATTTCATTTTGGAAATGAAACAGAAAGCTGAAGTAATCCTTGGAAGGTGAAAAGCAACAATCTTCCCTTATTCTCACACCATTTCATTCCTAAATTTCTTTCAGAAGACTGGAATGAAGTTGTGATAGCTTCTGAATCTTAAAAAAAAGGATGTAAAATGCATCAAAAATTAAAAGGCGCCTCCCTGAAAGGAGAATTGCCTGAAAATGAGAGATAAGAGACTGAGGTCAGAACGTAAAGAGGGTATTGCTGTATTAAAACTTCTAAATTTACAACTAACTGTTAATGAAAAAAAACTACGACAGACCACAATAGACTTAAGCTTTCAACATGCAGAGAGAACCAAATTGCTCACAGTTGTCATACAAGACCTCCGAGTTAAACCAGAAGACTTTAAGAACAAGAGTCTCAAATCAAACGTGCATGACAGGAATAGGGTTGTGTGTGTTAAGGAAACAGGTGATAAATTGTTGGTGGCTTGATTTGATGGATCATAGCTTGAACCACATATCACTATTATTACATTTGCACCATACGCCAGAAAAATGAAAACAATGAGTAGGTTCAGAATTAAGCCATGGTTTGACTATAGAAGCAAGGATTCAAAATTTACCAAGGCATCTCAACAAAGATGTTCATAAACTGTCAAATGCTGGGACTGTTCACTGAAAATTTAACCACAGCAGGAGTCAGCTACTCTTAGGATTTTTCACTTAAACCTACAGTGGCCTATAAAGGCAAGAGACTGACAATTGCAAACAAGCTACTGCCAGCAATATTGTGCAAAACCCTAATTGCGTCAGCCCCAGATCCGCAGAGCCCAGGAAATAATGATGAAAGCTTGTCAGCTATCAAGTACCAGGCAAAATACTGAAAAATAGAAAAAGAAAAGAAAAAGTAGTCAGGCAATTCAGATATTTAGACCATCTAATATGATGGATAGTGAATCACTTCCTCAAATTAGCTTCACTCAATGTGGCAGATACCTTGCTATATTCTGTACAAGTGTTATGCTTGGAACAATGACAGATTGCTGTGGCAAGACAGGACAAACTCTGCTTCAAATCATTACACACAATTCAAAAATTAACTTAAAGAATGGGAGAGGTTGTTATATACATTCACCTTCCCATCAGTGGGAACATTATCAAATGGCTAGTCATGTTGATTTCCTTTATATCTATTATAAAGGTCCCCTTTTCACTCTTGTTTTACAGATACTGTACAAGAATAGTAATACCTTGGATAATGTTTTCCCCAGATAACGCTAAAACCACATAACATTAAGCAATCTGGGAAAGAAATTGCATCACATAATGTTGAAATCCTATGGGATGTATCGAATAACGTTCACTTAAGCCTGTGCTGGTTACAATGTATCTCTATGGAGTTTTAATGTTATGTGATTCATCCCATAGAATTTTAATGTATCGCACAACGTTAAAAATCGGATAATGCTAAGACTCGTGGAACCAAGTTTTAGCATTATCCAAGGTTCTACTGTACCATTGTTCTTAAAAACAATGGTGTTTCTTCTCTACTATTCTAAGATAACAAAACCCATCTTTCATCTTTTGTCCCACCTTTTCCTCAATCTTACCCAATAAGACACCCACATTCAATGTCCAACAGATGGAGGTATAGTGGAACCTCGGTTAATGTAATTAATGCATTCCATAGGATGTTTCTTACAGATAAAATTACTTTAACTGAAATGCAGTTTCCCATAGGAATGCAGTGAAAACCAATTAACCTGTTCCAGACAGCAGAAAAAGCAAAAAAAAAACCCTATTTTTTCTGTTCAAAACTCTTTATAAAGTGGCAAAAAATTACAAAATGCACTTTATGAACAGTTTTGAATAGAAAAATAGGGGGGTTTTTTGTTTGCTTGTTTTTTGTTTTGCTTTTTCCTGACTTTCAGAACAGATGAAATTGGTTTTCAATGCATTTCTGTGGAAACCCACACTTTGCGCCTTCTAGTGGCCAGCTCTGGTTATGACCCAACTATCAGCTGTTAGTTCCCCCACCACCCTGGAAATGCTTTTAAGCTGCCAAAATGCACCAAAAACGCAACCAAAAAATTCCTGAAACAGAGCAGAAATGCTCCAAATACCCTCCCACCGCCATGGAAAGCAGGCCAAAAAAGCTTTGTTGTGTGAAATAAATATGTTAACTGAGCCACTATTTTCTCTGGATTTCCTTTCTCTAATGGAATATTACGTTAACCAAACCATTCATTAACAACGGTTCCACTGTATTTGGCTCTGTAAGACTACAAGCAAGAAGAGAAGGATCTTGGAATTGTTGTAGATCGCTGGCTAAATATGAGTCAACAGTGCAATGTGGCTGCAAAAAAGGCCAACGTTGTTATAGGCTGCATTAACAGAAGTACAGTAATACCTCGGATAACGCTAAGACTTGGTTCCACAAGTCTTGGTGTTATCCGATTTTTAGTGTTATCCGATGCATGTTAAAATCCTATGGGATGGATCGGATAACGTTAAAGCTCCATAGAGATACATTGTAACCGCACAGGCTTTATCAGTTGTTATCCGATACATCCCATAGGACCTTAACATTATTTGATCCAATTCTCCTCCCCAGATTACTTAACGTTATGCGATTTTAGCGTTATCTGAGGTAAACGTTATCCGAGGTATTACTGTATAGTCTCCAAAACCCATGAGATACTAGTCCTTCTCTACTCAGCACTAGTTAGGCTACATCTAGAGTACTGTGACCAATTCTGGGCACCACAATTCAAACAAAGATGCAAGCAAATTAGAGCAGATACCATACAGAGAAGGGTAACAAGGAAGATCAGATGACTGGAAACCAAGTCTTGTAAGGAAAGACTGAAGGAACTGGGCCTATTTAGCCTTGAGTAAAGGAGATTGAGAGGTGATGTGATAGAACTCTTCAAATACCTGAAAGATAATCATAAAGAGGAGGGGCGGGATCTGTTCTCCATCATCCCAGAGTGCAGGACACATAATAACAGCCTAAAATTACAGAAAGCCAGATATAGGCTGAATATTAAGGGGCAAACCCTTGACAGTTAGAGCAGTATGACAGCGGAACCAACTGCCTCAAGAGATGGTGAGCACTCCAACACTGGAAATATTCAAGAGAGAATTGGACAATCATCTGTCATGTCTGTTTTTATTCGGAGTCCTGCGTTGAACAGGGGGTTGGATCCAATAGCTTTAAAGGCCCCTTCCAACTCTGTTATTCTATGATTCTATGATCTGTTCTCATAGTCCCTAGATTATTTTGACTATCCAAGAGGAAAAGAACTTGCAACTGGGCCCAAGGCCAAATTCCAAGCTTCTTTTCACTCCTTCTTAGGAAGGAAGGCGAACAACAGAATCCATTTTAGCTCACTAAAGCAAAGCTTCATGTCAGTTTAATTACAGTGTGAATTTGTTGCACTTATTAAGGTCCAGTCAGTCCCTGATTTTACTCATCCAAGAAATCCACCTTCTATCTCTTTTATGTTTACCTTCAATCTTGCCTTTAATTATGTATTGCACTGTATTATACTTGTCAAGATGAATTATGTGTCCAAGGAATGAGAATTTGTGTTTTTGAACTATCAAATAATCAATTTCATTTTCCTATTTGATGAAGTACCTCTTCATTCGTTATTCTACTAGCCCATGGGATGTGAAGGACTCTTCTCTGTGTTCACATTTCAAAAGCATTTATTCTACTCTGCACCTCCTTCTTAACATCTATTATAGGAGTGTTGACCATATGTAACACTTTATCATCCTCAGCCTCAGAGATATGTTAAGATGCTTGTTACATAGCATTTTCTCAAACTTTTAAAAAACTGTTCTAGGTATCTCAATTGTTGCCCCGGCCCCTCATATTACAGCTTATCCATTTGTTAATGAAGCATGGCTGCATGATCACAGTGTGCGTCCATGGCAAGCTGGGATCCACCTTAAACAAATTCACGCCAATGGCATTTTTCCTGGACACATCCATCAACTATGAAAATGATTTCCAAGGGAAAATGTATATTCTGATACAAGTAGCAGATGACGACGACTTATTACCATTGATTTTGAGTTTTTGGCATTGATTGACAGTCCCATGTTGTTACTTTCTTTTGTGTTCTGATTTAACAATATTTGAAGGTCATTTGAGTTTCCAGTTACCATAACTGTGTCACTGGCATATTTTATAAGTACATGTTAACCCACTGAGAATGAGAATAGTTTTGTGCAGTATGTGTATTTAATACAAAAAGATATTGCTATTATAATTATAATTCTTCATAAGGCCTTCTTAAAATTGTGGATTTTACATTGGATCTAGGAGGAGAATTCTGTGTTGTCAAAAGGAAAAGTCAGAAAATTAATTCTACCTTTGGGCATGTTTTATGCTCCGAACCAAACACAAGTCAATGAACACCAACCATGCTCTAAATCATTTCATAAATCCCAAAAGTGAGCAAGGAGCAGGGAAAGAAAACATGAACGCTAGTATTAACTTTGACAAAAGCCCTGAAGCATTTAAACAATATCACATGCTGACTGTTACCAGACAGATCAAGACAATAAGCCCTAGCAAATGTCTAGAAAGTAAGATATAATACATAATCTAATTATATCTCCATTCACAGAAACAGCCAACCTACTTAAACATTTGATTATGAAATTGAGGACTGCCACTCCGAGAGAGGTAAAAAAAAAAAAAAATCTACCACACAGAAAAATGCCTTCTCAGCGGTGGCTTCTTTATTATGGAATTAATTAGATCCAGAAATTTATTAGGCACCCTTCCCTCAGGCTTTCAAGAAAGCAATAAAAACTGTGTTTTTAAGAAGCCTTTAAAAGATTCTTCCCACAGATAGGGCTAGGAAAGATACATTTATTATGAATTCCATATGAGTTTTAATTATTTCTGGCTGTCACTGCACATCACTGTTTTATTGGTATGTTATTGTTGTTTTATTTTTATTCACGTTCATGTGGATGTATAATAGTTTATTTTCGGTTTGGTTTAGTTCGTTGGGTTTTATTGTTATAATTGGCTGCCCAGAGTAATGTTCATCACTAAGTCAGATGGGATATAACTGTTACAAATAGATAAATAAATAAATAAATGTATCTGTTAAACAGCTCTCTAAAAGAAAAACGACCGACCGGCATCACTTAAGAACAATGGACGTCCCTCCAAATGTATTTATGAGACATCTTAAAAGCATCAATCTGAGACTTCTGTAAATATAAAAGAAACAGTCTCCCTCCCAGAACATCCCCAGGTGCCATGGCTCCTAGGAGTGTCAAGAAAAGGCTTTTTACTTGATGGATAGACCAGAGTAATAGCTTTATTCCTGAGGCCCTGCTGGACAAGAGGAAAGGTCAGTCAGCCCACAGTGTTGGCAAAATTATTGTGGGACAAATATTATTGCGTGAGACAAATGTCCTGGAGCAGAGGGTGGAGACTTCAAGATGGGAAACGTGGACAGCATATTTCTTGTAGACAATCCAGTGAAGGAACAGGTGTTGCAAGAGGAGGAGGAAAATCATCCCTGAAGAGGAGACTGTTTCTAGAGGAGGGGAAAGAGGTGGACTCACCCCCTCTGTAAGATTTTAGGGCTCCAATTGTGATGCCAGAGAAGGAAGGCAAGCCATTAGGTTCCTTCGTTTAGAAGGACAAGAGCGTGCTATGGCAACACATCCAACTAAGGATGGATCTTAGAAGAGCCACTTTACATATCTCAGGTGCACAATGAGTAAGCAGAAAGAGGCAAAGCACTTGAGTATCAGCAGCATGCTTTACTAGCTGAAGAGGCAACACAGAACCATCTTGATAGGGAATGAGGGGCCAGTCAGAAGAGGCAAGGTCAAGGCGTTCTCAGTCATGCCATCGATATATAGTCTGAATATTACAGTGGCAATGGGAGCAGTAACATCTCTTCTCTGTGTCTTCCAGCCTCCAAAAGATTCCCAACAGTTATCATGTCCGTTCTTTTCATGTCAGGGCTAGGATAGGGCAGGAAGTTCCCAATACTATGGCACATTACTAGTGGCAGTAGACAATCTTTGGCAGATTAATGGAGATGTTTCTCCTGGACTACAAGCGGCTCTTCCATACTACCGCGAGCGCCCCTTCTGTGAAACTTGCCAGTAGAAATTGCTAACCAACACACAACCTATTGTAGAAAGGGCAACTGTTCCTCCTTGCCCAAAACAACCAGCGCCTACTTCAATTGCAGCTGTGCTTCAGGATGCCTGTGCACAGGCATTAGACAAATCCCAACGGACCATAGGCCTTTCACCATAAACCCCTGAGGAAAAGAATTACTGGCACCGTTTTGGGGAAGAAACCAAGTAAGAAGGGAAAGGAAAGGATGACTGAAGGTTAGGAGAGTTGAGAGACTACACATCTATCAGCTTGCAAGACCCAGATGGCAGGGGAATAGATCAGGAGTTCTCAACCTTTTAAAGCCGGGGCCGGGTCACACTCCCTCAGACAGTTTCTAGGGCTAGATGCCCATTTTGCCCTTCCTCCACCACAAGGCACTTCCTGGTGTGGTGGAGGCCATAGGGGGCCCACATGAAATGGTGCCACGGGCCGCATCTGGCCCCTAGGCCACAGGTTGAGAATCCTTGGAATAGCTCCTCTTTGGAAGAAGAAAGAGAAGGTGGCTTCAGCAGCAGTTTTCCTTTCAGAGGATCCGGTTATCATTGGGCTGCTCAGCTCACGAAGGGGGAGAGACAGCAACAGCTTTACTTGAAGATGATACAGTGATGGTTCCCAGGGGAGGGGAGGGGAGGGCATGCTAGCATAACCCATATGGACTATTTGGTTTAACCAGGTTTTCACTGGAGGAGACAATCACTGCAAGTGCTGGTCAATGGTGCCACTAGCAGGGTTGACAAGGAATGGCTGTCTCAGGTGATTGCCTTGCAGAGGAGAGGGTCTAGTGACCAATACTAACTGAGCCTTCATGGGGGTAGAGAAGGTCCAAGAAAAAAGTGGGAGCCAGGCAACAATGGTGGCGATGATACAAACTGACTTTTGCAAACACTTTTCCTTTCAGAGGAGCCAGTGTTAAGTGGCCATGAGAGGTCAAAAGTACACAGGAAAGAATGAGAGCTGGGACAAACACCTTGCTCTTTCAGGGAGGGAAGGAAGGAGCTACACTGGATTTCTCTGAACAGGATCTATGAAGAGAGGAGTCCCAGGGGAGCAACACTGAGACAAGAAAAAATGTAAATCTTAGATGTTTTTCTATGCAGGATCGAGAGATGGGATGGGACAGTCAAACAGAAATACACAGCCAGTGGTGGGCAGCAACAGGTTTGCACACACACCCGGCAAGGGGGGGTAGTGAAATTGGGTGGCCACGCCCACCGCCCTGCCCTGCCCAGACTAACACAGCTACCATTTAAAAAGTTTTATTCTGTGCAAGCATATCAGAGAGTAAACGAAACAAAAAGACAAAAACCTTGTGGCACCTTAAAGACTGCTGTATTTTAATGTGAGCTTTTGTGGATCAAATCCACTGGCTCTTTGGCTATAAACAGAGATGAGCACTGAACCCTAGAGTTGGTAATGACTGGCTTTCGAGCAAGGGCAACCTTTACCTAATAACAGAAGATCTCTGATTGGTATTCAAATTTGACGTCAGGTTTTGTCCAAGGTCTCCCTTGCTCAAAAGCCAGTCATATCCGACTCTAGGGTGCAGTGCTCATCTCCATTTACAACCAAAGAGCCAGTGCTGCCTGTGTTTGCAGTTGTATACATGGTCATATAGCAGGCATGACTAGATCACCCATGACGTAGGCTCCGTCCATGATGTAGGCTCCGTCCATGATGTGGGCTTCGCCTACAGTGTGGTAGTGAAAAATTTTGCTGGACACAACTTAATCCTCCTTTCCAGGCTCCAAAACAAATGTAACTTTAAGGTACCAGGGCTCCACAGTGGATAAAGTGTGTGTTATATAACCACACTTCATTACAAGTGATGTATCTACCCTGTTTTATTTAAGCTGTGTCTTTAGTACAACCCCATACAGCTAAAGGGAACTCTTGGAGCTAGGCCTCCTCTTAAAGCATGTGGAACTGCTAAACTTCTCATCTTAGACTTCTACATGCATCTGTTGACATATCATTTGCCCAAAAAAAATTATACCTATTTTTCCATAGAGGAAAATTATTGTGTCAGAACCAGTAACTGAGGGGAGGGGGTTACATAGTGATGCTAGAGTTGGCAGAAGCAGGGAAGGGACCCTGTACCTAATGGTATGGCAATATTTTTGCTGTGCCTTGTATCTCAGGTGTACCGTCTCACAAAGACAGAATGGACCAAACAGCAAAAAGAGAAAATAACTTGCCCTTTTCATTTGGTCAGATCATCCGCCTTGAGTTTCTGTTGCTTCTTCTGGAGACAATGCAGAAAGAAGGCAAGCTGCGACGCCTATAAAACGTAGGTGATACTTTTGTGGTCATCCTTTAAAAGGTGTTGATAGTACTACTATGAGGGAGCAGGGTCTGAGGAAGGTAATAAGACTGAGAATCCAGGATGAAATTGTCTGGAACAGAGGGTGGCACAGCTCTATTCTGTAGAGGTTTATTTCAAGATGTTGAACAAAGAAATTGCTTCATGTGTATTAGAGCACTAGTCTTTGTTAAAGCACTATATTTGAGCTGCCAGCCAGCTAAGAGAGCAGCAAATGTCAGCAAAGTCATGGGAGCTTCTTCTGCATCAGGTGTTTCTTGGACGAAATGGGCCTAATAGGAGGAATTGCAATGGTAGCTTTGTCCCCAGGGGCACTGTCTCGGCGTGGAGGGAAATATCACAGCTGATTAGGCACACACAGTAGTTTACCGTTCCTTTACTTTGTCAGTTTTGCTCATTACCCAATTTATGTGAAACCAATTTAGCCTGCCCTGTTGACCCCAAATCAACAGATGGACCCCCTTAAAATTCAGGCTAAGCTGGCTCTGGCCGTTGCCATGGCAACGTACCGATACCAAATATAAAAGACAGATATTGCTTACCTGTGTAAAAAGTCTGCGCCCGGTACAGCCATACGGCTACAGCTTTGGCAGGAAACATGCACTCCCTAGACAAGGATTCTTTTGACTGCAACGTTCCTATGCATGTCCAGCTGTCATGACTAAATACCATTGATAAACCCAGTGGTGGGCAGCAACAGGTTCACACACACACACCGGGAGGGGGGATAACAAAATTGGATGGCCACGCCCACCTCCCTGCCCTGCCCCATCAAGTTTTGTCCTTGCAAGTGGTGCTAGGTCTCCCTTGCTCAAAAGCCAGTCATATCTGACTCTAGGGTGCAGTGCTCATCTCCATTAGCCAAAGAGCCAGTGCTGCCTGTGTTTCCAGATGTATACATGGCCATATGGCAGGAATGACTAGATCGCCCATGACATAGGCTCCACCCATGATGTAGGCTCCACCCATGATGTAGGCTCCACCCATGACATAGGCTCCGCCCACGGTGTGGTAGCAAAAAAGTTTTGCTGCCCACCACTGGATAAACCTCATAAATATGTATTGTTCTTTTTTCAGAAATCATCTTAACTAGTATCTGTCAACCATTGCTAGATGAAACTCTTCAAGATAATTGTGCAGTTGGTAAAGAAATGCTACCCTTTGCTCATTTTTAGTCTGTCAATATGCTTCAGTGGAATCCATTTTTCCATGTATCCCACAGACCAGTGTTGGCGAACCTATGGCATGTGTGTCAGAGGGGGCACTCAGAGCCCTCTCTGTGGGGATGTGGATCGTTGCCCCAGCACAGGAAAGTCTCTACATGCAGCGGGGCCCACTGAGCAAGCCCCACCCCACCCTGAACCACCAGCACCAGTGGCAGCACTGCTTCCCCACCCACCCCTCTCCCTCTGCCAATGTGGAGGTGAAAGGGGAGGCTCTCCACACACCCCATAGGTTGAAATCCCACCCAGAAGGTGGTGGCAAGGACAAGAGAAGGTGCGGGCAAGGACAAGAGAAGGTGCGGGGCAAGTCAGGTAGCAGGCAGAGGGGGGGAGGGCCAGGTTTAGAGGTGCAGTTTGGTCACTCAATCTCTAAAAGGTTTGCCATCAGTGCCATAGACTGAAATTTGTTGCACAGTTATGGAAATGTCACGAAACCAGCTGTCCCCCTCTGCTCTGGACCTCCTAAACCAAAGCCCCCAGAGGGCGAGCTGGCCGACAATGCAGCTAAGCTGCTTCTCTTCTGCAAGGAGGTTTAATAGGTAGCGTATTCAGAGGCTTGTGTGTGAATGCATTGCTGCTCTTACCCTTTAGTCCAATGAAGAGACATTGTGGAATCAAACAAAGGTTTATTGATCAGGTTCATAAACCATAAAAGTCAGTCCAGAGACAGTCCAAAAACAAAACATAGTCCTATAGCATAAAGAACAGTCCAGAAAGGCCAATCACTCTAGGTAATCATTTCGAAGACAAAAAGGAATAGTCCCACAGGCCAAGATGTTATTCCATAGACATCCAAAAGCGAACTCCTTCTGCTCTCTCTCCAAGATGGAGATTCTAAACCATGTGTCCTGTTTCTGGCCAATCAGAGACAGTTAGAAACTTTCCGACAACATAGGATTGTTGACACACGTGACATGTGTACAGTCAGTGCTCTAACATATAGTCACAACATCAGGGAACTTAGCAAGCTTAGAGATAAGGAATGGGAACACTGACTTGAAAACAAGCTGTCTCGTGACACGTAGTCTTATGAGACAGAGAGAAGAAAGGATTTTTGAGGCCTAGTTTAAACCAGGTCCTCTCCAAGTTTTGAGAACATTAGGAAAAAGATGTCATTTCATGGAACTTTTATAAGTGAATTGCTGTAAATTAAGAAATCTCCATAGGCATTATCTGTTGCACATGATTTAATGCAAAACACAATGTCTCTGGAGATTTCTTAACTTAGGGCAATTTGCCTCCAAAAGTAACACCATTTGCAAACCCCACAAAGGATTTCAACAATGATTTTATAAATTTCCAATAGACTTGAAAGGGACATAATTGAACACAAAGGTTCAATTCTATTTCTGGGTCAGGTGATCTTTTTTTAATCTCAGTGCATATACTAATCAATTATATGTTGTTTATATTATTACCCAAGTTTTATAGCAACTCTGGCATGTAATGTTTGCATTCTTATTCCCCCTCCTTGCTCTGCTTTTAATCCTATATTTCTAGGCCACATTCTACTGTTATACTGGTGTAGTTAGACAAAGACTTTCTTCCATGTTTAGATGTAATAAACTGCTTAAAGCACCAACCAATAACCTTCCAACAACTCTTAACACCGGCATTAAGATCTATATTTATCATCTTCTAAGAACTAGTAACTGTCTCTTTAACTTCTAAAAGTATCACTATGCTGTGCATTTTGCATTTCTATTATATTTCATGTTCTCCTTTTCCATCTTTGCCTGTATGGCTGCCTTTGGAAGCTATTCTCCATACATCTGAATAAGCAGGATATTGTCCAATAACCTGACTCGAAATTAAACTTGTTAATCTTTAAAATGGCACAAGTCTCTCATCTTTATTTCATGGTTATACTCCAAAACTATATACAGTATTGTGTTCTGTGTCACTCGTAATATGCTACTAATTGTCTGCCTTTAAATGCACTTTTTAAGAACACTGGCCCTCCACACAATATTTTAGGAACAAGAAAAGATGGAACATTGTACAGTCATTTGGTTACTTTTAGTCACTTGTTATCTCCGATTTCTTCTACACTACTTACTCTTTGAATCATATACAGTCAAACCTCGCATAAAGAGCGTCTCGCTTAAAGAGTAACTCGCTTAAAGAGCAGAATTTTCTCTGAATGTTCGCTTCGCTTAACAAATAAAACCAACCAAAAACTCGCTTAACAAATAAATTGGGGTTCACAATCCCCCCCACAATTGGTCACTTACAATGGTGTTTCGCTTAAAGAGCAAACTCGCTTAAAGAGCAATCCTGTGGAACGCATTATGCTTTTTAAGTGAGGCACAACTGTACAGTCAAACCTCGCATAAAGAGCACCTCGCTTAAAGAGTAACTTGCTTAAAGAGCAGCATTTTCTCTGAATGTTCGCTTCGCTTAACAAATAAAACCAACCAAAAACTCGCTTAACAAATAAATCAGGGTTCGCAATCCCACCCCCCACCCCCGGTCACTTACAATGGTGTTTCGCTTAAAGAGCAAACTCGCTTAAAGAACAATCCTATGGAACACATTATGCTCTTTAAGCGAGGTACAGCTGTACACTTTTCCAACACATATTGAATCAAGTTATTAGTTTACAGAAATTTAAGATTATAATACAGGGGTGGCCAAACTACAGCCCATGGGCCAGATCCAGCCCACAGTGCCAATTAATCCAGCCCATGCCGCCAACGTCACTCCCAGAAGCAGAAGTAAAACATGCCAGTGCATGGACAGAATGCTGCCATAAATGATCCGTGGCTGTCGTAAATGCGTTTATGGTTGCCGTGGGTCATTTACGGTAGCATTCTGTGCATGCACAGGTGCGTTCTGCACCCACACATGCACATTTTACTTCTGCTTCTGGTGGGAGTTATCACATGACTGGCACACTCAACCATGTGACCGGCTTGCGACCTGAAAAGTTTGGGCACCCCTACTATAATACAATAAACTAGAACACTGAAAGAAGATAAGTCTGTTAGTTGATGCAGTGGAGTAAAACTGCAGTGGCAAATTGCTGCTTGTTAAGGAGCCATCACCTAGCTTGCTAATGGGCTGCACTCACTACACACCCACTCACACATTGATTATATTTATTTATTTAAAATATTTATACTCCAATTAGTTGTCTCCTAGGGCCAAGGCAATCCTTCTCAAGCTTCTTTATGCAAAAGGTTTACATTCCATATTTGAAGTCAAATTACAATGCTGAAAATAGCTGGAAACAGTTGAAATATCTCCTTTTGTTGAAGGTTCAACAAGGGAGATCTTTAAGAAGGTATAACAGAGAAGCAGGAGCAGCAGTGTGGGTAATTTCAGCCACCACAGTTATCTGTTTGTCCGCATGCCTAGATTGATAGTTATTGAGGTTAGATACTCTGGAGTATATTATATGTTCAATACTTACTTCAATGCCCAAATAGTTACTATCATGGATTTCTTGGAGCAAATTATTTCTTTTCCATTGCAAGCACCTGCATTGATGAGGGAAAAAAACAAAAACACAGAATTAACATATAGAGGAAGTCAGTGGTGGGATATCAAAAAATTCACTATCCCACCGTGATGTCATCACAGTGTGGGCGGAGATAACATCATGATGTCGTGGGTGGGGCCAAAGAAAAAATTAAAAATAAAATAAAAATAAGCACACACACCTCAACCCACCCACCCACCCACAACACAAACCTGTAAATAAATTAAATAAAAATTACATTAAAATACACCCACCTACCCAAACACCCACCCCAAACACAAACCCATCACTTACCTGTTAGTATAAGTGCCTGGGAAGCACCATGTTGCAAGATGGATATGGTCATCATACTGGTTCTCTAGGATAATATGCCTTGATGTAAATGTAAATCAGCTGTACCTCCTTAAGAGTTCTCCAATTGGAACAGCAATTGGAACAGCACAGGTGTAGCTTATTGATGAGGTAACTCCAAGACTTTGCTTAAAAACCCAAAGCCAGGTAGCCAGGCCTTTTTAGGAACTGTGGTAGTAAGTCAATATAGGTAAAGGTATTAAATGCACATTAAAATACACACGGACACACCACATTCAAAGGTGAGTCACTTACCTTGGGGAGCTTCAGGCTATAGGGAGCTTCAGGCTAGCAGCTTCTCTTCCTCCTCCCCACTTGGGAGGACAGCAAGGAGGCTGTGCATATGTGCCAAGCACTGCAGTCACACCAAGTGCTTGGTATGCATGCACAGTGGGGGAACCAGTGAAAAGGTAAGCCCCGAAGGTGGTCCCCCCCCCCAAAAAAAAAAAAAAGCTGCTACCGGTTCTCCGGGACGCTGGGGAAAGTTAATACCGGTTCTGGCAAACTGGTGCAAACCTGCTGCATCACATCACTGGAGGAAGTCCTTTATTCAAATCATCGTCTAATAAACAGACACAACTTTTCTCTATGGCTTCTTTCCAGAAGACCTTATGGGGAGTACAATTTAACTAGCCATTGGACACTAGTGTGGTAGACTATACAGGAGTCAATCCAGCACTGCTTGAAGTAAGGACACTTTTTAAAGTACGGTAGACCCTTATTCAACTTCTGACTGTTGGCTCCTCAAACTTTGAGTAGAAGAGTCCTGCGGGAGTAAAGCCAGAAAAAGATATTCAGGTCTTGTAGTTATTAAATATTACATCAACAAGACAAATACAAGAGCAATGAAATTACTCTGGACTGGAATGAGACTAGATAGCAATCATTTATACATGGACTCACGATCAAGAGACAGTGAATGGTTAGACATGGCTTTCAAATTGTGTGAGTCAATGGGGAATTTTCCACCTCGTAATGATTTAAGACCCCTGTTTTATATTCAGTTTTCCAATGGAGATTAGTTCAGTAACAATGGCAGGTGGGTGTAAGAATCCACACATAGTCAGGAGGCCTACTCCAGTGCAACTTATTACACTAAACAACAGAATTTCAACCAGGCTACACCAACACAAGTAGTTAAGCAATCCTTTAATAAACTGTACAGTAGTCATATTGCTCTTCTAGGAGTTTGCTATCACATTTGTCTTTCATTTATCCACATGACTTTAAAAGGCTTTTGACTAAATACAGATTGAGCATTCTGGAGTAGATGGAAATCAAGAGATGATAAAATGGACAGTCTGAGACCAATACACATCCCCCAGTTGCTAAAACAGATGATAGTTCATTTTCATTTATGCTCAATGATGCTCAATTTAAGAACCCAGAATACCCACATCCCATTTGATAGTACTGGAAATAATAGTTTCTTAAATAAAACTGTAGTTATATTTACAGGAACAGATTAATGAATGACATTCAGTGTTGCTAAATATATTAAATTAGCCTCGGGGAAGAGGAATGTTCTGCCCACCCCACCCCTGGCCATAATTTAGTCCAAAGATGGATCAGATAATTATTTCCCATAGCATTTTAGTGTGCTCTGAACATTTGGTCTTATATTCTAGATTGCTTAATTATTATGTTTATTGCTTTTGTCTTTTTGTTTTTGTTTGTTTGTGCTTATTCAAAAAGTCTGAGCTTGCAGCTGTTGAGAAACCAAAGTTGGTTCATCAGTTTTAGCATCATTCAATTTTCACACATAGCAAAGGCAGGCAGGATAAGACATGAGAATCATTTGCAGTAACCTTTACACAGATTCTTCCTTAGCTGGCATATACAGGGTGTTATTTCCCTGCATTTCCAGTAGTGTAACTGGGGTGGGGCTTCCTGTTAAGTACCAGTGTCTCAAACCCAATGGCAGGGTCCCTGTAAAAGTTCTGATGAAAATGACAGTAGTAGCTACTCCAGTGGTATCGCATAAGGGGAGCCAGGGGGGCAGCCGGCCCCGGGTGGCACTTTTTGGGCTGTGGATGTTCTTAGACTACAATTCCCAGAAGCCCTAGCAGGAGCAGGCACCAGTGTCTACCAGGGGGCGGCAAATTTGGCTTAAGCCCCGGGTGGCTGAAATCCATCCAACGTTACTGATCTACTCCCTACACAAAAAGTTTGAATCCTAGCTGTTTTGTACCAAGGATCCTTTTCTACAGTTGCTGCAATAAAAGCACCCCTTAGTGTGTGCCAAGTGTGCACGACATTAAGCTAGACAACTATGGCTCCCATGCCTCCTGGCTCATCATCTACATTACCTCCTTTAATGATTTATACACTGCTACTGATCTGTGGTGATCTGTGGTGTCTTAGTGGTTAAGACATTGAACTTGACGACTAGAAGGTCAGCAGAACAGCAGTCCGAGACCTGAATGCTGCACAATGGAGTGAGCTCCTGTCTCTGCCTCAGCTCTTGCCAACCTAGCAGTTAAAAAGCAAGAAATTGCAAGTAGATAAATAGGGACCGCTTTGGTGGGAAGGTAAACAGCATTCCGTGCACTCCAACATCTAGTCATGACTGCCACATGACCACAGAAATTCATCACTGCTGGTGGTCCCAATTTGGTGGTGCTTTACCAAAAGTCTCCCTCCTCCTATCCTAATGTGTCAAAAGGCTACAAAAGGTATCCCTAGGGAGCTCCAGGATCTGAAGCTTAAATGAGTTTTAAATTAAATTAAAATGCAGAATAATGTCACCATGCAATGATATTGTCATTTTGTGCAATGCAAAGTACAGTATCACAACAGGAGTTCAGCCATAGGTTTAACATTCTAATTTTAATTATAGTTTAGTTAACTCTCCTCCCAAGTTTTGTTTCTAGAGTTGTTACCTGAAAAATGGTTACCTTTTAAATTTAGGGGAACTTCCCACAGGCAGGGTTGAATCAGGAAACAAAAGACCACATTAAATTGTGGGTTCAAATAGAAAGGAGATCATTGAACTGAAAGTACCTTTCCAATTCAATAGAGTCTACCCACAAAATGAGCCCCAAACTTTTAAATAAACTACAGACAATTGCTTGATGCAAATTAGAGAAGTTTACTTAGAAAGCAAATAAGAAAATAAGAAAACAATAAGCAAAATTAAACATTGGATAGAGAAAGGAAAAACAAGAACTGTGAGGCAAATTAATCACCCCATAACACATGGCCAATATGCTATGGGAAATTGCTACCACAGGGCAGAACCAGAAAGAAAGGGGGTTCTGCACCAGACAATGGAGGAAGCTGGTTTATATGTGCATTCAAATGGAGCAGGAAGGGGCTTGCACAAACACTATTGGTCCAAAGCATCACATGGGAGGGAAATGGGTCTGCCCCCAATTTTTATTTGCTCAGGAATGTCCACATGGAAGAGAAGTCCCCCCCCAAACTTGGTTGGTCCAGGATGTCACATGGAGAGGTGGGAGGTGTTTCACCATGTGGCCAACCTCTGGAGGCTGCCATGATGGGAGGAGTTGAGGTCAGCGGCAAATGTCCATATATTGTATTTCTCCCAAAACAAACTTTTGATTGGAGGAAATCATCCACAAGCCCAGCCCAAAGTTTCCTGGTTGTTTGTCATCTTCCTTGCAGACAACTGCAGAGAGCAAATTTCCTTAACAAAGAGTTTTCCTCCTTCCTGATGGGCTTAAATGGCACCCATTGTTCTCTCTCTGGCCTCTCCAATCATTCAGATTGTAGCGACATCTCTGGCTTTTGTTCCTAATTTGTCCTTTTCAATTTGACCTTCTAAAACATGAAGCAAATTTAAAATGTTAGTTTTTACCTCTTATATAGCAGTTTACAAGGAAGAACTAATTCTTACCAAAATAATATTAAAATATAGAGCTCCCCATGTTATTCAATAGCCCCCAAGCAGGAAAGCCATACCACTTATTGTGTACACATATGCTAATTTCCTAACATCCACTTCTCCAGAAACAATAGAATTAGGCTTTAAGGCAAACAGAGCATCAGGAGAGTCTTGAGAAGCTTTAGTGATTAATAGAGTTTCCTTGACTGAGATCCTGCTTGCCCAAATATGGTCTGAGCGAGCATATGAAGAGGAAGTTAAGAGATTCTTGCTTGAATAGACAAGAATTGAACAGTTTAAAGTACATGAAAACATTTTTATTAATTTATTTGACATGCTAGGTATAACTGCTAATGAAATAAAATTAATCAGGAGTGAAAGGGTTAAGTCTGCTGTGTCTATCTGGCAGAAAGGAAAAATGCATTTTAAACCAAACTGCAGTTCCCAGAGCCTTTTCACTACTACTGAGGCTTGGCTTAAACAGAAAGTGAGAAAGGGGAGCACCCTTGACCATGGCCTTTTAAAAATAGCGGTTTGGTCTTGTGCTGTGTACAGTGGTACCTCGAGTTACAAATGGTTCGAGTTACAAAATTTTCACAATACGAATGAAAATCAATTGAAAATAATGGCTTGAGTTATGAATTTTTCTGGAACAGATTAATTTGTTTTCAATGCATTCCTACAGGAAACCATGTTTCAAGTTATGAATTTTGGTTTTCAATACATTCCTATGGGAAATTCGAGTTACAAATTTTTCATAATATGAAAACTGCCTTGGAACACATTAAATTTGTAACTTGAGGTACCACTGTAAATTTATTAAAAATCAACCCTTGCAGTTATCTTACCTGCAAGTGAATCATGGTACAGTGTGGTATTTGTGGACATGTAAGCCTATTGGGTATAGTCAAGGGGAAATGGAAAAAGTAATTTTATTGAAAATAAAATATAAATGAAAATAAAGGGAGACAGTTTCCAGATTTGGGGTAACAGAGTGTTTATAGCAACATTCAATTTTAGCAAGCACACAGAAAAGATTGGCTCCTTAAAGGCTCAGAAACAGAAATCAACTAACTGCCATCCATAGTCAACACTCAGAATTATACCAAACACTATTGGCCCTGGGGATTTGGCTGCTCAAGTTAGCTCAGGTTTTCCAGTGGCTCGAAAATATTAAAACATGTTGCAACTTAGCATATTATGCATGGACTAAATTATTAATACAGTTGGTCACATGACCCTTTTAGAGGGAGGGAGGAGAGAGAGTAATTAAAAAAAGAGATTAATTCGTTATTAGTGGTTAATTACTATTAGTTATTAGCATTAGCAATTATATATAGATATCACCTGAGATATTGAATATAGTTTTTTTTCTTTTTTTTTCTTTTCTTTTCCCTTTCCTTCACTTTCTCTCAATTTGAATAAGTTAATAAGGTTGTTATTGAAGCAAATAAGAGTTCTTAGCATTATTTTTCTACTTTCTTATATATTATATATTGTATAGAGATATTGATAAGGCTATTGGTAAGTAGATTGTTGTAATTGTTACAGCTTGAGTTAACTATTAGAATTAATTAGTAGTGGAAGTGAGTGGAAGTAAGGGAGTAAAAAGATTAGAATTGGATCTATATAGTGATTATCTGAGGAAATATATCTTTCTCTCTTTTTTTCTTTTCTCCTTCCCCCTCCTTCTTTCCCCCATCCCCCATCTTATCTTACCTTGAACATTATAATATAGAGATATTATAGATATACTAATAAGGCTATTGTTAAATTGATTGTTATAATTGTTATAGAGTAGTTAATTTGGCTAGACTGTGATTGATTGGCAACTAGAGGGGAGGGGGAGGTAACGGGAGGGAGGGAGGAGGAAGGAGAGGAGAAAAAGGGGGGATTTATGTTGTAATACATGTTATATTGAATTTTGTATTTTGGTTATCTCAACTCCAATTAGAAACTATAGATTGCCAACTATAGATTGTTGGATTGTAAAATTAATCACTTTATTATTATTAATTTTTTGGAAAAGTTATAAACGGGTATAAGATATACAATAAAGATATATATTGGCCAATTGAACTTTGGGAATAACGGAAAATAAAAAATTGGATAATTGAAAATAACAGCAACTGCAAAATAATAATAATAATAAAATAATAGTAAAGAAAAAAAATTGCATGGAAATTGAATCTAAAACGTTAAATCCCACAGTTCAAGCGACCAAAAAGAATAGTATGGAGGGAGGGAAAAACAGGGAAGAAGAGGAGACAGTGAAACCGAAGACGAGAAGAGAGAAGAAAGACCAGAAAGAGCAGAAGGAAAGACAGGACATACCAACACCAACACCTGTGGAAATTTCGGCAATGGAAAACGTTCAGATGTTTGTTGAATTTGGGAAGTTTATTAAAAAAGTAGATTTTTTAGACAGGAATTTGGTAGACAGCATGCAAGAGATTAGGAGAGAAATACAGGCCAGTAGTGAGCAAATGAGAAAGGAACTCAAATTGAATTGTGAAGAGATGAAGAAGAGTAGAGAGGAGATGAAAAAGGACAGGGAAGCGGCTAAACATAATTATCAGTCCCTGATGACAGTGGTAACGGACATCTCAAAGGAGGTTACAGAAAACACTACGAAGATTAACGCCATGATGTCGGACGTATATAAAAAAATGGATACTATTAAAACTGAACTGAATGTGTTATATATAGCAGATCAAGCCACAAATGTAAAAATAATAGCCCAAGACAAGAGGTTGGATCTATTGGAAGAAGAAAATAGAAAACAAAATATTGTAATTAGACGGATGGAAGAGAGATTACCTGACAAACTTAAAGAAAGAGTGGTGGACTGGCTAAATGCGTCACAAATGGGTAAAGACTTTGTATTGGAAGATATTGTAAGTGCCTTTAGATTAGGAGGAAGAAAAGGGAAAAAGCTAAGCAGGAATGTGTTGGTGAAGTTCGCAAACTGGGCAGACAAATTAAAAGTTATGGCGTTCATCAAGAAGGCTGGATCTGAAGTTTTAAAGATGGATGGAATGGATGTGGAAATATATAACGATATTTCTCCATCAGAAAGAATGTGGCGGTATAAGATGAAACCGGTGGCAAGATTCCTCCTAACTAAGGGAATATTATACAACTGGAGGTTCCCTCAGCAATTGAGATTTATATATGAAAAAAAATGCATGTAATTGATGAAAAAACGGATGTATTAGACTATTTCTGTCAAATTGGTTTGTTTAAAATTGCCTCGAGAGAATGGATGGACCTGAGAAAAGCACTGCAAGCATCGGGAGCTTTGGAGAAAGATTCAATATTAGGGGAGGAGCTGGAGGGAGCGGTGGGGGGGGTCGGACACCTTGGATAGTTTAGTTCTATTAGAATAAGAATAGTCGGCGAGTAGAGAAAAAGCGGGAGGAGAATAAAATCAGATAAACATGCCAATTCCCACTAGCCCCACCCTCCCCTCTTTGAGATTCAAGGGCGGCACTCGAAATTGTAGAGTGGGGAGGAGAATTAATAAAGTTTTCGTAGGTAAGTCTATGTATTTTGTTTTTTGTAAGTCTTTTGTTATGGATGTTATATGTAGGGTAGGGTGTCACATGTCCAGGGCAAGCAAAGTAGTACTCATGCAGTTTATAAATGGTAAGGGGATTTAAGGTGATGTCATGGAATGTAAAAGGTACAGGTTGCACTCTAAAAAGAAAGAAAATCCAATTAGCACTAAAAAAAGATAATGCAGATATTATCTTTTTACAAGAAACGCACCAAAAGTCATCTGAAACAAATAGATTATACGTGAAAGGTATGCAAATATACGAAATGGCAACGGGAACTTCCAAATCTAGAGGTGTGGCAACGCTGATATCAAAAAGATTAGGATTCAATCTCAAATGCAGTATTGTAGACCCGGAGGGAAGGTATTTAATTATAAAGGGAGATATTGATGATGAGGAAATAACATTAATTAATATATATGCGCCAAATGAACATCAAGGAGAATTCTTGAATAAAATGACTGAGATAATAAAAAAGGAGGGTTCAGAAAATATAATAGTAGCTGGGGACTTCAATTTAATTAGGTCAGAGATAGATTCCACAGGGGCAAATCGGGGTGAAAAGAAAAAAGATTTATTAACGAATTGGATGGAAAAGATAGGGTTGGAAGACGTGTGGAGAGTAATTAAAGGGGAGGAGAGAACTTACACCTATTTTTCACAGGTATACAATATGTATTCTAGATTAGATTACTTTCTGGTAACAAAAAACTTAATTAAGAAAGTGCAAGATATTGAAACGGGCACCTTTAAGGAATCGGATCACGCAAAAATTATTATGGAAGTAAAATTAGATGAAATAAAGAAAAGATCCTATAATTGGAAGTATAACCCAAGACTCTTTAGAGACCAAAGTATTAAAAAACAAATGATAGAAGAATGGGGAAAATATTGGGGGTGGAATGACAACGAAGCAGTAAATTTCAGTACGGTCTGGGATACCATGAAGGCAATATTTAGGGGGGAAGCAATAAAATTTGCTAGTATAAAGAAAAAACAAGAAACAAATAGATACAAGGAGTTGGAAACACAACTGAAAGACAAACATGAGGAACACGCTAAAAGCAAAGAGCCAAAGCTATTAGGAGAAATAATGAGGATAAAGAAAGAATTAGAGGGCAAAGATATCGAGAGGGTTAAGAAAGATCTAATATTCTTAAAAAGAGAATACTTTGAGTATAACAATAAAAATTCTAAATTACTGGCAAGAGCCGCTAAAGAAAAAAGTCTTAAGGGACATATTAGTGTATTGATAGATAAATCAGGGAAAAGATGTAATAAAAGTGGAGATAAATTGGAAATCGTGGAGAAATTTTATAGTGATTTATATACAAAAAAACCCGTTAATTTGGACAAACTCAAGGAACTATTTGAGTCCCAAAAAATTAGAAAAATAGAAGAAAAACATAAAAAGGTTATGGAGGAAGAAATAACAGAAAAAGAAATTGGAGATGCGATAAGAAAGCTAAAATCAGACAAAGCCCCAGGTGAAGACGGATTAACAGCAGAATTCTACAAGGAGTTTAAGTCGATAGTGATTGGAAAATTACGCAAATTATACAATAAAATATTAGAGGGAGAAAAGATACCTGAATCTTGGACTAGGACAATTATAACTCTCATACCAAAGCCAGGGAAAGACCAAGAGAGAGTGGAATCATACAGACCAATTTCCCTAATCAATCAGGATGCTAAAATCCTTACAATGATATTGGCAAAAAGAATGAATGGCTTTATTGGAGAATACATTCACAAAGATCAAGTAGGGTTCCAGAATAACAGATACATGTCAGACTTAATCAGGAAAGTACTGGATTTAACGGACATAGTAGAGCGCAAAAAAATAAAAATTGGATTTTTAGCATTGGATATATTTAAAGCATTCGACTCACTACAATGGGGCACAATACGGAAAATGATAAGTTTATATGGATTCGGCAACAAATTTCAGAATGTTATAGCCAGTTTATACCAACAAAGTACCGCAAAAGTTAAGGTAAATGGAGAGTATACAAGGGAGATACAACTAGAAGCAGGCACTAGACAAGGCTGTCCGTTATCTCCAGGTATATTTGTAATAGCAATGGAGTTTTTGGCCAATGCCATCCGACAAGATAGTAAAATTATTGGTCTAGAAAATAATAAAATAAACCTTTACGCGGATGACACATTATTAATAATTAAACACCCTAATCAGATGATAGACAAAATATATCAACATCTTAATACATTTGAGGGAATTACGGGTTTGAGAATAAACTGGGAAAAGTCAGAAATGTTATATGTTAATGGGGACGTCGAAGAGCAGAATAAGATCAAGACTAAATACAAAATACAAATTAGGAAGTCAATTAGATATTTAGGAATAGCGATATCAGGGAAATTTGAAGATCTCAAAAAGTTAAATTATGGGAAAATGAAGAAGGAAATAGAAACGAAAATTAGGTACTATAAAACTTTAAAATTATCCTGGTTCGGCAGAATTGCACTCTCAAAGATGATGCCATTACCGAAATTAAACTTTTTGTATGATGTATTACCGATCAGACATAGCATTAAGGAGCTGCAGGAGTATCAGAAAATGATAAATAATTTTTGCAATGGTGATAAGAAACCAAGAATAGTTAAGTCCCTGTGGTACCAAACCCAGAAAGAGGGAGGATTAGGAATACCAAATATTCACAATTATTACAGAGCCTTTCAAATTAGAAACGTTATTAAAATATTAAAGAAAGAAACACTGGATTGGGAAGAATTAGAGATGAAAGAAACAATACAATTAGACAAAGCGTATTTTTTAAGTGAAAAAAATAAAAAAATACATAAAGGAAGCACCCAAAATAGGTTATTAAAAATAACATTAGATGAGTGGGATCGGATTAAAAAACGTATGGCACCTCACACCTCGCCGGCCTTGGAATTAACAGACTTCAGCGATTTTCCCATTAACATAGACGATAAGATTAGGAAATCACTAATAGATAAAAAGATATTATTGCTAAAGGATTGGGTAAAATTATGTAAGGACACAGTGGCAAAGAAAACTTTATATTCACAGTTTGGATTAACTTGGTTCCAAACCCTTCAGATAGATAATTGGAATAAAAAGAGAATACACGAAAGTAGTTTAGAGAGAGAGTATACAGAATTTGAAGGAATTCTAGTTCAGGTTAGAGAAAACAAGATGGGAATCAAAGGGGTGGTTAGTAAATTGTACAAAATGTTAAACAAAGTAAACAAAATACAAGAAATTCTTAGAAATATGTGGGAGCAGGAATTAAACACAACAATTGGAGAGAACAAATGGCAAGACATTTGGCAAAGAAGGATAATGAAAAACATGTCGGTTCGAGTTAAAGAACACAATTACAAGCTAATATGGCGCTGGTACCTGACTCCGGTCAAGCTACATCAAATGGATAATAAAACAAGTAAAATATGCTGGAGGTGTAAACAGGAAATCGGGACATATATACACATGTGGCGTGAATGTGTTACACTGAAAGAATTTTGGGAAGGAATAGAAAAAGTCATATATTTGAGCAGAAGCTTGAACTGGACTCAGAACCAGCACTTTTGACAATTTCAGATAAAATTAATTTGAAGGGGGAGGATAGAGAATTATTGCTAATAATGTTGTCAGTAGCCAGGCAGTGCATTGCAAAAAAATGGAAAAGTGGTTTGAAAGTTAAAGTAGAAGATTGGTACAAAGAGATCTGGCAATTAGCGCTGAATGATAAATTGACTTGGGAGTTAAACATAAGGAAAGGTATCGTTCGGGAAAATAGATTTTGGGGGATTTGGAAAAGATTTGTAACTTATGTTATGGAAGGTAAAGGAGGAGTTAAACCTGCACCGGAGCAAGACTACTTCTGGAAATAAAAAATCAAAGCTATTCCTGGACGTAATATATATAGCACAGGGTGTTTTATGTTGTAGAGTGTAGTATTGTTCTCTTTATTTATGTTAATCAAGAATGTACTAAGAATGTAACAAACGAAATGTGATTTAAGATTTAAGACTTTTATACTGTGCTGTAATTATGTTATAGTCTGATGATGTGTGTGTTATTTGTTAGTGTTTTAATTGTTAATAAAATTTAATTAAAAAAAAAAAAGAACAGGTGTTCCCAACTTAAGGCCCACGGGTCACATCCAGCCCACGGCACCATTTCATGTGGCCCTCACCCCTCCAAGGGCATTTGAAAAACAAAATGGCTGCCCCTTTGAAGCTGTTGGGACAAATGGCCACCCCCATCATGCAGACAGGGCAAAATGACCACCTGGCCCTCAAAACTGACTGAGAGAGTATTACCCAGCCCCCTAGCTTGAAAAGGTTAAGAACCCCTGCTCTTAGAAGAAGAAAAATACAACAAAACCCCTACTTAGGCAAAAAATCCGTTCCGTAGGCTTTTGCTTAAATCGTTTTTTTATGTAATTCAAAGCAAACCCATAGGAAAAAGGAATTTTTTAATGTAAATCGAAGCAAACCCATAGGAAAAATGAATTTTTTAATGTAACTCAAAGCAAACCCATAGGAAATCGTGTTATGTAAATTTATGTAAATCGGGACATTTATGTAAATTGGGACATGGTTTTAGCTCAAAATCATTACGTAAGTCAAATTTTATGTAACTCAGGGCATTTGTAAGTCAGGGTTTTACTGTAACTTTTCTAGGAAACCTAACTTGTTTGCTTGCCTCTTCTAAATTAGTCAATCAACAGGCTTCTTAACTTCCTGCCTTTTTTAGGTTCTTAACTCAATTCACTATAACTAAAGCATTTCTGTCTTCTCCAACTTGTAGAGGTTCCTCCATCTTGTGAGGCATACATTCTGTGTACTATATCTCCAGTGGTGGGTTGTCAAAATTTCCGCTAACACACCGTGATGTCATCACAGTGTGGGCAGAGCCAACATCATGACATCATGACGTCATTGGCGGAGGCAACATCATGACATCATGACATTGTGGGTGGGGCCAAAGAAAAAAATAAAAATAATAAAAATAATAATAAAATAAAATAAAAATAAGCACGCACGCACACCTCAACCCATCCACCCACAACACAAACCTGTAAATAAATTAAATACATTAAATAAATAAATAAATAAAAATTTCATTAAAATACACCCAAACACCCACCCCAAACACAAATCAACCCGCCCACCCACCCCAAACACAACCCCGTCACTTACCCTTGGTTGTCGCAAAGCAGCAGAGGAGGCAGCGTGGCGGCAAACTGCCGCTGCGGCAAACTGGCACAACTGCCTAGCGCGGCGGGGTGGGCCTGGCATGGAAAGGCCGCCGCTGCCACCACCTAAAAATAAATAACAATCCTGGTTGGTTACTATCCCCCCCCCCCCCCCGGAGAACTACCTGGGTGAACCAGTGCGAACCGGTAACAACCCACCACTGTATATCTCCCTCCTCAGTCATATAATAGAGAGTGAAACCATTAATTTTTCTTGCCATTTTTAAGCTAAATTATTTCTCTTCCCCCATGCCTTCACAGCAAGATTCTGAGCACAATATTTGTAAGCAAACATTGTTTCAGTTCACTATTGCCTGGCTGATCATTTGGATGGGGAATTCTCAGGGAACTTACTTATAATTCTAAGCCCGAAACTTTCCCTGCTTTTGGTCGCGAAACCACGAAACTCAACAATACTTGTCCAGAGTGATGTGAACAATATGTTTAAGAGATAATAGATGTCTACAGTACATTCTAAAAATATCCCTGGGAAAAGAATTCATAATGGAGATTTTAAGACTCTCTGACATGTTGGAGTTCGTAGTAGGGTTTTAATGAGGAGGAAGCCAATTTGGCTCCGTCAGCAGAAAAACAGTTTAAAGTACTGTACAACTATCACATCATACGATCAAATATAGTTTTGGAGTTTCACTTGACATGGTTATGACAGCCCCTATAACCAGTACAGTATGCCATCATAATAATCAGTTCTAAAAATAACATAGCATTCAGAGCTCAATTGCTCATTTGGATACCTGCCAAGAGGCAGAACTAAACCTGATATGAGAAATCGTTGCAAGAAGATTTATATGACTGGTTTACATTAATGGCAGCAATGAATTCTGTACGAACAATGGATTTAAAGCTACAGGGTGCACTATATTTAATACTATTTGTTTACATTTTAATTGCATGAGCTGCAAGGGAATATAAAAGGAAATTGACCAGAAGAAGATACCTGCTAGTAAAGGTAGAGGTTTCCCTTGTTCAAAAGCCAGTCGTATCCGACTCTAGGGTTCAGTGCTAATCTCTGTTTCAAAGCCAAAGAGCCAGCACTGTCTGCTACTGCAGACATTTCCGTCGCCATGTGGCAGGCATGACTAGACACTGGAGCGCATGGAATGCTGTTACCTTCCCACAGAAGTGGTCCCTACTTCTCTACTTGCAATTTCTTGCTTTCAAACTGCTAGGTTGGCAGGAGTTGGGACAAAGACGGGAGCTCATTCTGTCCTGCAGTACTCGGGAATCGAACTGCTGACCTTCCGCCTCCCAGTCGGCGTCTTAGCCACTTGAGCTAGTAAGTAATAAATATCTATAGTCTAAATTAGGATTCTACTAATGGAACTACCCCATAATACAAGGTCAGAAACACCTTCTCACTCTCTCCATATACACACACACACATACTGTACTTTCTCTGTTCCTTTTCTTCGCATCTCTTTTCTCTCCACTAACCTTTGAAGATAACTACATCATTCATAGGCATTTGATTTGTCCCTATCTTTGATTCATTCTGGAGATAGGGTGGTTAGCTGCTTTTGCTGGTGCTCAGACAACACAATTGCCAATGCAAACCAGCCCATCCCCAGAGCTTTCTTGCTACCTGTGAGAGGCTATTCTTGTTAGATGCAAGTAGGATCCTTCTGTTTTGGTTCATTTCTAGAGCATGCAATCACTGGGCTCAAAACGAAGCAGAACTTGTTGCTTTGAATTTCCCAATATCATTGAGCTTAGCTACATAATTATATTGGAAAATAAGAAATTTCCTCTGCTCTGTGGAAGGGAGGAAGCAAAACATTTTTTTTTTACAATATACTAGGACTGTACTGATGCACTGTACCTTTTACAAAAATTTTTTACAGAATTGAAAGCTTCCTTCGTTGTTGCTTATCAGAAAGTAAACAAAAAAGCAAAACAAAAACAACAAAATTGTGGCACTCTAAAGGTTAACTGCTGTATTTTAAGGTTAGCTTTGGTGGATCAAGTCCACTTTGTCAGGCAACTTTAAAGTGCCACAACGTTTTTTGTCTTTTTGCTTTGTTCTTTTGTTTACTCTATGATATGCTTGAAACACAGACTAACGGCCACCATTTCAAAAATGTGTTGTTACTATCTGCTTTCTTCTCTTCCTTCCCTTTAAATGGGAGCAGAGTCAAAGATCAAACCAAACCACATTCCAGACCGCTACGCATCCTTTTTTATGGGACTTCAAGTTGGAACCAACATATAAAGACCTAACAGGGCTTTCAAAGTACAGTCAAACCTTGCATAAAGAGTGTCTCACTTAAAGAGTAACTCGCTTAAAGAGCAGAATTTTCTCTGAATGTTCGCTTCGCATAACAAATAAAACCAACCAAAAACTCGCTTGTCAGGAAAAATACCTATTTCCTAATGTCTCCCAAGGCTTGAAACTGCTATTTTTCAGCTAGGCCTCATTATTGGCCTCATAGAAATCCTTTGTCTTCTCTCTGCCTCATGAACTCATGTCACAAGATTGCCTGTTTTCCAGTAATTCTTATCTTACTAGCTAGCTGACATCCATGTTTTGTCTAAGTGCCAGAACACTCTCTGTGCACCTGTGTAAACAATGTATTGTTGTGAGAAAGTTATTCTCTGTTGTTCTCTGTTACCTGATTGGCTAAGAGTAACCCACCTGACTGCAGATTCTCCATGTTTGCAGAGAAGTGATGTAGTTCGTTTCTGTTTCCCAATGGCTTAAGACCCTGGACTGTAACTCTGTTTGCTGGTATGGGATTACTCTTCTTTTTTTTACTATGATTACCTAAAAGATCCTGGACTGCTTACTGGACTGATCTTATGTTTATGACCTTTTGATCTACGCTTTTCCATGGACTTTGCTACATGAACCTGAAGAATAAAACAGCTGTTTCTCTTTGAAGATTGTTGTTTTTCTTATCACACACACACAAGGCAATTCGGCTGCATGCTACCAGAAGAAGAAGCCTCCCTAATTTACTTTGTAAATGCGGCCCGGGTCTCTCAGAGTTGGAAGGTAAGGGTTAAATATGTTCCAGAAATGAGCACATGCTCAGGAGCATGAGTGAGGGGGGCCCTTACAGAGACGCCTGGAGTCCGACATCGCTTAACAAATAAATCGGGGTTCACAATCCCCTCCACAATTGGTCACTTACAATGGTGTTCCGCCTAAAGAGCAAACTCGCTTAAAGAGCAATCCTGTGGAACGCATTATGCTCTTTAAGCGAGGTACAACTGTAAGTGAGATATTTAAGGAGTGGTTTTGCCAATTCCACACATCCAGTGAATTTCAGATCTGAGCAGCGGTTCAAAGTCAGGGCTCCTCAGTTCCAGTCTGTTACTCTGTCCACTGCACCAACATGAATATTCCACACCACACTGGGGATCTTTAAGCAATTATATTTAACATGCTCCAAACTGTTCCAATTGTGTCATCCAGCCAAGCTTTTTCTTTTCATCCACATCAGTGCTCATTCAAAACTTCCATCCTTCTCTTGCCTACCAAGCATTGGACCTTCTGAGTCTTTCTCTTGAACTTGTCTGGAGAGTTATTGGCCCCTAATGAAGAACAGAAATGTTCATAAAGACACTGTGAAGAGATGAACATCCCAGCCAATAAATACTTATGTTGCTGATTTCTGCACTTACTATAGTACACTTGGATCCTGTGCTTATTTCATTGCTAAAGTACTGAATACAGACAGAATATTACAAGTCAGAACGAAGTTGACATTAGCATTCCCCAAAATATGTGGGAGATTATGCACAATGACCCAGGAATGCACCCAATTCCCTTCCTATCAAGATATTAAATGCACATTCTTCACAAAGCACGGTACACAATAGCAGGTTATGTATATTTAGATACAGTATACAGTTTATATTGCCACTGCAACACAGTTCCAAAACCAGCCCCAATAGCAATCAAAAGGAGTATTGTATGTTATCTGCAGATATATAGCTACTGAATGATTATAGCCAACTTTGCTATAGGTGGCTTTGGTGCTAACAACTTCAGACCACTAAACCCTGGTCTCAAGCTTAGTCTCCCTGGACACAGGACTACAACTGGAGTGGGCAACTTTGGAGGATCTGAAAAACAATTTTGCCCTTCAGTACACCTTATCTTTACAACCCCGCAGATTTACACAGCCTGAATCTTCATTCAGGGGGGGAAAACAATTTTGCCATATTAATGGCAAATCATACCTTCAAAAGCCTGGGAAGAGTCTGCAATCGGTCATTTAAAAGCTATTTCATGCCTTCACAAACGTGTTTTAGGCCCAGTCAGCCTTTTTAAAAACTCATAAGGAGTTTAATAGAGGGTCGGGGGTTAGTGGGTACAGAAGCCTGTGGGTTACAGAAGCCTGTGGGGCACACTTTGTCTGTCCAGACTCTAAATTAATATGTAAGATGTCTATTTTCATTCTTTCTGTCTAACTAAAAGCACAAGCCTAGCTTGGTCTCCTGTAGACCTGGCACTTCTTTCTTTACCTTTCTGTTATGAAGAATCTAAAATCCTGACAGGTTAACTATATGACCCATGGACATAACGTCTAGCTCAATTTTTGGACTTTTGGACTTCAACTCCAATATTTAACTTCATATCATCTTTACCAGATAGACAATTCTGGAGAACTTGAAAAATTAACTTGTTTTTGTAACTTTTAGTAACCTAATAAAGGGATTATTACAACCCAAACCCAGAATTTTGCTTCTATGTTTGGACCACACAACTATGTTTTGTCACCTGGTGCAAGACAAGGGTCTTGTTGAGATGTAATATTGTTCCACAAGAGACATGCTTCAGATATTCTCTCTGAACTACACTACGTACAGTCAAACCTCGCTTAAAGAGTAACTCGCTTAAAGAGCAGAATTTTCTCTGAATGTTTGCTTTGCTTAACAAATAAAACCAACCAAAAACTCGCTTAACAAATAAATCGGGGTTCGCAATCCCCCCACAATCAGTCACTTACAATGGTGTTTCGCTTAAAGAGCAAACTAGCTTAAAGAGCAATCCTGTGAAACGCATTATGCTCTTTAAGCGAGGTACAACTGTACTTCCAAATCCTGTGAAAGAATATAGTTCTTGGAGGCTGGTTTTTACAAGTATTGTTGGGAAAGGATTTTGGAAATTAAAGCATCGCAACAGTAGCAAATACCTGAGCAAACTAGTGATGATAGACAATTTGGTGAGCTTGGACATCTTGTAACCTCTTGATTTTTCTAAAGGAAGCACTCATTTGCTCTGGAAAATGGTACAGGCTTACTTCCTTTTTCTGGAAGTTAAAAAGAAGGAAAAATGTGATTAAATGTCCAGCCATTTTCACCTTTAGAATTGTCGCTAGTGTGTTGTTGTTCAGTTGCACAGTCAAGTCTGACCCTTTGTGACCCCGTGGACCACCACACGCCAGGCACCCCTATCCTCCAGCATCCTCCGCAGCCCATTCAGCTCTATGCCCATTGCACCAACAATGCCATCTAGCCATCTCATCCTCTGCCATCCCCTTCTCCTTTTGCCCTCAATCTTTCCCAGCATCAAGAACTTCTCGAGTGAGTCCTCTCTTCTCATTTGGTGTCCAAAGTACTTTAGCTTCATCTTCAATATTTGTCCTTCCAAGGAGCAATCAGGGTTGATTTCCTTCAGAATTGACTTATTTGATCTCCTTGCTACCCAGAGTACTCTCAAAATTCTCCTCCAACCCATTTATTGCTAAGGTACTAATCAATAAATGACTTCTTATCCAGCTATATGGCATTCTGTCTTGTCTTTCTCTGCCAAGGGAACCTGGAGAAAATGGGTATTTTTAAATTCTTATTTTCAGGAACATTAAAATTCAATTGTGCCCCAGTAATTAAGGTGGTACAGTGGTTCAGGTAACAGAAACAAACAGTCCATGCAGAATTATTTATTTATTTATTTATTTATTTTATTTAGATTTATTATCCCGCCCCAATCAGGCGAACCTGACTCTAGGCGGCTTACAGAAAATTCATAAATTAAAACCTTGAATTAAATACATTTCTTCAAACAACTAAAATATCCTAAGAAATCCCATGCGGTGTAGCGATTACACCAGTGTTTCTCAATCTTTGGTTTTTGGATATCAATTCCCAGAAGCCTAAGTCAATTCCTCAAAGCACTGATCAGCCCATTTACTGACTTAGGCTTCTGGGAACTGAAGTCCTCCTGTGGGGTTCAGGCCCCATGTTGGGAAACACTGGGTTAGACTATCAGACCAGGACTTAACAGACCAGGAGTCAAATCCCAGTTTAGCCATAGAAATTCACTGGGAGTTACAATACTGGGTCACATCTCACATGCCGTATATACTCGAATATACTCGAATATAACCCCAAAAATGAGGTCCAAAAAGGGGACTTGGCCTATACACGGGGCAACAACCACGAGGCCTAAAAATATGGGTTTTTTTTTTAAAAAAAATCAATAAAATAATTAATATTACTGTATTTTGATGCATTTTAATTACTGAAACTCACTAGCAGCTGCTGCATTTCCCACTCTCGTCTTATACTCGGGTCAATCTACTTTCGTGAGTTTCAAGGTCAAAATTAGGTGCCCTGGCTTATATTCGAGTCAGTTTATATTCGTGTATATACGGTACCTCAAAATTCCTATTTGGGTCATTATATGTCAAAATAACTTGATGGCATCTAACAAGTAAATATAATAAACAGTGAATTTTGTTTTAAGCCAGTCTTTGCTTGCCTTTGTCAGAGAGGGATAACTCATGGATCTTTTCTCCATGACAGCTGGCACACAAAGAAGACAGTTTAGAGATTTCCATAACCAAATGTTGTTGTTTTTTACTGAATGTATATTTTTGGAATCTGGTTATTCATTTCTTAGTTAGCAAAGTATAAAGCAGACAAAAATAACAACAGCAGGGGGGAAGTGTGTGTGAGAGAGAGAAACCCAAGTTCTCTTAAAACCCTCCCATTCTTTAACCAGCACTGAAAATAATCAAAAAGCAGTCTAAAAGCAGGGGAAAATTCATTTTATTTAAAGTTTCATTGTTCAGTTACAATTACAAGGATAAAAATTCAGTCTCTATGTAGAGCAGGCATGCTTCTATGCAGTCTCATGGCTGAAGATCAAAAGAGATAGTCATGCTGCCTACTTCTCTAGACACATGCTGGCAAGCAACTAACAAACAAAGTGCATTGGAGGATGCAAATAGTAAACAGGAAGAAAGAGGGGAGGCAGGCATTTGTGGTCCTGCTTCAAGATAGCTACTAGATTGGAAGACAGGAACAACATTTATAAAGGTCTTGATAGCCTTGAACACTGGGCTGAAAATAATAGAAATGCTATTTTAGGCTGCAGTGACAGAAGTATAATTTCAAAACCCATGAGGTACTAGGTAAAGTTGGGGCTGCAGTGGCTCAGTGGTTAAGAAGCTCTCCTTGTTAGCTGAAAGGTTGGCAAGTACTGCATGACGGTTTGAGCACCAGTCTCTGTCCCAGCTCCTGCAAGTTCAAAAGCAAGAAATTGCAAGTAGATAAATAGGGACCACTTCGGTGGGAAAAGATCTTGGGGACATGAAAGGAGACTCATTCAGGCTTCCCCTGAGCCGAGTTTCTCCAGCAATAATATCCTTTCAACCCAGAAAAATTTCTGACATTTATTATTATTATTATTATTATTATTATTATTATTATTATTATTATTATTATTATTATTATTATTATTATTATTATTATTATTATTATTATTATTATTGGTAAAGGTCTCCCTTGCTTGAAAGCTAGTTGTGTCCAACTCTAGGGGCAGGCATGACTAGAGATGCCAAAGCGCACGGAATACTGTTACCTTTCCCGCTGAAGTGGTACCTATTTATCTACTCTGTGGGCATGGTATGGTGGATGTGGCCAGGAGGAAAGCCCTGCATTATTTCAAAACTTGGATGGGCAGGGCCAGCCAGAATTTCTGCTACCAGTTCTAGCGAACCTGCTGAATCCCACCACTGATTAAATCCCATTGAATCCATCTTGATGAGAGGACATCAGATTTCATCAATCCTGACCTGGGGCCAATTAGGACTTTGCTTGCCAAAAGAGCTTGGGACCAGAAAGTGACTCACAGAATTGGATCAGTGGTATGGGTGTCATGTTGCAATGCGGGAGTAAACTGGAAGGCCACTGCATTATATTCTAAGGACAGTCTTCATGGCTGATCACTATGAGGATCACCAATATTTGGATACAGAAGATGAAGAATGTCTTGCTTTTGAACTGCCAGGTTGGCAGGAGCTGGGACAGACATGAGCTTACTCCATCATGCATAACTCCGTTTTCAAACTGCTGAACTTCCAGTCATCAAGTTCAACCACTAAGTCACTGCAGTGCCTAGCCATGAGGTTCCAGCTCCCTTTATTGAGCGTTAGTTAAGCCTCATCTAGAGTTCTGTGTCCAATTTAAGAAGGATACTAACAAACTGGAACAAGTTCAGAGGAGGACAACAAGGATTACCAGAGAATTTGAAACCAAGCCCTGTGAGGAAAGACCAAAGGAACTGCATATGCTTAACCTTGAGGAAAGGAGACTGAGGGAGATATGATAGCACTTTTCAAATACTCGAAAGATAGTCATACAAAGGAGAGGTAGGATCTGTTCTCAACCATCCCAGAGTGCAGGAGATGTAATAAAAGGCTGCAATAATCCCAAAATGGATTAAACCCCACTTGGATCCATCTTGATGGAGGGCAGCACAGTGGCGTAGCGTGGGGGGGCGGGGGGGGCGGATGCCCCGGGCAGCGCCTTTCAGGGGGCGGCAAAATGTCCCCTCCCCACCCTTTTGCTGGCGAGCGCCCCACGTGCGCTTCGCCGCTTGCCACACACCTCCGTCCGCTCACACCTCCGTCCGCTCGCCCGCCCGGCTGGCCGTCGGGGGCTCTCCGCCGCCTGTTGCCCCTGGCAGCGGCTTTCAGGGGGAGGCAAAATGTCCCCTCCCCACCCTTTTGCTGGCGAGGAGGAGAAAAAGGGGTTTTTTTTAGGCGGACAATTCAAGGAGGCTCCTTGAATTGTCCGCCTAAAAAAAACCCCTTTTTCTCCTCCTCGCCAGCAAAAGGGTGGGGAGGGAAGGAGGGGCACGCCCAGTCGCCCGCCCAGCTGGCCGTCGGGGGCTCTCCTGGCGGGCGGCCCGCATGCGCGCGGACGCTGCTCGCCTCCGCCCGCCCAGCCACCCACCCAACTTGCCGTGAGACGGGGCGCTCGTCGGGGGTGGGTGGCGCCGTGGCGGGGAGCCCCTGGGGGCTGGCTGGGCAGGAGGAGGTGGGCAGGAGAGCCCCCGACCGACAGCCAGCCCGGCGGGCGGGCCCCTCCTTGAATTGTCCGCCTAAAAAAAAACACTTTTTCTCCTCCTCGCCAGCAAAAGGGTGGGGAGGGGACATTTTGCCGCCCCCTGAAAGCCGCTGCCAGGGGCAACAGGCGGCGGAGAGCCCCCGACAGCCAGCCGGGCGGGCAAGCGGACGGAGGTGTGAGCGGACGGAGGTGTGTGGCGGGCGAGCGGACGGAGGTGTGTGGCGCGCGTGCGCGCGCGCGCGTGCGCGCGCACGCCGCTAGTCACCAGGGGGCCGGCTTCTACCTGGGTCAGGGGGAGGGGGCGGCGGCAGCGGCGAGCTGGGGGGGGGGGGCGGCGAGTTTGTTCTTCGCCCCAGGCGGCTGAAGACTGCGCGACGCCACTGGGGCAGCAGTTTCATCAGTACTGGCTTGGGACCAATGAGGACTTTGTGTGTCAAAAGGGCTCAGGACCAGAAAGTGAAGAAGAAGAAGAAGAAGAAGAAGAAGAAGAAGAAGAAGAAGAAGAAGAAGAAGAAGAAGAAGAAGAAGAAGAAGAAGAAGAAGAAGAAGAAGAAGAAGAAGAAGAAGAAGAAGAAGAAGAAGAAGAAGAAGAAGAGTATGACAATGGAGCCAATTACCTCAGGAGGTGATGAATGCACCAATGCTGGAAAATTGGACAAACATCTATCAAATCTGCTTTGATTTGGATTGTTACATTGAGCAAGGGTTGGACTCAATGGCCTCATAGGCACCTGCCAACTCAATAAACCAATGAGTCTGTGATTTTTTTAAAAAAAATAACTAATTAAATCATATACCACCCATTATAGTCGTATATGTGGCTGAACATAGTGTACTTATAAAAGTCTTCCTATGTTATGTACCATGTTTCTGTGTGTCTAACAAAAGAAAAAAGCATTGTGGCACCTTTAAATCTACAGATTAATGTAATTTAGTGGTGAAAGTTCAACTGCATGAACTTTGGAAGCTCATTATGTGTGTTAATACTACTACTCCCACTTTGAAAGTTAATTATGCATTTGTCATCTTTGACCTCTCGCCTCACTTGCTTGCTACCTCGAACAAATATGTTATTGTTATGTGACACTAAACCACTTCCAACTTATGATTAGCCTATGAACTAAGAACCTCCCAAAGGTCCCTGTCATTAACAGACCTGCCCAGCTTTGGCAAACTAAAGGATTTGGATGCTTTTAATTGACTCAAACTCCTACGTGGTGAACATTTCCCAGCTATATTGTCTTTTCCAGTGATTCCTATCTTCCCACGATGCCCTCAAAATATGGCAGCTTCAGTTTAGCCATGTTTACTTCTAATCTAAAGAGAGTTCAGGCTAAATTTGAAGTACCATCCACTGGTCTTTCTGGCAGTCCATGGTATCCATAAAGCTCTCTTCCAACATCATATTTCAGTGGAATCATTTTTCTCCTCATTATAGAGCCATATAGGCCGTAGTGGCTTAGTGGTGAAGATGCTAAGCTTGACAATCGGAAGGTCAGCAAGTCAGCAATTCAAGACTCAAGTGATGTGCAATGGAGCAATTGCCCTCATTTGTTCCAGCTCCTGCCAACCTAGCGGTCTGAAAGCAAGAAATTGGAAATGGGTAAATAAGTACTGCTTTGGTGGGAAAGGTAACAGCATTCCATGCAATCTGACATTTAATCATGCCCATCACATGACCATGTAAATGTTTGCAGATGCTGACAGCGCTGGTTCTTTGGCTGAAAATGGACACAACTGGCTTTCAAGCAACTGAGACTTTAACCTTTACCTATACAGCCATATATAGTACTGTGCATATGCATTTGGACCTAAATACTACCCTCTAGTCTAGTTTCTGAGGCAACAGACTCCCATCTCTAAAAACTCAAGCTGAAGTAAATCTGTAATTGTGTTACTTTTTTGAAAATCACTTCCAACAGTTCAGGAAAAAACCTCACATCACCTGAACAAAGTGTCCCTCAGGTCAGAGGAAATATAATTCCACTTATATTGCCTTTTCAGGAGCTCCCCTTCTCCAAAATAACTGTTCCATTTCATAAAGCCACTTCACGTTTTATTGACTTGCAGTGCTTTCAGTTTTTTTTAAAGAAAAACACAATTTCCTCCACATAAAATAAGAAAACAAAACCAACCAATCAATCCTTTATTAGTTAATTAGTCTGCTGACCATATCAAATTAAGTATGCTGTTGTCTGAAGATGTCAGTAGAACTTGAGAACTAGTAATGTCATTCCTCGCAAATGAGGCTATTCCATACTTGGCATGGTTGTTCACAGACACTAGGTTAAACCCTATTATCTTCCTTCTGATTTGTAATTGTAAGTCATTTTCTGCGTGAGGCTGATGGATCTTGAGGACTCTTGCTAAGTGATCACACTTTGCTCTGCTTATATCCTCGATGTTAAACTGACAGATGGTAATTGAGGGTCCAATGTTATAGACTTGAGGGTCCTGTGAAGGATCTTTTGGTGTATATCTTCTTTTTCTTCTATGTAGCTTTTGACTGGGAGGCCACATGTGGCTGTTCGGTCTCATCTTATTTAATGTGTAGCCTATTTAGCCATGACTATGTCACGTTGCCCGGGATGCACCACATGGAGGCTAGTCTCCTTTATAAGTGCCATCTGTCCAATGTGGCAGCAAAGGGTAAAACCAGGAACAACATTTTGCAGAAGCTAGCAGGTAGTTCTTGGGGCACCAATGCTCAAGTTCTTAGATCCACCACCCTAACATTATCATATTCTATCACTGAATTACTGTTGTTCATCTTGGCTTAATAGTGCACACACAGGACAAATAGACATACAGCTGAATCAGGCAATGCATATCATCACAGGCTGTATTTGACCAACAAACACCCACTGGCTCACCATCTTGAGCCATATTCCGCCACCACCACTAAGATCACTGGCGTTATTAAACCTATGGATAAAAATAATAAACAATACTTTCCTCCCAATCCATGTCAATATAACTGACCCCTAAGCCCAACGATTAAAATCTTGGCACACTGCAGTCAACCTACAGAATAACCATTTCAGTATCTTGGATGCATTTGCCTCCGATTCCTCACCACCACATAGTCAAGAATCCCCACAAACGGCCAGCTGGATTTTGCCTTCCAAGACAGCAGTGGAGGATGCTGAACAAAGTGAGGACCAGCTGTGGTAGATGCGGAGACATTCTGATCCACATGGGGATGGAAATCCTCTCCCCAATGTGACTGTGAAGAAGAGGACCAAACCATGGACCACATTATATTTAGGTGTCCTTTGAGCACGTTTGGTGGCACATTGGAGGACTTGCATAGTGCCACAGATGAAGCCCTTCAATGGTTTTCAAACCTAGATGTGGAACTCTAGCTAGGAACTTGAGATGGTCAGTTTGTGCTTGCTGTATGTGTCAACATTGGTGTGGATGGCTAAAGTTCATCTACGATAAATAAATAAAATCAAATTAAAGTTGAATAAGTTGGAATGCATAAAATACAATGGCATAAAATGGTGGGATAATACATTAAATATGAAGTGGAATAACATCAGTAAAATAAAACTTATAAAATGTGATAAAATAATCATTTAATATTCAGAAACATTCAATAAATTCATTGCCTTTGCATGCAACCCCAATCTGATCAGTATATCTTCTCAGTTGAGTAGCCCTGACTATAAATTTAGCACTTCTGCTAATCACATATTTTTTGTGTGCTTTGAAGTAAGTACTGTACTGTATTTTAGTCTTGCACTGGCGTCCCAGTATATTGTTCTATCTAAAAATGCCTCTCTATATTGAGCTCTTGCTGTTGCACATAACTGGCAGTTTATTTATTTATTTATTTTTATTTCTTCACATTTGTATTTCCGCCCACTGGGTAATCAACTCTAAATAAAACATGTGCTACATTTTCTAATTGTGCTGCTCCGCGGACACAAGTTCTTTCGGAATTTGGAATGCATGTTCTTCTTCTGTGTCTAGGCCAGACGTGAAACTGCCAAAATAATAATAATAATAATAATAATAATAATAATAATAATAATAATAATAATAATAATAATAATAATAATAATAATAATAATAATAATAATAATAATAATAATAATAATAATGATGATGATGATGATGATGATGAGGAGGAGGAGGAGGATGAGGATGAGGATGAGGATGAGGATGAGGATGAGGATGAGGATGAGGATGAGGATGAGGATGAGGATGAGGATGAGGATGAGGATGAGGATGAGGATGAGGATGAGGATGAGGATGAGGATAGTTGTTGTTGTTTGCTTGCTTGCTTGCTTGCTTGCTTGTTTGTTTGTTCAATTTGTATACTGCCCTACTCAGTAAAAACCGACTCAGGGCAGTTCACAGAAGCCATACATATAACACAATCAAAAGTAGTCCAGTGATGGGATGTAACAGGTTCTCACCAGTTCTCCAGAACCGGTAGTAACTTTCCCCAGTGTCCCGGAGAACCGGTAGCAGCTTTTTGGGGGAACCACCTTCGGGGCTTACCTTTTCATTGGTTCCCCCACTGCGCATGCGTGCCAAGCACTTGGTGTGCATGCACGCCTACAGTGCTTGGCACATATGCACAGCCTCCTTGCTGTCCTCCCAAGTGGGGAGGAGGAAGAGAAGCTGCTAGCCTGAAGCTCCCTATAGCCTGCTTCCCAGGGTAAGTGACTCACCTTTGGATGTGGTGTGTCTATATGTATTTTAATGTGCATTTAATACCTTTACCTATATTGGTGTACTACCACAGTTCCTAAAAAGGCCTGGCTTGGGGTTTTTAAACTAAGTCTTGGAGTTACCTCATCAATAAGCTACACCTGTGCTGTTCCAATTGTTGTTCCAATTGGAGATCCCTTTAAGGAGGTACAGCTGTTTTACCTTTACATTAAGGCATATTATCCTAGAGAACTGGTATGATGACCATATATCCATCTTGCAACATGGTGCTGCCCAGGCACTTATACTAACAGGTAAGTGACGGGTTTGTGTTTGGGGTGGGGGTTGATTTATGTTTGGGGTGGGTGGGTGTATTTTAATGTAATTTTTATTTATTTTTATTTATTTACAGGTTTATGTTGGTGTGTGTGTGTGCTTATTTTTATTTTATTATTTTTTTCCTTTGGCCCCACCCACATCATGACATCATGACATTAGCTCCACCCATACTGTGATGACATCCCACCACTGAGTATAACAGAATGAAAAGTAATACAATATAATACAATAAATAAACAATATAATACAGCAGTAAGTAAAACAAAACCACGCCGCAAAACAAAATTACAAAAAAAATACAATTCCAGTTACATGTACATGATATAGTCTCAGTAATACAATATACAGTATAGTAAAGGTAAAGGTTTCCCTTGCTCGAAAGCCAGTCGTATCCGACTCTAGGGGTCAGTGCTCATCTCTGTTTCTAAGCCGAAGAGCCAGCGTTGTCTGCTTCTGCAGACATTTCCATGGTCATGTGGCAGGCATGACTAGACACCGGAGCGCATGGAACGCTGTTACCTTCCCACCGAATGTAATATAAAAACACATAACCCTACACTATCAGGCCTCTCACCCTAACTAACCACAAGCAGGGTCCAGAAGCAGAGGCAGCGACTTGCCACAACGGTCTTTTTTTTGAAGCCCAGCGTGGGCTCCAAAATGTGAACAATGACTCGAACCGACATGTTTTTCATTATCCTTCTTTGCCAAATGTCTTGCCATTTGTTCTCTCCAATTGTTGTGTTTAATTCCTGCTCCCACATATTTCTAAGAATTTCTTGTATTTTGTTTACTTTGTTTAACATTTTGTACAATTTACTAACCACCCCTTTGATTCCCATCTTGTTTTCTCTAACCTGAACTAGAATTCCTTCAAATTCTGTATACTCTCTCTCTAAACTACTTTCGTGTATTCTCTTTTTATTCCAATTATCTATCTGAAGGGTTTGGAACCAAGTTAATCCCAACTGTGAATATAAAGTTTTCTTTGCCACTGTGTCCTTACATAATTTTACCCAATCCTTTAGCAATAATATCTTTTTATCTATTAGTGATTTCCTAATCTTATCGTCTATGTTAATGGGAAAATCGCTGAAGTCTGTTAATTCCAAGGCCGGCGAGGTGTGAGGTGCCATACGTTTTTTAATCCGATCCCACTCATCTAATGTTGTTTTTAATAACCTATTTTGGGTGCTTCCTTTTTTTATTTTTTTCACTTAAAAAATACGCTTTGTCTAATTGTATTGTTTCTTTCATCTCTAATTCTTCCCAATCCAGTGTTTCTTTCTTTAATATTTTAATAACGTTTCTAATTTGAAAGGCTCTGTAATAATTGTGAATATTTGGTATTCCTAATCCTCCCTCTTTCTGGGTTTGGTACCACAGGGACTTAACTATTCTTGGTTTCTTATCACCATTGCAATTACAAGCTAATATGGCGCTGGTACCTGACTCCGGTCAAGCTACATCAAATGGATAATAAAACAAGTAAAATATGCTGGAGGTGTAAACAGGAAATCGGGACATATATACACATGTGGCGTGAATGTGTTACACTGAAAGAATTTTGGGAAGGAATAGAAAAAGAGGCTAGTCATATATTTGAGCAGAAGCTTGAACTGGACTCAGAACCAGCACTTTTGACAATTTCAGATAAAATTAATTTGAAGGGGGAGGATAGAGAATTATTGCTAATAATGTTGTCAGTAGCCAGGCAGTGCATTGCAAAAAAATGGAAAAGTGGTTTGAAAGTTAAAGTAGAAGATTGGTACAAAGAGATCTGGCAATTAGCGCTGAATGATAAATTGACTTGGGAGTTGAACATAAGGAAAGGTATCGTTCGGGAAAATAGATTTTGGGGGATTTGGAAAAGATTTGTAACTTATGTTATGGAAGGTAAAGGAGGAGTTAAACCTGCACCGGAGCAAGACTACTTCTGGAAATAAAAAATCAAAGCTATTCCTGGACGCAATATATATAGCACAGGGTGTTTTATGTTGTAGAGTGTAGTATTGTTCTTTTATTTATGTTAATCAAGAATGTACTAAGAATGTAACAAACGAAATGTGATTTAAGATTTAAGACTTTTATACTGTGCTGTAATTATGTTACAGTCTGATGATGTGAGTGTTATTTGTTAGTGTTTTAATTGTTAATAAAATTTAATTAAAAAAAAGAAAGAAAAAAAAAAGAAGTAACACTTATGCTGAACTACACTGACAGATTTACAAATGAGATGTGAATCCACACTAGTGGACTGCCAGCTTCAGTGATGGGATGTCCCCGGTTCCATACGGTTCCCCGGAACCGGTAAGAACAATCTCGGAGGGTTCTCCGAGAGGGTAACCCATTTTTAAGGCGTCCGGTTTCGGACGCCTCACCGAAAGAAATTAAAAAAAAAAAATCGGAGCCAAAATGGCTCCAATTTAGTGCGCATGTGCAGAAACTGAATCTGATGCATTGCGCATGCGTCAGATTGAGTTTCTGCACATGCGCACTAAATTGGAGCCATTTTGGCTCCAATTTTAAATGTTTTTCTTTCAGAGCCGGAGCTGCAACTTTTCGGAGCTGCTCCGGCGGTGGCGGCGGCACCAGCCCTCAGAGGAGGGTACCTCCCTTGGGGCCACTGAGCCCCCACCGGAATGGGGGTGATGGGAGGTTGGTCCCATGGTTCCCCAGCCAGCGCCCCTTCCGAAGGCCCCGCACCAGCCTGCCTGCCCCCCTCGGGTGGCCCTGCCTGGGCGCAGCGTCATTGTCACTCACCGCAGTAGCACTCCACCCCCACGGAGCTCACGGCCTGGGGCAGATCGGCCAGCTTGGAGATCGGCTAGCTTGGAGAAGATCCCCATAGCTGGACTGGGCTGGCTGGACCGGGCAACCGTCGGGAGGAAGGATGGAGCGGAAAGACTGGCTGGGCAGGAGCCGGGAGCGCACCTGCACGCGCGCGCCCACCCACACCCAGGCAGAGCCTCGCAGCTGCTCCCCTGCGGGGAGGTGCAGGCAGGCAAGGCTGCCTCTGAGCCTGTGCAAAGTGCTATCGCTCCTAGGGCCACGACTGGATCGGGCGCCCGTTGGAAAGACGGGGCGGAAGGACTGGCTGGGCAGGAGCCGGGAGCGCGCCCGCACGCACACGCCCACCCACACCCAGGCAGAGCCTTGCAGCCGCTCCCCTGTGGGGAGGCGTAGGCAGGCAAGGCTGCCTCTGAGCCTGTGCAAAGTGCCGATCGCTCCCAGGGCCAGGACTGGACCGGGCACCCGTTGGGAGGAAAGACAGCGCAAGGACTGGCTGGGCAGGAGCCTTTTCGGCCCGGCTGCGGCCACAGCCAGGGGCTGGAGGTGGCGGCGGTGGGGGCCAGCGGCTGCAGGTGGGGGCTCCTACAGCCGCAGCCTTCGGAGGAGGAGGCAAGTAAGTGAGGGTTTTGTATTTGGTGTGGGTGGGTGAGTGATTTATTTGTGTTTTGGGTGGGTGGTTGTATTTTCGTTTAATTTTTATTTATTTATTTATTTAAGTTATTTAAATTAATAACGGGTTTGTGTTGTAGCTGTCTGGTTGGGTGGGTGGGTTGAGTGTGTATTTTTATTTTTATTTTATTTTATTTTATTTATTTTATTTTTTATTTTTGGCCCCGCCCACAACGTCATGACGTCATGACATTGGCCACGCCCATGACGTCCGTGACGTCATGGCGTGGTAGTAGAATTTTTGTCATCCCATCACTGGCCAGCTTGATTATAGTTACTGGTGATGTAAGAAGCTTGTTCTACTGCCACTTTTATGAGGACAGGAGTGGAATTTTACTCACTCATCAATAAAGCTCTTATTGTTTTTCTGAAAAAAAAATGTGAACAATGGGCATGTTTAGAAAACAAAAAAACCAGTTTCTTCCTGGTTGCAGGCGAAGCCTAAAAAAAAGCTTGGAAACAAAACCAGCAACTCAGCGCTCTGCGTGATTGTCTATCTAGAGTATACGTCTAGGGACTGTTGGGTCGCTCCGCTCGTGCGCACGTGACCTGTCCTCTATGATCATGGGGTAGGGGAGAGAGCGTCGGTCCGCCAAAGGAGGATGTTATGGCGCTGGCTGTGGAGTTTCAGCCGCGGAGGTTGGTTCTCCGTCGCCGGACGGTTTATCCTTCCTGGTGCCTCTCTTTTCCCCCTCGCCTCACCCACTGACGCCTCTCTCTCTCTTGTTGTTCCTCCCTCGCAGTGAGACCAGCCGGAGGAGGAGGAGGAGCGGCGGGGGGCCTTTCCTGCCCTCGGCCCGTGGCAACGGTCAGGCCTCGTGAGGGGGACTCGGCGCAGCCTGGCGGAAGGTGAGGGGCCGGGAGAAAGCCAGGCCGGACGGTCGGCTGCGGCCTGCTCGAGCCCAGAGAGAGAGAGGAGCCGTTAGGTGCCTCCACTTATGGCAGTAAAGTAAAGGCGCCTCTTTGCAGTTGGACTGCGATGGCTGAGTGGTTCAGACGCTGGACTTTGAAGAATGGAAGGTCAACAGTTCGAGACCCAGAAACTCCGCCTCTTAAACATTACTGTACAGCAGGGGTGGCCAAACTAGGGGCCGGATGTGGGCCCCCGACACCAATTCACCCGGCTTGGGAAGACCTCGTTGCTCCTGGAAGCAGAAGTAAAACATGCCAGTGCAGATGCGCATTGTGCTTCCACTTCCAGGAGCGATGAGGGCTTCACAGGCCAGCTGGATTGGCGCCGGGGGGCCTCATCCGGCCCCCAGTCCTTAGTGACTGGCTCCCTGAACCACGCGATTGGCCCACGGCCCAAAAAGTTTGGGCACCTCTGCTGTACATAATCTACCCGTCCATATTATTAGTACAGTAAAACCTCAGATAACGCTAAAAATTGGTTCCACAAGTCTTGGTGTTATCCGATTTTCAGTGTTATCCGATGCATGTTAAAATCCTATGGGATGGATTGGATAACGTTAAAGCTCCATAGAGATACATTGTAACCGCACAGGCTTTAGCGGTTGTTATCCGATCCATCCCATAGGACCTTAACGTTATTTGATCCAATTCTCCCCAGGTTACTTAACGTTATGCGATTTTAGCGTTATCCGATCCAATCGTTATCCGGTGTTTTACTGTACAGTAATGCCTCAGATAACATTAGTATCGAATAACACTAAAATCGCATAACATTAAGCAATCTGGGGGGAAGAATTGCATCGGATAACATTAAGATCCTATGGGATGCATCAGATAACAACTGCTAAAGCCTGTGTGGTTACAATGTACAGTAATACCTCATATAACATTAGTATCGAATAACACTAAAATCGCATAACATTAAGGAATCTGGGGGGAAGAATTGCATCAGATAACATTAAGATCCTATGGGATGCTTCAGATAACAACCGCTAAAGCCTGTGTGGTTACAATGTATCTCTATGGATCCCATAGAGGATCAGATAACACTAAAAATCATATAACACCAAGACTTGTGGAACCAGGTTTTAGTGTTATATGAGGTTTTACTTGTATCTCTATGGATCCCATAGGATTTTAACATGCATCGGATAACACTAAAAATCGTATAACACCAAGACTTGTGGAACCAGGTTTTAGTGTTATCTGAGGTTTTACTGTATTTGTATTAGGGGATTGTAGTGGCTCAAGTGGCTAAGACTCTGACTGGAAGGCGGGAGGTCAGCAGTTTGATTCCCGAGTACTGCAGGGCGGAATGAGCTCCCGTCTTTGTCCCAGCTCCTGTCAACCTAACCGTTCAAAAGCAAGAAATTGCAAGTAGATACATAGGGACCATTTTGGTGGGAAGGTAAACAGCGTTCCATGCGCTCACATTAATATAGGAGGAACCATGCTGCTGTCATATGATGAAAGTTATGGTGCAGGGATGACGATTGTGTGCTTCTCCTACTCAATGAGATATACAGTAGTACCCCGGATAATGTTAAGACTTGGTTCCACAAGTCTCGTCGTTATCCGGTTTGTAACGTTGTGCGATGCATTGATCACACAACGTTAAAAAAAGCCCTGTTTCCCTGGAGGGTGCAGCAAGCCAGAATGTCGGGATTTGAACCCTGACGTTTTGGCTTGCTGCACTGGCTGAGGACGTCGGGGAAGCCCAGAAACAGCTTGGATCATGACCCCTGCCTGCTCCAGAGAGATCAGAGGACCCGATCTACAGCTGCAGGGTGGCTGGGGAAGCTGACGGGGACTCCCTGTCGGCTTCCCTAGTCACCCGCCCTTGCCTCCGCAGCTGTGGGGTGGCTGGGGAAGCCGACGGAGGAGCCCCCCGCCAGCTTTCCAGCCTCCCCACCCCTGCCTCCATAGCTGCAGGGTGGCTGGGAAGCTGAACGGAGAACCCATTTCAGCTTTCCAGCCACCCTGCTGCTAAGAACGACTGTATCGGATAACGTTAAAAATCACGTTATTCGATTCAAGATTTTTCCGAAAATCTTGTCACGTCATGCGGTTTTAGCGCTATCTGGTACTAGCATTATCCGGGGTATTACTGTACCTGCTTTTAAACATCTGAATAGGACTTGTAGATAACTTTTAAGATTTTCTCCTTTTTAATCCATAACATTATAGTACCTCTAGATTTGGATAAAGACTGATCATCATAGACATGTTTAACACTGTTTCCCAGGAAACAATGGAGAAATCTAGAATTCCAGTGTAGACTTAGTTTTATAGCAATATGTTTTATGCTCCAGCATATGTGTCTTCCTGACAAAAATTCATACTTACATCTTGTGTAGAAAAGAAAAAAAATAACTTTTTGACCTTTCAAACAATGTATTGCTAGTACAAATACTAATTCTGTGCAGAATAATCCTATTTCATGTTCCTCTTTGTGCTGACTCCTCCCAGAGGAGCTTGCAACAGCCCTGTAACTTAATCCAATGTGGTTAGCCCCAGGCTGCAGAAGGAAATCATTACTGTTAAGGATCTCCACATTTTAGAAGAGTGTGTGTGTGAAATTCCAAGAAAACCACTTTTTTTCTCATAAGAATACTTTTTAAAATTAGTAACATACAGTGCAGATTAAGGTCAACGTTGCAGTTTATCATCATCACCGTCACCATTATTGTTGTTGTTGTTATTGAATTTGTATGCTGTCCGCTCGAAAACGCAAACTCCAGTCAGCTCACAGAAACAACAGAGCATCTTAAACACATATTCATCTTACAACATTATAAAATACCTTAGAATAACAGTAAATAAATCACAGTATCATATAAATCACAGCATCATAAATTACAACCATCATAAAACATTCCAGCAAAATAACAGTCACTGCATGAATCACAACACGATACCACACCCAAAACCGTTGGTGGGGCCTGAAGGTCAGCAGCAGCGTCTTCTGCCATTTGCGAGGCCATGGCGGCTCTTTATCACCCCCAGCCATTGGTGGGGCCTGGGGTCAGCATCGACGTCTTCTGCCACCCGCAAGGCCACAGTGGCTCTTTATCACCCCTGTCCATTTGAGTACTATTCTCCAATTGAAAGAGTGAAGCCTGTTTTGTAAGAATAAGGACATTGTCAGTGCTCTGAAAATATTTATTTATTTATTATTTCAAATTTATATTGCTGCCCACTCGCCGTAGCGGCTCAGGGCAACTTACAAACAATACATTACAATATGTTGAGGGGGGCTCGGGGAGGGGCAGCGAAGTCCTCAACCAACCCTGGCTTCTTCCCCCGGCCATTGGTGTGGGCCCAGGGGGCGGGGCAGCGAACTCATGCCTTCATCACCTGCTAATAGGACAGTGCCTAACTTGTATGTTGTTGGTAAAAAATGACATCAGTAAAGATCATTAGCCAAACAGTTTGTTGTTGAGCAGTTCTTCAAGGCAGGTCAGTGGAAGTTGCATCACCACAGCAATCACAAAGATTATCATAGAATCACTGGATAGGAAGTGGCCTTTTAGGCCATCAAGTTCACCACCACCACCACCGCTCAGTGCAGGAATCAGAATAAAAACAGATCTGACAGATGGTTGTCCAATTCTCTCTTGAATGCCTCCAGTGTTGGAGCGCTCACCAACTCTCAAGGCAGTTCACCCTATATCTGGCTTGCTATAGTTTCAGCCCATTATTACATGTTCTGCACTCAATATGACTGGGAACAGATTTTTCCCTTCCTCCTTATGATTATCTTTCAGGTATTTGAAGAATGCTATCATATCCCCTCTCAGCCGCCTTTTCTCAAGGCTAAATATGCCCAGTTCCTTCAGTCTTTCCTTATATGGCTTCTTTTCCAATCCTCTGATCATCCTTGTTGTCCTTCTCTGTATCTTGTAAAGGTATAGAGTGGGGACTTTATTTTTTTCAGAGTAAAGTAGATTTTTAATTATTTGTTCCCAGTGGCAGAGAAGGAAAATGACCTTCAAAGCAGGTGCTGGATGGATAGGTTATTGTATTTGTAGTCATAACAAGCTGTAGACTGTGGGAACTGAACTCGTTTTGGTGGGCATTGAATACTGTGCTAACCCTTCAGGGGAGAGATAAGTGGGGGAAATGTATTTTGATATGAGAGAAGTGGGAGAGAAAAGGAGAGAGATTCACCATGCTTTGAATCCCTTGCATCTTTGAAGCTTATGAGTAAAGCTAGCTATGTTAATAAGCCAACAGTTAGAGAGGTTTTATTGTGTTAATGTTGGAATGGTATTAGCAATCATGTTTCCTTTTGTTTGGTCTTCTGAAACTAATAACTGTACACTAAATAAACTGTGATTGTACCCAGAACCATAGTCTCTGGTCCTTATAGAGCTAAGCTAGTTGCAGGAGGTTTGGTGTCTTGGTAAAGCTATCCTGAGCTACATTAAGCTACTTTTAAGTCACTTTAAACTGCATCTCCTACCTGATCTAGTTGGTTTGCAAGCCCAAGCAGTCAGTGGGTGAAACCTATCATAGTTTCTCTATCCTGAAGAAGGTCCATAGGTACCCAGAAGCAACACCAAGGAGGTATGAACTTCACAGAGGGGCACAGGCCACTGAAGGTGGACTGGATTATATGATAAAGGGTCAAAGGCAAGAGGTCGAGACCATTTTACTCCCTTTGCATCTTTTTTTGAATTGTGGTGCCCCAGAATTCGACACAGTACTGTGAATATGGTCTAACTAGTGCTGAATAGAGAGGGACTAGGTTTTGGAGACTATAGTTCTGTTAATGCAGCCTATAACAATGTTGGGTTTCTTTGCAGCCACATCGCAATGTTGAGTCATTTAGCCAGTGATCTACAGCAATTCCAAGATCCTTCACGCTTGTAGTATTACTGACTCAAGTATTCCCCATCTTGTAACTGTGAGTCTGGTTTTTGTTTCCTAGGTGTAAAAATTTGCCATTTCTCTCTGTTAAATTTCATTCTTGGGGGTGTGTGGCTGCCTCAACAAAATATCCGATATCTCCAGCAAATGTTGCAACAAGGAGAAGTTTGGCTAATTTTTAAATTATTATTATTGCCTCCACTGATTCCATAAAATGGAGCTTCTGATTAAATGTAGGGTAGGGTTTATTGACAGGACTGCAGTGGCTTAGTAGTTAAGAAGCTGAACTTGACAACTGGAAGGTCAGCAGTTCGAGACCCAAGTGATGTGCAATGGAATGATTGCATCATCTGTCCCAGCTCCTGCCAGCCTAGAAATTGCGAGTAGATAAATAGGTACCACTTTGGTGGGAAGGTAGACAACGTTCCGTGCACTCCAGTGTCCCCCTGTGCCCACACCAACTGCCAGGGGAAGATGAAGCCAGGGCAGGTTGAGGACTTCGCCGCCCCTCCCCCTGAGCCCCCAGCAACATATTGTAATGTATTGTTTGTAAGCCGCCCTGAGTCGCTAAGGCAAGTGGGCAGCAATATAAGTTTGAACTAATAAATAAATAGTCATGCCTGCCACATAACCAGAGAAACGTCTGCAGAAGTAGACAGTCCTGGCTCTTCGGCTATGAAACAGATGAGCACTGAACCCTAGAGTCGGATACGACTGGCTTTTGAGCAAGGGTTACCTTTACCTCTTACCCCATCACCCTGAGGGAAAAGTGCCTCTGACAGGTCTTTCTCATTTAGGTAGGCACTCCAGGACTCATCAGGGGAGATGCCTCACTGGTCAGCTTTGTCTTCCTTCCAGACTTGACTTCCTCTTGGGCCTCCACCTCCAGCCTTGCATGGCATCCATGCATTAGAATATTAATGCTCTCACATCAAGAGACTAGTGCTTGCTCTTAGATCATTCCATGCCACAAATAATATAACTGCAAACCTTTCCATGGTTTTCTAGATAGAGAATACACAGAAACAATGTACTATTTTAGGGGAATCCTGGGACTGTGCAGCTTGCCTTGACTGCATAGTCTGGTTCTTCTCCTGAGAGGCACAGTGGGGAATTGAACTGCCAATCTCTGGTTCCACAGTCAGATACCTAAACCACACAGCTATTTAGCCAGGTCCATGTCCAAAACAACCTAAATTACGTGATTATGTTTTCAAATGTACAGTTGTACCTCGCTTAAAGAGCATAATGCGTTCCACAGGATTGGTCTTTAAGCAGGTTTGCTCTTTAAGCGAAACACCATTGTAAGTGACCAATTGTTGGGGGGATTGAGAACCCCAATTTATTTGTTAAGCGAGTTTTTGGTTGGTTTTATTTGTTAAGCGAAGCGAACATTCAGAGAAAATTCTGCTCTTTAAGCGAGTGACTCTTTAAGCGAGGTGCTCTTTATGCGAGGTTTGACTGTATAAGCCTCTATCTCCCCTGAATCCTGAGACACTTTTGACAACTTTAACTGGTACTGATGTAATAAAGATAAATAGCTCTTGTCCAATTTAATACTATAGGTTATGAAACTGAGATACTAGAGAAATCAATCAAAATTAGGTTGCACAATCTAGAATTATAAAATAAGCAAAGATATTTAAAACCATCATATGGACAGTAGGGTAAATCATAAAACAGATTTCTTCAACAGAGTACAAAGGAACTTAAAGTTAAGTACTGTATACAGTACTATATTTTCATTTGCTTGGTTTGAGAAGAAAGCATTCTTCTCACCCAACATAACAGACATGCAAAGAATCTTTATAAACAAAGTATAATGAGATGAACTTATCTTGTGAGATGTGGGTTTCAGTCCAAAGAAAAATTCACAGAGTACCAAGGCATATCAGTCCTGTAGTACAATAGGCCCAAATATTCATCGTATCCCACACACCCAGAACAGCAGAGTGAAAATACTGAGCTCCAAAAAGCACAGAATGGAAGAACAGTCATTTCCTCATATCCATGACAGCAACATGACTGCTTACCTACCAATCAGCTAACGTGGTGATGTGTTTGGCTAACCTATAGAGCCCGTGTGATGAATTTTTAAAGAAAGCATCTGTAATGGTTCGGGTCACAAGTCACTCAACACAATCCAACTTGGAATTTTGTTGGTTCTTAAACTGTCTTAGCATGTAGCTTTGCTCTTTGCAAAAGGCCTCACATTTTTCCTGTTTCACTTACCTTGCAGATGTGCTTAGAAGAAGCTGTTCCAAGTTTTCTGAGCTACATGTTTTGTCTTTGCTCTAGGTCTGGTATGTAAACAACCAGATCCTGTGAGAGCCATACTTTTTTATGGGAACCCCAGTGGTTGCTTATACCAACACTGGGCTCTGATTGGCTGTATGCTAATTAGGTAGGCTAATTATGTCTTCCATTTGGGTTTGGGAGTTAGTTGTTAGTTGGACTCTGAATCTGGAGGTTCGCTGAAACGGACACCTTGGAGAGGGAAAGGGGGCTATTTCACCAAGCCCTGACTCTCAACCAGTTTTAATTATAATAACTTAGGATAGCCAGGTTTTTCCTTTTATTTCTGGGGAAGAGGCCTGAGTGTGACGTTTCCTAACCGTAATTTTTGATTAGTCTTTTTGTATGCTGAGCTCCTGTGCCTGGAATGAATGAAAGAACCTTTATTACTGCAATATGCTTCAAGAACAATAAAACAACTTTACTTCACCAACAACATCTCTTTGTTTGGGGAGAAAGGGGTAAGACCAGAGTTAAGCCACATTAATCCACACGCTACCACACACTCTCCATAAATCTTGCTGGGCTCTGTTAAACACAGATAAGCCCCAGGTCTTTTCAGCCTTTGGGTGGACGGCATGTCAGGTTTCCTGGACCTGGAGTCGAGGTAATTTCCCATAGAGCAGGCCGGTAAAGGTCCCTTGGAAAGGGAAGGGGAGAGTCCATAGGCAAGGGTCAGGACGACTTGTCTGTCATAGCATCTGATGAATTTCCTGCTCAGATCAACTAGCTTATAGGACGCCCCAATCCAGACATGCCAGCATGGAGACAGCTCAAGGTGTCCTTCCATACAACCAATAGCATGCTAGATGTAGAAGCCAAAGTGGCACAGATTTCTACGGCATCTGCAGCTGGGAGGAATCAGGATATTACACACATGTTTAATTACCCTGAAGCCAGATGCTGCTCATTATTACTGGAAATCCAACAGCACCCAAGAACATCCTCACAAAAGAGAAAGGAAATTAAACAAAATAGTCTGCTGATGAATGGAAAGCTAAACTATTACAGATTTACTAATTCTAATACTGTAACTATATAATGACAGTTACAAACTTGATCAATAGCTGACCTAATACAGTATTCACTTGCATTACTAACTATAAAATTCAGTCCTCTGCTCCATGAGGAATAAGTCCCACAGACACAAGAATGTCTTCTCTTTGTTACACACAGCTGGTTCTCTAGAAGCAGAGGCAGAAGAGTTTTCATCACTGTAAGAATAACACACCCATGTTGTTCCATTATCATAGGACTTATTACACTTTCCATTCAGGAAGCCCACATAAACCTTTGTGCTGCTTCAGAGTACCTGTGGTCTTGCTCCAGGCTAGAGAAATCTATGATAGGCTTCAATCACTGACTGTTTATGGTTACAAACCAGACGGATCAGTGTGAATTAGCAAAATTGTAGCATTGTCAATAAAGGTACAGGAATTCTTAAGCTCTATGTAATAAGTACAACGCCTTCAGGTTCAATGAGGTTTATTTAGATGAAAACATAAAATTTCAGGATCAGATACAAAATAGAAAAAATGAACATTTTACTTGCCCCTTTCCGAAAACAAAACAAGAAAGATATCTAACTATATTCTTTGGCCTGGCCAGCTAATACATTTGACTATATATTTCTACTGTTTACTCATAAGCATGCTCTTTCTTGATCAGAATCATGGCAATTATGACATTTTTCTCTCACATTCCATTATAACAAAACCCATATTTTTCCACTCATCCCACCTTTTCCTGGATTTTAACCAATTAAAGCATATCACACAATGTCCATCATTCTTAGTTCTATTCACACAGTTTTCAGCCTGTTATGACCACATTCAAAGTAAACTAACCTGCACCTGCCTTGAAGGTCGTTTCCCAGGCTTCTCCAGCTCATCGATATCCGGATTTTAACATTGTGCAATGCATTGGACAGGAGGCACTGTTAGCTTCCCAGCCACCCCAATGCTGCAAACAATTACCTCAGATAATGCTAACAAATCGTTATCTGATGCAAAAAAATTAAAAAAATTTTGCATCATCCAATTTTAGCGTTATCCGATGCAATCGTTATCCGAGGTATTACTGTATATGAATAGTTTACATATATTGTGCCACCAACAGTAGTATAAAGAAGCACATTAGTTTTGAATATGTGTGCACATTTTGGGGCAATTCACAAGTATTTTTATTCACGAACATTAAATGCAACCACTGTGCAAGTTTATTCTCTTGTTTCAACTCCACTTTTCTTCATTTTCCTTTATTTGTGGAGGTGGCATGGCAGGTATCGGCAGCACAAAGCCTATGGATGTGGGAAGCTCTCACACTTCTACTGTCCTTTGGATGCCTTCACCTGGGTAAGTTAGAATCCAGTAATTGCATGGCAGAGAAGAGCTAGTTACTTTGGTAGAGAAAACAGAGTGTGGAATGAAGGTATGTAAAGGCTCCATCAATGCTGATTTGATAATATCCAGTGCTTTCTCTCTTTTGTCAGGGCGCATTGGCTGTTCTTGCTGTGGAGTTAGCTAAGCAGGTCCGATGGCTATGTTACTTGCAACCAGGTGCAGGAAGTGGTGGGATTTGTCACTTGGAGGGCACGCTTTCTGTTTTGCCACAACATCAGCACTCAGGTAGGTTTTTTTGAGGCTGGCAAAGCTAGGCTAATGCTGCCTGGTAAAGAACATGCTGTACACTACATATTCAGCTCCTGGGGTAAAACTGAATTAGAAGCATTAGAGTTCCTACATGTTTAGTAAAAAGAGAGAGCCCAATTGGTGCCCTGGTGTAGCTCCTATATTAATTATTTTCCTCTAGCTTCAACCCTTCTGACAGACCCATCTCCTTCCTCTGGTGTGGAAGCAGAACAAATCTTCAATGGCGTGCATTCTGGATATGCACAGAAGAATCCCTCTTCTAGCAAAAGCTCACAGCAAAAAGAATATAAACTTCTTTCAGAAACAGGTACAAAGCATGGCTGATGGGAAACCAAATGGTTTGTTTGTTATTCATTTATTTTAAAGGTGTATTCTGCCAGTTTCCTTGAAAGGAAGCTCAAGTCATCAAAACCAAAGTTAATAACTGTTAAAATCATCCAAAATATATTTAAAAAAAACAAAAGCCAGTACCTGGTTTAGTGTTTACACTTGTTAACTTCAAGAGAAGAAGCTACGGTGTCAGTCTGACAAGGTACTGGTTGTGTCCTGGTCACCCAAAACTGACACCTTGTCTCAGGCAGCAGAAGCAGCGTTCTATAGCTAGAATTCTACAGATGTATAAATATAGCAGTTAAATCGCCTCCTGGCTCAGGTCCAGGACAGGACAGATGGTTCTCTCAGCAACAACAGGTAAATCTCTAGACTGGGCTGAAGCCCTGGGAGCAGAAACAGCCTGCCAAGACTCAGTTGAACCCACAAGTACTTCTGGGGAAGGGGGAGCTGAATGATTTTACTTCAAGGCCTACCCTTTCACTTTTAGTTAGATTGCAGGTTTTTTTCAAAATCAAAGACTACCTGCAGTTTCAATTTTTTGGTGTGCATTTTGGCACTCTTTAGCCCCCAGAGGGGTTTGGAAGTAGATAATGGATTCTCAGATCCACAGAATGTATGCATCCCTTATTACGGACCTTGTGGCTCCATGTGTAGTTTCATAGAGTCAAGGATGTGAAACAATACATCAGATGATGACTGGAGCATGTGGAAAGACACATATATTTACAGTATTAAGTTTGTCAGATTGTGAACACCATCATCTTAAACCAGGGGTGCCCAAATTTTTGGGGCTGTGGGCTTGTCATGTGGTTCACGAAGCCAGTTACTATGGGTCAGGGGCCTGATCCAGCTCATGACATCAATTCATCTGGTCCGCGAAGCCCTCGTCACTCCTGGAAGCGGGAGTAAAACGCATGGGTGCATTTTACTTCCACTTGCAGGAGTGATGAAGGCTTCATAGGCCAGATGAATTGGCGTCGGGAGCTGGATCCAGCCCCCGGGCCGTATTTGGGCACCCCTGTCTTAAACTGAGCCCATGAACAGCCATCTACCAGTGCCACTCAACTAAAATAGGTAGAATATTGTCAAAATGTCTTACTTTTAGCAGCCTAGTTGCTGCATTTTGTACCAGTTGCTGCTTCCAGATGCCTTTAAAGAGCAGCCTCGAGTATAATGTGTTACAGTTGTATGTTCTCGCATTAAATAGGAAATGAATGAATGACCAGTCCACCTTTGTTTGGAATGGTCATAAGTAGCAAACCAGTAAAAGCTAGGAAAAAGAACTTCAAGTAAGCACTACCTGTTTACTTAGTCAGACCTCACATCTAACAAAATAAAGGTATAAATTTAATTACTGTTTCAGTCTGAAGTTTTGTTACACAAGGCTTCAGCCAGGGTCTATTAAATCATGTGTGCTTTACTGTATTAAGATTTCAATCTAATCTTGATTGCTTTCTGTGCTCATCAGTTAGTCAGGACTGTCCGAGAAGAGAAATATGATTTAAAACATTACCATTATTTTCATAATCCAAAAATCCTGACTGAAGGAAAGAACGATTAGGAATATTAAAAATACTTCTAGCAAAATAGATACTGAGAATCTTGTAGTTATTGACATTGGTCCATCTAAACATCTGGAGTAGTGGTATCCACTAAACAGGCAGTTTGTGTGTCTTGAACCCAGCACTGCCACATGCAAAGCTTATGTTCTTACATTAAGATACAGTAATACCTCGGATAACGTTTACCTCGGATAACGCTAAAATCGCATAACATTAAGTAATCTGGGGAGGAGAATTGAATCGAATAACGTTAAGGTCCTATGGGATGGATCGGATAACAACCGCTAAAGCCTGTGCGGTTACAATGTATCTCTATGGAGCTTTAACGTTATCCGATCCATCCCATAGGATTTTAACATGCATTGGATAACACTAAAAATCGGATAACACCAAGACTTGTGGAACCAAGTCTTAGCGTTATCCGAGGTATTACTGTACTACCATTCCTGCAAGAAATTACATGAACATACCAATCTAATCCAATATAATTGTTATAACCATTACCCTTGTTCTGTAAAATATGAGCTGTTCACTATAAGGAGTGTTAGTAAATCTTGCTAATTTAATAGAAAATTATAGGGAAACTCCATAAGATTGGGAGCAAAGACTGGTAGAGAAATCAAATCTTATGATAGGATCACATCTCAGTGCTTTCCTTTTCTTTACAGAGGACCTCCTGTTCCCACAAATCACAGTCCCTGAACCAGATTCACACGTATCAAATGTGCAGGTATTGCCTTTCAAATGTTTTATTAAGTGCCACTTCTGTGAGTTTGCCCCATGTTTCTGGAATAAGTAGTAATGAACTACCAGAAAGAAGTCTTTGCTTTGTCCCTGATCAAGAACTGGTATTTCTGGTAAAATCTGGTATTTCATAGCAGCTGTTGTAAAAATAAATTAGCATGTGAGGGAACTGATCCAACTTGCTTTGTGGTTACAGTTTTTTTCGGGAAGACTTTTTTCTATTGATTGTACAGTATTTATAAAACATGATTTTTGATATTGGCAGTTGAAACACTCATTAATACATAGTTCTGCCACTTGATGGCACCAAATCATTCCAATATTGAAATCATAAATCTTTTAGGATAGCTTAAGAAATAAACTAATAGACTTCAGAAAAATTACTTTTTAGGTAGCTCTGATATTTTCCTCAAAGGTATTGTCACTATTATCAAGTACTAAGGGATGTACTGAAAATGTTTTTTCTAGTTAAAGAGTGATAGCTAATTCTCACAAAAAAGAGAAGTTGGGATGGACATAATTTCTGTGAAAACTTCATTGAGTTCAGCATCCAAGTTTCCAAAAAAAATTTCCACGTTTTCTCCATGTTGGATGGATGTAACCTGTTGGGTTTGACAGTGGTGGAAATTTATTTTGGAGGACATATGGTTGCATTTTAGTCTGTCTCGAACTGAAGAGCGTAAGAGGGGGCATCACAAAGAAAATCTGCGGTATCTCACAGAGAGTAACTAATCACCAAGTCAATTTTTCACCTGTTGGCCAAAATTCTGTTATTAGTGTAGAAAATTGCACTAGAATTGCTCATTCAATAAATAGGATGTAGTGAGAACTGCTCTAAGTTCCATTGATTCAAATGGACCTCCTCTAACTACAACTTGCTGTGCTAAGATAAGTCACAGAGTAGAGGATTGTAATGCTTGTTTTATTTTATTTTTAATATTTATTATGAACCATAAGACTCGTATTTTCAACCTTGCAAATACAAGTGTTAACCACATTACTACTATGTAAGTTTGTCCTAGAACAAATCCCACTCAATTAATTAAATAGAATTGAAACCTTTATTTATTTAATCACATTTGTATGCCGTCCTACTCGCAATGCAACTCAGGGCGGTTAACACAATATTGGGAGATGACGATCCAATGAACCCATCCATAAAACCAACTATACCCGTACAAATTCAAAGCGATTAAAAACTCAAGAGTTCGAAGTGATTAAAAATTTAAAACTATAAATTTAAAAGACTCAGAAATTTAAAAGATTAAAAAAAATTAAAGATTTATTTAAATATAGTATACGCTCATACTTGTTGAAGTGTAGTATTGCAAATTGATTTTGTATGGAAAATATTACAATTTGCTTCCATTAAGAATGAATGCTGCTCAAAAGCAAGAAAGTAAAAAATGGAAACTGTTTTGAGGAAGTTGGTATAGTTTAAAACTTATATTCTGGACTTTAGCAAGTAGTCCTAAGAATTGTGGACAAAATGTAAAGAGTGGGCTTTGACGTTATCCGTGATACCATGAGATGAATCTATACGTCTACTTAAAATGATGGATAATGGTTGCTTTTAATATTTGTTGATGCATAGTCTTATTTTTCTTCCTTTCCTTCGCTTTTTTGAGCCTCCTCTCTCCTAAATTCCTGAGTTTTTCTTTTAACAAGAAAGCAGTTATAGATGAAAAAAGGTAAAGGTCTCCCTTGCTCGAAAGCCTGTCATATCCGACTCTAGGGGTCAGTGCTCATCTCTGTTTCTAAGCCGAAGAGCCAGCACTGTCTGCTTCTGCAGACGTTTCCATGGTCATGTGGCAGGCATGACTAGACACCGGAGTGCATGGAACACTGTTACCTTCCCACCAAAGTGGTCCCTATTTATCTACTTGCAATTTCTTGCTTTTGAACTGCTAGGTTGGCAGGAGCTGGGACAGAGATGGGAGCTCATTCCGTCCTGCAGTACTCAGGAATCGAACTGCTGACCTTCCGCCTCCCAGTCAGCGTCTTAGTGACTTGAGCCAAAGGTTGCCTATATTTGGAGTTGTAACAGATATGCTGTGTTGATTCTTCTTATTGCAGGGCGACCTTGAAGAAGAGGTGTCTTTAAATGAAGCTGTTTCACAAGTGCAGCAAGTGTTTCAGGCCAACATTTCTGTGGCTTCCAACATCCTGGGTAACAGTTCATCAAGCATCAATTGTCTACCATTCGTTTTTCAAGTAGAGCCGTGGTTTCCAAACTGTGACCCATGCCCCACAGGGGGACTTCGATTCCCAGAAGCCTAAGTCAGTACATTGGCTGATCAGTGCTTTGGGAGATTGACTTAGGCTTCTGGGAATTGAAGTCCAAAAACCAAAGATTGGAAAACACCGAAGTAGAGGCTTGAGGACCAGGGTATTTTTTTAAAAAAAATTAGGTTATCCTTGCGATTTTGTGCTTTCACCGAAATCAGGATCTTTGTATTTAGACAGGGTAATAACAGCCTGTTGTTATTTTGGCCCAAGGGAAGACCTCTATACCATGATAATATTTTTGATCCCCAAATAAATATAATGGGACAGGTTTCTACTGTTTATATACACCAAAGTAAGTGTTCTAAAGTTATGCGACTTGCCTTGCTACAAGGAATGCAAGTGTCAGCTCAGGATCCTGGCCATTAATTCCTACACCTAAAACCCACTCAAAACAGACCACATCCTCCCCAGTTTCCTAATATTGAATCGAAGAGAGAGACCCAAAAAGACTTGATGTCGTTAAACCTCCCATAAGCATTATGGCATCTTCTTATTTTTGTTAAACAAGCTGAAATTGATTAACAAAACTACCTCTTGGAAAACTGAACCCACTGGCTTCCTCAAAATTGTGTATTTTATTGGCCAAGTTGAAAACTATTCTTTCATAGCTTCTGCACAGATTTACCCCTAAGTATGCTACAGAGGCTTCGTGGTTAAGACGAAAAGTCTAAAGATCATCCTAACTAGATGTTGGTGCCACAAGATCTGAATATTGGTACATAGTTGGATTTTTTTTGCTGTTGTCTGAAGAAGAATGCAGAAAAGAGAAATTTTTACTGACCTATTTACTTGAGACCTGGTTTAGATGCCTCATTACTTTATTTAGTGCTGCCCCATCTAGAATGAAAATGGCAGTGATGAAGTCCTTCTCCAGTAGGTGAAGAATAAGAAGAACGTTGACCAGGTCCTGACACAAGATATGGTTCCACTCATTAGGTAAAAATTGTAGTCCAAGGAAAAAGCTGACCATTGACAGATATGTTCCATGCGATTCAAAAATTATGCTACAGAAATGGGTCCAGAAACCCTATCCTGTTGATCCTAGATGGTGAGACGAGCGCAAAGAAGGCCGCATTTTACTCGAAATGGCCTGTTTGGATGGGGGATACAGAGAATTATCCCTCTTATCAAAAATAACATCACAGAAACGAAGTTGCTCAGTAGGATAAGGAAAACCAGTTTCTGTGGCTTAAGGCCAAACTTATCGCACCTCCCACAAAAAGTGCTATCATGAAATGGCTGTTTCTTGTCAAAAAGTAGCATAGAAATGAGAAAGCACAAGTGGTCTAGAAATCTTCTCTCGCTGATCAAGGCTGTTTCAGTCACATGGAAGGGATACACATTCTCCCTGTGTTGTTCTCTCTTCCCAGGTCTTAAGAACATGCAGGAGGGGCAGCACAAAATTGCCTTTTCATGTTTCAAGCTGGCTGCAGACAGAAACTACAGCAAAGCCCAGTTCAACGTGGGAATGTGCTATGAGCATGGAAGAGGCACTAGGAAGAATATGTCGAAGGTGCGAGGGTCCTTTCTATTATATGGCTTTTGAACTTCTTATCTGTGTAGAATACATTAGTCAGCTAGACAAGAAGGTAGTGGTTCGGCATGTGTGGGGACAGCTGGGCATGTGGAACAACATTTGCGTTTTTCCACTGTTTCTCCATAGACAACATGATCCTGGTCTGACTCATTACCTCTCTTCTTGCATTCTTACGCAGGGCTGTGAACAGAATGACGCGAAACACTCTCTTGTCCCATCCTCAAGTCCAGGCAGTTGCGTGTCATTCTTTCTTGATTGGGTCTAATATTGCCTACAGTTTTGTGTCAAAGTTGTACGAGACAAAAAGAGGAGAAGGCGGCCACCTGTTGTTGTCTGTCTGTGTCTTCTCTGATGTAGCACACACCCTTTCTTGTGTTCTGTGTTTTTTAGGCATTGTTTTACTACCAACAAGCAGCTCGCCAGGGACACGCCATGGCCCAGCTCCACTATGCAAAGTGGCTTCTTCGTCATTGGCCCAAGGTAGACAGTAGTGATGGGAGCCTAGAGGAAGCAATGGGCTTACTGGACCAGGCAGCCACTGCTGGGCTGATACAGGTGAACACGGTTAACTGGGCTTTGGCACAGCAGCTAAAAGAGATATTGAAGGGCAGTTATAGGTAACACTAGAATTCCTTTCTTTGCTCCTCTAAATATAGCACTGAGGATCAGATGAGGAGTTCTCTGGCTTATTCTCAGACTCAGACAATGAGTTCTAATGCAGATAGTAAGACCACCCAAGACACTTTGCCTCATTTCCTGTGTGTTACTATAATTAATGGGCATCATGTGAACAGTGCCTGTAGGGTATACCTTGAAAGAGAAATTGGGAGGAAAGAAATTAACAATGGCAGCTTAAGCATTGTCTTTAGGATGGTTCTTAATTCTTTGGAGCTAGAAGACCATCTCCTAACTGTACCACAGGTCTCACTTGCTAGGATTCAATGCTCATCTCCATTTACAGCCAAGGAGCCAGTGTTGTCTGCATCTGCAGAGGTTTCCATGCTCATGCGGCAGGCATAACTAGACATCGGGAGAGCATAGAACACTTACCTTTCCCACTGAAGCGGTACTTATTTATCTACTTGTAATTGCTTTTGAACTGCTAGGTTGGCATGGTAGGAGCCGGGACAAAGATGGCACTCACTCTGTCTTGCAGCACTCAGGTCTTGAACTGTTGAGCTTCCAACCTTCCGGTTATCATGATCAGTGTCTTAAGCAGTAAGCCACTGTACCATACCCAGGGTAAATCTATGCAGGTTTGGTTATGAAGGCCCTCTAAACATCAAAAACAGCTGCAAGGCCCCTCAACCTATATTTGCCCAGAGATGAAAAATAACATTTTAACATTAAAACCATTTTTAAACAGGAATACAATCCAATTGATGCATCTTTGAGAGTAATATTTTAACAGCAGCTGTTTTGATAGTAAACATTTCTTTCAAACTTATTTTCTAAAGACTTGATGCATGCTTATATAGTACACATGTAGTGATTTTTCCATTAACTCATTACTTCCGTGCTGTGAATATGATAGTTTAATGGAGTGGTGCCCAAACCTTTTGGGCTGCGGGCCGGTCATGTGGCTCAGGGAGCTAGTCACTATGGCCCAGGGGCAGCCCTCATATGGGCACGTTTTACTTCCACTTCCAGGAGTGACAAGGGCTTCGAGGCCCAGATGAATTGGCATCGGGGGCCGCATCCGGCCCCCGAGCCATAGCTTGGGCACCCCTGGTTTAATGCCTTGGCATCATCTTAATCTGACACAGATCATCCTCCATATTAGATATTGTGTCTCTTTATTGCAGTTGCTACTTCACTCCTCATTGTCATTGTTTGCCCAGAGCATAAAGGCTTTAAAATGTTTTAATCTGCAATCCATGCATGAAAAGATAAACACACACTTAAGCCTTCTGTTGGTGAACAGGGTTTTACACCATCCTAAGCCTGTTTCCTCAGAATAAAGTGGGTTTTGTTTCTGGCCAATGATATATATGTCCAGGTAAGTGTTCTTGAAAGTGTAAACTACACGTGCTTTTCTTCAGCTGGGTCACAGGCTTTTTCCTATTGCCAGGCACAAGCTTATCTTGGGATGCTCCGTCTTAAGGGCATGGAGCCTGAGAAACGGAGAGTACAGAAATACCTGCCTATGGCAGCCAAGAGTGAGGTAAGACATTTTCTAGAATAAGCCTGCTTTCTGATTTAACTGAAATACGGTTTGTGACATAATAAAACAGCTCAGTGAAGACACTTCCTTAACTGAGTATTAGCTTTGTAATTAAGCATTGGAAATGTGACCAAACATAGATGGTCATATCTGACTTTTCTGAAGGGACCAGTGCCTCTGTAGTCTTGCAAAAGCAGCATACATTTTTTATATGTATAGTTTGTCTTCTGCCATACCTGAATCCGAATATAGGCAATCATCATGGCGATCAGCCATGAAGATTGTCCTGAGAATATAATGCAACGGCCTTTCATTTGCCTTCCACATTGCAGTGTAATGCCCGTACCACTGATCCAGTTCTGCAACTCACTTTCTGGTCCTGAGCTATTTTGACACACAATCTTCCTCAGCCCCAGGCCAGTCTTGATGAAGCTGCTGCCCTCCGTCAAGATGGATTCAAGTGGGATTTAATCCACTTGGGGACCATCACCCTTTCCTGTGGACTTCGGCACCCAAGGTCGTTAGTCCTCAGGGTTGTCAGGTTAGTTAACCACCACCTGAGACTCAACATTGAGTCGCTGGCAGTATGGTCTACTCTATTACCATAGCAGACAGACTCAAGTATAGTTTGTAGGAATCTAGTATTTACAAAGTACCTATGCCTAAGTAAGAGCCCATTAGAAAAAAGATTATCAGCATCTTGTATCAGCCTACATATGTATTGTTCAGTCGCACAGTTGATTCCGACCCTGTCCTCCACCATCTTCCTCAGCCTGCCCTGCTCTGCCCACTGCATCCACAATACCATCTAGCCATCTCATTTTTGTCCGCTCTTTCAAATGCCCCTTAAAACTTCCTGCTTGTATGAAATAAAGCATTTACATGACCTTTTGTTCACATTACCTTGTCAGAATTGAAATCCAAGTTGTGTAACTTCTTCCCGTGCCATCAAAAGACCTCTCCTGTCTTTAGCACAAGAACAATCCCTTCCACCCCTGCCATGGCTTAATGCCGCCGTGAGGACAAGCTTCTTAGTTTCTACAGTGAAGAAACATGACTAGTGAGCCTTTAGTCTCCAAGACCCCAGTTTGTGTACAAGCCTCTGCCTTGCTGGACTCTACAGTTCAGTAATTTGCAATAATAGCAATTGTACCTTGTATCAGATACATACAGTTGCACTGACGTCGATTGATTATGCTCTTTAATTATATCTGCTATTTTAAACATGCAGGATTCCTCAAGAAGATTTCATTTGGGGGGCTGCTATGAAAAGAACTTTGAAACCCATCAAAAAAGTTCTCAGCGGCCAGATGCAAAATGCAAACTTACGAAGGAAAGAATGACAGTGGACAAAGAAGAGGAGACTCCAGGTATCGATTGGGGGACCAATTCAGTGTGGGGAGGGCGAGATGTTTTGGAGGTTAGGGGTAGGAATTCAGAATACCACTTGCCAGAGAATACAGTCAAACCTCGCTTAACGAGCGACTTGCTTAGCCAAAAACTCACACAAAGAGTGGGTTTTTCAAAAAGTGATCCGACTCGCATAACGAAAATTTTCGCTATGCAAGTCGGACTTTCCCTATGGGAAAACTCTCATAACGAGCATTTCTATGGGGGAAACTTGCATAGCGAAAATTTTTCACTATGCGAGTTTTCCCATACGAATTTTCGCTATGCGAAAAAAAACTTACATAGCAAAAAACTCGCATAGTGAGCAGCCTCGCAGAACGAATCATTTCCGTTATGCGAGGTTTGACTGTATGTAATCATGGACAAGGAGAAACTTTCAGCCAGGAATGAATAGGAGCAGGGTAAAAATAGGATCACTTGGACATTGATCAGAATCCAGCCATCGTCTCCCCTGTTGTCATTCCGCCTCCCTTCGCCCCCATTGAGAGTGCTCGTGTGGTTGTAACAATTGTCTGCTCTACTTTTTCACTCTTAACAGTGCGGTGTTCGCCTCCGGCATCATTGCAAGCCAGAACCTTTGCATCTAGCCCCTGCCTTCAAAGCCTGGATCAGCCAATGGCTTCTCACACGAGGCAGCCAGTTCTCGGCCTACTTCACTCTTGGAGCACAGGAAGTCTAAGTGACCTGACAGGCGGTGCCCTACACGGCACACCTAACCCAGCTTTCTCAAACGGCCTCACCTTCAAGCTACAATCTTTCGCTTGGTCCGCAGGAACAGTCCTTGGCTAACACATCTCGCGATGACTTTTCAAAGATAATGCCTTTGATCTCCACTAGCAAAACTGCATAAACATTACATATTTTTCTATTTTATCCTAAATGTATACTTTTAATAAATACTTTCAAAGACCAGTCACATCTAGGAAGGTGTAACGATGAATTATGCAGCCAAATAAAGAACTGGTGAACGATCTTATTTTCTCTTTCCATCTCTTGTTCTCACATACAGTTGTACCTCGCTTAAAGAGCATAATGTATTCCACAGGATTGCTCTTTAAGCGAAACACCATTGTAAGTGACCAATTGTGACTTCTGGCGGGGGGGATTGCGAAGCCCGATTTATTTGTTAAGCGAGTTTTTGGTTGGTTTTAGTTGTTAAGCGAAGCGACCATTCAGAGAAAATTCTGCTCTTTAAGCGAGTTACTCTCAGCGATGTGCTTTTTATGTACTGAACTCTTTATTTTACTGTACTGCCTGCTACCCTCAGCAAAATAAGAGAGTTTATTTGCCTTTGGAGAAGGTGTTTTGCTAACATTTGAGTGACTACCAGGACTTACTGCTACAGTACCAGAAAGGCAGTGCTTTAGAAAAGATCGCTCTAGGCCAGGTCTCAACCTTTTTAAGCAGGGGGCCAGGGTCACACTCCCTCAGACAGCGTTGGGGTCCGGATGACCATTTTGCCCTTCCTCCACCACATGGCACTTCTGGGTGTGGCGGCGGCGGCGGTGGGGTGACATGAAATGGTGCTGCAGGTTGAGAATCCCGGTTCTAGGCAGTACAGTAAAACATCAGATAACACTAAGACTTGGTTCCACAAGTCTTGGTGTTATCCGATTTTTAGTGTTCTCCAATGCATGTTAAAATCCTATGGGATGGATCGGATAACGTTAAAGCTCCATAGAGATACACTGTAACCGCACAGGCTTTAGCGGTTGTTATCCGATCCATCCCATAGGACCTTAACGTTATTCGATCCAATTCTCCTCCCCAGATTGCTTAACGTTATGCGATTTTAGCGTTATCCAATCCAATCGTTATCCGGTGTTTTACTGTACTTGATCATAAAGAAACAGGCAACATACATAATAAGCAGGGTTCTCAAAAAGCCTCCAAGTCTGATAACACCTTTGATTCTCTGAGCTGAATATTAAAATATTGCAGCGTTTAAATGGATGTGAAGGTGAAGCTCCATGTTACAAGGCAAAAAGAATAATATTTTTTTAAAAAAATTCTGAAATCAAAACAACAAAAAAGTTGTGGCACCTTAAAGTCTAACTCCTGTATTTTAAATGTGAGCTTTCATAGATCAAGTCCACTTCGTCAGACATAAGAGTGAAACTTCATGGCATCAGTCTATGCAAAGGTACAGAGGCACACAATGGCTGGCCAGCCTAACATAAAATATTGTTGGGAAAACCCCTGGTTGTTATTCAAATGTGCTATGAAACTTGCCCCTATTGGTTTGCAAATGGTTGCAAAACACCTCTTGCAAGCTGATGCATCGTATCCAAAGGATTGATCCAAAACAAAGAAACCACTATCAATAGATGGTAACTCACTGGCAAAACAAAGGTGCCACCACTTCAAAAAAAAAATCAAAAGTAGTGGAGACTAAAGTCACTCGGGAGACTAGGTTTTATTTATTATTAGTTAAATAATTTTACAGTTTTTTTAAAAAAGCTAGTTGTTGCCTATTTTTTCCAAAAAGAGAATTTATACAGATGGCTCTGTCTGAAGTTGTAGTCTAAACAACACTGTCAAACGCACAACAGACAATGGAAAATCACTTTCAAAAATCCTACCGTCTTGGTGTGGTATTAGAGTCTCGGGCCTTACAGAAAAGCAATTTTAATATGCTAAGATGAAAACGGGAGTTTTAAGAGTGCATTTTAAAGAATTTTGGTTCTTGAGAGTGTCTTCTTTAGTTTTAAAAACTGGTAGTAGCTTCTCAGTGTTAACTGTTCTGCAAATGAAAATTTGATATTCTGTCGGAAGCACCTGCTACATCAAGTTGACCAAAAGGTAGTACTGTAGTATCTTAGAACCTCGTTCTTGCTTCTGCGCCTATGTCATCACAATCTTTTAAAATTCACCCAGGAGGAAAAACAACTGGGGTCCAAATTGTCTTTCATTAGCCTATCACTATTGGCAAAAATTAGATCTTCCACACCATTTCCTTGTAATAGATTTCATGAGCAAGAGTAGTTATTTCTGTAATTATTCCAGCATCAATGAGGAGCAGTTGTTTGGCAAAGCAATTGTACCTGGAAAGGAAAAGTGAAATCTATCTAAAAATTCTCCCTTTTAAAACTTTGCGTTCCCTGAGCTATGGTTAGCCTGCTTCTTGGGGTGCAGAATCTGTAATGTTTCTTCACGCACCCTTTGCTACTGCAACTACCGGTTCTACTGCTCTGTCAATTTAAAACTCCACAGTATCTTTATCTACATCTAGGATCTTGGTGCATTTGTGAGCTTGCTGCACGAACTCCACGGAGGAGTCCCCTCTCTGGGGGCTGACGTTCTGGGCCAAGATAATCTCAAACAGAGTGTTCATCTCAGAGAGAAAAGCATTGGTCAGCCTGGGCTCAGTTGTGCTCAGTTTGCATCCAGTGGCTTTGCCAAAGGTCTCAAAAGTGTGAGGTTCATCTCTGTTTGTGGCTTCCTGGTTGAGTGGGAATGGAAGAGCACCTGGTGAGACGACGTTGTCCTTGTAGTCAGTTGAGAAAGGAAGGGACAACCTGATCATCCATGTTGGATCTTGTTCAGTCAGCTGGTCAAGGTCCAGCCCTAGAGAGTAGGAAGAGGGAGGAAATCCATTTAACCATTCTTGGATGAGTAAGGTCAGGGCCTCATGAGTTGTCTGGTGCTATGCAAGGATGGATTGTGGACTTTGGTGTCCTGATCATTTCAACCCTTTTTATCAATCCAGTTTTAAAAATGAAAGATGCCCAGCCCTTAGGGTTCCAACGCTAGTTGACATCTCCAAGGCCAAGGTAAAAAGACATACAGTTGTACCTCGCTTAAAGAGCAGAATGTGTTCCACAGGATTGCTCTTTAAGTGAGTTTGCTCTTTAAGTGAAACACCATTGTAAGCGACCAATTGTGACTTCTGACGGGGGGGATTGCAAACCCCAATTTATTTGTTAAGCGAGCTTTTGGTTGGTTTTGTTAAGCGAAGCGAACAGAGAAAATTATGCTCTTTCAGCGAGTTACTCTTTAAGCAAGGTGCTCTTTATGCAAGGTATGGCTGTACTGTATATACTCGAGTGTAAGTCTAGTTTTTTTAGCCCCCAAAATGAGGTCCAAAAAGAGGATTCGACTTATACTCGGGTCAACAACCCCGAGGGTCCCAAAACCACATTGGTGCAAATTCAAACATACAGTAAAAAAATACACTAACACTGTCGTAAAAACTCAAAAATATACCCACATAAATGCCTAAATTAATTAATTTTACCATATTTTCATGTATTTTAATTATTGAAACTCACTAGTAGCTGCTGAATTTTCCACCCCCGTCTTATACTTGGGTCAATCTATTTTCCTAGTTTTAGAGGTCCAAATTAGGTACCTCAACTTATATTTGGGATGACTTATAGTCGAGTATATATGGTAAAAGGATTTTCTGTGGTGGGGATGAAGTTTCAGTGTCTGGTATGACTCCATGTTTTCTCCTAGTCCTAGCAGAAGCAGAATGGACAATATCCCGTTGCCTGAATGTAGAATAGAAGGGCAATTCTATAAGCACCATGAATTTGGGGCTACACTAGGCATCTTGCAAGGGGGGGAATAGTGATGGGATGTTACCGGTTCGGACTGGTTCGCCCAAACTGGTAGCACCCCATCAGGAGAGGTCGCCGGGGAGGTGGTAAACCCCTGGGTGACCGGTTTGGTCGCCTCTCCACCCCCCTCCAGAAATGTATTTCCGGACAGCCAAAATGGCTGCCCGGAACTGCGCATGCGTCAAACCTCCGTTTGTCGCATGCGCAGTTCTATTTTTTAGTGTGCATGTGTCAAATAGAGGTTTGACGCATGCGCAGTTCTATTTTTTAGTGTGCATGTGTCAAATAGAGGTTTGACGCATGCGCACTAAAAAAACTGCATGCATCAAACGGAGGTTTGACGCATGCACAGACATTTTTTATTTTTTTTGCTCTGCCCATAACGTCATGACATCAGCTACGCCCACGACGTAATGACATCATGGTGGGGTAGCGGAAAATCTAACAACCCACCACTGGGGGGGGGAAGCATGTCTACACAATTGCCCTTTCACCCCTGCACTGATAGGCAATATAATACTGGCCTGAAGATTTTTTTATAATCAACTTGGTCACACACACAAATTTCTTAGCAATGGGGGGGGGGGTGTCACTACTCGAATAACACTGATTGTATCACGACAGACTATGAATTAAAGACAAAAACATGATGCATTCAGTGAAAAGAGGTGTGCAAAGGTAACTCACTATTGTGTTCTCTAACCCGCTTGTTCACAGGTGCAAGAAAGTACCATGCCGTACATCACACTTGGGTAGACCCATTGAATCAGTAGAATTTAGTGAATCAAATTCCATTGAGTTAAATGTGTCTGCTCTAATTATGACTTAGTTTAGCATAGTAAGATACTATTAAGAGTAGGCCCATTGAATCAAGGAAATGTACAGAAGAGTTGACTCACTAAATGTCCACTGATTCAATGGGATTTTAGCCACAGCATCACTAAAATGGAATAGCATCTAATACCTGATGGGCTGTCCAATAGATTTCCAATTTCTTCCCCAAGAAGCACCAAGTTATGGTGCTTGTTGTCACCGCCGTCTTTAGAAATGAGATCCTCCGCATTTGGAAGGGGGTTCCTGTGGAGGAGAAAAGGATTCATATAGTGGAATTGATTGTGTTTTCACACACCAAGGAAAACCACACACTGTATTTTATGTTTAATCTATTACTTTATTATTTAGATCTCAGGGTAGTGAGATTAATAACTAGAAACATATGCTTAATCAATTGATAATCACAAATACATTCTAACTTCTTACAGAAATTCATCAAAAAGTTTTTTTTTTCTAAATGGGGCTGAGATAATACTACATCTGCAGGAGTATGTCAGAGTATCGTTGAATGATTTGAAAAATTTTGTGACTGTGTGCCACCTTTTTTTAAAATGCTTAATGAATCAAAGACATTTGCAGACTGTCTACCCTGAAATGTAGTGTGTTAAAAATGGTATCACTACAGCAACATAGCTGGATATCAGCTATCTGGCAGATAAATACCGTATATACAGTCAAACCTCACTTAATGAGTGACTCGCTTAGCGAAAAACTTGCATAATGAATGGGTTTTTCAAAAAGCGATCCAACTCACATAACGAAAATTTTCGCTATGCAAGTCAGACTTTTCCTATGGAAAAACTCACATAACGAGCATTTCTATGGGAAAAACTCGCATAACAAAAAAATTTCATTATGCGAGTTTTTCCATAGGAATTTTTGCTATGCGAAAAAAACTCGCATAGCGAAAAATTTGCGTAGCAAGCAGCCTTCAAAAACGAATTATTTTCGTTCTGCGAGGTTTGACTGTACTCAACTATAAGTTGTCCCGAATATAAGTCGAGGTACAATAAAACCTTGGATAATGCTAAAACTTGGTTCCACAAGTCTTGGTGTTATCCGAATTTTAGTGTTATCCGATGCACGTTAAAATCCTATGGGATGTGTCAGATAACATTAAAGCTCCACAGAGATACATTGTAACCGCGCAGGCTTTAGTGGTTGTTATCCGATGCATCCCATAGGACCTTAACATTATTCGATCCAATTCTCCTCCCCCCCCCCCGATTGTTTAACGTTATGCGATTTTAGCGTCATCTGATGCAAACGTTATCCGAGGTATTACTGTTACCCGATTTGGACCTCTAAAACTAGAAAAATAGTTTAACTCAGGTATAAGTCAGGGTGAAAGTGCAGCAGCTGCTAGTGAGTTTCAATAATTAAAATACACTAGTACCCCGAATAACGTTATGACTTGGTTCCACAAGTCCCGTTGTTATCCGGTTTTTAACGTTGTGCGATACATTGAACACACAATGTTTAAAAAAGCCCTGTTTCCCTGGAGGCTGCAGGAAGCGAGAACGTCGGGATTTGAATCCTGACATTTTGGCTTCCTGCTGCCTCCAGGGAGGTGGGGGAACTTTGGAAACAGCTTGGAGGGGGTTTCCCCACCTCCCTAGACCCGGCGGGGGGGTCAGAGACCCCAAAATTGGTTTTAAAAAAACGTCCGTTTTTTTACCAATGTTGGGGTTTCTGACCCCCCCCCCCCGCCGGGTCCAGGGAGGTGGGCAGACCTGATCCAAGGTGTTTTTGGGCTTCCCCGACGTCCTGAGCCAGTGCAGCAAGCCAGAATGTCAGAGTTCGAATCCCGACATTCTGGCTTGCTGCACTGGCTCAGGACGTCGGGGAAGCCCAGAAACACCTTGGATCGGGTCCCCACACCTCCCTGGACCCAGCGGGGGGGTCAGACACCCCAAAATTGGTAAAAAAAATGGAAGTTTTTTTTACCAATTTTGGGGGCTCTGACCCCCCCGCCGGGTCCAGGGAGGTGTGGGGACCCGCTCCAAGCTGTTTCCAAAGTTCTCCCACCTCCCTGGAGGCTGCAGCAAGGCAAAATGTCAGGATTCGAATCCCGACGTTCTCGCTTCCTGCAGCATAAAAGAGGGTGGGGGAAGTTCAAAATTAGCGTGCATCGGGTCTCCCGACCTCCCTAGAGCTGATGCGCGCTAATTTTGAACTTCCCCCACCCTCTTTTATGCTGCAGCAAGCCAGAATGTCGGGATTCGAATCCTGACATTTTGCCTTGCTGCAGCCTCCAGGGAGGTGGGAGAACTTTGGAAACAGCTTGGATCGGGTCCCCACACCTCCCTGGACCCGGTGGGGGGGTCAGAGCCCCCAAAATTGGTAAAAAAAAGTCCATTTTTTTTTACCAATTTTGGGGTTTCTGACCCCCCCGCTGGGTCCAGGGAGGTGTGGGGACCCGATCCAAGGTGTTTCTGGGCTTCCCCGACGTCCTGAGCCAGTGCAGCAACCCAGAATGTCGGGATTCGAACTCTGACATTCTGGCTTGCTACACTGGCTCAGGACGTCGGGGAAGCTCAGAAAAAGCTTGGATCGTGTCTGCCCACCTCCCTGGACCTGGCAGGGGGGGGGTCAGAGCCCCCAAAATTGGTAAAAAAAAATGTCCATTTTTTTTACCAATTTTGGGGTTTCTGACCCCCCCCCCCGCCGGGTCCAGGGAGGTGTGGGGACCCGATCCAAGGTGTTTCTGGGCTTCCCCGACGTCCTGAGCCAGTGCAGCAACCCAGAATGTCGGGATTCGAACTCTGACATTCTGGCTTGCTACACTGGCTCAGGACGTCGGGGAAGCTCAGAAAAAGCTTGGATCGTGTCTGCCCACCTCCCTGGACCCGGCGGGGGGGGTCAGAGCCCCCAAAATTGGTAAAAAAAACGTCCGTTTTTTTTACCAATTTTTGGGTGTCTGGCCCCCCCGCTGGGTCCAGGGAGGTGTGGGGACCCGATCCAAGGTGTTTCTGGGCTTCCCCGACGTCCTGAGCCAGTGCAGCAAGCCAGAATGTCGGGATTCGAACTCTGACATTCTGGCTTGCTGCACTGGCTCAGGACGTCGGGGAAGCCCAGAAACACCTCCAGAGAGATCAGAGGACCCGATCTACAGCTGCAGGGTGGCTGGGGAAGCTGACGGGGACTCCCTGTCGGCTTCCCTAGCCACCCGGCCTTGCCTCCGCAGCTGTGGGGTGGCTGGGTAAGCCGATGGGGGAGCCCCCCGTCAGCTTTCCAGCCTCCCCACCCCTGCCTCCGTAGCTGCAGGGTGGCTGGGAAGCTGAACGGAGAACCCCGTTCAGCTTTCCACCCACCCTGCTGCTAAGAACAACTGTATCGTATAACGTTAAAAATCACGTTATTCGATACAAGATTTTTCCGAAAATCTTGTAACGTTATGCGGTTTTCACGCTATATGATACTCACGTTATACGGGGTATTACTGTATATGAAAATATGGTAAAATAAATTAATTTAGACATTTGTGTGGGTATGTTTTTGAGGTTTTACGGTAGTGTTCGTGCTTTTTAAAAAAATGTATGTTTGAATTTGCACCACCGCAGTTTTGGGACCCCCGGGGTCGTTGACCCGAGTATAAGTCATTTTGGGGACCACATTTTGAGGGCTAAAAAACTAGACTTATACTCAAGTATATACAGTATATGCTTGTAAACTGGGTGTGCTCTTTGAACCGATACAGCAGCGTGCTGGCAGTAGTTATGCCCTATCTCATTCCATATTCTGTCCAGGGATGGCGATACTCCAGCTGTTGTTGAACTTCAATTACCCGAAGCTCAAGTCAGCATTCCTGATGATCAGGGGTTCTGGGAATTGATGCTTAAGAACACTTGGAGTGTCAAGGTTAGCCATCACTGTTCTAGTCCCATCGAAAATTATCTCCAAGCCCCAAAGCTATTGATGTGCTTTGCAAAGTCTCTTCAGAGCAAATAGCTACTTCTAACAGCCTCGACACTGTGAGGAATTCACCCATGCGATGCTGCAGTTCCAGTCCTGATCCCATCCAGCCATGTGAATAAAAGTAAGATATATTAAATGTGTATGTGTATTGGTTGACACCTGTCTTGCCTATGCCAGGTTACCAGATTCTTTCATTGTTGCCTTTCAGAGGTTTACTCAGCCCAGCTGAGCCAGACACGCATCTTTGAATCTTGGGGAGCTGCATCTATTCCCATAATCCCATTGCTATTTTTCTTATAAGGTTTTAAACTGAAAAGGCTTTGTATTCTTTAGTGGTTAATTAAAAATAAACTGGGGACATGGAGAGGCCAGATGTTCTGCAGAGCCTGCAAAAATGTAGAAAATAACCTGTAAACCATAGCCACTCAAAAGCAAGAGATAGAGCAGGGGTGCCCAAACTATGACTGGGGGAGCCGGACGCACATACACACACACGACGCCCTTGTTGTTCCTGGAAGCAGATAAGCGCGTTTTACTTCCGCTTCCAAGAGCGACGAGGGATTCGTGGACCGGATAAATTGGTGTCAAGGGCCCCTTCCGGGCCCCGGACCTTAGTGACTGGCTCTCTGAACCAAACGGCCCCCGATGCCAATTCATCCGCGCGCCCCCATGCCCTCGTCGATCCCGGAAGCGGAATTAAAACTTATGCCACGCATGCGCAGAACGTCCTGCACATACACGGCGTGCATTTTACTTCTGCTTCTGGTTGGGAGGAACCACGTAACCGGCCCAGTCAGCAGTCCAGGAGGTGTGGTCAGGCCTGTGACCCGAAAACATTGAGAAAGCCTGCTGTATACTTGGGTCAATGCAAACACTCAAAAACATACCCACATAAATGCCTAAATTAATTAATTTTACCGTATTTTCATGTACCTGTATTTTAATTATTGAAACTCACTAGCAGCTGCTGAATTTTCCACCCCGACTTATACTTGGGTCAATCTATTTTCCTAGTTTTAGAGGTCCAAATTAGGTACCTCGACTTATATTCGGGACAACTTATAGTCAACTAGATACAGTATTAAAGGTGCTGGCACTGGTCCAGAAGAATCAATGGCAACTGAAAAGGAGAGACGGGACGTTTAAAAAGACGGCACGCTCGTCAAATGTGAAGATTGGCAGGTAGATAAGCAGAGGATATGTGGATAAGTTACTGAGCTCTACCTGCTGTTACTACAGGTCAAGCTGCACATAATGCTACTCTTGCTAAGGGGGGGGGAGGGAGATGAATTACAGAGCTGGGTGTGCAGCATGCATGACACTCACCTGCAACCTACATGTTTAGTAGTGTATTTATTTCCTTTGTGGTTGGGCTTGGGCTGCACTTGGCCCTGGTGCAGAAGAGACAGCAACTGTGAGATTTGCTGAAAGACAGGAAGAGCCAGTGATTGCAAACAATTCCTTCCAAGGCTATTTCCTCACAGGACATCCTCACCCAACCAACCCCCAACCTTTGGGCTATATATAATGTCTAACATGCTTCCGCATGCTGTGATATCCACCCAAAGAATAGGCCTGTCAGTAACAAAAGAGCTCTCCCGAGCCAGCCAGTTGTGATGTGCGGACTTCCTTCCAAACCCAGCGTAAACACTGCTAATTATACAGCTGTCCTGGATGCAAGGCAGACTTGCAGGACGGAAAACATTGGAATTAAAACTCATCAACAGAACGAGCTCCATCGCCTGTGACATAAACAGGGACAACTGGGGTAGCTTTAGAACCATAATGCATGTACAGCGGCACCTTGAGTTACAGATGTAATGCGTTCCAAGGCATTTTTCATGTTATGACAAATTTGTAACTCGGATTTCCCATAGGAATGCACTGAAAACCCCAAAATTCGTAACTTGAAACATGGTTTCCCATAGGAGTGCACTGAAAACCAATCAATCTGTTCTGGAGAAATTCATAACTTGAGCCATTATTTTCAATTGATTTTCATTGTGAAAATTTTGTAACTCAAACCATTTGTCACTCGATGTACCATTGTAGTAATTAGCTTGGCAAAAGCCTGACATTTGTGTTATTCTACAGTCCACTTCCTGCTGGTCCTATAATTATAGTTCTCAGACTATGCTAGTGGACATATATACGTTTGGGGCTCTAAAGAAAATGTCACACAACAACGTGTTCTGAAGTGGATTGTATTTGACGAGAGCTTGTGTCATAATGAAAAACATCTCGCTCTTCAAGTACTGATGCCACAGGACTCTAAATTTATGCAAGGCTACTTAACAGTGAATTCATTACGTGAAACATTTACCTCCCAATACTCATAACTGCAGAAGCTTACTTAAAGCAACAAGGAATCTGGCACCTTTTAACACGTATGCACAGGATTTCAGTTATGCCTGGGCAAAGAGCTGTTTCTTGCAAGCCAAGGGAAAGCGTGAAGGCTTGCACTTCTATTAAGAATGGGTAAGTATACAAACCCAAATCCAGTCTGGCCAGGTTATCCTCCTATAATAATAGAGTACACCAGGGGTGCCTAAACTACAGCCTGGGGGCCAGATGTGGCCCCCAATGCCAATTCATCCGACCTACGAAGCCCTCATTGCACCTGGAAGCAGAAGTAAAACGCGCCCATATGGGCACATTTTACTCCTGCTTCCAGGAGCAACGAGGGCTTCGTGGGCCAGATGAATTTGCATCGGGGGCCACATCCGGGCCATAGTGCCAGCTCCCTGAACCACATGACCGGCCTGCGGCCTGAAAAGTTTGGCCACCCTTGGAGTAGATCATAATACCAGCTGATCAGTGGCACGGGTGTCGCACTGCGATGCAGACGGCAGATGGAAGGCAACTGCATTATATTCTCAGGACAATCTTCATGGGTGATCGCCATGATGATCGCCAATATTAGGCATTAGATACAGCACAACAAGGAGAATAAACCCAAAGGCATGCTAAATAGTAGACTACTATTCCTGGAAGCTCATGCCTAATAACACTTGGTCATTTTAGAAGTACCACAATATTATTTGTTCTTCTGGTTGTAATAAACTAACTACTGTACTTGCTTGGATATGCCTGGTTGTGATCCTAAACACACACACACTGAGAAGTAATTCAAAAGATCTATATGCTGTTAAGTCAATTATTATTACAACCCTTCACAGCATTTTCCAGCTACAGAGTTTTTAAAAGTGGTTTTCCGTTCGACTGTGCAGCTTGCCCAAGGCTAGAGATGGCGGCTGTTCTGGAAAACCTAGTGAGGAATCAAGCTGCAAATGTCTCAGACTCCAGTCAAGCCTGAGCTATCCAGAAGTCACACTGAATATAGTCAAGATTACTTTGGTGCAACTGCCTGAAATCCTGTTGCTTGACACAGTACGTTGCAATAGAGTAACCCAATGAATCAATGGAAATTGGGTGAGTCAACGACATAAATTCCATTATTCCAACAGGCTTATTCCAGTTATGACTTAATTTAGCACAGTAAGTCACAACTAGAGTAGGCCCATTTGAAGTGATGGGACTTACAGAGATATCGACTCACCAAATCCTCCCTTATTCAGGGGACCTACTCTAGTGCAACTTCTTATGCTAAGCAACAGGCTTTGAGGCAATATGTACAAGATAATGATGTCAATAAATCCCAGCAACTCTGTTGACCCTCTCTCTCTCTCTCTTAACTTAATTTTAACTTTTCAAAAGCTTTTATGTCTTTTAAATTTTTATGAGATCAGCCATGTTCTGTTGATGAGCTTATTGGATGGTTATGTTTATTCTACGATGCCATGTCAGCCGCCCTGAGTTGCTCTGCGAGTAGGGCGGCATACAAATATGAACAATAAATAAATAATGAATGAATGAATGAAAATCATTCAGCCTTTATTTGGTTTTCTAGCACTTCACCATTTGAAAAATGGCCCTACACACTTCCAAATAGCAACAACCACATCTTGTTAGCTAGGATTTCCAATTCCTCGGCTTCCACCTCACTCTAGTGTTTGTCACTATAGAAATAAAATAATGTCACATAAATAAGAAAGTTACTGCTCCAGGACGGAGTCCTGTGGAAAGTGGCTTGTAAAATCTGGGAATGTATTGAAAGCTAGGGACTGCAGTGGCTCAAGTGGCTAAGACGCTGACTGGGAGGCGGAAGGTCAGCAGTTCGATTCCCGAGTACTGCAGGACGGAATGAGCTCCTGTCTTTGTCCCAGCGCCTGCCAACCTAGCAGTTCGAAAGCAAGAAATTGCAAGTAGATAAATAGGGATCACATCGGTGGGAAGGTAAACAGCATTCCATGCGCTCCGGTGTCTAGTCATGCCTGCCACATGACCACGGAAACGTCTGCAGAAGCAGACAGCGCTGGCTCTTCGGCTTTGAAACAGAGATGAGCACTGAACCCTAGAGTCGGATACGACTGGCCTTCGAGCAAGGGAAACCTTTACCTTTATTGGCAGCTAAAACCAAAACAATTCTCAGGTGGCATTATGTCTGAGTAAGCATTCACAGAACTTCACTGCAAATATTTCTACCCTGGATTAAATACTACTCAGCATTCTAAATACTCAATAATCATATTTCACTTTTTGTTTGCTGCTCTCCTACAAGTAAACTCAGAAATAAAGATTAAAATTACTGTCTCGTCCCCACCCCCAAGTTCAAGCCTAAGGATGTGTCCCCAAGGCCATCTACACTCGTGTATTCCCGATCACCATATATGGATGTGAAAGTTGGACAATAAACGAAGCTGGCAGGGGAAATTTTGATTTGTTTTAAATATGCTGCTGGAGGAGAGCTTTGCTGATGATACCCTGGGCTGCCCAAAAAACAAGTCTGAACTGTCTCTAGAGGCAAAACAGATGAAGCTGAGGCTGTACAACTTTGGGCACACAATGAGAAGGCCAGACACTTTGGAAAAGACACTAATGGTGAGAAAGGAATAGGTCAGCAGGAAAAGAGGAAGAGCAAATGTTAGAACAGGGGTGCCCAAAGTACGGCCCATGGGCCGGATCCAGCCCTTGATGCCAATTCATCTGGCCCACAAAGCCCTCATTGCTCCCGGAAGTGGAATTAAATCATGCCCGTACAGTCAGCAGGATCCATCCCTTGATCCCAATTCATCCTCTTTTCCTGCTGACCATATGGGCTTTGTGTGCTGGATGAATTTGCATCAGGGGCCAGATCCTGCCTATGGGCCATAGTTTGGGCACCCTTGTTCTAGCATTACCTCTTCCTCTTTTTCTGCTGATCGTATGGGCGCATCTTCCACTTCCAGGAGTAACAAGGGCTTCATTGGCTGGATGAATTGGCATCAGGGGCCAGATCTGGCCCATGGGCCATAGTCTGTACACCCCTGTTCTAACATATGCTCTTCCTCTTTTCCTGCTGACTGTACGGGTTTTTTACTTTTGCTTCCAGGAACAAGAAGACAGTGGCGTACTATGGGTTTCAGCCGCCCGGGGCGGAGGTCAAATTCACCGCCCCCTGGGTGGAGCCCAGGACACCGCCCATTGCCCACTGGGCAGGGCCAAGGACGCTGGTGGTGTGAAATTTTGCCGCCCCAAAAAAGTGCCACGCAGGGCGGGCCACCCTCCACACTACGCCAATGCGCCGGCCTCCTCCTCCTTCCCCGGGGATGCAGCGGCTTCCCTTGATACATGGCTGACAGTGGGCTCGATCACGTGCCCGGGCTGGACCACGTGTCCCACCTCCCGCTGGAACATTTTGCCACTCCCTGGAAAGTGCCACCCAGGGTGCTTCCCCCCTGTTATGCCACTGCAATGAGGGGCTCCATGGCTGGATGAATTGGCATCAAGGGCTGAATTCGGCCCACAGGTCAGTGACTGGCCCCCTGAACCACGTAACTGGTCCACGGCCTGAAAAGTTTGGGCGCCTCTGTGTTAGAAGGAGGCTTGTGTTTGCAATTACTAAGTAGGGCTGTTGCAAACAGAACGGGATATTTTGGAGATCTGTGTCATTCATAGGTTCACTCTCAGTCAGAGACAACTTGGCGTTATGTAAGAGCATCAACCACAAATGATTTCCTCCCCAAATCAGCCGTCATAGTCAACTTACCTTTGGCCAAGCAGGGGAGTGCTCTCGCCCACTATTTTGGGATGAAGCCCCACCCCATCCCTATGGCCCAGTCCACTGGCTGCTCAAACCAGATGTATTCTAAAGCAAGGGTGCCCAAACTACACCCCGTGGGCCGGATCTGGACCTGACACCAATTCATCTGGCCCATGCTGCACCTAGAAGTGGATGGGGATGTGCCCACCAATGCGCATGCCTGCCGACACTGCACCCACAAGTGGTTGGAGGGCACATGGGCAAACGTGCCCACCCTACTTCCAAAAGTTGTTGGGGATGTACCTGTGCATGCACAAACACGCCCGTGCCACTCCCGGAAGTGGTTGGGGACGTTCCCACACATGCACAAATGCGCCCACCCTACTCCCGGAAGTGGCTGTGGATGTGTAGGTGTAAACCTGCCTACTTCCGGGGGCGTGGTCAAACCCACTCAACTGTTCTGGGGGCATGGTCCGGCCCACGGTGCAAAAAGTTTGAGCATCCTGTTCTATAGAATGATGACTGAGATAACACCTCTGTTAACAACAGGCCAGTGTGTCAGAGCAGCCGAGGGCCCTCGCTAAACTTCCTGGCATCTGTCTTGTTTCTGTTTTGTTCCGTTTTTGTCTACCACCATAAAAAGACAGCTGATGATCTGAAGTTTAAAAAAATTAAGAAGTGGACTTGATCCACGAAAGTTAACACTAAAAACACAGCATTTAGTCTTTAAAGTGCTACAGTGTTTTTGTTTTATTACTTTTTTGTTTTTGTTTTCTGATATATATAAAAAATTTAAATAGCAGTGGCTCAAGTGGCTAAGACACAGACTGGGAGGCGGAAGGCCAGCAGTTCAATTCCCGAGTACTGCAGGATGGAATGAGCTCCTGTCTCTGTCCCAGCTCCTGCCAGCCTAGCAGTTTAAAAGCAAGAAATTGCAAGTAGAGAAATAGGGAAGGTAAGCAGTGTTCTGTGTCTAGTCATGGCTGCCACAAGACCACGGAAACGTCTGCAGAAGCAGACAGCGCTGGCTCTTCGGCTTTGAAACAGAGACGAGCACTGACCCCTAGATTCGGATATGACTGGCTTTCGAGCAAGGGAAACCTTTGCCTTTACTAATTTAACTTTATCCATTAAACCTACTGCATCAACTTCTGGAGCTTCATTTTATGTCACTATCCTGTTATACCTACAGCTTCCCACGATCCACCCCAGCCTACCTGTGACACCTTGTCTTACCTGAACTGGACCCGATTCCATGGTGAACTGCCCCCCAGGGCCTTGCTCAGCCAGGGCTGCCATCGACAGCCTCACCAGGCTTCTCAGGATGTGCCGCCGACTGTGAGCTTCCTCTGGGCCTGCCTTGGGAAGAAGCCTGTCCTGGTGCGGTGCAGCTCGCTCCGGCAAAGGGCCTTTGGGTGAAGAGGCAGGATGTGGCTTTGGATCCATGGGGTGCAAATCCTGAGCACAAGGATCGCCAAAGTTCGGGGCACGGCAAGGCGTGTTTGGCACAGCAGGGAGAACAAATCTTTTACATTCAGCAAGGCTGGTTTGATTTTGCTGGTTTCTCAGGGTCCGGTATAGAGTTGGAGTCATGTGGCACGGCTTCCCTAAGGCTTCATCAACCCAGGCAATTTCTGGGGGAGTCTCCGTCTTCGCCTGAGGTTGCTCCGTATTTTCCTGACGTATCACAGGCACGATAAAAATGTCTGCTTTCTCAATTGGCTTGGGAGGCTTCTTCAGCAGCTGTTGCCTGTAAGTTTGCTCGGCCTCCCTACAGTTGTATGCCATATCGCCGTGCTTCTCTCTTTTACAAAGGGACATTATTAACCCCAGGCTTACCAGAGAGATGGCAAGCAGCCCCGCAAGGCCGATCCCTATCACTACAGGGGAGCTAAGGGTTTGGGCTATGGCAAGAGTATTAGGTGTGCGCTCACCATGTCTGTTGAATATTATCTTCACCAGGATTTTGGTGCAACGCGGCACCACCCCTCGGTCACTGACCATCAATTCCAAGTCCCACTCCCTGCCCACAAGGCTGCTTGCGTTGCTGCTATTCAGATAAAACTGTCCAGAATGGTGATCAAGGGCAAAGACGCCCGCTTCGTTGCCACTGTGGACATCGTAGAGCAATGCTCCGTTCAAGCCGGAATCTGCATCCATCGCAGATATAGTGAATAGCAAGGGAGCCTGCATGGAGGGAATCAGTTCGGAGCTCCCTTCTTCCTTAGGTACCAGTACATAACCAGTGTCAGGATCCACAAGGGCCGAAATACTTGCCCAGCCACCTTCTAGCTCTGGTTTTGTTACCACTGGGGAATTATCATTCACGTCGAGCACGGTGACTTTCACAGAAACGTTGTAAGATAGCCTCGGCTGGCCCATGTCTTCTGCTATTACAGTAAATTCAAAACTGTGGACCTGTTCAGCATCAAAAGCTGTGTGGGCCCAGATCTCTCCACTGTCGGCGTCAATAGTGAGCCAACCTGAAACAAGAGACTCTGGGATCTTGTAAACAACCTCCCCATTAAGGCCTATATCTGCATCACGGGCCTTGACAACCAGCAAAGCGGAAGGGATTCCATTATTCTCGGCAATGGAAACATAGTAAGGATTTGTCTCAAAGCAGGGCATGTTGTCATTGACATCACTGACATGAACCGTGAAGTGTCTCGTTGCGGTCAGAAAGGGGGTCCCACGGTCCCGTATGAGTAAGGTCAGATTATGCTCTGTGCAGCTCTCCCTATCTAAGGAAGCATTAGTCAGCAACATGTAGCTGCCAGGATTGATGCGTCTCAAGGTAAAATGCTCCCTGCCTTGCCTGATGAAGCAATCTAGCTGTCCATTATTGCCTGAATCGGGGTCAAATGCTGTTACCAAAGCAACAAAGCTGTCTTTGGGTTGAGCTTCCGACACGACCGCGTTCCCCCCGACCCAGATCACTTGAATATTAGGTGCGTTATCATTGACGTCCAAAACACGTACCAAAAGTTTGCAGTGGGCCGGAACGGGATTAGCCCCGTGATCTCTAGCTTGCACGTCCACTTCATAGGCACGGTTCTTCTCATAATCTAGTGGCTGCTGCAGGAGGACACGGCCGGTCTGACTCTCAATGGTAAACATTTTCAGCACCTCTTCAGAGTTATGTTTGCTGAAGGCGTATTCAATCTCTCCATTGGGTCCTTGGTCAGGATCGCTAGCAGTGAGATTGATCAAGAGAGTGCCAGCCAAAGCGTCTTCTTTGATCTCCACCGTCACAGAACTCTGGGCAAAAGTTGGACTGTTATCATTGGAGTCCAGCACAGTCACTGTCAGCAAGACGGATCCAGATCTAGGAGGCGCTCCATTGTCAACTGCAGTCAAGACCAACTCAAAGGAAGAGCAGAGTTCTCGATCCACCTCTTTAATTACCACCAGTTCTGCCCACTGAGTTCCATCAGAACCAGGTGTTATCTCCAAGGCAAAATGTTCACTGGGTGACAGGAAGTAAGAACAGAAGGCGTTAGGTCCAGTATCATGGTCCAAGGCACAATCCAAAGGTATCCGTGTCTGTAATGTCACACTTTCTGGTATCTCCAATTCCAGGGCTGTCTGGGGAAAGTGAGGCCCATTGTCATTAATATCCAAGACATGAATCTCCACATGGATCAAGGTTAAGTATTTAGCAACCAGAACACTGAATGATAGGAGGCAGGGATCTCTGTGGTGGCAAAGCTGCTCCCTATCTAGCCTCTTTGCTGTGCATAGCAAACCATCTTGGGAGTCCATCTGTAGAGGGAACCCTGGAGAAGACTGGAGCAGCTGGAAGGTTCCTGTGGTCCAATTGCCCTCGGCCCAGCCAATTTCTTCACATAACCTGCCCAAAACAGTACCAGGCTGCACTTCTTCCAGCACCTGATACCGTACAGACAAAGGAGCCACTTCCTGACAACCCACCAGCAGAAAAAAAGGCCACAACACAAGGGCAGAGAAGATCAAAAGCATATTCCTCAATGACAGCATAGCACAATTAAAGCCTTCCACATGCACAGTTTGTTGGAGAACCAGCAACTTCAGGACAGACTTAAAGCTCCGAGATGACACTTGAGGCTTCCCTGGAGGCAAGATCCGTTTCCATGCTGTCTGTTTGCAGGGAAAATAAAATCTTTCAATGAGAGCAGCTGTTGTCCAGCTCCTTTTCTGTTAGCGCTGCCCACAAATCTCCATCCTGGGATGGGAGATTCAACTACGAGCAGAGCGCCTGCAGTCTGGTCCACTGAAAGGCAGGCTTCACCCGGTTTCCTGTAAGGCCATTTCCTAGGGAAACCCAGCCTACAGGAAAAGAGGAGGCAAGAGACTAACAGCACAGTGCCTTGCCACAGGACTGGGGAAATGAATGGCTTTATTTGCATTCAATAGCAGAGGGAATACACACTTGGGGCCATGATAACAAACTTATGCACTTGACCTGGATAGTCCACAGAAAGGAAATTAATCTGATCCACTTGGCAGAGATCCTCAAGAATAGTCTTTCTTACAACTCCAAACTGCCCCTCCCTTCATCTGTTCCTAGCCTTTATCAGCAGATTTTATGGCACACAAATTATCACAAACTTCCTCCATTCATCCTTTCACCTGGGCCACAATACAGTATGAGGCATACCCTGATTATTTTTTAACAATTTAGTTTTAGTTAATTTAATTTGATTAGCTGTCAAAATTAATGTATTCATCCATAGTTATTTACACCTGTTTTTAGTGTTTTCTGATTATTAATGGAAATGTTAGCAAATTAAAATTCAATGTGGAGTTTTCAACCTCCAGAAAAACTTATATTTATCAGTGATAATGATCTGGGTTCAAATTCCTTCTTGGCCTTGATACTCATTGGGGGGGGGGGTTGGGGGTTGGCAATAGTAAGTCACTCCTTGATAATCTCAGACTATAAAAACTTAATTATAGTCACTGAAAGGCAGAAGTTACTTGATGGTACTGTATCATCAGGAGTTCTGACTTGAGCTTCGGGTAATTGAAGTTCAAGAACATCTGGAGTATCACCATCCCTGGACTAGAATATGGAATGAGACAGGGCATAACTACTGCCAGCATGCTGCTGTATCAGTTCAAAGAGCACACCCAGTTTACAAGCATATACTGTACAGTAATACCTCGGATAACGCTAAAATTGCATAACGTTAAGTAATCTGGGGAAGAGAATTGGATCGAATAACGTTAAGGTCCTATGGGATGGATCGGATAACAACCACTAAAGCCTGTGTGGTTACAATGTATCTCTATGGAGCTTTAACGTTATCCGATCCATCCCATAGGATTTTAACATGCATCGAATAACACTAAAAATCGGATAACACCAAGACTTGTGGAACCAAGTCTTAGTGTTATCCGAGGTATTACTGTATATACTTGAGTATAAGTGTAGTTTTTAGCCCCCAAAAATGAGGTCCAAAAAGCGGACTTGACTTATACTCAGATCAACAATCCTGAGGGTCTCAAAACTGCAGTGGTTCAAATTCAAACACACAGTAAAAAAAACACACACACAATAACACTACCATAAAAACTCTAAAACATACCCACATAAATATCTAGATTAATTAATTTTACCATATTTTCATGTATTTTAATTATTAAAACTCACTAGCAGCTGCTGTATTTTCCACCCCGGACTTATATTCGGGTCAATCTATTTTCTTAGTCTTAGAGGTCCAAATTAGGTACCTCAACTTATATTCGGGACAACTTATAGTCGACTATATACGGTATATAAAATGCAACAGTGACTTCAAATGGGGGAGGGGAGATACACAGAAAAAGCCTCCTCAGATATTGTGGTATTTTTGAACCACAATCAGGCATACCCTGGGCAATGGCCACCTTGTGCCAGCTAATCTTTCTCACACTAGATTAGACAAAAGAAACTGCAGACTGCACTCACCAAAAGGTGGCTTCATTTTGACAGTTTCACGGCAGGTATACACATGGAAGAAGAAAAATTTCAAATGGGACAATATTATACCACCCTTAGGAAAATCTTACTGGAGACTTCATCTGTGAGGAAACAAGCGTTCTGTGTACTTCCATGTTCTTTGTTTACTTAGACATCAACATCTGCTTCATGCATGGCAATAACAAATATGCATGTCCTGGCCTCAAAGAGCTTATAGTCAAAGTGGTTTCCAAAAGAGCAACTGGGCTAGTCTGTGCAAACCTATCGGACAAAAAACAAAACAAAACAAGAAACCAGAGATAAAAATATTGTGGCACTTTAATGACTAACTACTTTATTAAAATGTGAGCTGTCGATCATATCCACTTTCTCAGGCACAAGTAAGACTATATGATTATCATCGTGTGATCAGATGGGGATTTGGCTAATGGAGAAAGTGACAGGCTATGAATAACAATACACAAGTGGCAAACTGCAAATCTCTATTTCACACTTGATAAGGACTTAAGAACTCTTGACTGATATTCAGTCCTTTTAAATGGGTCCCCAGCATCCCTATATAATTTATCTCATCTGCTTCTCTTTGAAGCCTTTTTGACAGGTGGCAAACAATTGATCAGGCACTTCACACTAATAGTCTCACTGTTATGTCCAGAGAAGTGGACTTGAAAAAGCTCACACTAAAATAAAGTAGTTCAGTGCCACAATGTTTTGGTCTTGTTTTGTTTTATGTGTGTGTTTATGATACCACTTATGGTAACAGTGCAGGTGCAAACAAAGGCAGGATATGACAATTTTAAAGGGTTAAATCCTTTTATTTTTCATAACAATAATGTGGAATGTTAACATACGTCAACAAATTTTTGAGACAAATTCTATTGCCCAGAACAGAGATCCAATATGAATTCAATCCTTTAAAGACTGTAGAGTAGAAGGATACTCTAACATCAATCGCATGCGATGAGTAAACTGTTTCCATACCTATGGAACTACCGTGGACCTCGTTTAAAGAGCATAATGCATTCCACAGGATTGCTCTTTAAGCGAGTTTGCTCTTTAAGCAAAACACCATCGTAAGTGACCAATTGTGACTTCTGGTGGGGGGGGGGGATTGTGAACCCCAATTTAGTTGTTAAGTGAGTTTTTGGTTGGTTTTAGTTAAGCGAGGTGACCATTCAGAGAAAATTCTGCTCTTTGAGTTAGTCTCTAAGCGAGGTGCTCTTTATGCGAGGTTTTACTGTATTTATTAAAATACTTCAACTTTTTAAAGATCTAAACACTGAAAGCAAAACGCAAAGTCATCTTTCAACTCACAGGCTGCAATCCTGTTGAGTAACTACACTTACCGTATATGCCGGCGTACAAGACGACTAGGTGTATAAGACGACCCTCCCAACATTTCCACTCAAAATATAGTTTGTTATATACTCGCAGTATAAGACTACCCCCTCTTCCGCACACCTTCCACACACCAAATAAAACGTAAAAGAACATCAGATTTGATTTCAACATGTTAATTTATATTCAAATGCTTATGACATGCAGAAAAACTGTCACAAGGCTGTATGTTATCAAACATGTACAATAAACATATAACAGTGCATGTTTATTAAACGTAATTCACCAAAGACAATTCACGAAAGCTGAATGGAACAATAAACCTATGGGAGCTGCCATGCTGTTTGTTTTCTAATCTGTTAACCAAACTGGAACTGTCAATGACAGAAGGAAGATAACAAATAGAGGGAGAGAGCAAGTGCCAGGCGAGTCCCCAGCAAGTTTGCTGCCATGACAGTTTCCCTTTAAAAGCCTTCTAACTCCTGTTCGTCATCTGATATTAAAAGTTGTTATCTGATCCATCCCATAACGTTATTCGATGCAATTCTCCTCCCCAGATTGCTTAACATAATGCAATTTAAGCGTTATCCGAGGTAAACGTTAACCGAGGTAAATGTTATCCGAGGTATTACTGTATGTTGTACTTGTCATGCTATAATCAAAGTGCTATTCGAGAAGCACTTCCACAGACGCCCTGCACAATTGTTCAAAATGGCAACTAGGCAAATGGGAGCATAATTCTCATTGCCTGGGATGAATGCCCAACACATTTAGGCAAGTGTAACATTAGTTTGTATTTAGACAAACAAGATTTCGTTCATACCCCCTCTACCACAAGTCTAACTCCTGCTTCCATAATTCCTCTCCTGCCCACAATTTCCTGGTCTGCCCAGTAAAGAAAAGTTGCTTAGAAAGCTACTTGCACACAAGTTAGATTAGCAGGAAGAAATCCATGTTTTCACCAGTCTTCATTTAGGACCCCTGACTTATTCAAAATTGCACCCACAATTTTAAGATAAAAATATAGACAGGCAGTTCCCTACCTGGGTCTCCACTGTGTACCTGCTATGACTTGCATGTGTGCTGAGAAGTGCCATTTATTGTTTAGACTTGGAGGAGTCACCGACTACGACAGCTACCATATTCCAGGACTGACTGAGTATAGTCATAGTAGACATTTTTGAAGTAGTAATCAAGTGTCTAAGACGTAGACTGGGAGGCGGAAGGTCAGCAGTTCAATTCCCGAGTACTGCAGGACAGAATGAGCTCCCGTCTCTGTCCCAGTTCCTGCCAGCTTAGCAGTTCAAAAGCAAGAAATTGCAAGTAGATAAATAGGGAACACTTTGGTGGGAAGGTAACAGCATTCTGTGCGCTCCGTTGTCTAGTCATGCCTGCCACATGACCACGGAAAAGTCTGCAGAAGCAGACAGCGCTGGCTCTTCGGCTTTGAAACAGAGATGAGCACTGAACCCTAGAGTCGGATACGACTGGCTTTCGAGCAAGGGAAACCTAATTAATATTTATTTAATTTTTGCATTTATATGCCGCCCGCTCAGGTTTTTAACCCGACTCAGGGCAGCTCACATCACAGTTGGACAATCACAGTCATACAAGTAATACAATATAAAAATTTAAACATTATAATAATAGTAGTAACTGTATTAGTCTGTGCAAGCATATCAAAGAGTAAACAAAACAAGACAAAAAAACGTTGTGGCACCTTAAAGATGAACTCCTGTATTTTAACGTTCGCTTTTGTGGATCAAGCCCACTTTGTCAGACAGAAGAGTGAGTTTCCATGAAAGCGAATAGTAAAATACAGGAGTTAGTCTTTAAGGTGCCACAACACTTTTTGTCTTGTTTTGTTTACTCACCGATATGCTTGCACAGGCTAACACGGCTACTACTTCAAACATTTCTACTATGATTGTACTCAGTCAGTCCTGGAAGATGGTGGCTTTAAGGTGCCACAAAGTTTTTTGTCTTGTTTACTCTCCGATACGAGTATAATTAGTACTTGAACTAGCCAAAGGGTGCCCAAACTTTTTGGGCCATGGGCCGATCATGTGATTCAGGAAGCCGGCCACTAAGGCCCGGGGGCGGCGGCAACACCAATTCATCCGGCCCCCAAAGCCCTCATCGCTCCTGGAAGCGGAAGTAAAACGTGCTTCTGCTTCCAGGAGCGACGAGGGCTTCGTGGGCCAGATGAATTGGCGTCGGGGGCCGCCCCCGGGCCTTAATTTGGGCACCACTGAACTAACCCCATGACAAGCTAATGAGTATTAAGGAAGGGACAGAAATAAAACACCAGTTAGTCACCACTACTAATATTCTTCCTAATGCAGATGAGATTTGTGGGTTGAGTACGACCAAGTGCAAAGGAGATCCTTACCCACAAGACAGCCCAAAATTGGCAACATGTGCCCTGACCTGTGCTCTACCGATAAGGCAAAGTCATCTTGTGCAAAGCTGGCTTTGTTTTCTTTCCGAAGGGTGATATGGATAACGAAGGAAAGAGCTGCTGTTCCTACCATGGTTTCTCTGTTCCCTCAATCTTTTGATATATGGAACATTACAAAAGGCAGCCTATGAGGAAAGGTTCAGATGTTATGGAGATGTGGAAAGAGTCCTGCCAAAGAACCCCATCAATGCCCAGGGCGGGGTTGTTTCCTGATCTCTGCCATATTCTCTGGCTATAACCACATCCTCCTGCCATGCTCTTTTGAGACAGCTGTGCAAAAAACAAGTTAGTTATTTGCTTGTGTGACAGTCTGAGTGTTTAGGGAAGAGCCCCACCATTTCCTGAGCAGAAAGCCCAAGATGTACTATGATGAGCCTTTCCATCTGCCCAGCTGTTCAATTTGTCACCGCAGCTCTGCATGATTAGCCTCCATTTATTGCATTTTTATACCACCCAATTGGGATATTTCCCACTGTGGGCGGTGTATATACAAATATCAAAATAACATAATAAAACACAACAAAATAAAAATAATTTGACTCCATGTTCTCTATTTCTTTGTGGGGTAGTTTGAGATTTTTGTGAGCTGTTTAAAGTGTTTTGGATGTGTTTTTGAAATGTTCATGGTGTCTTAATTTTGTAATTGGGATGGGGGATTTCCTGTAATGTTTTTTAATATGTGATACTTTGATATGTTTTTGATATGTGATATTTTGTAATATTTGTAGTTTATTGATATGTTATTGATATGTGATGCTTTGATATGTTGCTGATATGTGATATTTTGATATGTTATTGATAAGTGATACTTTGATGTCATTGATATTTGATATATAATACTTTGATGTTTTGATATGTGATATTTTGTGATCTGTGTTGTTAGCTGCTCTGAGTCACTTCGGCGAATAGAGCGGCATAGAAATACAAAATACAAATACAAAAGACCCCCTGGATGTCTTTCTCTCCTTCCAGTTGCCTGAGCTTTTTGTTGCATCTTTTCACATCTTCGTCTCCTAGAACAGGAGTCAGCAAACTTGGCTCTCCAGGTGTTCTTGGACTTCAATTCCCAGAAGCCCTGATCAGCAAGAGTGCTGACTTGGGTTTCTGGGAATTGAAGTCCAAGATCACCTGGAGAGCCAAGTTTGCTGACCCGTCTTAGAAGAACCATAATAGGCTGGTTTAGCCCCAAATGCTTTGAACTTAGAATCCAGCCCCTTATCGTTTCAACAGCCTCTCCAATGCAGCATTTCGGAGACCGTGCTGCTCTCAATACCATGGCTAGTTTAAGTAATTTTGCCGATGTTGAATATAACTTAGTTATTGGATTTCTTTTTATTATCTGCATGACACAATGAGCATTTATTGGATTCTTTGTTCCATGTGGACTGATTTCCTATTAAGCTTTATTGTGATATCTGCTATTATGTCACTCAACTATTGTGCACACTTTGACTGTTGTGTGTTCAATAAAGTTGCCTCTTATTAAGTGTTGTTTACTAAGATTAATCTGGATGCACAACTGCCAAGCCCTCTTTATTTTCAGAATAGGCAAACGTTTTGACATATACCCGGCGAGCACATCTAGAACAAAGATGAATTAGCAAGAAGACAAAACAAATCAAACATTATAGACCTGAAATCTGATGGAAAAGTGATGAGAAGGACACATCTACAACTCTTATCCAGCCTAGCTAGTTAAATTATCTTTTCTTCTGCCTAAGGAAATGCTTCTCTTGTTAAAAGATCAATAACCAAAAACCTCAGCTTCCTTGCTAATTTACAAATCCCAGAACAAGAGAGGAGAAGACATGGCCTGTTAAATGAGTTAAATGTAATCCGATACACAATATACTAAGAAAACACAACTTAAGAAATGCCCTGCAAATCAAAGCAACCAAGTTGTAATGCTGGACTCACTAGATTTTTGCCACAATATGCAGCCATTTGCTAAATGGAATTAAAAGACCAGAACAATTCACAGAACATGGCTCCATCACTAGCTTCTGGTACTAAGCAGAAACTTTCATGCTCAAGAGGCAGCAGCTTTTAGTATCTGTTACTAAAGCACCACCAACAGAAGAGAGCTGCTACCTCCACCTCCTGCTTCAGGGTTGTGGAGGTCTTGCACTCAAGCTGCCCATCTTTTTCTTATATTCTTTCCCAGCTATTCAAGAAGTCCCAGCTGTTCAGGCACTGCCACTCTTTCACACTCACTGGTGTCTTGACCATATGTCAGCAGGACTTGATCACAGAAATGTTAGCCCTATAATACTGCATACATTAAGGTACTAAGTGTTCTTCTGGAGCAGGGGTGCCCAAACTATGGCCCGGGGCCAAAGTCCAGCCCCTGATGCCAATTCATCTAGCCTGTGAAGCCCTTGTCGTTCCTGGAAGCGGAAGTAAAACGTGCCTGTACAGGCGCGTTTAACTTCCGCTTCCAGGAGTGACGAGGCCTTCACGGGCCAGATGAATTGGCGTTGGGGGTCAAATCCGGTCCCCAAGCCATAGTGACCAGATCCCTGAACCATGTGACCAGCCCATGGCCTGAAAATTTGGGCACCCCTGTTCTGGAGTTTATAAAAGTGTGTGTCATCTGTTCCAATGTTACTTTTAGTCCATGAGGTTCAGGTAACTTTTGCTTGGCAATGTACAATCGCTCTTCAACCAGTTTCTGTCAAACATCTGTCTCTGTTAAACCAGAAGCAAAGGTATCTGTTGTTTTCCAAATGTTTAGTGGCAGATATTCAACTCATATATGCAAGCTCTGTAAGTGAACAAATGTCACGTTGTCTCTTTCTCTGGTCACAGAATGGGGTGTCCTCCACCCCCCAGCCATCTATTCGTTCTCCACAATTGACAGTTTTTTTTAAAGGGTCCATATTAAAAAAGGAAACTCAGTTCATGAACGCAGGTAACAAGAGAGTCTCACAGTTCATGGCTTTCATCTATTAAAATTCCAGCCATTCTGTCATATAGATACAGTTTGACGGAGATATCTCACCACCTTCATGGCAATCATCAAAAACCTAGGGAAAGAATCAGGTGTAAAGGTTAGTTCATCTTGCCTTTATAGTTCAGTTCATCTCTGTGTGCCTGTAGCAGTCAGCTACTCCAGTGCACATTTCCCAAGGACAAAAGTCTCATTCAGTCACCAGTGCTACCTGTTAGATGAACATCAAACAGGTCACCAAAAGGGCATCAGAAATGCCTGCTGAGCCTTCCCACGGAGAACTTCCACAACTGAGAAAGTGAGAAAGCTCTTTCTTTGATGCCCATCTACCCTACTCTAGGTGAACATGAGCCTCTGATGAAAGTTTTAGTATAGGCACAGGAACACGTAGCTTGTACTTCTAGTGCCCTGGTAACAAGATGTGAAAGGCTTTTAAGAGCAAGGCTTTAAACTAGGCATCAGAAATGCATAGGCAACTGAAATATCATCAAAGCTCCAGTATCACTGAGGGCAGGTTAATTCTAATCAGGTTGCATAACAGCTGGCACAATGTACTGCTACACATCAAAACTGCTCCGTGCCAGAGGCAACTAATCTCTCTGGTGACAAAGCTACATCAAAGAGCAACCTCAGACAAGTTTGAAGAAAGACTCTGTGTAATTTACTAGCTAAGTGATTTGCTTTGCATTGATTAGAAAGCCTTTTGTCCACCACCACCACCACCACCTCTGGTCCTTCTCTTTCCATCTGCTCTCCACCCATTAGTTCTTCCTTTCTAAGTGGTTCTTCTCTCCAGCCAACCCTTGGCAGGTGTTCAGTTTGCCCCTTTCCTCACCTCACCCAATGGTACGTTCTAGCCAACAGGAATGTCCTCTCTTTTTTGAACTGTTCAAATAGTTCTGAGCTTGCAGAGGGACACAGTAAAGGGAACTGCATCTAAAGACCTTAGGAAGAAATGGTTTTTCCACATCTACCTCCAGCCTCCTTAGTCTTAGTAGGAACCATCAAGACAAGTGGTATTTAATTATTAGATGGCTCTATGAGTTAAATACTTTTTTAAAAAAATTAAGCAACAAAAATACTCAATAGCCTAATAAAATGTTATCTAAAGCTTGAAACAAATATAGCAAGGAATAAAAATGCACCCACCCTGAGACAGCCTTCTTGGAATAATGGCTAAAATCCTGTGATACCAGCAATGGACAACTCCTGCAGATTAAAGGCCTCTTTTGCGATTGAGGATGGACACAACTCCATTGCATTGTGTACATGTCATATGTACACTTGACATCATGAAAGGAAATGTTTAATCAGTGGCACTTTGCCATCACTGATGGCATTAATTCCTGTTGCGCATGGGGAGATGCACAACAGAATTTCAACTAATATGTTTCCATGTGACAACAACTTAGAAAGATCAGCTTATGTCCAAGGTGCATTAGTAGAGGGTTCCAAAGAAGAAGAAGCTGATTCATGTCTGACACGAAGTCTGATGCCAGAATGGAATAGGGCTAGAGAATTGAAATCTGCTGGAGCAGACACAGAGAAGGCCCTCCTTCTGGTGCTAGGATTATGTGGTTTTTCGTATTACAGTTGTACCTCGTTTAAAGAGCATAATGTGTTCCACAGGATTGCTCTTTAAGCGAGTTTGCTCTTTAAGTGAAACACCATTGTAAGTGACCAATTGTGATTTTTTTGGGAGGGGGGGTGAACCCCGATTTATTTGTTAAGTGAGTTTTTTGTTGGTTTTAGTTGTTAAGTGAAGCGGCCATTCAGAGAAAATTCTGCTCTTTAAGCGAGTTACTCTCTAAGCGAGGCGCTCTTTATGCGAGGTTTTACTGTACTTTGTTTGATTGTTCCTTGTCATTTTATGCATGTTTGTATTATTTGATATCTTCTTTATTCATTGTGAGCTGCCTAGAGTAGTGACAAAATCTAATTATGGCAGGATACTAATTAAACAAACAAACATCCAGGTTAGCTTATTGTAATGTTATGTACACGGGTCTGTCTTTGATGACTACACCTGGCTAGGGACCAAAGGAAATATCTTTTCCCACATACTAAGATCTCTGGGGGCTCCACCACAGGCCTCAGTGGTTAGTGTCAGTGGTTACAGTGGCTTATAAATAGTGGATTTCTTGATTTATTAAACTGTCCCCAAAGAGGTTTGCTTACCTCCTTTTTTTTGTCTGATATAGCAAAGACTATGAGGAGTGGAATCAGATTCCTCGCTTATTTCTCTTTTATTTTTCCTAGATTGTCCAACATTACACCTGATAGCTATTTCCTCAACTAATGTTGCTATTTGTTATTACGTTATGATTCTGTGAAAAATGCTAAGGAAACTTTTAAATGAAAAACAGTGTAATAAATAGACAAACACAGATAAATTGCCAAGCATCTATTAATTTAAGACCAAATGTTAATGAAGTTATATAAAAAGTCCCATAACTCTGACTAATACACCCTAGGCCAGTGATGGTGAACCTTGGCACTCCAGCTGTTCTTGGACTTCAATTCCCAGAAGCCCAAGTCCCTGTGAATCCACATGAATGGGTTTACTGCACAGAGGCTTGGGCTTCTGAGAATTGAAGTCCAAGAACACCTGGAGTGCCAAGTTCGCCATCATGGGCCTAGGCTATGTTATGTTCCATTTACGCTTCTATTTCACCCATACTACATAATTTACTATGTATGAAAGTCCTGTCTGCATTCTTGTTTGATTGAATGGCCAGCTGAGAAATCAATTTATATAAAGCACATTAGCGAAACAGCTGGCTTCATAATACTATTCCGGAGAAAGAACTCACTGGACAGAGTCCACAAGGTGTCCGAATTAAACCGGTGGGCTGTAAAATTGGATTAACTGCTCTGTATAGCTTCATACGGCCGTCCACACTACCAGCTGTTGCTTCTTTTGCAGCAATGATGGTCATTTCCACCTTTCCATCATATATTAATGTATTCAGAATGGTTTCAATGTCCTCCATAGACAATTCAACCTAAAAGAAAGAATATGCATTTTTGAGCAGAGAAGGGAAAGCACAGAAGTACTCTGAAAGTGGAGTGTAATTAGCAAAGGAAGAATTTGAAAATCAGTATTAACAGAAATTCAAGCCATTAAGAATGAATGAATCAGAGAGAGAGGGAGGGAGGGAAGGGGGGAAGAATATGAATGGAAATTCCACAACTGTGAAGTTGCTGCTGTAAAGGCCCTATCTCAGTGGTAGCAAACCTATGGCACGCGTGCCAGAGGTGGCACTCGGAGCTCTCTGTGGGCACCCATGCAGTCACCCCAGCACAGAGTTTGCCCAGCCACTCTGCCCAGCGCCCCAATGGGAGTGCTTCCTCCCTCCCCCTAAAACAGAGTTTGCCCCGCCCCTCTGCCCAGCAGCCCAATGGGAGAGCTCCTCCCCTGTTGCCGTGTTGGCACTTTGTGATAAATAAGTGGATTTGGGGTTACAATTTGGGCACTCGGTCTCTAAAAGGGTTGTCATCATTGCCCTATCTCAATCACAAACCATACTAATTGGTAGGACTACAGAATGGAATTTCCCAGGTGATTTTAAAGCAGGTTCCATTCAGCAGTAGAGAAAGTAATTTTTCAGTACCCCTGGTCATAATAATTAAGGTCTTTTCCTATAGTTTTTGTTGTTCAGTTGCACAGTCAAGTCCGACCCATTGCGACTCCATGGACCATTGCACGCCTGGCTCCTCTATCTTCCACCATCTTCCTCAGCCCACTCAAATTGACGCCCATTGCATCAACAATGCCATCTATCCACCTCATCCTGTTGCCCTTTTCCTATAGTACCAACAACTTGAATGCAGTATCATAGCTTATAGGGAGTTGGCACAATGCTTTGGCAATTGGCAACTGCATTTTATACCGGATGCAGCTTCCATTCCATCTTGAAAGGTAGAGTCTACTGCATTAATTAGCTTACTAGGTTATTATTAGATAATGGGTAACTAAACCCAGGTTATTGTAAGAGGGCAAGCTGGATGGAATCAGGTACAAGAACTCCTTTCTATGAAGGCCACTTCCGTCGGGATGGGTTTGTATGCTCTTGAACAAATCATCACCTTTGCTTCTGGAACCAAAAGCCACCTACCCACAGCAGCTCCACCACACTGGTTTTCAGCTTTTTAATGCCCTTTATGGAGACCTTCTTTGACTCCAGGCTATTGATGCTAATGACATAACATTCCAGATCCCAAGATGACAGTTCCCAGCATTTTCATATAAGGAGTAAAGAGCACAGAACAGAACCTTATGGAATCTCATAATGTAAATGCTAAGGAACCTACCCCAAATCTCCCAAGGGTAATCTTTAGTAGAAACCATACAAGTGGGAGTAGTTCCACTGAGTCTCAAAACACTCCAATAGGAAAATCAACAATGCTGTACTGTAATCTAAACCAACACCCTGGCCAGACAGGAATGATGCCTTAAGGCAGGGGTTCCCAAGCTAAGGCCTGTGGGCCTGATCCAGCCTACGGCACCATTTCATGTGCCCCCCACTCCTCCAAGGGCATTTGAGAAACAAAATGGCAGGCCCTTTGAAGCTGTTGGGACAAAATGTAGGCAGGGCAAAATGGCTGTCCAGCTCTCAAAGCTGACTGAGAGAGCATAAGCTGGCCCCAGCTTTAAAAGGTAGAGAACCCCTGCCTTAAGGGAAGCATTATGCTCTAAAATAAATTGTTTTAATTTCAATTTTGTTTTTACTGTTTGTACATATTATTTTTATTTTGTAAGGCATTTTGAAACTTTTTAATAAAAAGGCATTCAAAAAGGTCATCATCTATCTGAACCTGCAAGTCAGTTTCAGTGTATGATACCTGCTGAAGCATTTTAATAGTCAAACCTCGCTTAACGAGTGACTTGCTTAGTGAAAAATTCACATAACGAGCAGGTTTTTCGCTAACCGGTCTGACTCGCATAACAAAAAATTTCACTATGAGATTCCGACTTTCCCTATGGAAACACTCACATAGCGAGCGTTTCTATGGAGAAAACTCGCATAACAAACAAATTTACTATACAAGTCTGACTCGCATAGCGGAAATATGCTATGCGAGTCAGACTTTCCCTATGGAAAACTCGCATAACGAGCGTTTCTATGGTGAAAACTCGTATAATGAAAAAAATTCGCTATGCGAGTTTTCCCCCTAAAAAAGCTCGTTATGCGAGTTTTTCCATAGAAATTTTCGCTATGTGAGTTTGTTTCACATAGCGAAAAACTCGCATAGCAAACAGCCTCACAGAACAAATTAAATTCGTTATGCGAGGTATGACTGTACTACCAACATAACTTTGCAAAATTGTTTTCAAACACTGGCAAAAATTTCTAAACAAATTCATCAGGATTAATCTAAATACAGTTGTACCTCGCTTAAAGAGCATAATGCGTTCCACAGGATTTCTCTTTAAGCGAGTTTGCTCTTTAAGCGAAACACCATTGTAAGTGACCAATTGTGGAGGGGATTGCGAACCCCGATTTATTTGTTAAGCGGGTTTTTGGTTGGTTTTATTTGTTAAGCGAAGCGAACATTCAGAGAAAATTCTGCTCTTTAAGCGAGTTACTCTTTAAGCAAGTCGCTCTTTATGCGAGGTTTGACTGTACAATACTTATTTCCAGATAAAGGGTAACAAAGCCTGTACAGTAATACCTCGGATAACATTTACCTCGGATAACGCTAAAATCGCAAAATGTTAAGTAATCTGGGGGGGAGAATTGGACCGAATAACGTTAAGGTCCTATGGGATGGATCGGATAACAACCGCTAAAGCCTGTGTGGTTACAATGTATCTCTATGGAGCTTTAACGTTATTCGATCCATCCCATAGGATTTTAACATGCATCGGATAACACTAAAAATCGGATAACACCAAGACTTGTGGAACCAAGTCTTAGCATTATCCGAGGTATTACTGTACTACCATAGGACTCATTCCACCTGACAGAGACCTGCACCTCTACAGGAAGCTAACATAAAACCTTTTGTTACTTTAGAGTACATACATGTGGTTCTGCTCCAAGCTAGAGAAATCTATGATAGGTTTCATAGATTTCCAAAGAGGCAGGCGGATTGCCCCCCTGTTCCCTTTCCTCCTCAGAAAGGGAACCGGGGTTTTTTTTTAACATTGTGCAATGTATGCATCGCACAACGTTAAAAACCGGATAACAATGAGACTTGTGGAACCAAGTCTTATCGTTATCCGAGGTACTAGTGTATTGTTCTTCTTTAGAACTGACCTCAAGGCCTCTGAGCTCTCTTATAAAAATCAATATTTATTTCAGTGTCAATTGAGCACTACATGTTCAGCAATGACATAATTGAAAGTCAAACATTCCACACCTTACTTGAGAAAGCTATTATCATCAATTTTTACGGAAACTAGCTCCAGTGAAGGAGACCCTGAAATTCACATTGGGCTAATTCAGCTGGTTGTTTTGTTAAGGAAGAAGACAGGTTCCCCACCCCCACCCCAGAAATAGCTACTCGAAAGGAGAAATAGGTCCAGAAACTAGTTTCACAAATTACTTTCAGACAGAAATGTGATGGTGAAAGATAGGATGCCGAACACAGAACTGAAGCTCAGATGAAGCCAGAAAATCCAATTATGAGTGACAGACACAGTAAAGTCATTATTTGCAAGACACACAGCACTAGTCATGGCAGAAAATAAATGAAGGAAGTGTAACAATGTCCTTACCTTACTGACTCCTAATTCACTAATGTATTTCCATACTTCATGAGAAGATGCAAATGAACTGTTTCTCTGTATCATGGGGTTCTGTTTGCTTTCTCGAGCGGCTTCCGCCTAAAAAATAAAGTAAATGGGGGGAAAATCTAATTTGTGAAGAAAGTAAATTCTAAAATTAAAATAATTTAAGGACACTACTCGATGGAACATCCAGAAATTCATTTCAATGGAAATTCTTCAGCACCAAATAAATTAAGGCTGCATTGGTTACCATAAACCTCCATGTCCAATTCAAAGTCCTAGTACAGTATTAACTTATAAAGCCCTAAATCAGGGGTGGTCAAACTACGGCCCACGGGCTGGACCTGGCCATCAGCACCATTTCATGCAGCCCATGATGCCCTTGCCGCTCCCGAAAGCAGGCGTGTTTACGACAGCGATAAAATGCAGGCACACAGGCGTAAACATGCCCGTGTCTGCTGTAAATGCTGCCAAAAATGCACCAGTGGCTGTGGTAAACACGTTTACGACAGCAGTGGACGTATTTTATGGCCGCATTCATGGCGGGAGGAGGAACTATGTGATTGGTCCGCTCAGCTGACCGGGGGGCGTGGCCAGGCCCACGGCGCAAAAAGTTTTGGAAACCCTGCCATAAGTGGTTTAGGACCTCAATGCCTTCCAGAGCATCTCTCCATTATAAATCATACCCGGGCAACACAATTTCCACAGTCAGGAGCCTGATGGGTGCCTACCACAAAAGAAATGAGCAAAAGATACTCCAGTAACATGTCCTTTGAGGCAGTGGCTCCAACATTATCGAATGACTTGCCACGTGTCTCTCAGACCTCATTCTTGCCTATTTTTCAGAAGCCGGCTCAAGATGAATGGCTTGAGCAAGGGTTTAACAATCTGCTGTTCCTTAATTAATTATTTTTGTTTTTTCCCTTCCTTCCCCAAAATTACTGTGCTGTCATTACTGTACCAGTTACTAAGTATTTTTTTTTATATTTCTTTGGATGAGTTTATAAATTTATTTATATAGTTTCTACAGTCAAACATCGCTTAACAAGTGACTCGCCTAGCTAAAAACTCACATAACGAGCGGGTAAAACGCTAACCGGTCTGACTCGCATAACGAAAATTTTCGCTATGCGAGTCCAACACGCATAGCGAAAATATTCGCTATGCAAGTTGGGACTCTCCCTATGGAAAACTCCCAAACGAGATTTATATGGGGAAAACTCGTATAATGAAAAAAAATCACTATGCGAGTTTTCCCCCTAGGAAAGCTTGCTATGCAAGTTTTTCCATAGGAATTTTCACTATGCGAGCTTGTTTCGCATAGCGGAAAACTTGCATAGCGAACAGCATCGCAGAACGAATTAAATTCGTTATGCGAGGTATGACTGTATTTCTACTGGATTTGTTCACTGTTATACTGATACCACCCAAAATACCAGCATAGTTAGATAGGCAGGATATAAGCTTGTTAGCTTAAATAAATAAAATGCTACCATAATATTAAGTTAAACCAGCATAAATGTGCCAGGCACTACGCCCAGCCATAAGGAATTGTGCTGTGCTTCCCTGGTATGTGCAATTTGCCAGAAGAGACTCTTCAGGGATCATAACTCCACCACACCACTATTACAATCACCAGAGGCACAACCTTGAATGGTGCATGCAAAGTTGTGCACACAAAGTTGGGCACCAAGATTTTGGCCAATATATAAGGTTACATAGTCACTCCAGATCACGTCAACAATGCAATTCCCTCTCTGATTTCTTTTTTAAAGCAAATACTAGACCTTAAAACAATTGCTTAAGATTTTTTTAATATAAATCTTTTATATCTTTTATAAAAATCTAAGCGAACCTTTTATTTCATTCATTATTATAATGTAAGAATACAGTATCTCCAAAATTCAAGTCTCAAGAGAAATTTGCAGTTAGACACTGGATATTTGTACTTATAGAATTAGAAATCTATTAGAATTAGGGAAGTCAATTTACAATCAGCGCTAATAAAACGTCAAATAAACCCCAATTGATTATAATGGAAAGAGGAAAGGGGTTTTGCAAACCAAATATATCAGAACACTGGGCCAGTGAAAACTTTAATGGAATTAGAACACTATTGCATAGAAAAAGATAAAAATAAAAGAAAGGAATAAATTCATTGATATAAAAATGTTATTGAGGAGAAAATCTAGTAAGGGCTTGGGATATAAAATAGTACAGTCAAACCTCGCATAAAGAGCACCTCGCTTAGAGAGTAACTCGCTTAAAGAGCAGAATTTTCTCTGAATGTTCGCTTCGCTTAACAAATAAAACCAACTGAAAACTCGCTTAACAAATAAATTGGGGTTCGCAATTCCCTCACAACTGGTCACTTACAATGGTGTTTCACTTAAAGAGCAAACTCGCTTAAAGAGCAATCCTGTGGAACGCATTATACTCTTTAAGCGAGGCACCACTGTACGTGAAACAAATTTAAATAGCATTTCAGAGGAAACATGGGAGAAAATTTGGACTTTACACCTCTATAAATCAATATCAACCAAACAAAAAGAAATGGTTTCATCTGTACCCCATAAAATTGTATAAAATAGAAAAATTCCAGATATGTGCTGAAGAAATTGTGGAAGGGCACATTAAAAAATATGTGAGTCGCTTGTCCTAATTGAAGCATATTAGCATGAAATAATTAAGTGGATTAAAAAAATTGACAAATCAAAAAATAACTGTAAATGAAACATCATTATTTTCATTATATACAGGGGAGAAAGAAAATATGAACAATAAAGAATTGCTTGCAGTTTTTATAACAGCAAGATGTAAAACTGCAGCATCTTGGGGAAATGCCATGTCATTAAGAATTTTTCTTAACAGAATGTGGCAAATTGTCCTGATGGAAAAATTAACTAATCAGCCGAGAATACACAAAGGCAAAATAAAGCATGATCCATTTATGAAAAGTTGGCAATCTATATTAAAATATGTTACTGAGCTAAGTAATGAGGAATAAATGATAGGAAATAATTTGGAGTATTGGTCTGTAATCTTTTTAGATAATTATACCCAATGGGTTAGAAAATTTAAGTATATTCTTCTTGTTGCGCCATATCCAATTCCAAATACTTGGCTAGCATCATAGCAATTAGCCATGAAGATTGTCCTGGGAACAATATAATGCAGTGACCTTCCATTTGCCTCCCGCATCGAAGCATGACACCCATATCCATGACATGGTACCACCCATATGTGGTATATTGTTTGTATTGAATACTGTATATTGTTTGTATTGAATACTGTATATTGTTTGTATTGAAAACTGTATAATTATTCTGTATTGAATATTGTGTATTGAATATACAGTATTGCATATTTGTATATACCGTATTTGCTGGGGTATAAGACGACTTTTCCCCCCTGAAAAACATGCCTCCAAGTGGGGGGGGGGGGGTTCTTGTACGCCGGGTGCACTTCAGTTGAATTGAATAAAATACAGTAATACCTCGGATAACGTTTACCTCGGATAATGCTTAAATCGCATAACGTTAAGCAATCGGGAGGAGAATTGCATCAAATAACGTTAAGATCCTATGGGATGGATCGGATAACAACTTTTAATATCAGATGACGAACAGGAGTTTGAAGGCTTTTAAAGGGAAACTGTCATGCCAGCAAACTTGCTAGGGACTTGCCTGGCACTTGCTCTCTCCCTCTATTTGTTATCTTCCTTCTATCACTGACAGTTCCAGTTTGGTTGACAGATTAGAAAACAACCAGCATGGCAGCTCCCATAGGTTTATTGTCCCATTCAGCTTTAGTGAATTAGCCTCTGGCATTTACTATTGGCTGGTATAATACAGGATGGGGAGGTGTCTTAGCCACCCTTACACTATTTATGAACATTCCTTTGGGAGCTCAGCAAGGTCTGACGAAGGGGGCTGTCCCCAGAAACAAGTTACCTATCCCATGGTTTTGCTGATCCAGTGTTTATACTCTTGATGTGCCTATCATACTCCTATGTTTGTATCATTTTTATCTCTGAATTACGGATCTATTAAAAAGGTTTTACACGAGGCGGTGGTGCCCGCTCTTTTTCTTCTTGTCTTCTACAGTGTGTTGCCAGAGTCTCTCTGGGTTGTGGGCTGCCTGCCTGTGTTCCTGAGAAGCAACTACCCATCCATAGGGTCCACTTGGAGTGTTGCTTGCGCTGAGGAGGAGTGTGTTGTCTTTGGTGAATTACGTTTAATAAACTTGCACTGTTTTATGTTTACTGTACATGTTTGTTAACATACAGCCTTGTGACAGTTTTTCTGCATGTCATAAGCATTTGAATATAAATTAACATGTTGAAATCAAATCTGATGTTCTTTTACGTTTTTTTTGGTGTGTAGAAGGTGTGCGGAAGAGGGGGGCAGTCTTATACAGTGAGTATATAACAAACTCTATGTTTTGAGTGGAAATGTTGGGGGGGCCTCTTATACACCCAGTCGTCTTGTATGCCAGCAAATACGGTTTATATATATTGTATGATTATTGTGTGAGCCGTCCTGAGTCGGGCTTCCTGACCGGGCAGCATACAAATGGAAAAATTAAATTAAAAAATTAAATTAATACCAATGTCCCTTTCTGGTCCTGAGCCCTTTTGGTGAACAAAGTCTTCATCAGCCCAAGGCCAATATTGATTAAGCTGCTGCCCTCCATCAAATCGGATTTGATCCACTTGGGGACCATCACCCTTCCCTGTGGACTTCACCACCCAAGGCTGTTAGTCCTCAGGGTTGTCAAGTTAGTTAACCACCGCCTGATGATGGGTGCAGAGTCAATATGGACTACTCCAGGGGCTCTCAACCTTTTCCAGCCATGGGCTGGACCATGCCCCCAGACACTGCAAACACTACCATAAAATGCATTTGTGGCTGTCGTAAAACACATTTACAACAGCCACGGGTGCATTTTCAGCTGTTTTCACTGCTTCCAACGCTTCTGGAGGTGCCGGAAGCAAGGGTGGCATGTTTTCAGCTGTTTTTGCCACTTCTGGCAGCAGCAGGAGGGAAGCGGGCCGGGGCCGGCCCACAGGCCATAAGTTGCAAACCCCTAGTCTACTCTATTATCATAGCAGGATAACCTGGTCAGACTGTATGCTAGTACATTAGTACCCCGGATAACGTTATGACTTGGTTCCACAAGTCCCGTCATTATCCGGTTTTTAACGTTGTGCAATACATTGATCACACAATGTTAAAAAAAGCCCTGTTTCCCTGGAGGCTGCAGCAAGCCAGAACGTCGGGACTTGAATCCTGACATTTTGGCTTGCTGCAGCCTCCAGGGAGGTGGGGGAACTTTGGAAACAGCTTGGATCGGGTCTCCCCACCTCCCTGGAACCAGCGGGGGGGGGGGGGGTCAGAGACCCCAAAATTGGTAAAAAAAAACGTCCTTTTTTTTTTTACCAATTTTGGGGTCTCTGACCCCCCCACCCCGGCCGGGTCCAGGGAGGTGGGGAGACCCGATCCAAGCTGTTTCTGGGCTTCCCCGACATCCTCAGCCAGTGCAGCAAGCCAGAATGTCAGGGTTCGAATCCCGACATTCTCGCTTGCTGCACTGGCTGAGGACGTCGGGGAAGTTCAGAAACAGCTTGGATCGTGTCCCCTGCCTGCTCCAGAGAGATCAGAGGACCCGATCTACAGCTGCAGGGTGGCTGGGGAAGCTGACAGGGACTCCCTGTCGGCTTCCCTAGCTACCCGCCCTTGCCTCCGCAGCTGTGGGGTGGCTGGGGAAGCCGACGGGGGAGCCCCCCGTCAGCTTTCCAGCCTCCCCACCCCTGCCTCCGTAGCTGCAGGGTGGCTGGGAAGCTGAACAGAGAACCCCGTTCAGCTTTCCAACCACCCTGCTGCTAAGAACAACTGTATCGGATAACGTTAAAAATCGCGTTATTCGATACAAGATTTTTCCGAAAATCTTGTAACTTTATGCGGTTTTCACGCTATAACGTACTCGCGTTATCCGGGGTATTACTGCATATTAATTAAGTATACAGTATTAGGATATGAAATTAGTGGATGTATAGGTGATTATAAGATGACAACACATTGAGTAACATTAAATTTATATTACTATTATAATTTACACTAGGTATTTTTGCTATGAAATGGTATTGATTATTATGTAATATGAGAGGACTATCAATAAAGAATTGTGCCCTGGTATCGGCTGTTACAGTGCTAGGGATACAAGTCTATTGGCCACCAACTGTGTCTCAGAGACCAGAGCTTTGTTGCTGTTGTTTTCTGTTGTATATAATTGTAAGAACGCCCTCAAAATGAAAGAAAGAAAGATGGAACACAAAATAGACTGGCACTTCTAGAAATATATATATCTTGAGTAGAAGCCAAGAAGCAGTTACAGGATATTTTTACATTCCTTGTTATAAATGCTGATCTACATTCATTATCCCGGAACACTTCTGGGTGGACTCTCAAAACATTATGTGAGATGGGGTAAAATTGAAATTAAAACAAATAAAATAAAAAAGAGCAACATTGATTGCAACCCAAGGCTGTTTTGAACAAACGGATTCTCCCCAGCAGCTATTCTTGCCTCTTTCTGAGCTCGTGCCAGCTGGCTAGCCAAGAAATACGTACTTTATATACTTACTTTGAAATAACACTTCAGAAAAAAATGGTGGAAAGGCCATCAAAGCAAGAACCTCTCGGGAGAGCAGCCTAGGCATATCATGTACAAAACAGATGCAGTAATGGCTTACTTACCTTTGTCTGTAAGAACTTGAAACACTGTTGGTTTAGTACTTCGACAAATTCAGACTCAAAGTCTTGGTCACTGTACCAAGCTCCTCCAGTGACAGAACGATCAGGTTGGAGGTTGTATAACATATACACTTTCTTCTTAGAAGCCTGTTGGATGAAAGGCATAATTTTTGTTTAACTCTTCTCCTTCAATAAGAGAAATAAACATTGGCACCCACCATGATCCTTTCTTCTTGGTTTGACCCAGATCCTTTGAATGTGTATGTTTTCTTCTCACATCAGGCTCAAGAAGCATGGAATAGAGGGAATGTGACCTTTCTGTTTTGCACCATGGCTAAGGTTAGGGGGGGGGACCCTAACGCTAGCTAATAACTAAATCAGAACGTTGCGAATATATGACAGAGAATGTATATAGAAACATGGTCCACAATATAGTGTGTTAACATGGAAGGTTAGTCTTAAACATAACCATAGCATGGGACAAGTGGCTTTAGTATATCTTCCACATATTAATTTTTTGGAATAGTAGCCGTGTTAGTCTGTGGTTCAGGCATATCAGAAAACAAAATAAAATAAAATAATACTGTAGCACTTTAGAGACTAACTGCTATATTTTTATTGTTAGCTTTCTTGGATCAAGTCCACTTCTTCAGACAAAGAGTGAAACTTACATGCATGGTTTTTATACACCAAATTCAGGGGGTCAAAGGGAGATGGGTGTGGTCAAGCAAGATGACAGACAAGCTAGCACAACAATATAGCTTCACACAGCCATTAGCAACAATAGATTATTCAGATTAGATCTAAATGACTCCCTTTCAATCTTAAGGCTGCTGAGAAAGCCCATTCTGGTCTCTAATCAACTTTTGACCTGCATGTCAGAAAACAAACAAAAACACTGTACCTGGTTACTTTCTGTTTTGCTAAAGAGAATTGGCAGAAAAGTTGTAATATAATATATAAAATCATATAGCAATCTGTGTATCAAATTTGATACACACTCTATGGAACCTCCTCCCAATAGAACTATGCTTGCAGACGGAGCTGCTGTCCTTCAGGAAAGGAGTGAAAACCTGGCTGGCAGGTCAGGTCTAGGGAATGGATGGATCAATTTCCCCAGCCGGCTGGATGGTTTGACCCCCAGTGCCTCCTAGCTACAATGCCTAGTTTTTAATGTTAAGTTTTTAAGCTTCTTTTAAAACTTTTAATTTTTGAACTGGTTTTAAATTGTTGTCGATGCTGACGTGTTGTGAATCGCCTGGGGTCCCTTTGGGGAGGAGGGCGATAAACAAATTTAAATAAATAAATAAATAAATGTCCCAGAAACCCTTCGCTAATATTTAGTCCCCTGCGATGGGCATCTAACAGATGAATGTATTTGATTTCTGCTGTCTCCCTTTCAATCCTAGTTTTGTAATTTCTCTGTTCCAGATTTTAAACTGAAAGTTTCCCAGAAGCTCTGATTAGCAGGTGTACTGACTTGAGTTTACAGTAACTGCCGTCCAAGAACACCTGGAGAGTCAGGTTTGCTGACCTCCAGCAAAGATGAACTTAAGATTCCTAAATTGTGAAGACAGGCTAAAGTCGTTGCTTTATTGAAACTAGGCAAAGATGCAGATGACACGAAAAATTACCAACCAGTGTCACTCCTTTGCCATCTTTATATATGGGCAGGAATTTGGTAACTGATGCAACTTGTCCCTGAACAGGGTTTTAATTGGATATGTATCTCATATTCCCTTAACGGGTATGTTCTATGTGTTATTCATTTTATGTTTGAATGGCATGTTACTATCTTACTCTAAGTTGCTTCAAATCCCAATTGTAGAAGAAAATTAATTAATTAATTAAAATCCTGCTGGTACTTGGAGCCTGTAATATGAACAATTTTTGTGATCAAACAATCCCCTCCTCTTATCCAAGGGCTTCAAAAGGCTTCTCCAGGGCACATGGGATTCTAGGGAGCCATAGAACCTAAAATAGGAGGCTAAGGAGCTTTCCATTGATTCAAATTAAATCTTTCCAGAGAAAGTTGATGGCATTATCAGCTTCTGCCACATACATTTATGCCAACAGGATTTTACCCAGAATATAAAATTGAGATAAGTTAAAAATTAATGAGTCACTCACCGCTACAGACTTCACAGCTTTAATGAGTTTCTTGCTTTCCAAGTTCTTCAGGATTTTGTTGATTTCAGTTAAGGGAAGATTACTTTTATATCTAATATCCCTGCTCCAAATACCTGTTTTTCAAAAGGTAGAAAAGTAACTCACCTAAGTACGATTAAGGCATCACCAGTTTCTGATACAATGGGGCTACATAAACGGAACCTCTGAGCTGGAATAGCACTCTCTGAAAATTTGTCTAATTATTTTTTTATCCCCTCATATACCATTTGCACATACAAGCGGCAAGGGGCCAGTGCATTGCGGGAAACAGGCATCCACTGGCGCGCAACAAAAGCGCACGAGCGGATGCCTTGTCTCGCCACATGACACGAACCTCAACCCTTGCTAAGGCTCGTGTCGGGTAGCGAGAAGAAGTTTGTCCCCGAAGTCAAGCTGACCCTAGGCTAGCAATCGCTATCCTAGGGTGAGTTTGACTTCAGGTACAAACTGCGCAGTTTGTCCCTGACGTCAGGGCTTTTTTTTTTTTTAGTGTTGTTCGATGCATGTGTCGGTCAACGCTAAAAATCGGATAACGTCATGACTTTTGGAACCAAGTCATAACGTTATCCGGTGTATTACTGTATAAGAATACACCCTTTCTTATACAATACCCATACAAAAATTTTCAAACACAAGTTTTACATCACAGTTGCCTCATGGAGAGTTCTGGAGAATGTGAATGCTCATCTTATTTGTTTATTCATTCCTTTGGTTTTATGAATGAACCATATGGCTCTAAAAAATCTACACAGGCTTAGTAAAGCAAAACCATAAGGGAAAACAAACGTGTGATACCTTTGTTTCCTGCATCTTCTATAATTTGATATACCAATTTTTCTTGATTATCAGATCCCTTCATTTTACTGCAGAATGACAAGAAACAAGTCTTAGTTTTTGAAGATCTAGGTAAAGTTCATCAATGTGAAATTATAGTGTACGTGTACTTCATTCTGTCAAAAAGAAACTCATATATACAGTGGTCAAAACAGTGGTGAAACCATGAAGAAATAAATTTAGTTAATTTAGAGCAACAATATACAGAATCTGCTAATCAGTCAAGGATGATCTTTCTAAAACAGAAATCACCTAATATTCGCTAATATTTCACTACTACATTTGTTTATATTTCACACACAATTCACACACACATTTTAAACCACTGAATATTTTTGAACTAAACAATGATTAAACAGATAAAATGTTCTACTAGTCTACATATTTAAGAATTCACTACAGTATCATGTCTTTGCCATAACCCACCATCTTTTAGCCACAATGGAACTGCTGTGATCTAGTGCAGTGGTTCCCAACAAGGGGTACAGAGCCCACTAGTGGACTTCAATTCCCAGAAGCCTCAGTCAGTACATTGGCTGATCAGTGCTTTGGGGAAATGACTTAGGCTTCTGGGAATTGAAGTCCAAAAACCAGCATTTGGGAAACACTGATCTAGTGAAATCTACTCACAAAACAGCTTCCTAAGGAACCCATTTCTATTGAGAAGTTTTATCTCTTCTGAGAGAGCTTTAAGTAACAAGTATTATATATGTGTGTGTGTAGCAGAGTAACCACATACATGTAGTGAAATTAAAATTTAGTTATCAGTGCAGTAGCTCAAGTGGTTAAGACGCTGAACTTGATGACTGGAAGGCCAGCAGTTTGAGACCCGAGTACTGCATGACGGAATGAGTTCCCATCTTTGTCCCAGCAGTAGGAGAAAAATGTTTTAAAATTCTGGATTCTTCAAAAGCAAAACATACCCAGCATTCTGAGATTCCTTAATTCTATAAAGGAGGCCAGTGCTGCTCCGCAGAAGATCCAGTTGGCCCTAATAAGATACACAACATTTTACAGTTTTGTCACAATTTGAAATTTCAGACTAGGAAACAACATGAAAGTAGCTCAGTTATAACAGTAGGTTGAAGTAATATAATAATGAGTATTTTGTTATAAGATTCCTTTAGAGCCTTACTGGAATTGTTAAAAAAAAGGGGGAATTTTTTTAAAAAGATTGTACACTTTTATCTTTCTGAAGGCTACTGCATGGATTACACTTTAAAGGAATTCTTATATCTGGTGAAGTCGACTTGATCCACAAAAGCTAACATCAAACTACAGCAGTTAATCTTTAAGGTGCCACAAGTTTTTTTGTCTTTTTGTTGTTGTTTACTCTCTGATATGCTTGCACAGACTAACACAGCTATCATTTCAAAAACTTTTAAGGAACACATACTCTGAAAATTATCACACAGGGATGTGTTTACCACACAACTCCATTTCACAGGAAGAAATAGAGGTTATAGCAAGCCTGCAGGTTATAGCAAGCATTTCCTATTTATAGCATTTGTGTGCCAAACCTTTACCAGAGACTCATATTAGGCCACGGTTTTCTTCTGAGCAACAATAAAAGGCACAGGTGGATTTGCTGTGGTTCAATATGTGAAATTTCTCTAATGCATCAGAGTTTGCTTTGTGTGTGCAGAGTATCAGATACAAGTAATACCTCAGATAACGTTTACCTCGGATAACGCTAGAATCTCATGATGTTAAGTAATCTGGGGAGGAGAATTGGATCGAATAACGTTAAGGTCCTATGGGATGGATCGGATAACAACCGCTAAAGCCTGTGCCGTTACAATGTATCTCTATGGAGCTTTAACGTTATCCGATCCATCCCATAGGATTTTAACATGGATCGGATAACACTAAAAATCGGATAACACCAAGACTTGTGGAACCAAGTCTTAGCGTTATCCGAGGTACAGTAAAACCTCATATAACACTAAAACCTGGTTCCACAAGTCTTGGTGTTATATGATTTTTAGTGTTGTCTGATCCTCTATGGGATCCATAGAGATACATTGTAACCACACAGGCTTTCGCGGTTGTTATCTGAAGCATCCCATAGGATCTTAATGTTATCTGATGCAATTCTTCCCCCCAGATTCCTTAATGTTATGCGATTTTAGTGTTATTCGATACTAATGTTATATGAGGTATTACTGTATTACTGTATGCTATAACTGTGGCATCCTGGCCAGAACACTGACCCCATCAAAATATACTCATCTGAGTAACGAGTCACAGTGTCACTCATTACTTCAGCAAAATACATTACTCAGCAAGATTTGTAATTCTGCAAATTGCATGAATATTTCATTTCAGACTTCTGCTCAGAAAACACCTTTTAAAATAGTGTTCTTCAAGCTTTGGTTTTTGGACTCAATTCCCAGAAGCCTAAGTCAATTCCCCAAAGCACTGATCAGCCAATGTACTGACTTAGGCTTCTGGGAATTGAAGTCCAAAAACCAAAGGTTGGGGAACACTGTTTTAAAAGATTTAGCTCAGTGGTGGGCAGAGAGAAAATTTTCGCTACCACACTGTGGATGGAGCCTACACCATGGGCAGAGCCTATGTCATGGGCAGAGCCTGCATAATATATTTATTTATTTATCTATTCAGATTTACATTGCCACCGACTCGCCAAGGCGACTCAGAGTGCCTTACAGTCAAAACAGCAACAGTACAGTAAAAATAATAAAATACAACCTCACAAAATAACCAAAGCAGAACACAGTCATGCCTGCCACATGGCCATGTATACATCTGCAAACACAGGCAGCACTGGCTCTTTGGCTGTAAATGGAGATGAGCACTGCACCCTAGAGTCGGATATGACTGGCTTTTGAGCAAGGGAAACCTTGAACCACTTGCAGAGACAAAACCTAATGGGGCAGAGCAGGGAGGTGGGCGTGGTCACCCAATTTTGCTCCACCCACCCACCCAAAGGCCACCCAATTTCGCCACCCGCCCTGCCCAGAGAGGCCACCCAATTTTGTGCCCCCCCCCGGGGAGGAGCAAATCTGTTGCTGCCCACCACTGATTTAGCTTATACAACAAAGGTCTTCGCAGAAACAGGTAAATTCTTACCATAGAAAGCAGCCTGTTAATGGCCATGGCCCTCTGCTGAGCTTCCATGTGGGGCATGTCATTTTGAATCACCTGATCTGTGATGCCGTGGGGAAACTGATGGCACAACTCAATAATTCTGGGGATAGTAGGGACAGCAAATAAAACATCATCAGTTACTGTATTCAAAAACACACAGTATAATTAGTAACTTATGTAAAATACAGTGAAACCTTGCATAGAGTGCCTCGCTTAAAGAGTGCCTCGCTTAAAGAGCAGAATTTTCTCTGAATGTTCACTTCGCTTAACAAATAAAACCAACCAAAAACTTGCTTAATAAATAAATCGGGGTTCGCAACACTCTCCCCCCACCAGAAGCCACTATTGGTCACTTACAATGGTGTTTCACTTAAAGAGCAAACTCGCTTAAAGAGCAATCCTGTGGAACACATTATATACTCTTTAAGCCAGGCACAACTGTACAAATTCCTCACCTTTCATTTAAAGTCCAATATATCTAACAAAAATGCAATGTAAAATACATGAAGGAGGGACCATAAAATAAGACAACTGAAACAGAGACAAGACTATAACATCATCTCTCCCAGTTTTATAATACTGTATAGGCTTCTATGATGTGATTTAATGATTCAAGGGAGCTCTAGCACATTCCTGCAGTGGTTAAGATGCTGAACTCACTGACTAGAAGGTTGGAGTTCGATTCCTGGGTACTGCATGACAGAGGGAGCTCCCATCTCTGTCCCAGCTCCTGCCAACCTAGCAGTTCAAAAAGCAAGAAATTGCAAGTAGATAAATAGGGACCACTTCGGTGGGAAGGTAAACAGCATTCCATGCACTCTGGTATCAAAGCATGCCTGCCACATGTCAATGGAAACTTCGGCAGATGCAGATAGCACTGGCTCTTGGCTATAAACAGAGATGAGTGCTGAACCCTAGAGCCGGATACTACTGGCTTTCGAGCAAGGGTGACTTTTACCTTTACCTGACACTTTCCCACGGCACACCCTTTCTTCTTCTTCGGGTGCTGTACCCAATTCCAAATATTGGCTATCATCATGGCGATCAGCAATGAAGCTTGTCCTGGGAACCATATAATGCAGGTGGTCTTCTATTTGCCTTCTGCATTGCAGCATGGCACACTGATCCAGTTCTGGGAGTCACTTTCTGGTCCTGAAGCCCTTTTGGCACACAAAGTCCTCCTCAGCCCCAGGCCAGTATTGGTGAAGGGGCTGCCCTCCATCAAGATGGATTCAAGTGGGATTCAATCCACTTGGAGACCATCACCCTTCCCCATGGACTTCGCCCACCCAAGGCTATTCATTAGTCCTCAGGTTAGTTAACCGCCTCATGACGACTGGCCTTGAGTCGCTGGCAGCAGGGGTGCCCAAACTATGGCCTGTGGGCCAGATCCGGCCACTGACACCCATTCATCCGGCCCAGCACTGCCCTCGTCACTCCCAGAAGTGAAAGTAATGGGCGTGTTTTGCTTCTGGGAGCGACGAGGGCAGTGCCGGCCGGATGAATTGGTGTCAGGGGCCAGATCTGGCCCACAGGCCATAGTTTGGGCACCCCTGATCTACTCTATTACCAAACTATTCTCCCCCTGTACTTCTACCACGGCCACGCAGACCCACCTGTTTTCGATTTCCAGAGGCTCGGGAGCTTTCGCCTCCGCCATCGCCTAAAAGTCCTGCACCAAAAACCCTCTTCGGCCACTGGGCGCGCACGAATGACGTCAGAGATAAGCGCCCGGTGGACGGGGAGTGTGAGAGAGAGAGGCTCCCGTTGCCATGGTCACGGAGTCGGTTGCTGGTCAGTTCTTTCCTAACCTTAACGCTTGGTCGTGGTGAGCACCCTAAAATTAAAAAGGGGGGGCGGGAAAGCTTATTATCGAGGGCAAAAGGCTTGCAAACGAATGGATTTTTATTTTTCCAAATTTCTGTCCTGGTGGTCTTCTTCCAAAGAAGGGGTTATAACAATAATGATGATGATGATGATGATGATGATGATGATGATGATGATGATGATTTCGTGTCAGAAATTATTCTGGGTTGAAAAGGATTTTTCCTGGAGAAACTCCACTCAGGGGATGCCCAAATGAGGCTCCTTTTTCATGTCCCCCCAAGATCTTTTCCCACCGAAGTGGTCCCTATTGATCTACTTGCAATTTCTTGCTTTATTTCCATCTGCCAGGTTGGCAGGAGCTGGGACAGAGACGGGCGCTCATTCCGCCATGCAGTACCTGGGTCTCGAACTGCCGGCTTGCCGGCCTTCCAGCTAACACGGCGAGCTTCTTAACCACTGAGCCACCGCAGAAAGGGTTAATCCAGGGGTGCCCAAACTATGGCCCAGGGGCCAGATCTGGCCCCCAATGTCAATTCATCTGGCCCACAAAACCCTCGTCATTCCCAGAAGCGGAAGTAAAATGCACCCGTATAGGCACATTTTACTTCTGCTTCCGGGAGCGACGAAAGCTTTGTGGACCCGATGAATAGGCATTGGGGGCCAGATGCAGCCCCCGGGCCGTAGTTTGGGCACCCCTGCTTTAGAGGGAAACTCATTTAAATACTGAAGCTGAACACAAGTAAAAATAAAAAGGGCCATAGTGACCAGGCCCCTGAAACATGTGACTGGCCCACGGCCCAAAAAGTTTGGGCACCCCGGGTTAATCCAAAGATTATCTTCACTGCAATCTTGTGAGGGAAGTTAGACTACCGTCTAGGTTTCACTTCGTGGCAAAGCTGTATTAGTTGGCTAGCTTTCCTGATGACGAACATTAATTAGTGTTTTATAGGACAGTGTCCTATGATAAATGATCTTTGATAGGTAAGTTGTCCACCCTGGGGAGCTCAGCCTTTTTATTGGTTTTTAAAATGTGATTGGTTTTATTTTCTGTAAGCCTCTCAGAGTCTTCGGAGTTGGGCGGCAATATAACTCAGATAAAATAAATAAATAAATAAAATAAATCGCTGTTCTCATCCATTGCAGTTGCAAGGCGGTCATATAGTAATATTTTTGGAAATTAATGTCTCCTGAAATACAGTACTGTATATAGAAGTGTTATTTGGAAAAGAATTACTATAAAAGACCAAGTGAGAGAGCTTCTTAGTAGAAGGAATGGGGAGTAAGACTTGAGCTAGGAAATTGTAGATCAGTTGGCTTAATATTACATCTGGTCAATTGCTGGAAAAGTGTATTAAATTATTAAGCATGTAATTTATGCATAGCTTATATCTTTTTAATATAATTTTTAAAGTGGTAGCCATGTTAGTCTGTGCAAGCATATCAGAAAGTAAACAAATCCAAAAAGTGGTGGCACCTTACAGACTAACTGCTGTATTTTAATGCGAACTTTCTTGGATCAAGTCCACTTTGTCAGACATAAGAATAAGACATCATGGCATCAATTTATTTATTTATTTATTAAATTTAATACCCCGCCCCAATCGGGGGGACCCGACTCTGGGCGGGTTACAATCTAGTAAAAACAGAAATAAAACCCAACTCCATGTCACTAAAAACATCAGAATTAAAAACATCAGAATTAAAAATCAGCACCGAATTAAGACGACGCAGGACTACACATCAGTATTCCCATATTCCAACCCAGGGAGGCAGTTCTTATGTAAGCCACTTAGTGTGGGAACCCACGTTCCCAGGTCCCCAATTTATACACGCCAAGTATAGAGGCACACAATGGCTGGCCAGCCCAGCAGAAAAGCAACGTTGTAGTCAGTGGTGGGCTCCAAAAAAATTTACTACCACACTATGGGTGTGGTATGGTGGGCACGGTCAGGGGGAAAGTTGTTGCATGCAAATTAGGACAACAGTCATACCTCGCATAACGAATTTAATTTGTTCTGCAAGGCTGCTCGCTATAGGAGCTTCAGGCTAGCAGCTTCTCTTCCTCCTCCCCGCTTGGGAAGACAGCAAGGAGGCTGTGCATGCGTGCCAAGTGCTGTAGGCGCGCATGCACACCAAGTGCTTGGGGTGCATGCACAGTGGGGGAACTGGCGAAAAGGTAAGTCCCCGAGGTGGTTCCCCCCAAAAGCTGTTACCGGTTCTCCGGGACACTGGGAAAAGTTACTACTGGTTCTGGCAAACTGGTGCGAACCTGTAACATCCCATCACTGTGCCCACCACTGGTTGTAGCCTTTTACAACTGACAATAATGGAAAATCCCTGGCTGTTATTCAAACTTGCTATGATGCATGTCCCTGTTGATTTGAAGATGGTTGCAAAACAAACTTCTCTTGCAAGCTGATGCATCACATCCAAAAGATGGATGCAAAACAAACACTGTGACATTACACATTTGCCAATGAGTTAGCAACTATTGATATATATTTTTTGTGACCCAGGCAAAATTGTATAAATTGATGCCATGAAGTCTTACTCTTATGTCTGACGAAGTGGACTTGATCTATGAAAGTTCACATTAAAATACAGCAGTTAGTCTTTAAGGAGCCATCCATTTTGTTGTTGTTTGGTTTACTCTCTGTTATGCTTTTTATAGAATGTTCCAAAAAAGGAATGCCTGTGTCATTTATTATGCAGTCTTAAATATGCATGTTCAGAAGTAGGTCCCAATAAATCTGTGTTGTTTGTAAGTGTATTTGGTCATCTCCCATAGTAAGGCTTCTTTTAAGCTTATGCTGGATCACCTTCTGGACCATGATAATAGGACTAACATTCAAAATGAGTATGTTTGTCATGGCAAAGTTAATAGTCTCCCTGCCACAATGTTATCAGTATGCTAGTGACATCTGACCTGTGGTTGCCTTTTCATCAGAGTTCAAGAAGATAGTGGAGGCTTTTCACAATTTGGGAGTGGGCAAGGAAGCAGAGATTAAAGAATTTGGTTCTAGTTATATAACTGTTCTTGACTAGCACTATGCTTAATCTTAAATCTTTTTGATTAGTCTATGCTGGTGCGTCTGTTTGATTGATTTCATTTATGGCAGGGGTTCTCAAGGTTTTCACACCACTGGCCAGACCACTTCCCCTCAGACAGTTAAGCAGGCCGGATACATGGTTTTCCCCATTGTAAATCTGTAAACCGCAATGGGCACATTTACGCATGCACGGGCACGTTTACCGCTGTTGTAAATGTACCCACATCTGCTTCTGGGGTCATTGCCATGGGTCAGATGGAACGGCATTGGGGGTCAGGGTCGGCACCTGGGCCGTAGGTTGTGAACCCCTGATTTATGGCTTATACTCTCCTACATACTTAATTGGGAGTAAGCCATTCTAAATGTAATGGGATATATTTCCAAATCAACACGTATAATATTGCCCCATTATTTTGCATTAAAATAACCAGATGCTGTGATGCTGTTACTGTCTTTACTATCGCTGAAAAAATTACTTTCAGTGCCCTTACCTCCATTATTTTGGATTAAAATAACCAGATGCTGTGATGCTGTTACTATCTTTACTATCACTGAAAAAAAATATTTTCAGTGCACTTATCTCCATTATTTTGCATTAAAATAACCAGATGCTGTGATGCTGTTACTATCTTTATCACAAAGCTTACTGCTCTAATTTCATACAAGCAACTTTGAAAATATTAATGACATAAATTTCTGGACTGACAAAGACTGTAATAATTACTAATTCAAAGAGAGAAACCAAGCAAGGATGTCATTATTTTGGCTACCAGGCTGAACACAGCTATGTTAATAATACTATATAATAATATAGTAATATATTATATACTATTATATAATATTATATACTGTAATGGATTTTAATGGGAGGGGCTGCAGTGGTTTAGTGATTAAGACACTTAGCTTGACAACTAAAAGGTTGGCAGGAGAGTAGTTTGAGACTGAGTATTGAGTAACAGAGTGAGCTCCTGTTGCTATCCCAGCTCCTGCCAACCTAGCAGTTCAAAAGCAAGACATTTCAAATAGATAAACAGGTAGCACTCCAGTGGGAAAGGTAACAGTGTTGGCTCATGGAAAATTATTTTTTTTCAGTGAGCCAACATGAAGCTTAGGGGGATTTTTTGAATTAATATATGCATAGTAAATATTACACATTTCTATTGAGAAGGAAGTACAGTTGACTTAAGTCAACTTATTCCAAGTACTTTATAGGATTGCAAATTTAATTATATTTTAAGTACCATACATTTACATGTATATTTACTGAATCAAAATGTTTATAATAATGTTTGTCTTTACTCCCTCTCTCTTTTATCTTAAAATTCTGCAGCCAAAAAAAAAAATGACTGCTGGGTCCATTTTAGTGCCTCAGATTATACCACTTCGCGATCCAACACCAGGAAAAGCAAAACATGAAATAGATACAAACACACTTGTAGAAATTAAATCAGGTATATAAAATGCATGCTATGTATTCTTTTGTTTTATATACCAGGATATATGTAACTTAATATTAATTTGTTATGTGTTTCTTGCCTTTCCATTTACTTGTCACTTTTGAAGTGATAATACATCTTGTAAACATAGTTCATTCATAATAGGATACATTTTCTGGAAGTGTTTACACATCTTGAATTTGGTTGAAAATCTTCTTAATTCTCAAAACTTTAAAGACTAACAGAAACAAAAACGTCCTCCAACATAGTAACATATGAGCAGTGCTACCTAATATTGTGCAATTGGGGTTGCCATTGAGAAGAAGTGCTTTTACTTGTGTACTAAGTTCCTGGATGCCTCCTTTCATGAGGAACAAAAACGTCAAAATTCTCACCATCAGTGAACAGAACAGATCTGAGCACATCTTTTTTTCTGTCACCTCTATATTTCTAGCAAACTGCTTAGGTGGTTCTCTTTGTCTAATCTTATTCCTTTCTCCTGCAATGTACAAGCACATATATTTTGTGAGGCAGATCTAAGTATCTGTACATGTGATTTTCCAGTTATTTCCTGCTTCCCCAGTGTGATATCCATGGAGACATGCTTTGCTTCTGCTAGTCCCATCATATCTTCTCTTGTTATCACTCAGGGAATTGGCTGTAGCTGTATGTCTGTACAAAGACTACTTGAGTTTAGTCTTAGGTCCCATCAAATTCATTATCTGACACTGTATTTTGAGAACAAGACAGCACAGCATATTGGAGGAGGGAGGAGCCAGAAAGCCAGGTTGGACAAGGCAGCAGTGGGTAGGGCAAGAAATCAAGAGAAGCTACCCAAATTCCTGAGCCTTTGTTTATCCCAATAAGAAGAAGCAACAGCAGAACCAGACCAGGGAGGAAAGAGGATGAAAAGCCTATTGCTGAATGAACATTTTGTTGTTCAGTCATTAATTTAATAGTTAATTAAACAGTAGCATGCATATCAGAGAGTAAACAAGACAAAAAAGACTGTGGCACCTTAAAGACTAACTCCTGTGTTTTAATGTTAGCTTTCATGGCCCAAAGCTAACATTAAAATACAGGACTTAGTCTTTAAGGTGCAACAGCATTTTTTTTCTTTTGTTTATTCTCTGATACGCTTGCACAGACTGACACAGCTACCACTTCAAAAAGTAGCATGCATGTGGACTTCTCTGTTACTTTTTGATTCGAAATACCTTTTTCAAATGCTATTTCTATAAACAGCTTTTTCATTCATATCATATGGCAGGGATGGCGAACCTATGGCAAGCGTGCAAGAGGTGGCACTTGGAGCCCTCTCTGTGGGCCCCTGTGGAGTCACCCCAGCACAGAGTTCACCCCACTCCTCTGTCCAGCAGCCCAATGGGAGTGCTTCCTCCCACCCCAACAGAGAGTTCACCCCACCCCTCTGCCCAGTAGCCCAATGGGAATGTTCACTTCCTCCCCTGTTGCTGTCTTGGCACTTTGCGATAAAGAAGTGTTTTTGGGGTTACAGTTTGGGCACTCGGTCTCTAAAAGGTTCACCATCACTGTCATATGGCATTGGACTTCATATTTTTTTTTCTTTTTTCCTCACTATTATCCCCACTGTTTCCATCTGTCAGCCATGATTAGGAATGTCTGAACCTCACTATGGTGCATAGCTGCCTTCTAATTAATTTGCTGTAGCTGGGAATATATGGTGTGATTCTCCTCACATTACTATCAAGGGGACTTTTTTCTCCACAGAGAAAATTATGTTTTCCTATTATCAGAGGTTTCTAACATATGTTCTGTCTGTCCAGTCTCCCTCCTTTTTCTTCCTTCTTCTTTTTATTACATCCAGTGCAGTTAAAACAGATGCTGCTTAACTTGTATGGTTTTTGCATGTGACTCGCCAGTGTCAAATCATACATTAGATCTCTTGCCATAGAGTGTAAAATAACAGATTTGGTACTTTTCTGCCATCATCAGAATAAAATTGCCATTCAAGCCCACTATTGCACTCATTATCTTTCCCTTAAAGGTTCTGCAGATTTATTACATGCACATAAAAGGGCACAGTCTCTGTCCTTACGACATACAGTACTTGTGTATTTTGATGTGCCCTTTTAAATTTGGAAATTTTATGTAAGAAATGCTTGTCTTTTGAAAATGGAGTAATTATTCTTTATTATTCACTATTACTGTGTCTCTCAGATACCCCTGATGTTGCTATATATTACACTATTGATGGAAGTAAACCACAACTCTCTAAGAGACTTGGTTACAGAGATCATAACACTTTGAAGTATAATGGACCTATCACATTACCAGATGGGAAAATAACAATAAAAGCTCTGGCAGTCACAAAGTAAGTAGTATTTTATCTTCCAAATAAAGGCAGGCATGGCCTTTTCTTGGTAAAACTAGTTGGACCCAAAAAAGTTGGCATTGCTCTACTTTATTTTTACCAAGCAGGAATCAAAATAGGCATTTTATTTTATGCCATATCTCCTTTGGTTTCATGTTAGTTTGCTAAAGAAAACACAAGGTGTCTTGTAATATGAAAAAGGCAAGCTAGTAGAAGTTGTCAGAATGAATATAACTCAACAGAGATCCCCAGCTGTTAGGTGAGCTCGTTGTACAAACTTTGGTTTTGCTCATCTTCTATACTTCATGGTCTGCTGAGATAATGTAAGTGCATCTCTCTCACGCAGGAGGAATATATGTGCATTTGTGGTAACTGTTCCTCAAAATGCTGGTGTTCCAGGTTTGTTGCTAAGTAAAGCTAGTAGACTGTATTTGTTTTCATTGGCCACAATTCATAGAAGTTGTCTAAAGCATCCTGATTCTTAAATTACAGAGACTACAGAGAGAGTGCTGTTGTAACAAAAATATTTGTAGTAGACTATGTAACTCCAGACACCCCTGTGCCTGATGAAGATACGGACGAGAATTTCCTGAAAGTCCTCTCCAGACAGGCAAGTTTATTAATATTGTTAAATTGACTGTGAAATAATAATTAGGGTTTTGCTCTTTGGTGTTTTTGGACAACTGTTCCCAGAATCCTGGGAATTGCAAACCACAAACCAGATCTGCATCCTTGTAGACTTCACACTGACGCACATCCCAGATAAATAACTTGAAAACCCTTCTTAGGAGAGGAAAAAACTACAAATCTGCAGATGTGAATTTGTGGGTCCCAGTCCTTGGATAATTCTGGGAAATGGTGTGCAAAAAGATGAAAGAGCACAACCCTAACAATCATCATTGTTAAATATTAAGGTCTCACACCAGAAGATTTTGAAACTTCCTTCAGTGCTGCTCTGGTAATCTGCTAAAGTTGTTTCAGAAAAATATCAGAATACTGGGACTCTGTTCAAATAGCTTACAAGAACTCTTACAGATCAACTTTAGGATTATCTGGACCCTTTTCAGTCAGGATTCAGGCCCGGATATGGGACAGAAACCGCACTGGTCGCATTGGTGGATGATCTCTGGAGAGAGCGGGATGGAGGGGAGCCGTCTGTCCTTGCTCTTCTCGACCTTTCAGCGGCTTTCGATACCGTCGACCATGGTATCCTGCTGGGAAGGCTCCAAGGTTTGGGGGTTCCAGGGCACTGTGTTGTCCTGGTTTTCCTCATTTCTGAGGGGCCGGACCCAGTCTGTATGGTTGGAGGGTGAGAAGTCCAGCCCAAGGCCCCTGCAATATGGGGTGCCTCAGGGCTCGGTACTCTCTCCCCTCCTATTTAACATCTACATGAAGCCGCTGGGAGAGATCATCCGTTCCCACGGGGTGAGGTATCATCAGTATGCAGTTGATACCCAGTTGTACATCTCGGCCCGTGGGGACCCAAGCGGTGCGGTGGAAGTCCTCTCCAGGTGCCTGGAGGCTGTGAGGGTCTGGATGGGGGACAACGGGCTACAGCTGAATCCTGGCAAGACTGAGTGGCTATGGGTGAGGGGCCCTGTGTTATCTCGGGAGTTACCAGCTTTGGTTCTGGATGGGGCAGCTTTGCCCCAGACAGACCCGGTGCGTAATCTGGGGGTCCTCCTGGACTCACGACTACTGTTCGAAGAACAGGTGGCAGCCGTGGCCAGGAGGGCTTTTGCACAACTTCGTGTAATACGCCAGTTACGCCCCCTCCTAGACCGGGACGCCTTGCTCATGGTCACACATGCTTTGGTCACCTCCAGACTTGATTACTGTAATGCGCTCTACATGGGGCTGCCCTTGGTGACCATCCGGAGACTGCAGCTGGTCCAAAATGCGGCGGCCCGGGTAGTGATGGGGTGCGGGCGTTATGCTCGTGCCACACCATTGCTCCGGGAGCTGCACTGGTTACCAGTATGTCTGCGGGTGCAATTCAAGGTGCTGGTCATTACCTTTAAAGCCCTACATGGTAGTGGGCCAGGATACTTAAGAGACCGCGTCACCCTAAGAACGTCTGTCCGTCCCACCAGGGCGGATCGGAGGGGCTCTCTTGTTATTCCATTGGCTAGGGAGGCTCATCTCTCTAGCACTAGGAAAAGGGCCTTCTCTGTGTTTGCCCCGGCCCTCTGGAACCTCCTTCCAACTGAGCTGCGCCTACAGGCAGAGCTCCTGCCTTTCCGAAAAGGCTTGAAGACCTGGCTGGCGGAGCATGTATGGGGGCCCAGTAACACGGGATCCCACATAGGTTGGGTTATTTAAGGGACAGCCACCCCTCTTGCTTTGTTTATTTGCTGCACTGTTTTAATCTTTTAATTTTAAGGTTTTGAGATCTTAAATGCTATTATCATAACAGATTTACTTGTGATTTTAAATTCATGTTGTAAGCCGCCCAGAGTCGGGTTTATCCGATTGGGGCGGGGTAATAAATGTGAGTTAATAATAATAATAATAATAATAATAATAATAATAATAATAATAATAATAATAATAATAATAATAATAATAATAAAATAGGATCACATAAGTCTTCTTACATTGCTGCTACAATGTTATAGACAATTCATAGAGGAACAACCATGATTCCTGCTCTCACTGAATTTTTCTTGATTTAGATTTCTGAAATGTTTCTTGATCCTGCTGTAATGAAATAAGCCCCATTTTAAACAGTGCTTTTTTCATTATCTTTTTACCCACCTAAATGTGTTTTAGTCCTTTCAAAATGGTGATTCCAAATCAGGGGGTGAGAGAAGAATGTAAACAATATGTGCCTCATGGAACTGAAGAAATGGAACTTACTGTGTGATAGACAGTAAGGGGGAGGGCCAAAGGTGGATCCTGGGGGTGGAGATATAACTCAGAGGCACACGCCCACACTGGACATTCTCTCCTGAATGCTCTGCTTTTAACTTGTCAAAATGTAGTGGCTTGAGAAAGGAGGGGAGCCATGGGCTTTCCCTGGAACCTATAGCTTGCTTTATTTCTGCTTTGAAATGCTTCCTGATCTTTTGATGGACTGTATCCTGTATCTTATTATGCTTTCAATATATTTCTTGAAGAAGCTTGGAGTGATTATTTGGCTTAACACTACCTTATCTACACCTATCTGATGCCTGGGTTGTCCAGCCAGGGAGCTGCAACTCAGAAGAACAATGGGGCCTACTCAAGGGTAAGGCTGGTATTGTCACACCTGCTTCCTGACTTATTGTCCTTTTCTGATGTATATTTTGGTTCTGTTTCCTAGCTTGCCCTCATCAGGAACTACTGGCTTGCTCCACAATTTCTGGTGCTTGGCTTCTTGATCATCTCCATACGGCTGCAAGAAGCGCAGCCCTGATTATGTGGGCCATGGAAGAATCAATGGAGCTATCAAATAGAGCTCCTAAGACAGGAATGCAAGAGAACTGAAAAAGATGTCCCATACATAAAGCAGGCTGATTTTTCATAGTATAGTCGTGGGTTTTTTTAAAAAACAGGGCTTATTTTTTTCTTATTTTTAGGAGATGACAGATGGATTGTCTGAGTTAAGACTAAGAAAGAAAGAAGTAAATATGGAAAGCAAGTTCCATTGGAATGATGTTGCTCAGGAATTACAAGGTACTATATATTAAAGCCAAAGGTGAAAGAACCCTAAAATGGTTGCTAGTATGTGTAGTTTCCTCACTATACTTAAAGTTCAAATACTGTGTTCTGTAAGTTCTGTGACAACTTTCTAAAATATGATCTTCTATCTATACCCTCAACATAACTGTTAGATAAGTCTTAATATTGCCACTCCAATTTGTTGTTGAAGTCCGATCCTTTATAATTCCATGGACTACAACATGCCAGGCTCTGTCATCTGCCATCTTCCGGAGTCTGCCAAGATCCATGCCCACTGTGTCAACGATGCTGTGTAACCATCTCATCCCCTGCCACCCCCTTCTCCTTTGGTCTTTCCTAGCATCAGGGTCTTTACTCACACTAGAGCTACTTGTACTTACCCTCCACTCTTCCCCAGTAGCATATTGGACACCTTTCGAGCTGAGGGGCTCATCTTCTGGCCTATTGATACTGTCCATGGGATTTTCTGGGCAAGGATACTGGGGTGGCTTGCCAGTTCCTTCTCCAATGGATCATGATCTGAGTGGCCTGTTCATTAAAGGTAGTTTTGCATTGCATAGCCCGGGGTGCCCAAACTAAGGCCTGGGGGCCAGATGCAGCCCCTGGTGCCAATTCATCCGGCCTATGAAGCCTTTGTCGCTCCAGGAAGTGGAAGTAAAATACGCCTGTATGGGCACATTTTACTTCCACTTCCAGGAGCGACAAGGGCTTTGTAGGCTGGATGAATTGGCGTCAGGGGCTGCATCTGGCCCCCAGGCCATAGTGACCAGCTCCCTGAACCGTGTGATTGGCCCACAGCCTGAAAAGTTTGGGCACCCCTGACATAGCCCATGGCCTCATCAAACCACGGTTAAAAACCAAGGTTAAAAAATCTTGCCATGGCAAGGCAACAGTCCTTGGGGGGACTACAGTGTGTACTACCATTGAAATTAATAAATCAAGGGTAGGAGTTATGTACAGGTAGGAGAGAAAAGACATCAGAATTACAACTGAGCTAAAGCATTTGCAAGGCTCTCTTTTGAAAATTACATAGTCATTTTAGAATTCTCTATGAGTCTATTAAGCACTTACCATTCTCCTGGAGTTGTAAGATGAGGGGAGTAATCAAAGAGTGCTGTACTTCGGATTTTCCTGTTGAAATATATATGAAACTTTTTTATTTGGCAATTCATTATTTTAGAAATTTAAGAATATTTCGGACTTAATAGAAATCTAGTGTGTATTTCTAGAATTATGAGGTTTAAAATTTTCAATTTACAAGGTACAGTAATTTAATTCAAAGTCACATTCTCATTGGCACTTAATGCTTTTCATATGCTTTGGCTGTTATCACAGCAGCTATGAAAAATATACAGGAGAAGGAGAACTGCAGCATTTGTGGGTAATTTCTGATGTTCTTTTGTGTATGTTTCTATGTGAAGTTACATGTTTGCATACATGACAGAAAATGAAAAAGAGGCTAATCATTTGATTTGTACTTGTTGCTTCATATTCCCTTGAGGGGTCTGCTCTTCTCTTTTGAGATCTTTGCCATATTCATTTGATTTTAGTCTGTGGTGGCCACAATGGTCTGGATTTTTGAATGGCTCAAAACCACTCTGAGCTGTAATTGCCTCCCACACCAAGCAAAGTGTAGGTAGATAAACATATGCCTAGTACACATCTTGAACCATTGAACAAATCAAGAGTGGAAATGGGGATAATAACCAAAATGTCCTTCTTTACAGGATAGGTCCTGTAATGTAAATTTTTCTATGGCCCTTTGATATGTGTAAATTTGCTAGTAATTCACCTCCTCTCTTAATTTTTGTAATCCTAGAATTTATTTAAAAGGTATTATGTTTTAAATGAAGTTAGCTGAAGTCCACATTCTTATGAAATACATTACAGAAGAGTAGTTGAAATGCATGTGTATGATTTCAGATTTTTCCACGGAAAAAAGATCGGTGCCTTCACATCTTAGTGAACCATATCTGGGAAAAAATTACTTAAATACTTCAAGGGATAGAAAAGAAACTCACTCTGCCACACCGATACCTCAGTTACAGGTAACAAAAGCAACTCATTCGTTCAAGTATTAGAGAAGAGATGGGTAGCTTCCAAAAGTCCAGAACCCATTTTTGCCACTACTGCTTGAACTTTAAAAGGCTGCACACACACCCCTGAAAGGTTTGGAAATGGTTTTTATTCCAAAGGGGCACTTTTTTCCTCAGCCACTTCCAGTTTAGGGGGGTAACTAATAAGAGACTTTAGTGGTATGTATAAATAGCAGCAGCAGCTCTTTCCTAGCTCTTTGAGGAGTGTGATTTTCAGTTTTGTCTCAAAATTGGGGATCATGGAGATGGAATTATAATTCTGTGAGTGCATGGTCCACAGGTAATGCCGTACTAATCGATAAGCAGATTGAATGTATCTGCCTTACTATCCAGTGGTGGGCAGCGAATTTTTCCCCTACCATGCCGTGGGCGGAGCCTACATCATGGGCAGAACCTACTTTGTGGGAGAAGCTTACGTCGTGGGTGATCTAGTCATGCCTGCCATATGGCCATGTATACATCTGCAAACACAGGCAGCACTGGCTCTTTGACTGTAAATGGAGATGAGCACTGGCACCCTAGAGTCAGATATGACTGGCTTTTGAGCAAGGGAAACCTTGAACCACTTGCAGGGACAAAACCTGATGGGGCAGGGCAGGGAGGTGGGCATGGCCACCCAATTTCGCTACCCCCCCTCCCCGAAGGCCACCCAACTTCGCCACCCTCCTGCCTAGAGGCCACCCAATGTTGCTACTCTCCATCCCCCGGGGGGGTGTGCAAACCTGTTGCTGCCCACCACTGTTACTATCTCACCCAAGTATGTGCCAAACTAAACATTAATTTGGATCTGTGATTGTGCTCAGTATGACTGCACAGAAGTGCTTTCTTATGACTTGATTGGGAAGTTTATAGGAATAGTAAATCCCAGAGCTTAGAACGTTTTATTTAAGAATAATTCTTATGTAGATCACTGTGAAGTATTGCATAGCACACTGTTGTTGTTGTTGTTTTGTTTGTTTGTTTGAAGTCATATTGAGGAGAAAAGGTCCACCCTAATTCTTCCAGAAATACCTAAGACTACGTTACAAATAATAACTACTGCTCATTACAAATACAAATGACTATCCAAAAAAGTAGCCAATTACAGGAAACAACATTACTCATAAAGTGTTAAAGACAAGCTTGGCACAACCATAGGTTCAAAACTGCTGTAAAATGTAGTAATGTTTGTGTGGCAATTTGGTTTGCTTGAGTACCTGTCGTGAGGCTTGCCTGATAAATGAAAATAGTCACTGACGTAAGATGTACAGGAGGAATCTTTATATATCGCTGAAACTATAAGAATATTGATGAATGAAGGGAAAAATTGGGACATCAAATGGAAATGAAAAGCCTTATTCTTATGCAGGGGGTTTCAAAAATGCATTGAATTGCTTTTGGAGCATTTTCTAGTACAATGGTACTTCGCTTAAAGAGCATAATGCATTCCACGGGATTGCTCTTTAAGCAAGTTTGCTCTTTAAGCGAAACACCATTGTAAGTGACCAATTGTGACTTCTGGTGGGGGGGATTGCGAACCCCAATTTATTTGTTAAATGAGTTTTTGGTTGGTTTTGTTAAGCAAAGCGAACATTCAGAGAAAATTCTGCTCTTTAAGCGAGTTACTCTCTAAGCAAGGCACTCTTTATGTGAGATTTCACTGTATAGGAAGTTGAATGTTGGCTGTTGTATTTGTACAATGCTGGCATTCATGTGTTACAGATTTTAATAAAAATGTTTTTGTTCTGTGTCTTAAAGGGCAAAGTCCTATGCTGTGTGTGTGGAGCAGGAAATCCAATTCACATTAAACACTGTGTGATCTGTGACAACAAACTACCTGAAGCACAGATGGTAAGAATTTCTGCACAAAATAATAATGGAAACAATCTAGGAGTAATGAGTTTAATTTATAAGAATGAAAGTTGGGTACAAACTGACTGATCAAATGAGAAACTAGTTTGATTATCAGAAAACAGAATAAAAATCACTGTAGCACTTTAAAGACTAACTGCTATATTTTTATTGTTAGCTTTCATGGATCAAGTCCACTTCTTCAGACAAGAAGTGAAACTTCCAGGCGTGGTTTATATATACCAAATGTAAGGGTCTACATGTTAAAGGGGATGTGCTGAAGCAGAACGACAGAGAAGCAAGCATAATAATACAGCTTCCTACAGCTATCAGTAACATTAGATTATTCATATTAGTTTTAAATGTCTCCCTTTCAATCTCAAAAGTGTCAAGAAAGCCCAGTTTTGATTACTCACTGTATAATTTACATGATGGAATTAAAACATTTTAGTGCACAGAATAACTGCAGTGCTCATTGACAATTCAGCTGGGCTGTTCCAGAAACCACTCTTAATGGATTATATGGATAAGATACAAAAGTCATGTTGAGTTCACACCACAGTTGTATGCGTCATATGATGAATTCGATAGTGTTTACTTTCAGGAGAAATGGCATCTAATTGTAGCTTTATCCTTCTTGAAAAGGATCCCATCTCCACCCTGACTACAAATGGATCCTCCACTGAGGCCTCTGCTAAAGTGGGAGGGAGCCATAGCGGAGGATGGAACAAATTTAGGTTCTGTTTAAGTGTGAAACTGTACACACTGTAATACATGTCATACAGCTTCATAAATAATACTGATGGTATCTGAAATAGCAGCAATTAGTATGAAGGGATCTTGATATTACGATCGAGAGGTCAGGGAAAATGTCAACCTGGTATATGGCAGCTGTGAAATACGGCAATTTAATTCTACACTAAGGATTAAGTAAGAGATCACTAATAAAAAGAAGTGCCTTCTATGATGAAAGAAAGAAAGAAAATTGTTGTAACATGGAAATGACTTTATTAATTTCCATGCAGTGTATCTTGTGAAAAAATGTTGTTTTGTAAAAATCAAAAAATCAGTCTTTTTATGTGCTTGAAAACGTCACCAACGATACTGTAAAGCAAAAGTACACATTGTCAAGCTATTATCATGAAATATTCAGTGTTTCACATAGTGATTAATTCTTTAATTTGTTGTCCATAGATGGCATTTAGGACTGCTGCCTTCAGCTTTCATCTTAATCCAAATATAAGATAATTTCCATGTAGTAATCCTCCCAATTCTCTCTTCTCAGCCAGGTCTGTTTCCATACTATTTCACCTGTTTCAGGTGCTTTGCAAGGAATTATCTACACAACTTATTCTGTGGCACTTGTGGTGTTTTTATTGATCCTTCCTCCAGACTAGGTGCTGAAGATCTATTCCTAAATGTTGGAGAGGATTTTGTCATTTCCACGGTATGTTTTCACTGGCAAATGTCCTACTTGTTGTTATGTGCCATCAAGTCACCTCCAACTTATAGAAACCCTATAAACCAGAGATCTCAAAATGTCCTGTCCTCAATAGCTCTGTTCAGTTCTTGTAAATTCAAGCTTGTGGCTTTGTTTATGGAGCCATACTTAGGAGCGCCAATTCATCTTCTCAGCTGCTGCAAACTGCTGTTAGCCTATAGATAACAAGATCTTAATTTCTTGTGGTAAGGTAAAATCTGTAATTTTTATAGAATAAACAAAACAAAAAATGTAGCACCTTGAAGACTAACTGTTAAATTTTAATGTGAACTGTCATGGATCAAGTCCACTTCGTCAGACTTGATCCACAGAAGCTCACATTAAAATTTAACAGTTCGTCTTCAAGATGCTACAGTGTTTTTGGTTTTGTTCTTGGATATGCTTGAAACACAGACTAACATGGCTACTATTCCAAAAAAATCAATAATTTTTGATACTTCAAATATAATTTGAAATCACCTAAAAATCCATATATAATGTTTTCCTTAAGATTCTGTGTTGAACTACATGCTACTGAACTGTATCCATTTGGAAGATTTTTAAAACTTATAAGTCAAGTGGAGGGAATCTAGGTCCTACCAACATTCATGGTAGGGGAAGGCAGGGATTCCCTTTGGCAATTTCTAAAGAGATGTGCTCCTCTCCCCATTGGGACTAAAAGAAATCGCCATTGGTACAGGTACTTCCATTTTTGAACACCTATATGGTGGAGGGGTTAAATTTACCTTTTTTAAAAGATGAAAGATCTAACCATCCCTAACATATGCAGAGAGGAAATGATCTATATTTCTCCCATTGCACTTACCATACTTTCATGTAGAAAAGGAAAATAGATTTTCAAGTTTAGAAACCACATGATCTAGGAAACTTTGGCAGTTGCATGACTGATTTATAAAAATAAAGGAAAAAATAGTGAGAGCTCTTCTACAGCTCTCCATTTTCCATCTAGAACAGGGGTGCCCAACCTATGGCCCAGGGCCGGATCTGGCCCTCTATGTCAATTCATCCAGCCCGCAACATTTATTTATTTATTATTTATTTATTATTTGCATTTAATATCCCGCCCCAATCGGGAAGACCCATGGTTGTGACTCCAGGAAATGGAAGTAAAACACGCCCACAGCCCAAAAAGTTTGGGCACCCTTTTGTTGTTGTTCAGTCGCCCAGTCGATTCCAACCCTTTGCGGCCCTATGGACCGTTGCCCGCCAGGCACTTCTGTCCTCCACCATCCTCCTCAGCCCACCCAGCTCTGTGCCCATTGCATCTACAATACCACCTAGCCATCTCATTTTTGGCCGCACCCTTCTTCTTTTGCCCTCCACCTTTCCCAGCATCTAGTCCTTCTCAAGTGAATCCTCTCTTCTAATTTGGTGTCCAAAGTACTTTAGCTTCATCTTTACTATGTGACCTTCTAAGGAGCAGTCAGGGTTGATTTCTTTTAGGATCGACTTATTTGGCCACCCTCGATCTAGAATAGTCAAAGTAAGTTCCTGGCCATACCCATTGGTTTGTTTTCATGGATAAGAGTGTGACTCAGAGCCCTGATTCAAAATTCATCTTGAATATGAATTTAATAGGCTACTTGAAACAAATCACTGTCAAACTCAATCTCTCATCAAGAATTACAGGTTTAATAATACTTTTATATATATTAAGCGAGTTTGCTCTTTAAGCGAAACACCATTGTAAGTGACCAATTGTGACTTCTGGCGAAGAGAATTGTAACCCCCGATTTAGTTGTTAAGCGAGTTTGTGGTCGGCTTTAGTTGTTAAGCGAGGCGACCATTCAGAGAAAATTCTGCTCTTTAAGCGAGTTAGTCTCTAAGTGAGGCGCTCTTTATGCGATGTTTTACTGTACTGTATTATTAGCATACTTATCTATAATTTCTGTTTTGACAGAATAATAGCTTCCAGACCTTGTCAACACCAAGAACAAATTTAGTAAAGAAAAAAGAACAAGGAACGCAAACCATTGGTTTGTTCTATCCATCCAGCAAACATCTGGAGAAGAAGGAATGTGAGCTAGTTTCACAAAGAGAGAAGCAGAATAAGGTATATGTTCACAAGCCTCTGCTCACAGCCATCAGTCCTGGAAGAGGTGAACAAAACTTGTTGAGTTCTTATATATTACTAAAAAAAAACCCCTCCCTAATTTAACTCTTACACTGCTCATTTTTCTTCATTCTGTCCATTTTTCGCACTCCTGTTTCTGCACTTGGAAATACTGAACCACTGTGCTTTGCTTTATTAATTTATTAATAATTCTTTATTATTAATGCTTTATTAATTCCCCTTCAGTACTATTTTCCATGCCCAGACAACCACGCTGCTCCTGCTTAGCTTACAATTGTTGGCATTTGTTTTGCTTTTGCTTTTCTTCTAACACTTCCTTCTTACCCATTTTTTCCCCTTTTTCTACTGAAAAGAGCTGGCCAACTTCTCCAGGAAGAAGTCTGATAAAATTTGCAGCTTGCATTATATATACAGCATAGGAACAGAATGAAAGGGGTGGGCGGGCTTTCTCTTTAACCTTGTAATATGTTAATAATTATGCATTCTGAAAGAAGATATGCAATTCCACATAGAGGAAACCTTTTGATTTCCAAAAACAGGGATCCTTTTTTTCATGGCCAGAACAAAACCACTTAATAAGTATGGTAGAACAGCCAAGCATTTTCTCTTCCCATTTTAAAAAAAGACTTAAAGTCATTTCTATTTCAGATGTCTTTTTTCTTTTTAGTATATGATCTGAATTATCTTATTTTTGGTTACTATTAATTATGTACCTTGAGAAAAAGTATTTTAGAATATGGATAATAAATTAGGATAATTAATTAACAGAAAAGTGGGTTCAGTTTCACTACATAGGGGAAATGATGGGAAGCTAACTTTACAGCTAAGCTAACATCTTATAGGGATCCAATGAAATAGGATTTTGAGATGGTCAAGTAAAGTTCAGGGACTGCTTTCAACATGGTTTGTACATGAACAAAGCAGAGCAGTAGAGGTATTGGGTGTGTGTGTCACTGTCACTTACCTCATAGCTAATATTGGGATTGCAGTGGCTAAGGCGCTGACTGGAAGGTGGCAAGTCAGCAGTTTGATACCCGAATACTGCAGGATGGAATGAGCTCCCATCTTTGTCTCAGCTCCTGCCAACCTAGCAGTTCGAAAGCAAGAAATTGCAAGTAGATAAATAGGGACCACTTCAGTGGGAAGGTAAACTGCGCTCTGGTGTCTAGTCATGCCTGCCACATGACCATGGAAACATCTGCAGAAGCAGACAGCACTGGCTCTTCGGCTATGAAACAGAGAAGAGCACTGAACCCTAGAGTCAGATACGACTGGCTTTCGAGCAAGGGTGACCTTTACCTTTAATGTTGGGTAAGAAGGTGAGGCAATTCTTTATTGCCAGGCAAGATGTTTTCAGGCTCCATTGTCAAATGACTGCTTTGACAGTGGTTGAGTCACACGTGTCTCATGTGAGAGAAAATGAGTTTTCTTCTGCCATCTAATGAAGAAAGGGCAAGTTAAAATTAAGATAAAGTAAATTGTGGGTGTTCTAAAAATTGTGGTAAGGTAGTAGCTTTGGCACACTGCTTAAGGTAAGGGATGGTGAAAGAGTTTCATGGATACTTTCTTATTTTTAAAGTTTATTAAGATTTTGAGTGTTCTCTCTGATTGAGGCTAGTTTGCTAACAAACACCAATACATTATGTTGGCAGAGATAAAAAAGGTGCCCAGTAGAAAAAGTTCTGCTCCAGTCATTTTTGGTTTGGTTTTTTATTTTTATTTTGTCTAGAAAACAAACAGCAGGAGCAACAAACAGCAAATGTCTGAAACTTGGAGACAAAAGCCCCAGAATTTTTACATTGCAGGTTTAATTCTACTATCTATAAGTTCTGTTACACAACTCTGGAAAGAGTAAAATCTCCTGTCCTTGTGTGTGAAGGTCAAAGAAGAGTTTTTGACTTTCCAAAAATAAGTTTAAGATACCAGAAATGGACTTCTGACTGTTTCTGTTTTCAGCTTTCAGCTTTCAGGAATGGAAAAGTCCTCAGACTTGCTGAACTTTCAAGTACTGTATGATGATAATTTATGGTACTGGTGAATCAGATCAGTGTATTTTTAGGTTCATAGTAAGGCTTTACTTAACCACTTGAGTATATCAGCTGTCTCATTGTGATATTTCTTCTCACCTTAACTACTGTATATACTCGAGTGTAAGTCTAGTTTTTTAGCTTCCAAGATAAGATCCAAAAAAGGGACTCGACTTATACCACGAGGGTCCCAAAACCACGGTGGTGTAAATTCAAAAATACATTTTTTTTAAAAGCACTAACACTACCATAAAAATTTGAAAACATACCCACACAAATGTCTGAAAAAATTAATTTTACCACATTTTCATGTACTTTAATTGCTGAAACTCACTAGTAGTTACTGCATTTTCCACCGCCAACTTATACTCGGGTCAGTCTATTTTCCTAGTTTTAGAGGTCTAAATTAGGTACCTTGACTTATATTTGGGACGACTTATAGTCGACTTATATGATATCTCATTTCAGGTTACTGGAGGAAGCAACTAGATCATGTTTGTGCACATCTCAGAAGTTATGCACAGAATAATGTGGTATTCAGGACATCAGTTGGAGAGCCTCAAATGGGGAAGGTAAGAGGAAATTCCTAGTCCAGGGACTCTGATTCACCTCGTTGTTCTTGGGAATGTGACGTAAAAAAATCGCCAAAATTTATAGTCAAGGTAGCACAACTTTTGACTTGTGGTTGACAGAAGATATAGTTACGTAGTTATTTTCGATATTGGTGATTGAAAATGAAGTCCTTTTTACCCCCATGGAATGAGTGTATAACCAGGGGTGACACTAGGCCGCTTGCAGTTACAATTAATAGAAAGGTTTATTTAAAGTTAATAAAAGCAATAGTGAGAAATTCATTCATTTCATTTATTTGATTTATATGCTGCCGTACTCAGTACCTGGGAACTGAACTCTGACCTTCCAGTTAGCGAGTTCAGCATCTTAATCACTTGAGCCACTGCCCCTTAAAATATTATCTTAGCACCACCTAAATTCCCTCTACCCATGACTTTCGGAATTAAGCCTAAAATTGCTCAACTATAGGGCAGTAAAGCTTGACAAATTAAATTATGATTAAAACAAACTGAAATATATCTGTCTGATCCAGTGTAGAGATGCAGAAGGCTTAGAGTAGACCATAGGTCTGGAGGGATAGGTATTGTAAGTCACCCTGAATGGTGCTTGACATCAGGAGGGTGGGGTATAAATTAATTAATTAAAATTAATAAACATTTACAATTTCATGGTTACTTTCAGCTGTGCTCCTTCTCTGTTATTGCTGGACCAGTGAGCAGTTAGGCTTCTGGTTGCGGAATTTGATATCCAGCTGGGTATAGTAGGAGAGTATGCATCAATAAGAGAAGGAGATAAAGATGTTTAAATTATTAAAACAGCACATGTTCGTCTGTATCTCTCTAAGTGAAAGAAATAATTATAGTATTTATCTTTTGGGGGGGATGAAAAGATGATCTAATCACTCGTTTGTCTTTTACAGCTTATTTCTGCTACAGTCCATGAGGATACTTACCAAGTCAGTCTCCATATAAATTATGCACTTGCTATAAATAAGGTCTGTATGGAAATCTAAACATAATGTAACATTATGTAATGAGAATCACTGTTAGATTGGAATTAATTCGGGCAGGTTAAGCCTGGTTCAGCTGAAGTTACTAAGCATTGTAATTCTTTTGAGCAATTTTTTTTAAGATTTCCATCTTAAAATAAACCTCGAATGATACTGAAGATCCTTTTAACTTTTGCTGTACACTTTCAGTGCATTATAGAGGATTTCAAGGCATTTTCTAGGAAATAGGATTCACTTCTAGGAAGTCTAGCAAGGCTTCGTGGGTCTCACTGTTGTCCTCTTTCTATGAGGATTTACTCTCTACACTCCTCTACAGTTTCATGTTGTAGGGCAGAGTGGGTAAGCTTTGGACCTTTGCATGGATGGATAGATGATGGGTCAGGGACTGCTGCTAGCAGTGAGGTGTTGGACCTAGGCGCCTTCTTTCTGGTTCCTGTTCTCCTGATTGGGCAGGATATAAATTGAAAAAGTAAATTAAATTAAATTAAAATAGATATGGGGAATGTTGATTTTTCTCCTCCAAGGAATCTCCATTCAATCATCTTCTGAGTCACTTTGGCTCATGAGCAAATTGGTTATGCGAATAGATAAGTATAATAGCAAAGTAATCACACTGATATACTACCCCATAGCACTTAATGCACTCTCTGGGCAGTTCACAAGTTAATTAGTATTTTGCCCCCAACATGCTGGGTCCTCATTTTACGGACCCTGGAAGGGTGTAAGGCTTGTCCTGGTCAGGATCGAACTCACAACCTTTTGGTTGCAGGGGATAGCAATTTAGGGCTCTTTCAAATACCACGTGACCTAAAATAGGCCACTCTTTGACCCCCCTCCCCCTCTGTGATTTTCTGTGACCTTTGACCAACCCCCCCAAATCACGTGGTTTTCCACACTCAGCTCTGCCACCGCTGTCACCGCCAGCCACACGCCACCCCAAGTCTTGTGTCGGGAACTTTTTGATAATTTTAGAGTCATGTGACTTCATACCGACCCCTCCTCCTGGTGACTTTCCGTGACTTTTGGTCGACCCCCTCTCCCCCCCCCCCTAAAATGGTCATGTGGTATTTGAAAGCGCCCTTAACCACTGCATCACCAGGCTTCCTAATATGCTTCTGAACTGTTTTAGTGTTAAGTAGCAAGGAGAGGAGAAATTATGTAGAGAACAGACAGGGAACCCATGAACCTGCAGACTGTGGGCTGCCTGTAAATAAATGTCAGCAGCAAACGAAATCAAGAAAGTGTGCCTACTCTTATTGGACATCTTATTGAGAAACACATGATAAACCTGTGAAGCCCCTATATTGCATTTTAGAAATAACTTGTTCTAAATTGTAGTTTATGCGGAATGTGACAAATGCTTTCATATAATTAGGCATCTACTACTTATCATTCTCCAGGATGTTTCCAACAATAAACCAGTAACACTTGACTGTAATGGTCTGAGGCCAGACAAAGCTGGCAGGATGGAATTTAATGAAAATCAAGCTAATTTGGGTGAGCTCTCTTTAATATTTGTGCTGATAATTGTGCAAAAGAATTTATTTCATGATCGCTTACTTATTACAGTGGCACTAGGCTCCACCAAAAGGCTTCAAAAGTTTAGAACAAACTTTTTGGGCCATGGGCCGATCATGTGCTTCAGGGAGCTGGTCACTAAGGGCGCGTTTTACTTTGGCTTCCAAGACCGACGAGGGCTTTGCGGGCCAGATGAATTGGCGTCAGGGGCTGCACCCAGCCTTAGTTTGGGCACCACTGTTCTAGAAGATTCTGAATGGGCCTCTGCATATGCTCCCACACTAATTGGGCAGCCAAAAGACTATGTTCATGGGTAAGCAACCTGTGTTTTCACCCGTGTATTGTTCAGACTAAATTACCTCTGAAAACCTGCCTATCCTGGTACCTCAAAGCATATTTTATAATTACTCCACAAAGTAGACCCCAAATATATGATGTTCAGTTCCAAGGACCCTTGACTACATTTGCATCATGATAGCTAATTGAGTGCCCAATTGACAAACCAGAAGCAAACAATACATTTCCCCCTAGAAATAGAATTTTTAATTTTAATGTCAAATGATTTCAAAAACATTTTATTAAAGTTTTTTAAAAAGGATTAAAAATGCTCTTTAAAAATTAAAAGAACAAAGAAGAATCCAAAATCGAGCATCTCAACAGAAAATTTTTGATCACATCCCCATGTTGTCTTGTTATAGCATGAATATATATTACAATGTAATGCTGTTTGTTTTAGCAAATGAAGCAAGTCAAAGAATGTCAAGCTCGACCAAGGATGTCAGGGGAAGAATAAGAACAAGGACATGTCTAGAAAAAGAAGATAGGCTAACAGTAAGTTAGCGCTTTTAGCAGGAAAGTGATATCTGTTTGATATATCTGTATGCTGCACCATGAACATTTAATTTTAAAACAGATCAATTTAAAATTCTAGAAAAGTGCTGTTTAGGAGTGGGAATGTATTGAAAATCCTATTGCTTCTGTTTGTCTTGTTTTTCTACTTTTGCTCCTCAAATTGTTGTTTTAGTCACGTTCACTTTTGAGTACCCCTTGTTAAACCAGCCTATTATGTACAATTCCTTGTTGCCTGGAGTAACACTCAGCTGGTGTAACCAGTGATGGGATATAACAGGTTTGCACCAGTTCGCCAGAACCGGTAGTAACTTTTCCCAGTGTCCTGGAGAACCGGTAGTAACTTTTACCAGTGTCCTAGAGAACCGGTAGCAGCTTTTGGGGGGAACCACCCTCGGGGCTTACCTTTTCACTGGTAAGCGCCAAGCACTTGGTTTGCATGAACGCCTACAAGTGCTTGGCATGTATGCATGGCCTCCTTCCTGTCTTCCCAAGCGAGGAGGAGGAAGAGAAGCTGCTAGCCTGAAGCTCCCTATAGCCTGCTCCCTAGGGTAAGTGACTCACCTTTGGATGTGGTGTGTCTGTGTGTATTTTAAAGTGTATTTAATATCTTTACCTATATTGACGTACTACCACAGTTCCTAAAAAGGCCTGCCGGCCGGCCTTAAGGTTTTACGGTAAACTCTTGGAGTTACCTCATCAATAAACTACACCTGTGCTGTTCTAATTGCTGTTCCAATTGGAGAACCCTTAACGAGGTACAGCTGTTTTATATTTACATTAAGGCATATTATCCTAGAGAACTGGTTAGGCAAAGACTTAGTACCTAACTTCTATAACTGTTGAAAAGTGCCAAAATGAAGCCATCTTGTGGTGAGTTCATTCTGTAGTTCCTTCCATCTGACCTAGTGTGAGAAAGATTAGCTAGAATAAGCTTTAAGCTCTGGTTTAAAAACTCTGGTTGGTTTGTGTTTGGGGTTGGTGGGTGGGTGGGTGTTTTTAAATGTATTATTTATTTATTGAATTTAGTTACGGGTTTGTGTTGTGGGTGGGTGGGTGGTTTGAGGAGTGTGTGTGTGTGCTTATTTTTTTATTTTTTGGCCCCGCCCACATCATCATGCCATCATGATGTTGGCTCCACCCATGATGTCATGATGTCATGATGTTGGCTCCACCCACACTGTGATGACATCACGGTGGGGTAGTAAAAATTTTGACATCCCACCACTGGGTGTAACGCTAGATTATGCTTACATAAATAGGATTTTGGCCATTGCAACTTACTGATTTGTCATTTCCCTAGTCTGCCGTTTTCGACAGACGTTTCTGTGTAGATTGAACATAATTGACCCTTATATATTTTAAAGAAATACATTTATCCTGTGGCTTGTGTGAAGAAAGACTACTTAATTGCCTATTTCGGTTTCTGCATTTTACTAGATTGAATCAAGGCAGTTGTTGAAAGAAGTGGGCCCAAAAGGCCAAGGGCAACCTTGTTTGGTAGAACAACTGATTGATGAGGTAATGTTTCCTTAGCATCTCAATAGTCTGTGCTATTATTAAAAAATAAATTGTTTCTTTTTAAACTAATTTTCAAAGAAAATTGAGTACCGTATATCCTTGAGTATAAACCAACCCGAATATAAGCCGAGGAACCTAATTTTGAGCTGAAAACCCAGGGAAATAGATTGACCTGAGTATAAGCTGAGAGTGGGAATTGCAGCAGCTGCTAGTGAGTTTCTATAATCAAAATACATGAAAATATGGTAGAAGTAACTAAATTGTTGGGACATCTCAATCCGACGTGGTCTCGGGATCCTCGGGATAATTGACCCGAGTATAAGCAGAGTCCCCTTTTTGGGGCTCAGTTTTTTGGGCTAAAAAACTTGTCTTACTCTTGAGAATATACGGTACAGTATCATAATTCAGAACCAAGGATCCATCAGCCTGCAGGTTCTCTAGTCAAGCCGAGAGCCTTACTTCTCACCCCACTTTCGTATTTCAAAGCTTCCAAAATGGCTATTGGTGCCACTAGAGGTTTATTTTTTGAAACGTTGAATTAAGGTGAGGTTGTCTCTACATTCCTTTACCATTTAAGATACTTTTTTTTGCCGTCTTACTCAACTGACCCAATTGTTTCTGTTAGGATAAGTTCTTCCAAGGTTTCTGCATCTGTAGGGAAACACAGCTTGTGGGGTGGTTGCCCTAAGATATACTGTACCGAAATAACTACGTTTCCTCTTCTTGTCACATTCTCTCATACATGCCAGGGAGCTGACCCCAATTGTACCAGCAACGATGACCAGCCTGCCTTAACGTTGGCTGTCCTGAACAAACATCATGAAGTTATTCCTGTTCTTGTACAAAAAGGCGCAGACATTGACTGCCAGTCTGGACCGTATGTTGGACATTTCCAGTTGTTCTTCTCTTTGATGCTTTATATGTTTTGGGGGAGTGGAGTTGAAGCTGTACAAAATGGCCTATAAATATTGTATAGGGAGGGTCCATATAATTTCAGTTTGAACATGTTTCTATTATTTTGAGACATGAGTATCTTAAATAATCAGCTGTTTTCTTTAATATGACCACATACCAGTGCAGTTTGCTTTAATATTTTTATGCCACAGATAGTTGTCCTCCATACTCCCACCTAACTTTTACATGTTTTACTTATGTAAGGAAATGTTCTACACATTGATCATACCAAAGTGGCAAAGTTATTCTCAGCGATGTGGTTTTGGGCCAGGAACAATCCAAATGATAAATCTGATCTAATATCCCATCCCATTCTGTGCCAGACAGAATAGATAGATTTTATCTGGATGGGGAGCAGTGGCGTGGGGCAGGCAGGGGGGCCGCCCACCCTGGGAGGCACCTTTTGGGCTATGGGTGTTCTTGGACTACAATTCCCAGAAGCCCTAGTGGGCGCCGGCATCCACCAGGGGGGAGCAAATTTGGTTTATGCCCCGGGCGGCTGAAATCAACGCTACACTACGGATGGAGAGGAGTGAAAGACTGCAACAACAGACTGAAGCCAAAAACACAGGAAATGGGGTGTGGTATGTTTTGCACATCTGTGTATTTACATATCTTGATGTTTACTAATGAAAACCTTTGCCTTTCCTCAAATCTGACCTTTGAAAACACGACTTCTACAGTCACTAATTTTCCGGTAGAGGTTTAGACAAAAATAACTTCAAATTCTAGATTAAAGCCAAAAGGACATCTAGTGATTGACAGAGAAGTTGCAGTCATAATTTAGTCTGCCTTTTCTAGCCACCTATCATTGGAGGTTGTTTTGGCTGGTGTGTCGCCACCTTAATCTCACAAAGGGAAGACAGATTAACGAAGGAAAGATGGATTAAACTAAAAGCAGATCTCATTTTAAATGTTTCAATAAAAAAGTAGCTATTCCATTTCAAAAAGGCTAACATCTGATGATTTAGTAGTATAGTTGTATCCATAACCGGGCAGATTTATGACTGACCTCTTCTATTTTTCATACCTTACCTGTCCTCCTCCTCCCTTGAGACAGAGAAAACAATACAGCTCTTCATGAAGCAGTCTTGATGGAGATGGAAGGATTGGAATGCACTGAAGCATTGGTAGGGTAAGTTAAGCAAGTCAATGGAAAGAGGACTGCATACACCCCGTGCCTGCTTTTTAATGGGGATAATCTCTCATGTTCAGCATTATTATTAGGATAAGGAATTCTGGTCCTGGGTAATCTGTCATTCATTTTTGTTCTAATAAGCAAGGCCTTTTCTAAAACAAATATGTTTTCTTTACAGATGTAATGCAGACATTAGAAAGAAGAATGCCAGAGGACTGTCAGCTTCTGATTTGGCTTTAAATAGTGGCAATGAGAGACTAATGGCCTTGTTTGCTAGTAAGTTAGGACAGAAGGAGCTGAACAAATAAATGTTCACCCTCCAAGCTAACTACTAAATGATTGTCACAGAATCAGTTTTGTTATCTGTAAAATTATGACACTCCCCCCTTGATTTGTGTGTGTGTGAGAGAGAGAGAGAGATTACCCCCTAACGAGAGATTCCTACATCCATTTCTCATCCTCAGAATATTAATCTTAAAAAGAATAATGCTACCAATAATCATCCTTTAGCCATATTGTCTACTTTGTTTAACCAGTGTCCTCCCTTGCAAAGTCTACTACACTGAGTTCCGTATATACTCTAGTATCAGCTGAGTTTTTTAGCCCCAAAAAGGGGACTTAATTTATCCTCCAGTCAATGACCACGAGAGTCCCAAGACCACGTTGGATTGAGATGTGCTAACAGTTTAATTAATTTTACCATATTTTCATGTATTTTGATTATAGAAACGCACTAGCAGCTGCTGCATTTCCCATCCTTGGCTTATACGCGGGTCAATCTATTTCCCTGGGGTTTCAGGTCAAAATTAGGTACCTCGGCTTATACTCAAGTATATACGGTAATTAGACTGAAGATAGTGGGCTGGCCCTACTTCAAAAGGCGATAGTTGCTTCTGTGGTGGTAGAAAGGCCACAAAGCTTTCAGTGCCTGCAGCACGTTCTGGGGTGGAATTGTGTGGCCCATGCTGCAGTAAGGTTGAGAACCCCTGCTCTAGATGGTGCTTCATGTCATTTCTAATATCTTGTTGATGCATTAAATATATGGCATTATTTACAATGTTTTGTACATTTAAGCAGTCATCCTTCTTTTGGTTCAATTTATCACCTCAGGATTTCTGTGACTAGGTTTCTTTCAGCAACATATATCATCATTGCATATATTTTGCTGCTGGAATCTTCTAGGAATGTAGACCCACATCAAAGAGAGTTCTAATTCTCTTGTTTTAGCGAGTCTTTCTTGAACAGTAAGTGTAAAACACCAGAGAAAAACAGATTTTCCCAAGCAGGTACCTGCTCAATGTGTTGGACTAAAAGTCCAATTATCTTCGCCAAGTATGGTGTCTAATGAAAATACATTGTATGAACTACATGAATGTACAGTCCCATTTTATTTATTATGACGACAAAGTCTGATATCTTATGTGCTTGTGACAGAGTTAATGGGGAAGACTAAAGGCAGAGTGATAAAGAACCCTACAGAAAGTTGCACTGGGCCCGGCTCCCTGATCTCTTTCTTAGCAAAAACTGCCTATGTATTTCTAACCTTTTCAAGGTTTTTTTTTAAGCAGTAATTTTTTAAAAATGAATTCTAAAAAAAAAAAAAAACAAGTTATTTTCCTGAACAAAACAATCAAGAAACTGTTATTTTGAGCAATATAAAGTTGCTGTGTTAAAAAAATCATTGAGACTAATTCTGTCTACAGTCCAGTGGCTCCCAATCTTTTTCTGGCCATCCCCCACCTAAGCATCTCTAAATCCTGCCCCCCCCCATGACATACTGTATAGTTCTTATTATTCAAAAAGTGAACTCCTATTCATGTGGAGGAAGCCTAAAATGCCATTAACTGTTAATAACTCATTCTCAAACTGCCACAGCTGCCATGGAGCATGTGCCCCACTTTGAGAACCACGGGTCTACACCGGTAGGCACAGCTTCATTGGGTTCTGGCAGCAGTGAGGGAAACAGCAAAGCAAGACTCATTTTAAGACAGTAGTTTTCAGTACTGATGTTATTCTTGCTTTCCTTTTGTTAAGTGGTAATACATTATGTTTATTGCTAATCCAGTATATGGGAGGATTTCTGTTATGGGATCTGTAAGGAAGTGCAATAAACACTCAGTGTGACAAATGTTTTTTCTGCAAATAATTTTCAGTCCTTGAATTTCCACCCCCTCCACCTAACAAGAGTCAATTTGGTATTGTGTTTAGGGGGAAACGGTGATCTTCCAGGGCAAGTTAACTTTGTGAGGTAATTGTCTGGGACTTTACACATTTTGCAAAGCTTTACATACAGTAAAGCTTTACATACACGAATACTGCCTTCAGTAGAAGAGTTTTGCCGAGAATTCAGCCCCTGCCAAGGGTGGCCCTGCTTTTCTACACCCTCAAGGTCTAGAACCGTGATGATGAACCTTGGCACTCCAGATGTTCTTGGACTTAAATTTCCATAAGCCAAAGCACCCTGGGAATCCACACAAATGGGTTTACTGCAATTCATCCGGCCCATACAGGCGCATTTTACTTCCACTTCCGGGGGATGATGAGGGCAGTGCAGGCCGAATGAATTGCAGTAAGAACATCTGGAGTCCCAAGGTTCGCCATCACGGGTCTAGAATATGGTTTCTCAACTTTTGGCTTTCCAGGTGTTCTTGGACTTCAATTACCAGAAGCCCAAGTCAGTACACCTGATCATGGTTTCTGGGAATTGACGTCCAAGAACATCTGGGAGCCAAGGTTAAGAAACCCTGCTCTAGAATGTTCTCTAGAGGTTTCAAGATAAAAACGTTTCAGTAACTGGGACACTTTTATCTATGCAGTTATACAATTGTACAAGCTTTAGAAGTAGATTCACATGTCTGTTCATGACCAGAAAAATCTGGACCTTAGGGGTTGTGCGAAACTGGCACGAATTCAGAGCACACGACAGCCTATGTTAAAGGTGTGGCTGTTAATATAGGAAATCTCTCTGGATTAAAGGTGACTGACCGTAGAAATCAAAATTTAAGTTTTGTTGGTTGAACTGAATTAGAAATTCAATTGGTTGAACCACTTTAGAAATTAGTGCTTGGTCAGTTCATAATAATTTGAGCGTGCTCTTTAACTATGTAAAGCCCTTTGTCCTTTGGTAATATATACCCCATTTAAATAATGAAGAGGAGGATGTTCTTGCTTAATACATTTTGAAGACCTAGAGAGATTTTTTTCAAGCATCTCATAACTTTGAAGACTGAAAGCCAGTTCAACTATTGGAAAAAAAAATGTCATCTAGATTTCATCTTGTGTAGTAGATAATGTCAGGGCAGAATTTATGCCACGTTTTTAGCCTCATCCAAGATGGAGATTTCAGTGCGGGGGAGAACCTTTTAGAACATACCAGAGGGATTGGAATGTGTAAATATGGTGGCCTCATGGGTTGGAAGAATTGAAACCTGATTTGTGATGGACATGCTATGTGATCATTGGCTGGGTTCCTTTAGGGCAGTGTTTCCCAAATACTGGTTTCTGGACTTCAATTCCCAGAAGCCTAAGTCATTTCCCCAAAGCACTGATCAGCCAATGTACTGACTTAGGCTTCTGGGAATTGAAGTCCACTAGTGTGGCTGTGTACCCCTTGTTGGGAACCACTGCTTTAGGGGAATGACAAGAAGGTGGACCCTGAGAGAGATATAACCCAGAGGGAGGGGGCAAGACGGTCTCTTGACCCGATGTTTGGAGCTAAGGGTGAACTGCAATCATGTAGGTGCTTAAGCCAAAAAAGGGGGGACCTCTGGGCTTTCTCATTTAAGCAGCTTTCTTTATTTTGATATGTTTTCTGAACTTTTGGTAAACTTTCTTCTGTAACTTGCTCTGATTACAATATACTTTTAAAATACCCGAATATGTCTAGAGTGTTTACTTGGCTCTGCGCTACCTTATCTGCAGTAATCTAGAAACCTGGGTCGCTTACCTAGGAGGTGGCAGCTCGGAAGCAGGAAACAGCCACTGTTGGGCAAGAATACCTTTCGTGAGCAAACCCATTTCCTGACAGATAAACCTCTGCTTCTGGTCTTGGATGTCACTCCTGGCAGTTCTCCTGTAGTGAAAAACTACAATTCTTCAAAAAACAACAAATTTTCAATTTATTAGCAATAAGCCAAGAGCGCTCCACTGCTTTCTGAACAGCAAATACAAAGCTAAATTTTCTTCTCGTGACACGTTTTCTGTGATCCGGTAAGTAAATCCAAATATCATCGTCGCAATCTGAGAAAGAATGCATGCTTGCACTCTTTACTATCCAAAGGGTAGTATTTGTCATAAAAATCTAAGATGTACTCTTCGGTTTTAAAACCAAACTTTTGATACAGCAGCATTGCAGAATTACTTGCAGAGACATGGAGGGTGACATCTTTGCCCATGCAGGTCTGTCAAAAGAAAACAAAGAGTAGTAGAATAGTTAGGAAAAGAAATTACAAAATAAGGAAGGAATAATGGAGAGGAACGCTCAACTCATATCAAAAAACCCAAACGTCTCCTGCTTCTTCTATAAGGTGGAACATATGGGTATCATGAATGTCACATTCAACAAGATGTTCTGATCTCTAAGGATCATATTGCAAGAGAAGCAAAAAAACACAAGGCATTTGTGCTGATTCCTCGTCGTGTATGGACTGCATCTAAGCCCTGCCTTTAAAGGGTCACCTTTCTCTGACTAAACTGCAGTATTTTATTCCCATTTGAAGGCAGTCTAGTTATGCCTGCCACGTGACCATAGAAACGTCTGCAGAAGCAGACAGCGCTGGCTCTTCGGCTTTGAAACAGAGATGAGCACTGAACCCTAGAGTCGAATACAACTGGCTTTAAAATGAGGGTAACCTTTACCTTACTCTAAAGCTATTAATATCCGACTCTAGGGTTCAGTGCTCATCTCCGTTTACAGCCAAAGAGCCAGCACTGTCTGCATCGGCAGACGTTTCCATGGACACATGACAGGCATGACTACACTGCCTTTAAAGGGGAATAAAACATTGCAGTTTAGTCAAATTTGAGGAATCTTAAACATCATTGCAAGCAAGTGAGCATTTTATTAGTTCATCACTATCCTAAAGAAGTGGGAATGTTGGATCTCAAGCTGGGCTGGACAAAATATACTCTTGCAAACTGACATGGTGACTGTTTTCTTTTTTTAAGAAGCAATTGTGTGGCAGCAGTTGTGCAAACATGGGTGGCACTGGCTGAGCAGAATCTCCATGAGGTTGTGTGACGGCTACTCTGCAACAATTTCTTTAAACAAGAAAGGGAAAAAAGGAGAAAGGGATCCTTTTCCTGAGACAGCATCATAAAAAAGCTAAGAGGGGGCAACTGCCAAGGTCAACCTAACCGCACTAGGCTCTTCTCCACAGACCTTAATACAGTAAAACCTCTGGTCATGACGGAGGTCCGTTCCAACAGCCTCCATCATAACCTGAAATGGTCGTGTCATAGAAAGTCCCATTTGAAATGTGCTTTTCTCTGATCTCTGTTTCACCATGTGCTTATCCACTCAAGATGGAGAATGGGCATGTATAGGAGTTCGGTACATACATTCCAATCTGACTCTGAAGTATATAAATAAATCACTATTGGCTAAATGTTCCCAGGTGGGACAAATGATACCAAGATAATAAAATCACTGTCCAGGAAACAATCGCTCTCTTTCACCGTGGACCAGCAGTGGGAGGACCTCACAGGATGGACTTGTGAGTCAGAGAAAGCCCTATGGCTTAAGCAACCAGTTAAGCGTTCTTTATTTTTGTGTACTTCGTTTGAGTGACTAATTTTGCAACTTTGATTCCTTATGCTATACTCATTACCTTTAATTTCTTAATTAATTTAATTAACCTGAGACCCTTTGTGTCTTTTGAATTGGCACTGGGGTTGACTGGACCACAAATTGCAGCCACATCTAGCTACCTAATTCAGATTCCCTGCACTCTCACTAGCATGGCCAAGCAGAGCCAAGGGGAACTCAGAAAGAGGAGTTGCCCCAACGGGAAGGGCAGACGCTGCTGGTAAGAAGGTAAACTGGTGAGGGGGTAACAGGAAGGCATGTTAAGGTCCCCAAAATGAGGGCCCTTTACATGACAGGTCGTAAACTGGATCACGATTTCCCATAGGGATGCATTGAAAATAAACCCTGATCAGAACAAAAATAATGCAGACATGCTTTTTTCAATTTCTGTGTTACAAGAGACTTCGACATTGATGTGTTGTAAACATCTAGTAGTCTAATGCCTGGTTTGTTCAAGACTTTTGCTTTACTCTTATTTGGCCAAGCTTCACACCAGTTATCCAGAAACACAATGTTATCAGGCAAGCAAGAAGCGACACTTGGTTAATACACACAAAAACTGCCTTTTAGAATGCACGGATGAACTATTTCTGTAGTGACTGGGAAGTGGTACAAAAATGAAGGCAGACTTCTATTTATAAGGGTTCTCTCATGGATTTGCGATCCATTAAATAGGAAACAACACTGATCAGTCAACAAGCCACACAAACAAACACAATTCATTAAGTCTGCCCTATTTCCATTTGAACTTAAAACATACAGGCCATATTTCTCAGAAGAAAAAATCACTTCCAGGCTACCTGAATAAGATGGTAAATCATGAAAGTTGCAATCCCCGATCGTCTCCATTCAGGATGAACAAAAAGAAAAGAGATGTACGCTTCATTGTACTTAACATCTGGCACCATAAAACCAAAAGCAATGATAACTTTTTTGTAAAGGACCACAACGCTGAAATCTGGATACTGTAGGCATTCTGAAAGATCAATTCCTGGAGGATGAGAAAAGGAGAACCATTGCCTAATCAGAGTAATGATGGAAAAGCAATGTTAATCAACACATGCTCAAAAAAGATTAAAAAAAAAACAAAGCCCTGCGTTGCATCTGAATTAGGAGTACAGTAAAACCTCATATAACACTAAAACCTGGTTCCACAAGTCTTGGTGTTATATGATTTTTAGTGTTATCTGATCCTCTATGGGATCCATAGAGATACATTGTAACCACACAGGCTTTCGCGGTTGTTATCTGAAGCATCCCATAGGATCTTAATGTTATCTGATGCAATTCTTCCCCCCAGATTCCTTGATGTTATGCGATTTTAGTGTTATTCGATACTAATGTTATATGAGGTATTACTGTACTTTATTTCAAAACTTATTTATTTATTTATTATTCATACTTAACCGCCCTCCTCACCGAGTTGACCCAGGGCAGCTCACAATTCATAAAAAACCACAATAAAACACTCTTAAAAGCATTCCTTAAAAAACCTCTCAATTTAAAACTTTAAAATCAAAATCTAAAAACTAATTGAGGGCAAGCGGGGGTTAAATCAACCAGTGGGCTGGCGTCATAGTCCCTCCCGAACCCCATACCTGCCATACTTGTTTGGGCAGGGCCAGTCAGAATTTCTGCCACTGGTTCTGGTGAACTGGGTACATCCCTCTTTGATGTGTAACAGTATTGGGCTGTAGTCACACAACCACAACATATCTTCTCTTATATAATGCTTTAAAGCAGGGGTACCCAAGCTATTTGGGCCAGGGACCTGACCACACCCCTGGAACAGCTGAGCTGGCCAGACCACACCCACGGAACGGCGTTTGTGCATGTGTGTCCATTTTACTTCCTGGTTTGGTGTGGATGCTTCTGCGCATGCATGAAAGCAGCTACTTTACTTCCTAGTTTGACATGGACTCTGCACATGCATGAAAGTGGCCATTTTACTTCCTGGTTTGACACATATATGAAAGCAGCCATTTTACTTCGCAGAAGCATCGCACCAAACCAGGAAGTAAAATGGCTGCTTTTCGCACATGCACAGAAGCATCCATATTTACTTCCTGGTTTGGTAAGGGCACTGTAGGCCTGATGGAATACCTTTGGGAGCCACATCTGGCTTGCGGGCCGTAGTTTGAGCATGCCTGCTTTAAAGGGTATACATGACATAAAGTTCTTTCTCTGTTTAAGGAAACATGTAATGATGAATCTTGAGATCAGAAGGATAAACCACCACATCTTTCCTTTTCCGAGACACTGACACTGATGTTAACAATCATTCTGAGCGTCTGCAAATTTGTCTTCTGAATTTTTTTGGAACCACCAAAGTTCTTGGAGATGTGGCTAGCCCAAATAACAGTACAGTAATGTTGTCCTTACAGTGGAATGCAGATGTGGAATGACTGCCAATGAGAGTTATCTTCACTCTCATAGGTCCTACCTATAAACCCACTATCACCCTCATTGTAGTGACAAATATGGTTAATATGCCAAAATTTCTGAAATCTCCATAAACACAGAAACGCTACATCTCATAGGAACTTGATCCTCAAGAATGCTACAACAGCAGCATTACACTGTGGAAGGAAACAATAATAAATAATGGGGGAGAGGACTGCTGGTCTAGGATCTATTCTCACGCACTCACAAAGATATATTTACAGTAGCAACAGAGGGCTGAAAGGGGCTGAGTGAAGGAGCAGGGGACACATTCCCCCGTAAGAGCTTGAAATTTTCATTGCGCTCTAAAAGCCTATGTGCATTTTCAGCTCTAAAGAGGAGAGGGAGGACAAATAGCTGGGGAGGGGAGCAGAATGCCCCTCATCCCTTCAACAGCAGGTAAAAAGAACGTTGTTGGGATACTGAAAGAGAGCAGCAACATCAGCCACGAGGCAGCTGGGAACTTCTCAAAGAAAGCCTTTCTTTTGTAGCAGTGTGGTTTCTTCATCATCTCTCATATTTATTATGATATCTAAATAGTTTTTCTATTTTTCAGAAATAAATACCTTGGAATGAGGTCTTGGACTATTATTATTATTATTATTATTATTATTATTATTATTATTATTATTATTATTATTATTATTATTATTATTATTATTATTATATTCGATTTCTATGCCACCCTACTTGGTAAAAAGCAACTCAGGGCGGCTTACAGAATCCACCAATATCAAAGTTACAATACAACAAAAATACACTAGGATAAAATATAACAGAGCAATAAATACAGTAATCAGCATATAATAGATCAATACACACAATAAATCAATACACAAAGCACACCAAATGGTACTCCTAGTAAAACAAACCATCTGTCTAAAGCAAATGGTTCTTGGACTCCAATTCCCAGAAGCCTAGGTCAGCACATAGGCCAGTGATGGTGAACCTTTTAGAGACCAAGTGCCCAAACTATAACACAAAACTCACTTATTTATCGCAAAGTGCCAACACAGCAACATGAGAGGAAGGAAATGCTCCCATTGGACTGCTGGGCAGAGGGGCGGGGTAAACTCTGTGCTGGGGGAGGGAAGAAGTGCTCCCATTGGGCTGCTGGGCAGATGGGCAGGGCGAACTCTCTGCTGGGGTGACTGCATGGGTGCCCACAGACAGGGCTCTGAGTGCCACCTCTGCCATTGGCTGATCAGTGCTTTGGGGAATTGACTTAGGCTTCTGGGAACTGAAGTCCAAGAACCAAAGATTGGGAAACACTGGTCTCAAGTAAATTATCCAAGAAAATACTATTTCAAGGCACAAGCTTTATGTGTGCAGCCGCCCAGAGTGGGAGTCTATCCCAGATGGGTGGGGGTATAAGTTGAATAAATAAATATACTATAGGTCACATTTTTTGTTTCTTTTTAAAAAGCAGCTTCATGATGATAAACCATGAAGTTTTATGGTGCTTAACTTTGTCTACAGCTATTCTTCTGGAAACTCTTCCTACCTAACCACTTGCTTTTCCCTCTACAAGGTTCAAAGGCATGTCCAGTCTCAGTTTGAACCAAAACAGATTCACTCATCTGGAAAATTTCAAGTAGAGAAACTGTCAACTTCACCACATAGACATTTCCAAAACCATCCTCTTCGAAAGCTGCTTTTCAGAAATAAAAAGGGAAAGTCATATCTAGACAATCTGATAACTCTTACCTGGCCAGAAGAACTCATGGCACAAGGAGTTAATAGTGGGGATGTGATTAGGCCGCACATAGCAATAATCAATGGGGGCCTCTGGTTCAGGGACCCAGTCAGGATCATTCTTGTGTGCATGGGTTCGAATCTCGTTCAGCAGCTGCAGTTTGAAAGGCTTGGTCTCATAGTCACGCCTAAAGGGAAAACAAACCGGATTAGAGCACAGCAGCCATCAGACTATTTCAGTTCTCGAACTGGGGGTAGAGGACACAATCTGGAAGGGTAGAGTTGTCAGAGTATGATTTTCAGTAAAATGTGGCCTGAAAGCATTTACTCCTAAAAAGCAATGTACAGTACAGTAATACCTCATATAACATTAGTATCGAATAACACTAAAATCGCATAACATTAAGGAATCTGGGGGGAAGAATTGCATCAGATAACATTAAGATCCTATGGGATGCTTCAGATAACAACCACTAAAGCCTGTGTGGTTACAATGTATCTCTATGGATCCCATAGAGGATCAGATAACACTAAAAATCATATAACACCAAGACTTGTGGAACCAGGTTTTAGTGTTATATGAGGTTTTACTGTATTAGGCTTTAGGAGACCTGAATGAGGCTTCAAAGCAGGAAAAAAAACTGTTCAAAAGAGCCAAGAAGGAAACAACTGCCAAATCAGGACTTGGAGAAGGGAGGGGTAAAGCAGCATATTTTAATTCATTAACTTGTTTCTCTTGCATTTGGCCTTGATAATGCATTGTGTTTTACTTAATACAAACCAAATGCTTTTTTTATGATTTAAGTGTAGAAAAAGTTATTTCTTATTACGAATGTGCTTTTTTCATCTGGAACTTTGAGCATGTAAGTTAACCTGCTGTGTTATCTTTCTTTTCTGCAAAGTTGAAAATACAAGCCTTGCAAGTGATGTTCAATGCATAGTGATCTGAAAATGGCATGCCCTGCTCCTGCTTTTTCTCTGTTGTTAACAAGTTGGAGGTCCAGCTCACAAGTACCAAGCTAAATCAAGTGTGTCTCAGTACATGGTTGAATTCAGAAAAGTTCTGTATGCCTAGACTGCTATTTTTCTTTCTGTGACTAATATTAGCATATATATTAAGTGCCTTAAATAAGTGCTAATTGTAGAAAACATAATTTAATCTTTTTTTTAATTTTGCTACCCTGAAATTTGTCCCAATGTTTTGCACTAGAGAAGTTACAAATTTTCTTTGCTACTTTGGTTGCTGATAGAATATAAATTTATGAATTTATTAACTGCATCATATCCTTGCTGCAGTATAGAAGTGTCAAGTATATTTACTCAGTAACTAACATTAGCAATAAGTATTTTTAATACTGTTGTCTGCCATTAAATACTGTACTTACTTAAGACAGCTAAACTGACATCTACTCATATGTACTCATGTTGAATAAATGTTAAAAAAAAAAAAGAATCTTTCCTTTGCCATGTTTATTGTCTCTCCATAAGGACTGCAGTGGCTCAAGTGGCTCGGACACAGACTGGAAGGCAGGAGGTCAGTAGTTCGATTCCGAAGTACTGCAGGACAGAATGAGCTCCTGTCTTTGTCCCAGGTCCTGCCAACCTAGCAGTTTGAAAGCAAGAAATTGCAAGTAAATAAATAGGGACCACTTCGGTGGGAAGGTAAACAGTGTTCTGTACGCTCCAGTGTCTAGTCATGCCTGCCACATGACCACAGAAAAGTCTGCAGAAGCAGATAGCGCTGGCTCTTTGGCTTTGAAACAGAGATGAGCACTGAACCCTAGAGTCAGATATGACTGGCTTTCGAGCAAGGGGAACCTTTACCTTTAAGTTGCAAAGTAGGGATATACCAGAAAACACTTTACGCAAAGGTGCTGGGAACACATAATTTTCTTGGGGAATTTGGGGTTTTGGCAAAGAACCCCCGTACCCTGCGCTAACCCCCACCAACGCGCGCGCGCCTGCAAGCCACCCGAGGTTCTGAAAAGATAAGGATCTTTACCCTTTCGGAACTTTGGGAGAGGAGAGGTGCCTTTCCGCGGGGTCTCCCCGGCTTGGGAAAGAGGCGGCTTGGCCGAAATTCCCTCCCCCTGCGCGGGGGTGAGGATTTCGACCAAGCCGCCTCTTTCCCGGGCACGTTATAGCAACGCGGATCGCACATCAAGGCAATTGCCTTGACTTGCGATCCCCGTTTCACGTGCCTGGGCAAGTGTCGGCTTTTCCGAATTCCCCCCTCCCCCGGGGGAGGGGGGAATTCGGAAAAGCCGACACTTGTTTAGGCGAGCGAAACGGGGATCGCAAGTCAAAGCAATTGCCTTGACTTGCGATCCGCGTTTAGGCACTTTGCGATGGGAGTTTGGGCACCCAAACTTCTCCGCCACTGTTCTTTTCCGTTTTAAACTCTGTTATTAAAGTTTATTTATTTATTTATTTATTTAGATTTATATCACCGCCCACTCGCCGTGGCGACTCAGGGCGGTTTACAATCAGGAGAAAAAAACAAAAACAAAACAACAATAACTCACACACAACACAAACAACTAAAATCCATTCCTCCTTCTGGCCAGAGGACGTTAGTCTTTTCCTTCCCTGGGCAGATAAGGCCCAGGATTAGGAAGTGGGAGCTTCCATCTAAAAACCTTAGCAAGAACAGCTATTTGGGTGCCCAAACTCCCATCGCAAAGTGCCTAAATTGCCTTGACTTGCGATCCCCATTTCGCGCACCTGGGCAAGTGTCGGCTTTTCCGAATTCCCCCCTCCCCCAGGGGAGGGGGGAATTCAGAAAAGCCGACACTTGCCCAGGTGCGCGAAATGGGGATCCCATGTTAAGGTAAGGGATCAAAGTGGGGGGTGGCACCCCCCGCTTTGATACCTTGCCTTGAAGTGCAATGCCCGTTGCTATACCCGTTTGGTAGAAGAGGCTCCCGCTGGCGCACCTATTCGCGCGCGTGCGAGCGCCTCTTCTTAGGTTTTTTTAGTGTTGTTGGATCAATGTATCGAACAATGTTAAAAACCGGACAACGTCATGACTTGTGTAACCATGTCATAATGTTGTCCGGGGTTCTATTGTACAAGCTAAGCTCCATCCACATTGGGAATGGCAGCAGAATTAATCTCCTCTGACAACACTGTGTCTGAAAAGCAATCCAAGAGAGCTATTTTTCCGTAGTCAAAAGCCTGTTATGTTCTGGGCCATGTGAAGAAAATGAAGACCTCTGAAAGCCTACTGTAAGCAAGTGTGCATATCACACATTGCAAATAAAATACAGTAGCTCACTTTAGCACCAACTTCCCCCAAGCGCACTTATTATAATGTTGACCTGCTTTTTTATTTTGTTCCACTATTTATCCATCACTGATGTATATCTATCAAGGTAAGTATTTGATGGTTCTTATCTATAAATCAATAAATATTGTGCTTTACTTATTTAATAGGGCCTGTGTGGTACTAAGCTTTGGCTAAATAGAAAGTCCCATAAACACAGTAAACTGGAATAGTAGTGCAAACATTGCCTTTGTGGGAGGATAGGTCTTCTTTATGGACATTACCCCTTGTGCAAGTGCAATACTTGCAGAAGTGACACAATGCTGTGTTACTAGGATGCTTGGGTGACACTTCTGCTCCGGAGAAACACAACAAACACTGGCCGGAATTTTCATCTCACTCAGCATTGAGGCAAGACTTCAAAAGTTGTGTGACTAATGAAAATGCTCTATAATTATCAATATTGATAACACTGATGCTTATCTGTCAACCTAGATAACACATCTGAAGGAAAGAAAGAGAAGGAGCTAAAACAGAATAGCCTAATAATCTGTACCTGATATAAGGTTTCAAGACACGGGACGTGTAAGGACTGATGATGCTCTGATCAGTCAAGGCATCTTCTGAGCCTACAAGTCGGTACACAAACTTTGTCGCTGTTTGTTGAAATCCCTTCACAGCAGATAGTTTAGTCTGTAAGATATGGGGAGGGAGAAAAATTAGAAATGCAGATAACTTCTGAGATCAATATGCATTAAAATCTTCCTTGCTACTTGACAATATAATGTAAATTGCATGCTTATCAAGGAGTTAAATGCAAGCTGCTATAATTAACAAATATATACCCATAACTAGGTTTCAGTTAGCATATATATGCTGAATTTTAGAGAAGGCAGATGATGTAGTGCCTAATATCTTGTGGCATTACATATGGCTTTTCAGTTTTTGAATTTCTGGGGGGAAATCATTTTGGCTGTGCAACAGCAGTGTAGAAACCCTCAGAGGAGAATAGCTACAAAGTCTCTGAGGGTCCACCATTTTCTCATGAATTAGCACTCAAGGTCTCAACAACTCACTCTCAGACATTTGTAAGAAGAAGAACAAAAAACATTTCTTTACTTACAGTTACTTAGTATTATAAACAAGTGCATGCAACTTTCTTTACTGTGCATACTCTAGTAACCAAACAAGTAGCTGAACAGCAACAAACTGACAACAACTAACAAAGGGAAAGAACACAGAGAGGTGGATCTCTCCTTGAAATCAGAGGCAGGAAGGAACTATTGGTTAGTGTTGGATAGGTAGACAGTCACCCCAATCCAGAAAATTCCCTCCCAATCACTCCAACTACAGGCAGCAGCAAAGTTGTAATAAAACTCCAAAATCGGCATATTGACAGGAGCAGCAACATTGGACTTGTGAATATTCACTCTCTATCCACAAAGTTGGGATGGAGGGGCGTCTATGAAAATGTCTTTTGCTTGGTTTCTTTCAGTGACAGAAGGCTCCTTGATTTGCTTCACCATTCACTGAATAAACTGCAAGAGAACACCCACTTCTGTAACTATAAAGCTATGCTAGTAGACACACAACTGAAGACATCTTCAAATCTCTACTGGGGGGGGGGAGTCAGGATGGGAGTCAGGAGATCAAAAACTAATAAACAGAGGTGGTGTGGGGTCTTTGTGGGGAAAGCAAAGAAAAAATAGAAAAAGGGGAGGGGGAAATCAGGGTAAGGTAATGAACGGGTAAGAGCATTCTCTTTAGAACAGTGGTTCCCAGTGTGGCCCCCCTTCTCCGGGGGGCTCCAATTCCCTGAAGCCTAATTCAGTACCATTGGCTGATCAGAGCTTTGGGGAATTGAAGTCCAAAACCCAAAGGTCGGGAAACACTGCTTTAGAAGGTCTAGAAAATTTTGCCCGCTCTCCCCAACTGGAGCGTGGAAACAACTGGACACATAATTGCATTTGGCAACATTCACCTGATATCGATCCAAGATTCTGAAGTCCTGGCTAGTAGTTTTGTATGTTGTGTGGCCTGCTGGGAGACCAGCAGCACTTCCATCCTTGGCTCCATAAATCCTATCAATCAGGAGCAGAGCTTCGTTCACAACATTGTCTAAATCAAAGAGGGGCAGACCATGTTCTCGCTTTGCCTGTCGAACTAGCAACTTGCGCCTCAGTCTCCGGGCCTCGGGGGTCATAGCTGTGGCATTCGGAGAGGCCTCCAGGTTCTTCAGAAGCAGCTTTTCTTCATAGATACTGACAGGTGCATACTTGGGCGTATTGGCCTTGGTCTCCTTATGGTCCAGGTGAATCTTCCGCTTGTCATGACAAGTTCTATGGATATGATTCTCAGAATCCCGTTCCAGCCTTTCGGCTTTTTCTTCCTCGCTTTCCAGCTCTTGCTTTATCTGCTCAGGGATCCTTGCTTTCTTTCTGAACATTCCCACTGACACACTGGCTGGTGGAGTATACTCCATTCCTGGGTCTATGACACCATCCCCTTCCATCTCTTCATCATCTATGGATAGAAGAAAGTAGTTCAGAAGTAGAATCAGGTGCTCTTACAAAAGACTGAAGTTTTAATATGAAAGGATATACAGCAATTCCAAGAAGAACATGGCTTTAATGTGAAAACCTACACAACAGTCTCCCTATGATATACAGTTTGGCATTGCCGAGTTGTAAGTGAATTGGTAATTGATAGTTTCCATTACTGTACAGTCAAGCCTCGCATAACGAAAATATTTCATTCTGCGAGGCTGCTCGCTATGCGAGTTTTTCGTTATGCGAGGTTTTTTTTTTTTGCATAACGAAAATTCCTATGGAAAAACTCACATAACAAAAATTTCTATGGAAAAACTCAGATAATTTTTTTTCGTTATGCGAGTTTTTCCCATAGAAATTTTCGTTATGAGAGTTTTTCCATAGGAAATGCTGGTTTCGCATGACGAAAATTTTCGTTATGCAAGTCAGAAAGGTTTGTGGAATGCCTGCTCGTTATGCAAGTTTTTTGCAATGCGAGGCATTCATTATGCAAGGTTTGACCATACTTCCATTTTTTTTTTACTTTGAATAAGCTTTAAATATCCACTTATTGTCCCTGGCTGAAAAAGTACCACACCACTATCTTTTTGGAAACATGTTGTAGCAAGAAAACAGCAATTGCAATACTCCCCCCCCCCCCAATACATACTCCTAGAGGAGTAAATTATGCAAGGCAACATTTCATCATCCAGCCAATACTAAAATTTACGATGTATGAAGTATCACCTAAAAGTAAGCACTGTTTTTTCCACTCATTATCCTAGATTAGTGGTGATAAACCTATGGCATGTGTGCCAGAGGGCACAAAAAGCCCCCTCTGTTGGTATGTGCACCGTTGCCCCAGCACAAAGTTTGCCCTGCCCCTCTGCCCAGCAGCCCAATGGAAGGACTCCCTCCCACAGCAGAGTTTGCCACTCTGTTTAGGCACTCAGCCCCTAAAAGGTTCACCATCACCGTCCTAGATAATTAACAATACAAATGGCATTAATATGGCAGATACATGCACACATTAACCATACCTTCACAGGTGTTAGAGACTTTGAAACAATTATAAATAAGCATCATCAGCTTACCACAGCTGAGGAGCAAACAAAAATTAGTGAAGTTGCTCCTGAAGCCACCAGATGGCACAAGAAAATATTTTCAGTGCAGAAAATTTCAAGAAAATCTATTTTTGAGGACTGGAGAGTGGGCTCAACCATTCGTGTTTCTGTGTTTGTCAAGTCATCCAGAAAGTCCCCCACCCCTTTTAACAGAAATGTAAAAACAAGGAAACGTTAAGGTAACATTTACCATGAAACAGGGCCTGGGGTGGCATTATATCTGGAATAAGATCTGCTTCTGAGAGGAGGCTAGGTGTGGCCGAATGTGAAGCCGGTGTTCCAGGAGCAGAGAAGTCCGGAGAAGGAGATGGAGATGGGCTTGTCAAGGGTGTCCGATCAGATGAGCTCAGGGATGAAAAGTCAACCACCTCCCCTTTTTCAAGGACGATGTCCGTGCGCCGGCTTCGACTGATGAATTTTACAGGTGTAGAGGATGTGCTCCTGTCCAAGAAGCCAGCTGCCTCCTTCTGTGCTCTCCTGATGTCTTTGGCTTCCTGGGTACGAGATCGCTTCTCCTTCAGCTCAATGGCAGACTCTACAGGGTTCCGGCTCACTCGCTTCCTAAGTCCCTCCACTGTAATGATTGGATCTAATGATGGTTTTGAACCTGCTAAAAAAAAGCAAGCACTGTGTTTGTTCTAACAAGCTCAGAGAATATCGATTTCACAACTTTACTCTATGCTCATGGCAACATATGCAGCATAAGGTATCCAGTATAAAGTCAGATTTTAAAGGATACTGTATAAGAAAAGGCATATTTCCAATATATGAAAGGAGAAGAGAGCTTGCACATTATAAAAGAACTCTGGCATTGCCAGTCCCAAGCCCAGATGAGAAAGGAGGAGGGTCAGGAGTCAGGTTAGCATCCCAGACTCGTAAAACCTGATTGCTGAAGAAACGACAAGCAGCCTTGTTGCCCGATATGCTGTAGTGGTGGAAACAGGCACCACGCAGCATGAGAAGGGACAACTGCTATAATTACATTTTAAAAGCATAGACTACACATAACAAGAGTGAGAAAGAGCCTATCGCTGTAATATGCACTCAGAATTTACACCCTTGCATCAAGAGGGAGAAAAGACAGCCAATGGACGCAATGAGAATGAGAAGAAAGCAAAAGAAGGAGTTAGTTGCTGGTGCTTAAGGAAAATGCAAAATAGTTTTTTAATTGGTAGCAACAAATGCAAGAGATATCAGGAAAGGAGAGCAGGTAGGGAAAAAGTAACAGTAAGTGTAAAGTAGTATAATCTACCCCTCCCCAACCTTCTTAGCAATCTTACGGAACTTCTCAGTAATACATACTAAAAACAGAAGACTTACTATACAGTGACAAATTCTTCACAGACAGTAATACCTCACATAACGAGCATCTCGTTTATCGAGTAACTCGCTTAACGTTCTCCAAATGGTCTGCCTTGTTGAACGAGCGAAAACTCGCTTAATGAGAAGCTTCGCATTGGCAGGGCATTTGGCAACGAGGCCGGGGAGTCCCTGTCCTCGTTGTCAAATGCCCCGTTGTCAAATGCTTCGCACTGGCAGGACATTTGGGAATGAGGTGGGGGAGCCGTGTGTTTTGTTTGAAAAAGCCCCGCCCATGCGCGCTTCGCGGAGATCGCCCTTTGCTTGAGAAAGGAACCCGCGTTCCCTTCACAAGGGCAATCGGCACTTGGGTTGGGAGTCGTAAAAAATTCCTCCGTGCTTGTTTCTGCCACTGCCGCTGGCCCGTCTGCCACCCCCTCCACCTCCGGAAGGTTTAGGAGGAATGACTGCATCAGTCCCAGTCATTGTGCAAAGCCCATAGACTTCGCTGCAGTCGAAAAAGTCCCCCAGACTTTTTTGACTGCAGCCAAGTCTATGGACTTTGCACAATGACGGGGGACCGATGCATTGGGATTGGCGCTTGGGTTGGGTGTGAACTGGTGCGCGCACCAGTTCAACCTCCAACCCAAGCGCCAATCCCATGCTGCGATCGGCGCTTTGGTTGGGAGAAAGAACAGGTGTGTGCGCCAGTTCAACTCCCAACCCAAGCGCCAGTTGCCCTTTGCTTGTGAAGGGAATGCAGGTTCCCTTCGCAAGCAAAGAGCGATCCCAGGAAAGTGTGTGTTGGCGGGGCATTTTGGAACAAGACGTGGGGATCCCCCGCCTTGTTCCCAAATGTCCGGCCACTGCAAAGTGAAACAAATTTCCCTATGGGAAATGCATCTCGCTGAACGAGCAACTCACTTAACGAGCAACCATGTGGAACGCATTTTGCTCGTTAAGTGAGCTATCACTGCAATTGTTTTTAAATCAACACTGCATCAAAAAAATACAAGGAAGTACAATTATCTTGCTAACCTTCAATCAAATTCTCAATGCTCGCCCTCCTCTTCTCTCCACCGCTATATTTCAAAGGGCTTGTCACATTTCATAATTCACATGTGCAAAGCTATGCCGGATTACCTTTTGCTTTTAGGGCAGATGCAGAAAGCTTTTCTCCTTCTGGTTTCATTATAGGAGGTCGGTTGTGAACAAGTTTCCACCATCCTGGTTCTCCAAATTCCTGGGCTCCTGAGCGAAAAAACAGAGGGCTCCCCACAGAGAGGCAACCAGCAACTGTGCTCCACCAAGTAGATGTCTTCTTCCTGAATCAAGTTAAGGAAAGCAAGTCGTTTTTGAGAGGCGCTCAGGAAATAGCTAGTTATCATGGTGACTGTTTGCCTAAGACAAGTTAGTAAACGTTTGGCACTCCAGAAGCTTTAGGAGTTAATAATTCACAACACTCAAGAGTGTCAAAGGTTTGTCATCCCTGACCTAAGACATTCTCCTGCCTGTACTGAAAATTCAAGCAGCAACACAACCCCTCGGTCACTGAAGCCCCCATTCAGAATTTTCCACAAAATTAATGGAATGAACACAGAATCAAAGTAATAAGAACCAGTCGCATCCACCCATTTCACTGAAATATACAGGCATTTATTTGAGATGTTACTTTGAGATGTCCGGAAACCTTAGGACAGATTGCAACTGGCTTGGGGGGGAAGGAATAGCTAGTGACAGTCGAGATCAGCTGTAATCAGTCTTAACATCTGGAAAGAACAGGGCAAAATAAACAGTCACGCATGCTTTGGTCACCTCCAGACTTGATTACTGTAATGCGCTCTACATGGGGCTGCCCTTGGTGACCATTCGGAGACTGCAGCTGGTCCAAAATGCAGCGGCCCGGGTAGTGATGGGATACGGGCGTTATGCTCGGGCCTCACCACTGCTTCGGGAGCTGCATTGGTTGCCAGTATGTCTCCGGGTGCAATTCAAGGTGCTGGTCATTACCTTTAAAGCCCTATATGGTAGTGAGCCAGGATACCTAAGAGACCACATCACCGTAAGAACATCTGTCCGTCCCACCAGGGCGGATCGGAGGGGCTCTCTTGTTATTCCATCGGCTAGGGAGGCTCGCCTCGCTAGCACTAGGAAGAGGGCCTTCTCTGTGTTCGCCCCGGCCCTTTGGAACCTCCTTCCAACTGAGCTGCGCCTGCAGACAGAGTTCCTGCCCTTCCGGAAGAGCTTAAAAACCTGGCTGGCAGGACAAGTGTGGGGATCCAGGAATGGGGGATCCCATGTGGGGTGGCTAGTCTAGAGATAATCCACCCTTCTGATCATACCCCCAATACTGTTTTAATTTTTATGAATTTTTAATAATTTTTAAATATTGATATGTTCTTAATCTATGCTGTAAGCCGCCCAGAGTCGGGTTCACCTGATTGGGGCGGGATAGTAAATATGAGTAGTAAAGTAAAATCTGATTCTGATCATCTTTAGTCTTCTGTTCAGTTGGGTTTGTCTTCAGTTTCAGGACAATGCAATATAATTACCGGCTTCCCAGCAAATAATTCCAATGCCTTTCAATGAAAGCACAAATATCTTCTTTCCACCTGAAGTAACCTTGGCGGCCAGTTCCTTCCAGGGAGAGATTGTACATTGCCAGCATGACAACCTAGAACCAAAGAGGGAAACTTTATATACAGGTAATAATTTCTAAGGTCTTTCTTTTTCTGCTAAATGACAGCCTCTCTTCTTCTCCTAACAGATTTTATTTATAAGAAAACAATCTGATGTTACAAAACGTGGATATTTAAACAAAAAAAAAAACCCCTCTTAATGTGACTTCTACTCCAATCCTACAATACACTTACAGCAACAAAACTGAGAGTGTAACAAGAGTTGTGTTGGGAAAGAAAACAATTCTAGGAAAAATTGAATGCAACAGCAAAAGAAAAAAGCCAAATATGGAATGGATCAACACCATAATGCAAGCTACAGCCTTGGGTTTACAAGAGGTGAGCAGGGCTGTTAATAAAGGAACATTTTCAAAGTCACTCATTTATAAGAAACATGCAGGTTAACATAGGCCAAATGTGACTTCACAGCATATAACAATAGCAACACAACAGATGGATAGCCTTAAGACCCACATGTGGCCCAGGGGCTATATTTGGCCTACCTCTGAAGTAAAATATTTAAAGAATGGTTGCGTTTTCTTCCAATCACCCACTATTTCATATTTCACTTACATTCCACAACAGCTCTAGAATTTCTGGATATCTAAAGGTAAAGGTTGCCCTTGCTCAAAAGCCAGCTGTATCCAACTCTAGGGTTTAGTGCTCATCTCCATTTATAGCCAAAGAGGGGGTGCTGTCTGTGTCTACAAACATTTCTGTAATCATGTAGAGGATATGACTGGAATGCACGAAACACTGTTTACCTTCCCAGCAAAGTGATACTTATTAATCTACATGCAATTTCATGCTTTCAAACTGCTAGGTTGGCAGGAGCCAGGACAGAGAAGTGAGCTCACTCCATCATGCAGCACTTGGGTCTCCAACTGCTGACCTTTCAGTCATCAAGTTCAGCATCTTAATCACGAAGCGACTACAGACCCAATCTGGACATCTATCAAGCACTAAATTATACACTATGTTCATGGCTGTCCTAATATTATATTTATATGTAGTCAAGACTACACAAGGTCTGGTCAGGTAATCCTGCTACTGTAATAAGAGTAGAACATACTGCCAGTGACTCAACGCTGAGTGACAGATAGCGGTTAACTAAACTGACAACCCTGAGAACTAATAGCCTTGAGTCTCATGGAAGGGTGATGGTCCCCAAGTGGATTAAATCCCACTTGAATCCATTGATGGAGGGAAGAAGCTTCATCAATACTGGCCTGGGGCTGACGACAACTTTGTGTGCCAAAAGGGCTCAGGACCAGAAAGTGACTCGCGGAACCGGATCAGTGTTATGGGAGTCATGCTGAGATGCAGAAGGCAGATGAAAGGCCACTGCATTATATTCTCAGAACAGTCTTCATGGCTGATTGTGATGTTGATTGCCTATATTTGGATTCGGATATGGCAGAAGCAGCAGCCCATGACTTATAGCAGTGATGGCGAAACTTTTAGAGACCTGGTGCCCAAACTGCAACCCAAAACCCACTTATTTATCACAAAGTGCCAGACAGCAATAGGGGAGGATGGAAATGCTCCCATTGGGTTGCTGGGCAGTGAACAGTTTGCTAGGGGAGGGAGGACACACTCCCACTGGGCTGCTGGGCAGAGGGGTGTGGCAAACTCTGTGCTGGGGTGACTTCACGGGTGCCCAGAGAGATGGCTCCTAGTGCCAACTCTGGCACCCATACCATGGGTTCGCCACCACTGATTTATAATGATCTTATTGGATTGTTAAGATACGGGGAGATGATCAGGGAATGATCTACCATTTCCCCAGTGGCCATAGATTTGAATCCAGGTGTCAGGATCACAACATTTGTACCACTAATACTCTTTATATAGAAAATCTACCCAGTACTTGTGCAAGTGCCAAAATTCTGTCATTAGGACTTTCCACTTAGCAGAAACTCTACAGGATATTGACCAGATACTTGGCAATTACAAAGACATGTACTGTACTTACTTGCTGCCATGTAAGCCGTAGTCGTTCAAATTGCTCCTTCCCATCTTCTGAGCAATCAGAGCAAGTAAACCTGAAGAAGTTGTCACCCTTGAGATGAGTGATTTGTTCTTTTACCTGACCTAAAAACAAGGGGAAATCCAAGCTTCAATTCTTTAATAAAAATATTATAAAAATGCATCTATAATGGTCAGGAAAAGGGCCTTAATTTTAAAATGGTTGCTACCTTGTTCATTTCCCCAGTTAATATCTAGAATGGAGAAGACATGCAGAAGAAAATATATTGTTTTTCTTAATTGTTCCCCATAGGTGCTGTACCTTCCACTCAGAATAAGGCTGCAATCCTTTGGCCTTCTAGAAGCAAGCTCCATTTAACTTAATAGGTAGTTCTCAACAGACATTTATAGGAATGAAATTGCTCTTTAAAAGAATTTGGATATAGCTTTATAATTTCCTTTCTTTTTGAGATGACATTGTACAGATATCAAGAAAATGACAGGAAAATGGTATAGACACCCTAAATTCATATACTGTACTGTATAAACTGCTGTATAAACAAACTCCTTACTGAAACATTGGAACATATCCCTTCTAATGTCTATGTGCAATAAAGATACATTGATGGGAACACTACCTCCAGACCATACTCCATGAACTTAAAAACATTACTGTTTGTTGGTTGGTTATGTTACCTTAGTACAGGGTTGAAGAACTATGTTCCCAAGACAATGATGACCTGTGAATTCCACTACCTCTGATACTGGTCACAACAGCCAGGGCTCATATGAGCTGACATTTTGGAAAGCTGTTGGTGTTATAGTCAAACTTTAAGAGCATTCTTAAACAATTTTTATTGATTAATAAGCCCTTCTAAATAAGCATGTTTAAGTGGCAGTTTGTTTTTTCAGAATCAATCTTTTGTGACTTGCACAATAATAAGTTACAATGATAAATCACTTCTGGAGCTGTTCAGAAAGGAATCATCACTCAACTGATGCTGCAACACTGATTCCTATGCAGCTGTGAATGGTCAGACACACATACACATGATGAGGAAAGACTCATAATTACCACTCAAGAGTGTAAATAAAAATTGTTTTTTAAAATATATATATTGGATTGTTTTGACTTATATTGTATGTTTCATTTATTTTTAACAAATACAGTCAAACCTCGCATAAAGAGTGCTTCGCTTAAAGAGTAACTCGCTTAAAGAGCAGAATTTTCACTGAATGTTCGCTTCGCTTAACAAATAAAACCAACCAAAAATTCGCTTAACAACTAATTTGGGGTTCGCAATACCCCCCACCAGAAGTCACAATTGGTCACTTACAATGGTGTTTCGCTTAAAGAGCAAACTCGCTTAAAGAGCCATCCCATGAAACGCATTATGCTCTTTAAGCGAGGTACAACTGTATATATAAACTACTGGTCCAAATCCTACTGCAAACATATGCCAGCCCAAGTGAAACAGCATAAACTGCAGCAACAAATTTCCACTAATTAAAAAGTCTCTGATTAGATGCACACTGTGCACCCATCATCTACTTGGTGGACAAGAGAGCTAATTGATTCACAACAGTTTGTCACTCTGAGCTACATCACATTGTGCAAACATAGCTATGTCAAATGGTTTTAGCCGCTAAATTTACTTTTTGACTTTTAATTTAAAATAACAATTTAAGACTGAATTTCATTATCAACATTCCCTCCAAACCTATACTCACTTTTTTATAAAAACAAATTATTGTCTCTGTCTTACTCACATACTGGACAATATCCTGTAACTTTGCACTGGCATAACCTACATTGGACTAAAAAATATTTAATATAAATATTTTAAAAATATTTTACTAAAACTAATTTTCCTAGTCCCCATTTTAGCTTCCAAAGCTTCCTAGGGCTCATAAAAGGCACGTACACACACACAAAGAATGACGATGTTGGATAAATAAAAAAACCTAATGATTCTTACTTGCTGCTATCCATTTTTGGCATTTTTCACAGAAATAGGATATCTCCTCTGTCCAAGATGCATCTCCTTCATCACTGTTGACAGAATCCCCACTCTGATCATGACTCAAATCCACTGATGCCTGATCTTCAGATTCTACTATGAGCAGAGTCTCTCCTTCTACTTCTCCTTCCTCAAGTCCTTCTGAAGGAGATGTTCTTGTAGCTTCATCATCATGACAACTCATCATCTCACTTATGTACATGTTATTATCCATTGTGCCTTAAGAGTAATTTTGAGCACGTAAGAAGTTCTTTTAATATTTAAAGCACTTTCAGTACAAAAACTGTCCCACAATTATGGAGACAATAAAATTATTGAAGTGAAAAGGGAAGATACCAACTCTTTCCCTTCATTCCTGAGATGCTCCAACTGTCAGCATTTTGCTTTTTTCCATATCTGGTTGCTGAGCAAAGCCAATCTGTTCCACTGAAGTGTGTGTTTTTTGTTTAAGCCTCTGTCTCTCCATGTCTCTGATTACTCCCTCACGTAGGTTCTGGAAAAAAATAATACAGAAGATGTATGTTTTCTTCCTGTTGTTATCTTGCTGAAAGTTTGGAAAAAAATCAGCCTGTAATCACAAAGTACGTACAGTACACTAATTATCTAGAAATAATTCCTTCTAAACTACTAATACTGGTTTTTGTTAACTACAAGATATATATGCACACATACACTTATAAACAAACACTCTGTTCACAAAAAAGCATATAAAAAGGTCAAGAAAACCATCATCTGCTCAGCTTGATGTAAATACAAAAAATATTTTGGAACAGCTCAGTCGTCAATCTGTGAGGAGTTATAAAATGCTGTAATTACCAAGAATTGCATGGGTTAGAGTTAGACATACCAGACTAATGGATTTTTCAAAGCTGATTTTCTAATTTTTAAAATACAGTTTTAAATTTGGTAGATTTGGGAACTTATGTGGATATAGTTTATTTTGGTTCACCAAGCTCTTGACAAGGTCCCTCATGATATCCTTAAAGTTATGCTGTTAAAATGAGTACTAGATAATCCTAACTTTGCAAAGATTTGAAGGTCTGGACAAGATATCCACCAAACTACCAAGTGAGTAGGGAGGAAAACTTAGGGAAGAAAATCAAAGGCACAAAAACAGAATGGGTGGCAGGAACAACAAAAACCCAAATCAAGTATTAATTAAACATGAACTTGTAACCTTATGTTCTTATGAGCAAAAAGTGTTTACCAACAAATTACAGCCCCTTCAGTTGAAGGAGATCAGAAATTCAAACAACATACAAAGCATAGAATTATAAATGAAATATGTAGCTATGTAATATTTTATTAAATGATGCAATAGTTTTGAATAAATCAAATATTTAAGAGTAAACAAAACAGAACAGCAAAAAAAGATAAAAATGTTGTGGCCCCTTAAAGACTAGCTCCTGTATTTAAATGTGAGCTTTCGTGGGCCAAGTCCATTTCATCAGCCAAATATTTAAGTAAAGCAAATAGAGAATATAGACAAAGAATATACCGGTGATGGCAAACCTTGGCACTCCAGGTGTTCTTGGATTTCAATTACTACAAGCCCTAGTCAGCACTCTTGCTCATCAGGGCTTCTGGGAACTGAAGTTCATGAACAGCTGGAATGCCAAAGTTTGCCGTCACTGGTATATACCTTGAGTAATAACCATTATTCTATGATCACAAAATTGGAGAGGTGAAAGAGACTGCAACTTTATGGATGACTCAAGTTCAACTGCCGAGAGAGAAAAGCCAAAACCAAAAAATCCCTAACAAATGGTAATCCAAATTCTGTTTTAAAATGTCCAGTGAAGGAGAGCCCCCCTCCCTCTAAGGCAGTGCATTCCTTTTGTCTTCAGATCCATGAATAAAATAAATTGTTTTGTATCCAAGCTAGGAGTGTTTAAGAGAACTTTATCCCAGGTCCAAACCTGTGTTAGGAAAACAAACTCAGGAAGTTTCCCTCAAGTTTAGCAGGACTAAAAGTAGAGGAGGAAAGACCAGGACACAAAATGCCCAAAATCCTGCAACACAAGGTTATACGGATGTAAATTGGATTCAGTACTAGAAGTATTTAATTTAATCTAACAGAGAACTTCCCATCATCTCTACACTTTTCAGGTTCCAAGGCTACCCAAGGCTCCCATTTTGCTTGGGGCAGTCTTGGTCAGAATGCAAACACAACAAGAAATACATATTGACCATTCTGCTGAAGAATAAACAATATTCAGCATTCAGAGGGGCATTTCAAAATCCCCTGTTCTTATTTGTCTACAGTATGGTAAACATAATCTCAAAAGTAACTCATTCTAAAGAGAGAAAAACCCATAGCTATTTATTGATCTGCAAGGAGAGAGATCCCTCTAAACTAGTGATGGGTAAACTGATCCACAGACCACATACTGCCTGCAATCTTTCTCCCCCCCCCCCTCTTCTCTTACCACCCCACCAATATTAAATTAAAAGCCCTTGGAATTGGCAGAATCAAAGTGAACCTAAAAAAAACAGGTCCTTCCACAAGGTATTTTGAGAATGCACTGAGGAAGAGGCAAATTCACATCTGTTCCAGGGTACTTTACCCCCATCAAGGTGCATTATAGAAAATTTGATGTAAGATGCCCAAAATGCTCTTGAAGTTTCCCATTAATGAGCCCTAGTGGCACAGTGGTTAAACCTCTGCAATGCAGCCAAACCTTCTGACATTGTGGGTTCGATCCTGACAGGGACCAAGTTTGACTCAGCTTTCTATCCTACCCAAGGTTGGTAAAATGAGTCCCCAGCATGTTGGGGACAAAATGCTAATTAACTTGTGAATTGCCCAGACAGTGAACTATGCTCTATGGAGCGGTATAGAAGTGGGATTGTTATTACTGGACAACAATTATTTGATATATTTATTTTAATATTTATTAATTGTGCTGTGGTGCTTCTGGAGCAAGAACGGACGTTGCTAGGCTTCAGATCAACCCCCACCTCCAGAATGAAATCTATGTGAAGAAGACCACCTTCCTTCCTCCGCTTCTGCCTTGGGGTGGGGTGGAGGTTCCCTTCCCACAGCAAAGTCCTGTGTGTGTGTGTGTGTGTGTGTGTGTGTGTGTGTGTGTGTGTGTGTGTGTGTGTGTGTGTGTGTGTGTGTGTGTGTGTGTGTGTGTCTGTGTCTGTGTCTGTGTCTGTGTCTGTGTCTGTGTCTGTGTCTGTGTGTTGGAGGTTCCCTTCCCACAGCAAAGTCCAGTGTGTGTGTATGTGTGTGTTGGAGGTTCCCTTCCCACAGCAAAGTCCTCTGTGTGTGTGTGTGTGTTAGAGGTTCCCTTCCCACAGTAAACTCCAGTGTGTGTGTATGTGTGTGTGTGTGTGTTGGAGGTTCCCTTCCCACAGCAAAGTCCAGTGGTGTGTGTGTGTGTTGGAGGTTCCCTTCCCACAGCAAAGTCGTGTGTGTGTGTGTGTGTGTGTGTGTGTGTGTGTGTGTGTGTGTGTGTGTGTGTGTGTGTGTGTGTGTGTGTGTGTGTGTGTGTGTGTGTGTGTGTGTGTGTGTGTGTGTGTGTGTGTGTGTTGGAGGTTCCCTTCCCACAGCAAAGTCCAGTGGTGTGTGTGTGTGTGTGTGTGTGTGTGTTTTGGAGGTTCCCTTCCCACAGCAAAGTCCAGTGTGTGTGTGTGTGTGTATTATGTGTGTGAGAGAGAGAATATGTGTGAGTGTGACCTTCGTCGTAGGAGAGGTTAACAAAATGAATGCCACACGCTGTCTGTCGGTGCGGAGGCCCGGTCTAGGAGAGTCGCTGCGTTACCTTCCTGACCCGCTTCTCTTGGATGTGGACGGTGGCCATGACTCCCACGGAGACCACCAGCGAGAGCCCTAAGACCACCTTGGAAGCGGTCGACATGGCACAGCCGAGGGAGCCCGCTCCGCCTCCTACCACCGCGAACGACAGCCGCGCGGGGGAGGCTCATAGAGCATGCGCGCCTGTCACCCTCCCTCCCACCACGCATGCCCAGGGGCTTAACGAGGGAGGGCCTCTCCTTCACGGCCATATCCGTTTCTCGCTGCCATACCATAGAGATGAAAACGTAGTCCCCATACGGTTATGTTTAACTAGGCTTAATTAAGTCATTCTGCACTAACGTGTGGTGGTTGCTTTATTTATTGCCTTCCACTGGTATTGGGAATTGCTGAACAAAGTATTGGAATATCTATCTATCTATCTATCTATCTATCTATCCACACACAGACACACACAGTATATTAAATATATAATATATATAAATCAATATATATATATATATGAACGAATAAATAAATAATAATAAATCTGATGAAGTGGACACACACACACACACACACAGTATATTAAATATATAATATATATAAATCAATATATATATATATATATATATATATATATATGAACGAATAAATAAATAATAATAAATCTGATGAAGTGGACACACACACACACAGTATATTAAATATATAATATATATAAATCAATATATATATATATTTGAACGAATAAATAAATAATAAATCTGATGAAGTGGACACACACAGACACACACAGTATATTAAATATATAATATATATAAATCAATATATATATATTTGAACGAATAAATAAATAATAATAAATCTGATGAAGTGGACACACACACACACACACACACACACAGTATATTAAATATATAATATATATAAATCAATATATATATATATTTGAACGAATAAATAAATAATAATAAATCTGATGAAGTGGACTTAATCCACGAAAGCTATCATTAAAATACATGAGTTAAGTCTTTAATGCAGCGATGCCCAAACTATAGCCCAGGAACTGGATCCAGCCCCTAGTGCCAATTCATCTACCCCACGCCACCCTCACTGCACCCAGAAGCGGAAGTAAAACGGGTGCCTGTACCGGCACATTTTGCTTCCATTTCTGGGAGCAACGAGGGTGGTGCAGGCCAGATGAATTGGCATCAGGGACCAAATCTGGCCCCTGGGCCATAGTTTGGGTACCCCTGAACCATGTGATCGGCCCACTGACCTAAAAGTTTGGGCACCCCTGCTTTAAGGTGTCACAGCGTTTTTTGTCTTTTTTTTTGTTTTGTTTGTTCTCTCACATGCTTGGAAGCGCTTACTTGCCCACGCCCGACCCCTTCACAATAAAGGGGGAGGGAAAGGACTGAACTGCGTTTTCACACAACGGTTATACACATTAAAACTTAAATTCACGTTTCACACAAAGTAAGAGAACTCTATCACAGGCCAAGGGCTCTTTTGCTCCTGTGATGCTATTTCGCACGGACAAACTGCTTTCCCATCCAACCTGCCATTCCCCCCTCCATTACTGCAAACGATTAATTTGTCAGGCCAAAGAGAAAAAAATCTGACTTGGCCCATTTACCAATGAAAGTCTATAAAATGTACTCTCTCACACATCCTGCTGGGTTTCAGATCCGACTAGGAAAGTTTTCGCCTTCGTCGAGAAGTGCCCCGTGTCCAAAGCTATTAAGTCTGTAAAAAGCTAAGATTTGGATTTTTTTTAATGTGCTGGCCGTGTTAGTCTGTGCAAGCATATCAGAGTAAAGAAAAAAAGTAAAAAAAAACACGTTGTGGCCAGTGGTGGGATGTCAAAAATTTTACTACCCCACTGTGATGTCATCACAGTGTGGGCGGAGCTAACATCATGATGTCATGATGTTGTGGGCGGGGTCAAATAAAAAATAAAAAAAATAAAAATAAGCAGCACACACACACACACACACCTCAGGCCTTTTTAGGAACTATGGTAGTATGTCAATATAGTTAAAGGTATTAAATACACATTAAAATACACACAGACACACCACATCCAAAGGTGAGTCACTTACCCTGGGGAGCAGGCTATAGGGAGCTTCAGGCTAGCAGCTTCTCTTCCTCCTCCCTGCTTGGGAGGACAGCAAGGAGGCTGTGCATACGCACCAAGCACTGTAGGCATGCATGCACACCAAGTGCTTGGCATGCATGCACACTGGGGGAACCAGTGAAAAGGTAAGCCCCGAAGGTGGTTCATCCCAAAAGCTGCTACCTGTGCTCCGGGACACTAGGAAAAGTTACTACCGGTTCTGGCGAACTGGTGCGAACCTCTTGCATCCCATCACTGGTTGTGGCACCTTAAAGACTGAATCCTGTATTTAAATGTGAGCTTTGGTGGATCAATGCTTGCTTTTTCTCTTTTGTTTTGCCAACACGTCTGCCTATATGAGTCAACTGTACAGCTTGTTAGCCCAGTAACCCCTCCTGCATGCCGGACCCGCGCCTTGCCACCTTCCACAAAAGCTCCGGGTGACCGGGTCCTTCCCGTAGCACCACCACCTGCACCGAAACCTGACCTGGGGGTCAGGAGCCCCTCGTCTTCCCATTCCTCCTCTACCGCCGAAGGGTGGCCGTCATCCTCTTGGCTACCCTGACTTTGACTCGCCAGAGCCTGAGATTCCTGCACCTCCCCCCCCCCTTCCATTCATTTTGACCGGAACGGACTTCTGTGGCGGAGACACCAGACAACCCCCCCCCCTCCCTCCCCACGTTACTTGGAGGACCCTGAATAGGCTGAGGGTCGGAGTTCCTAAATGCAAGACCAACATGCTCAAGTGGGGGTTGCTGGCAGAGGACAACAACACATGCTGTGTGAATGTGGAGAGATACAGAACCATGCTCATTTTTTCTGATCTGCTGTTTACTGCCAGGAACATGCACCAACGAGCGCTTGAGTTTGGCAACACCAACGCCAAGGGAGCAGCTTCATTTTGGCAGTCCAGGGTTTGATCATGACATGAAAGAAGAAGAGCCACTCAGGGGGAGCAAATTTTGGACCGGATCGTCTTCCGGTTGGAAAGGGACCTTGCTATTGGCTCAGATACACACGACTGGTGGAGGGGGGGGGGTAGAAGGCATGGCCGGGGCGGGTTTTTTCAAACCCTGGGAATGGGATCGTTCGCTTTCCCTTGTTCCTCGGCGGTGGGCATCGCTCCCTTCCCCTATTAGTAAAGGTAAAGGTCGCCCTTGCTGGAAAGCCAGTCGTATCCGACTCTAGGGTTCAGTGCTCATCTCTGTTTATAGCCAAAGAGCCAGCGCAGTCTGCGTTTGCAGACGTTTCCGTGGACGCGTGGCAGACATGCCTCAACAACACCTGAGTGCATGGAAAACTATTTACCTTCCCACCGAAGTGATCCCTGTTTATCCACTTGCAATTTCTTGCTTCCGAACTGCTAGGTTGGCAGGAGCTGGGACATAGACGGGAGTTCACTCCATCATGCAGTGTCCGGGAATCGAACTCTGACCTTGCAGTCAGCGAGTTCAGCTTCTTAACCACTTGAGGCACTTCCTCTGTTGCCGTCGGCTCGCACACACCCCATCCTAGGGTCCTCACCCGTCAGATCGGTACGAAGGTGGAGAAAAGCAACAGAGCAGCGTCTCCGATAGTCGTGAAGCAACGTGGGCTGCCCCAGAGAGACGACCAATGACGGCAAGTGGAGGAGACCTTTGGATCGCAAGCATGGGCATGGCCAAAGTCTTAGCCTTCATTGAAATAGCTGCCCTGGCTGTCTTGCGCCCCCGACACTAGGACCCCGTCTGCGCAGAAAGGGTTTCGCAGCAGAGGCTGCTCCTCTGCAAGAGAATGACCCTGGACATCATCTGAATGGATATTTATTTACTCAAATTTGTATACCGCCCTCCTTGCCATATGAGGCTCAAGTCTGCCAACTCAGATCCAGGAAATATTTTTAGCAAGAACAAAAACTCTTGAGGGTAAACAAGACCAAAATCAAATTAGAACATGGAGGAAGGAGCTCACTGGACAAGGAATAACATTAAAGGAGGATATGCCAACCTAGCAGTTTGAGAGCAAGAAATTGCAAGTAGATAAATAGGTACCACTTTGCTGGGAAGGTAAACATCATTCCATGCCTGTCACATGTCTGCGAAAACGTCTGCAGATGCAGACAGTGCTGGCTCTTCAGCTGTAAATGGAGATGAACACTGAACCTTAGATTCGACTGGCTTTTGAGCAAGGGCGACCTTTACCTTTATGGTTGAGAAACTCAACCTCCCCTGCTTCACTTGGAGAACCCTGAATAGGCTGAGGGGTTGGATTGCCTAAATGCAAGATCAACATGCTGAAGTGGGAGCTGCTGGCAGACAACAATACATGGTATGAATGTGGAGAGATACAGAATCTGGCTTGTTTGCTAGCTTGGTGTTTACTGCCAGAAACATGCGCTGATGAGGACTTGAGTTTGGCCAAAGCCAAGAAAATGGCTTCATTTTGGCAGTCCAGGGTTTGATCATGACATGAAAGAAGGAAGAAGAGGTTGCTCTGGGGCTTCCTCACCTCTGCCTCCCCCTCTCCCACACTTTCTAGGTTAGCAGGCCATCTTTTCAACCAAGGCCATTTGTCTATGAATTTGTTTAATGTTTCCTTTTCCCATATTTTTTTATGATGACTTACTTAGACTTGGATTCTCCCATGCTATGTAGCATATCGGGCAGCATGGAATCTCCATCTGTCTTGGACAAGTACTTTGACATTCTCCCATGTAATTTTCATGGTCTTTAAATCTGCCATGGAGTTCTTCGCCATGTGTTTCAAGGGCATCCTTGTTTCCGTTTGCCACTAGGATTGGGTCCAACTCATTTCTACCTTCGGGATCCTGGTTTTCTCCATATGGAAAATATGGTCTGCCATTTGGTGTTTTCATGCAATAATGTTATGTAATTTGCACGAGCCACTCCTTCAAAGCACATCCACATTGGTAATGTGGTCAAAATAGCAAATTACATAGAGATAGAGACTGGTACCACGGTTTATGAATTTAATGCGTTCTCCAAGACATTTCGTACTGCGGAAAATTTGTAAACCGAAATGCTACCCACAGAGTCTACCATGCACAGGGGTGGTATTATAAACCTACCAAGTGCAATGCATCCTGGTGAAACTTGCTTTATATTGCGAGGCATTATTTTCAATGGATTTTCATTCATAAGCTGAAAATTGCGAGGCATTATTTTCAATGGATTTTCATTCATTCAATGGATTTTCATATGTCAGGCTCGGAAAAGCCACCCACATAGTAACAACCTGTACTTTCTGTTTCCATGTGGGACCAATGTATTCTAGCCTTCTGGATTTTATGTATACTGTATTAGGATTTCTTGATCTTCATCTTGGGTGCTTCTTTGTTGGTCATTCTCCCCATTCAAGAAAACCCAGCCAGCGATCACACTCTCAGACCACCAGTGTGGTTGGGGGGAGAATGGGCGTGTGTGCCCTCCCCACCACCAAACCGCCACTCTAAGTGGAGATCTCTGCCCCAAAACCCACCGGGCTGATCCCCAGCCCAGCGGGCATTGGGGCAGAGATCAATGTTGGGGAATTTTAGGCAAACATTTGCATCGCACAACATTATCTTAATGTTGTGCAGTGCAAATGTTTGCCTAGAATTCTCCAATGTTATCTGAGTTTAGCGTTGTCCGGGACAAACGCTAACCGGGGTATTACTGTACTATATTTTTATAATGCCCATCTGGGATATTTTCCCATTCTGGGTTATGTACAATAGTTAAAATCAACAATATGCAAACAATAACAATTGATGGCATCTAGGGGTGGCATAGTCCAAATGTATACATCTGAACTGGCCACAGGGAAGATGTTATTAAAAGTCTCTTTAAAAAATACAGTTTTCAGATGTTTCTTTAAAGTATCCAACAATGGGGCCAGGCATAACTCCACCGGTAAAGCATTCCATAGTTTCAGCGTTGCCACAGAGAAGACTCCATTCTTCGTCATCACCTTCCTTACCATCATTGATGTTAACACTTGGAGCAACACCGACTGGGATCAACAGGTGATGTGGGTTGATGTTCTATAGGAGAGATGCTATATCAGATAGGAAGGTCCCAAACCATGAAGGACTTTGAATGTTAGAGATACCAACTTGTGTCTGATACGGAAGGGGACAAGCAACCAGTGCACGCCTGCCAGGACTGTCTAAACATGTCCAAATTTCTTTGTTCCTGTCACTAGCCTGGCAGCCCCATTTTGGACCTGCTGAAGTTTCTGTATCAGGCACAAGGACAGCCCCATGTAGAGATCATTACAGTAGTCAATACTTGAGACTAGCAATGAATACACCAGGGTTGTAAAGTAACATCTGTCCAAGCAGGGATACAACTGTGTATAGCGGCTCTGAATAGCCACCCTCGTAGTAACAATCTGCACTTTCTATTTCCCTGTGGGACCAATGTATTCTAGTCTTCTACATTTTATGTGTATTAGGATTTCTTGATCTTCATTCATTCTGAGTGCTTCTTGGCTAGTCACTCTCATTTGAGGACATTTTAATAGCCTGCAGTAAACCTACATTTGAAATGCTTCTACTGTATTTATTTTATGACTGCATTTTCTTAGGTGGTTTTAATTATGTATGTTAAGTGTCAAAGGGGCAGTATATAAGTGCAATAAATAAATAAATTTATCTGTGTTATGTCAGCAATTTTATTCCATACAGTAGGAATGAGAATATATAGCAGATTATAATGCTGAATACTAAGGAAGCAGCTCTGTGCCATCTATAGTCTGACTTTTATTGAATAACTATGATCCATCTGTTCATCCAACCAAATTCCAGGATATTGCTGTTTGTCAGCAAACACTTTCAGTTTGGATCTAATTTCTTAGGCTGAAAGGAAATAATTAACATGGTCTTAAAATAATTTTAAAGAAAATTTAAGTTCATAGTACAGTACTGTAATTTGTAAGAAGCATGAATCTTTCTCTTGTCCTTTTTTTGTCAGGCATGCTTTTAATCAACTAGAGGGAGTCTAGGAAGCCCCTTATTAAATGTACATTTTAAAATGTTTTAAATATGTTTTTAAAATTTTTCTTAACTGATGTTTAGATGTTTAATTTTTTTACAAACAATTATTTACTGTATTTTAACATTATTGTATCAAAAAATGTACATTTTCATGTATTTTAATTACTGAAACTCACTAGCAGCTGCTGCATTTTCGACCCCTGATTTATACTCAGGTCAATTTATTTTCCTAGTTTTAGAGGTCCAAATTAGGTACCTCGACTTATATTCAGGATGACTTATAGTCAAGTATATACGGTATGCATGATGATATCCTATTAGCATTTGTGGCTTGAAAACGGCAAATTAACTCAGCTTGCTTTTGCTTAGCAGTTGGTCTTTGGGAGGAAAGAGCAGGATCAGTTTGCGCACTGATTTGCAAACATGCAGATTGCAAACTGAATCTCTGGAGAAATAAATGTGTCAACACTTCCCATTGCAAGGGTGCATACTGTATTTGTCATGGAAATGCTAGAGAGATATAAAATAACTCTACATTCCAATTCAGATACAAATAATACTGAATTCAAGTTAAGTCCGTGCAATTTAGGGAATCGGAATGCAGAGGTATAAATGAAAGAAACACTTCATAAGTAACACTCAATATAAATTCATTAGGTAAGGGCAAATCAAAATTAAGATTTGACTTGGGGGGGGGGGAATAGATTGGAAAAGACAGGAACTGGGGAAATTTTGGACTATGTATAACACCTTCTGGAATACCCACCCCTACTGCATGATTGGAGTTTAAAAAACACACACATCCCTGCTTAGAAAAGAAAGATCACATAATAAGGCCTCTACAGCAGATCTCGAAAAAGAGAGAAGGTACTCATTAGGACATAGTAAGGCAGGGGTCTGCAACCTACGGCCCATGGGCCGGACCCAGTCCCCGATGCCATTCCATCCAGCCTGATGCAACAACGCAGGAAGTGGAAAGGGACATGTTTACGACAGCCGCAGTTTACGGATGCATTTACGATGGGGAGAACCATATGTCTGGCCCACTCAGCTGTCTGAAGGGGAGTGGTCCAGCTTGTGGCGCAAAAACCTTGAGAACCCCTGTAGTAAGGAGTCTGCACAGGAACAATTTACAATCTCAGATTCATAATTTTAAAATAAACTATACCCCTTACATTTATGATTGATTAGTCAGAACAGAGTTTGTCTGGTGCAGTGTAATTAAACATATAAATGTAGCAAGTAAACTAGAGTTTAATTTACTTATTAAGTGAAAACTACATCTTTCTTTACCTTTCCAGATAAAACAAAGATACATACTGTATATAGTTTTATCTTTACTTTTTAAAATGTATTTCATAGCTACAAGATTGGTAGTAGTGGTTGTTGTTGTTGTTGTTGTTCAGTCGCACAGTCGATTCCGACCCTTTGTGACCCCATGGACCCTTGCCTGTCAGGCACTTCTGTCCTCCACCATCCTCCTCAACTCGCTCAGCTCTGTGCCCATTGCATCTACAATGCCATCTAGCCATCTCATTTTTGGCCATCCCCTACTTATTTTGCCCTCCACCTTTCCCAGCATCAAGGCTTTCTCAAGTGAATCCTCTCTTCTCATTTGATGTCCAAAGTACTTCAGCTTCATTTTTAATATTTGGCCTTCTAAGGAGCAATCAGGGTTAATTTCTTCTAAGATTGACCTATTTGTTCTCCTCGCTGTCCAGGGGACTCTCAAAACTCTCCTCCAACACCACATCTCAAAGGCGTCTATTCTTCTGCGCTCAGCTTTCCTAATTCTGAATGAATGAATGAATAAATAAATAAATAAATAATGGTGCAGCTCTCACAACCATACATTGCCACCGGAAATACCATTGCTTTGACAATGCGAACTTTCGTTTGCACGGTCATGTCTCTAGTTTTCACTATGTTTCCCAGGTTTCTCATCGCTTGCCTCCCAAGAATCAGTCGCCTTTTTATTTCGTGGCTGCAATCTCCATCTGCAGTGATCTTTGATCCTAGGAAAGCAAAGTCTGTCACTGTTTCTACTTCTTCCCTATCTATTTTCCAGGGACTGATAGGGCCCATTATCTTGGTTTTCTTGATATTGAGTCTCAAGCCAGCTTTTGCACTCTCTTCTTTCAACCTAATCACGAGCTTCTTTAGGTCTTCCTCACTTTCTGCCATTAGGGTAGTATCATCTGCATATCTCAAATTGTAGATGTTTCTCCCAGCAATTTTGATCCCTACTTGTGATTCATCCATCCCTGCATTACGCATTATGTGCACCATGTATAAGTTGAATAGACAGGGTGACAAAATGCAGTCTTGTCATCATCATCATCATTATTGGATGCAAATCTAACATTTGATTCATAGTTGAGGACTGGAATAAAATTAACAGTTCAAGCCCTAACCAACTTAGTACCTAAGAACTGTTAAGGTAACATCTAAGTATATATGCAGTTCCTAATAGAGGTTTTTATTTATTTATTTATTTATTTATTTTTGAGAATTAGGATGTCCAAAGTTTCCAAATATCTAGGGCAGGGGTGGCCAACCTACGCCCTACAGGTCAAACCAGGCTTGTGGCAGCATTTCATGTGGTGCGCCGCTGCTCTCATCGCTACCGGAAGCAGAAGCAGACATGTTTACAACAGACATAAAAAGTGCTCACACATGTGTAAATCCATGCCTTCCATAAATGCTGCCGTAAATGCACCCACAGCTGTCATAAATGCATTTACGACAGCTGCAGATGCATTTACGACAGCTGCAGATGCATTTACGACAGCCGCAGATGCATTTATGTCAGTTGTGGATGCATTTACAACAGTCGTGGATGTGTTTTATGGCAGCGTTTACAGGAGGAACCACATGACTGCCCTGCTCAGCTATCTGGGGTCTTGGACCAGCCAACAGCATAAAAAGGTTTGGAACCCCTGATCTAGGGAGTCACTTAGGTACTGCTCCAAGGGGTCAGATCACTGTGGGAACAACAACAGATTTCTTCTGCCATAGACGTTCCAACTTTAATTTGCAAATCACATATTTTGTGATTTTTCTCTGGTTGTTTGTCTACAATTCATGCATCTCCTGGTATAGCAATGTCAATAAATCAGACCTTCTTTTCTACAACAGTTATATCAGGTGTGTTGTGAGGCAAATGCCTGATCTGTTTGAATCTTGAAGTCCCACAGGATCTTGACTCTCTCATTTTCTAAAACTTTCTCTAATTGATGTTCCCAATTATTTTTACAGCATTTAAATCCAAACTTCTGGCAAAGTAGTAGTAGTAGAAGAAGAAGATGATGAGGATGAGGATGAGGATGATCCTCCTGATACTATGCAACTTGTCTGGGGTCACACAGGCTGGCTATTCTCCCCGGCAGCACAAACTCCCAAATCCTGGCTCCACAGCCAGACACTTAAACCACTGAGCTATCCAGCCAGCCAGGGCCATAGCCAGGGGGGCGGGGGGTGGCAAAAAACCTCCTGAGCTAACAGGGAGGCCCCAACACACCCTGTGGTGCCAATGTTATATATGAGAGTGTGACATCATCGCCCCTCCTGAAAATTTTTTGCCCCTCCTGAAACCCCCAACCCCCATCTAGAATCCTGACTAAAGCCCTGCAGCCAGCATGTAACAATTCAATCTCAATATAACAAGTCAATAAAATTATAAACCAATAAACTGTTTAATGAGAGATAAACATTCACAGTAAGGGCTGTGTCTTCACTCTCTTTCACTGCCTAGCCCTAGATGTTGGATGCAAAGCGGCTCTCACTCTATCATTATTTGTTTCAAGGATTTCTGATTTGTTTGTTTTTCTTCAAAATGAATCTTCTTCCTTTGAACCAAGCTTTAAAAACCCAGAGGTTCTGGATAAAGATGCATCGCTATGAGAGACAGAGATTGTTCTCCTTATTCCCGGGTTTTAAAACAACCACAACATAGTTTGCAAAGTTCCACCCATGAGAAGGCAGAGAGAATACACACAAAAAACCCTTCTTAACTGGAAAAATCTATTTGTCCCACCAGTGATGGGATGTAACGGGTTCTCACTAGTTCGCCAGAACCGGTAGTAACTTTTCCCAGTGTCCCGGAGAACCGGTTGCAGCTTTTGTGGGGAACCACCTTCGGGGCGTACCTTTCCACTGGTTCCCCCACTGCGCATGCGCGCCAAGCACTTGGTGTGCACACACGCCTACAGTGCTTGGCGTGTATGCACGGCCTCCTTGCTGTCCTTCCAAGCGGGGAGGAGGAAGAGAAGCTCCTAGCCTGAAGCTCCCTATAGCCTGCTCCCCAGGGTAAATGACTCATCTTTGGATGTGGTGTGTCTGTGTGTATTTTAATGTGTATTTAATACCTTTACCTATATTGACGTACTACCAGAGTTCTTAAAAAGGCCTGGTGGCCTGGCTTGGGGTTTCTAAGCAAAGTCTTGGAGTTACCTCATCAATAAGCTACACCTGTGCTGTTCCAATTGCTGTTCCAATTGGAGAACCCTTAAGGAAGTACAGCTGTTTTACATTTACATTAAGGCATATTATCCTAGAGAACTGGTTGGGCAAAGACTTAGTACCTAACTTCTTTAACTGTTGAAAAGTGCCAAAATGAAGCCATCTTGTGGTGAGTTCATTCTGTAGTTCCTTCCATCTGACCTAGTGTGAGAAAGATTAGCCGGAATAACCTTTAAGCTCTGGTTTAAAAGCTGTGGTTGATTTGTGTTTGGGGTGGGTGGGTGGGTATATTTTAATGTATTTTTTATTTTATTTATTTAATTTATTTATTTAATTTATTTATTTATTTACAGGTTTGTGTTGTGGGTGGGTGGGTTGAGGTGTGTGTGCGTGTGTGCGTGCGTGCGTGCGTGCTTGTGCTTATTTTTAATTTATTTTAAAATTATTTTTTATTTTTTATTTTCTTTGGCTCCACCCACAACATCATGACATCATGATGTTAGCTCTGCCCACACTGTGATGATGTCATGGTGGGGTAGTAAAATTTTTGACATCCCACCACTGTGTCCCAACCATTCCAGGGCTTGAAGGCTATTCCACCACAAGCCCCCAGGAGGAGAGACTGAACTTCTGAAGATCACTGAACATGAAGCAGACAGCCAAAATGTGCCTGGAACAGATGGCTTTCAAATACCAGGCTGTTGTTTTGTTGCATCCCATGAGGCAGCAGTTTTCCAATGAGTTCCCTCTGGATATTTTGGACTACAATTCCCAGTTGCCCCTATCTGGCAAGGCAAATGATATGGGAGTCTAGGAATTGCAGTCCAGACTATCTAAAACAGGGATTCTCAACTTGCGGCCCATGGCACCAGTGGTGGGCAGCAACAGGTTTGCAACTCCTGGGAGGGGGGTAACAAAATCGGGTGGCCTTTGGGCAGGGGTGTGAGTGTATGGCAAAATTGGGTGACCACGCCCACTTCCCTGTCCTGCCCCATCAGGTTTTGTCCCTGCAAGTGGTTCAAGGTCTCCCTTGCTCAAAAGCCAGTCATATCCAACTCTAGGGTGCAGTGCTCATCTCCATTTACTGCCAAAGAGCCAGTGTTCCACGGCCATATGGGAGGCATGACTAGATCGCCCACGCCCACGGTGTGGTAGCAAATTTTTTGGCTGCCAACTGCTGCATGGCAACATTTCATGTGGCCCTCCCCTGCCTCCAGAAGCGCCATGTGGCGGAGGAAGGGCAAAATGGCCATCCGGCCCCAGAAGCTGTCTGAGGGAGCGTGACCCGTCCCTGGGCTTTAAAAAAGTTAAGAACTGATTGGAAAGGTCCCCACCCTTGGCAATATCTGCCATTAGATCAGGCAAAGCCCAGCCTGAGAGGGGAGGGTGGGGATGATCATGTCCGCAAGCGAAGTTCACGACATGGAGGTGGACTGTTACAAGTTATTTCTCACAAAGGAATGCATATTCTAATTACAAAGGGAAAGGAGCCAAATTGACAAACCTGGAGAATCCAGGCCTTTTTCTAGGGAATCCTTATTTCTGGTAGAAATGAGGAAACCTTTCCCATGGAGATAGGATCTGGGGAGGGAAGTTACAATCGCTGTGCCGCCGCCCCTCTTCCCTTATTATCAGCCGTTACATTCTTTGCAAACATTCATGCCCAAGGAAAGGTTGGAACAAAGCAGAGCTGCTCCAACCGGTCAGACAGGTAAGAGAGGCTTGTTGACACCGTTATGTTTCCAGCACGCATGCTCCTTTCCCAAGTTTCCTGGAGGAGCCTTTACTTTACACACCTTAGGAAAATTGGGGGGCTGGAGGGGGGCTTTCCTTGGCTCCTCTGTCGGAGGGGTGGAGATCGTCAGCCCCCTCAAAGGAAAGATACCTGGGGGGGACCGCAGCCGTGCATTGCCTAGATCTCTAGGGCAGGGTGGAGTTGGCCAGAAGAGGACCGCAAGAAGCGAAGGTGAACTCCTGCGCTCACCACTATGCCCCGTGCTTTCCTTGTGAAGAGGAGGAATCCGCTGCCTGCCAGCCGCAGCTGGAACGAGCTTCCTGATGAAGAGCGAGCGGACACCTACATCCCAGGTAAAGACACCAGAGGGCATGGCCCAAGGGAAGCCAAGGGCTCGCTCCCTTTTCCACCTGGTTCCTGGGGAAGGAGACGAGTCGTGGAGACTCCCTTCTCTCCCCTTCCCCCCCAGGGGGTTCAAAGTCCAAACCTTTAAGGAGCCACACACACACACACAACGGAATTTGGAGACAGTGGTTTAGGTGTGCCCACACTTTTCAGACCATTGACCGGTCACTATTGCCCGGGGGCCAGATACGGCCCCTGACACCAATTCATGTGGCCCGAGAAGCCCTCGTCGCTCCTGGAAGCGGAAGTAAAACGTGCCCATGCGGGCGCGTTTTGCTTCCAGGAGCGACGAGTGGGCCGGATGACTTGGCATCGGGGGCCGCATCCGGCCCCCGGACCGTAGTTTGGGCACTCCTGATTTAAATGATCAAAACCAATTTTTTTTAAACAAAAAACGGAGACTAAGGCTGGTTTCTGAGAAGCGTGCTCTGCGGAGACGGAAGGGGACTTGACACGCGCATATCTTGCGGGAAAAGAGGGCTCCCCGTCAACTTTAGGGACACGTGTTTTTACAGTTGGGCTCAGAAGCGTAGCGTGCCTTGGGGGGGGCCTATAAAAATTTGTTTGGGGGCCCTTAGGAAGGGTAAAGATTTCTCACAAAAGAAAAAAAAAGGCATAAAATTAAAAGAAATATTTATTCATCATAATTAAAATTTGGGAAGTTTTTATTAATTTTTGCTTACGCACGTTGGGGGCCCCCGTGGCCCCCGTATAATTGATATGGCAGATACGGAGGTAGCTACGCCCCTGGTTGGGCTGGCATTTGAAAACTTCGAAGGCTTAGAGGTGGAAGGTCCCGACGCAAACGGGGCACACACGCAGGGAAGCGCCCTGGTGCATCGAGATGGAAAAATACAACCTAGGTGTAACTCGGGAGTAAGCCCCATTGACTTGCGTAGAATTTTCCTGAGAGTAATTAATACTGGATGAGAAAGGGCGCGTCTGGATGGCGGCTCCCATCAGCCTGGGGGACAATGGTTTCGCTGATTGGCAGCCAGTCTTGCAGCAGGGGAAGGGCTCCCCTTGGATCGATTTCCCAGGATCAGAGAGTGGAGGAGAGATTTCCCTCTCCGACGCCCCGTGTGGTGCAGAAAAGGGGAACAGCTCCCCCAAAACCCCTGCCAGCACGATCCACAGCAAGGTAAAGGTCACCCTGCCTTGCTCGAAAGCCAGTCGTATCTGACTCTAGGCTTCAGTGCTCATCTGTTTATAGCCGAAGAGCCAGCGCTGTCTGCAACTGCAGACGTTTCCGTGGACATGTGGCAGGCACGCCTAGACACCGGAGAGCACGGAACGCTGTTTACCTTCCCACCGAAGTGGTCCCTGTTTATCTACTTGCAATGTCTTGCTTTCGAACTGCTAGGTTGGCAGGAGCTGGGACAAAGACGGGAGCTCATTCCGTCCTGCAGTATTCAGGAATCGAACTGCTGAAGTCAGACTCTTAGGCACTTGAGCCACTGCAGTCCCTACCTTCCCACTGAAGCGGTCCCTATGTATCTACTTGCAATTTCTTACTTTCAAACTGCTAGACTGGCAAGAGGCTCCATAGTAAAGTATTACGGAAATTATACACACACACACACACACACACACACAAATCCGGATACCCAAGTTCCCTTATCTACATGTTTGATGTGGGCAAGGATAACTATGGAAGGGGCCAGCGGTCATCTCATGTGCCGTCGAAATCCGCACGGACCCAACTCAGATTCTCCTTTTGCCAATACACGTGGAGGAGCCGCGTTGCTTTTCTCGAGTTAAGGGACTTAAGTCTCTCCCCCCCCCCTTTCAAAGAATAGCGGCTATAAGGGTGAACTTTGGCCTTCTCTGATTGTTTTGTGGGCCCGATGGCCGCTAGCGAGTTGGCTGAAGAGGCGCCTCCCTCTGGAGGGGCCAGACAGAGGACCCACCCCAAGACTAAACACAAGCCTCGGAGGCCCTTTGTTCCCAAGCGCTCAAAACACAGGCCTCGCACTCGTGGCGGATTTTTCCTGACCTTTTTTCTTGCAGTTCAGCCCTTGCAAGCTGCACACCCATTCACACGCACACACGCTTCGTGTTTTGTCACGTGCTTTAGCAATAGCCGGCGAAATAATAAAGGCCCACAAGACTCTCCCTTCCTACATTTTAACACGTTGGGATATTTTAACTGTGACAATAATAGGGGGCCATCTTTTCCTCAGCCCCCTCCCGTATTCCAGGAAACAGTAACTGTATTATTGAGTAGAGGAGGGATTCTCAGCCCGTGGGCCATATACGGCCCATGGCACCATTACATGTGGCCCTCCACCACACCAGAAAGTGCCAAGTGGTGGAGGGAGGGCAAAAATGGCCATCCAACAACCCCAAAGCTGTGACCCGGGCCCTGGGTTTAAAAGGTTGAGAACTCCTGGAGTATGAGTTTCAACGTCATTGAAGAGTATGAAAAAGCAGACAAATCCCAAGCGCCCAGACTGCAACCTTGGCTCCAGTTTATTTATTAAGAGAAAGCTACTGGACTAGAACTCTGAACTTTGTGCATTCCAGTATTCACTGCCTGGTCAGCTTTACAAGGCAGTGATCTCTGGCAAAACAAATCCTGCTGGATCTTCTTCCCTTTCATAAATTAGATCTTCCATTTTGCCTCAAAGCTCACCTTCAGTACATAACTTTAGTTTAAAACTACAGTACTGTACTTTAAACTCCTTAGGCTAGCGGTGCCCAAACCTTTTGGCCCGCAGGGCGGTCACATGGTTACTCCCATCAGAACTGGAAGTAAAACACGCCTTGCAATCTGTTTTGCAACAGATATGTTTTGCAACAGGATGAGATAGATTTTTAGCCTGCTATTTTCTCTGCTTAAACTATTTTCTCTGCTTAAACCCAAACTACAGCCCACAGGCCGGATCTGGCCTGTAGGCCATAGGTTGGCCACCCCTGACTTAGGCAGTAGCATAAGTCACAAGAATCTATCTGGTCATGGGAATGCAGAGTGTTTGTCTTTAATTTTTAAAGCAACAGGAATTTCAGAAAATAATGGTCTTATAACCCCTTGATGGCAATTTTCTTGGTCATTTCTTGTGCATTTGCCTGGCTCAGAGCACAACTCAGAGCCAAGGATTTAGAAAATGTGCAATCTTGTGTTCTGGCTGGCTGGTGCACCTAGGCAAAAAAAAAAACCCTCCTGGCCTCTGGCTATGCAGGAGGAGGGCTCACCAGAGTTGGGTGGGTGCTTCGCCTTCGGCCACATGGTTGGGATGCACACCTGCTGCACAGTGCTGATGGGACTTTGCTTCCCACCTCAGGCAGTGGAAGAGCTTAGGTTGGCCCTCTTCCAGGTTTCCACAACTTCTCTTGGGTTTAAAGAAGCAAGAAGGCCCATGTTTTGAACTGTCTTTAGGAACAGAGAGGTGAGGCGCCTAAAGCTGAAGTCAAGAGGTCCTTTCGCAATCCTTGGAAAGGTTTCCGTTGTTCACCCATGCTAGCTGAAGGATTCTGGCAGATGTGGTCTAAAAAACAGCAGCTTCGCCAAGGTCTGTTTCCAACTGTAGTTACCTAGAATGCTCTATTTTTATAGCAACAATATCATAAACACAGCACAAGTAATAGAGGGAAAAGGTAACAGGAACAGGATCACAGTAGCATTGCTGCCAACCACCAACCAATCACTGATGTATACCGATCTCCACGCTACTTAGGTAAAGAAAGCACCAACGATGAATTGCCACCAACGCCAGAAGTGGGGTTGCCTTGATATAATCAGTTTACCCATTTCCTTCCTGACACAATATCATAGTGCCAGAAAACTGCCAAAGCTCCCTGTATGGAAGTAGGGGACCATACTACACTCAATTCACTTCTGTTGTTATTGTCCTCTTCTACGTAGGGGCAAATTCTCTGCAGTGGAAAGCCTCATACATCTACAAAGGGATATCTGAGAAGAGCAGTTCCCAACTTTGGGCTCCCACATGTTCTTGGACTAGATCTCCCACAAGCATTCACCACTGGTTGTGCTGGAAGCTGTAGTCCAGGAACATCTGGGGACTTGCATTTGGGAACACCACCTTAGAATCTAAACCATATGAAGAGTCTCCTTAGTTCTTCTCTTGCACAGTTTCTCTTTTCTCCAGTCTTATGCCTATAAAACACTTGAATGGGAAATATGTCTTTAGAAGCCATGTCGTCCAGCCTCAAGCAGGCAACAGCAAAGAGGAGTGTTAGAGGGGAAATAGGGTGATACATTTCCTCTTTGAAAGGAATATTGTTATTCTCTGGAGTTCTGGCTCATCCATTTTGGTGGGAAGGGAAGAGCAGCAGGAACGGAATTCACAGCTCCCATTCAATAGTAAGACATTTTAATATCTCAACCACAGGAATGGGAGAAGCTTATGATGGTTCCTTTGAAATCTCTCAGACACTGGACCTGTAACATAAATAGGATAATATAATCTCATCAATATAGTCTGGTGCCAATTGGTCCCAATGTAAACAGCTGTTATGGCCCAGACACTGACCAAGCTGGTTGGCCAGCTGTTGCTGCACAAGAGGTAGGAGAGAGTTCTTACTTTTCAGGGGTAAGCCGTTGTCATAGGTAGCCAAGGTCAGGAGCCGTTCTGCAGCAAACTAGATACAAGGATGTTCCAGGGACGTCATCAGGGTCACAGGCAAAGGTTCAGGTTTTCCAAGACCAGAAGTTTAGGTAACACAGTGTCATGATCCAAGAAGTTTGCTCCAACAAGAGCTTGTCAGCACGTCCCTTCTTTTAAGGAGACTCAGGATCACAGCTGATGGTCATCCCTGGAAATGTGCTCTAGCCCTTCTTTGTCTCAGCTGTAGGTTTTGTCTTAAAAGAGCCCTGCTTCTTTCGGATGTGCTGGGTTCTGCTTGGTCCTCCAGAGTGCTGACACCTGGTTCTCCTGTCAAGCCGAATCAGCCTGACTGGCTTGGCCAAGAAGAGCCGGTTCTGAACTGGCTGCAGAGCTGCTGCCAGGTCCATCTCCTCCACTCACAGTCCGGATTTGGACTGGCAGCAGCCTGAGGGACTGGCAGCAGGTCCTCTTCAGGCGACTTCAGATCGGAGTTGGCAGCAGGCTGATTGGCCAGCCAACTGTCTTCCTCCTCCTTGCACCCAAGATCCCAGGCTGCAACAACAGTACAAAGTCAGAATACAAAAAACCCATAAATACAGTCCTAGTTGAGAACCCTTGTTCTACATAGATAAAATGGAATTCTGCAAATAGAAAGGGCTCCACTTGGACCAGGATGGGACCAAACTGCTTTGATTTGAATATCAAAGAGCAGCAGAGCAGCTTTTAACTTGATCCCAGGGAAAAGCCCATGAGACCAGAGAAGTACTTTGTTCAGGCTGCATCATCTCTAAGGAGTGAATCTGAAAATGTTTCCAGTTACACAGATGGAGATGGGATAGAAACAGGTTACTCGTGATTCCCAGCCTTCAGCCCCTAGATGTTCTTGAACTAAAAATTCCGAGAAGCCTTTACCATTGGCTACACTGCTCAACATTTCTGAGAGTTCTAGTTTATGAATCTATGGGGTCACAAAGTTGGCAACCATTGCAGATGTTTTTGAAGTTCATTGATCCTAGACAGCCTAGCCAACAGTGATGACGAGTTGCCCATTCTGCTTCTTCTGCAGAAATACCTCTGCTCGAACATTTCTTGTTGCTGCAGTTAAAATAATGTGTTCTTTTTCTAGGAGAGATCAGATGTGTAGTCCTGAACTATCGTAGTGAAGACAGCTGCAGTGTGGAGAGCAGTAGCAGCAGGGATACAGAGACTGCCAATATATCAGCCCCAGAATCCACAGCAGAAGTGACACTTCCAGATGTGGTAACAAACCAGCCCACAGGCAGATCAAAAATCAAGGTACAGAAAATAATTGGTCTATCCTTGAAAGTGAAGACTTTCAGATGATGACAGGGTGTCTTTCTGTGCTTAAATCTGTCCTGGACTGGAGTCTGACACAGTTATAAACATTTTAATGACCAGTTGCCAGGGAAATAGATTATCATTGTCACTTTGATGAGATTTTTTTCCAGCTGATACAGTAGACCAGGGAATGGATATACTCACCTGACAAATTTCCCACACCTCACCTTGTATAGACAAAGGAAGGGCTCTTTCAGGTTTTCTGGATCTTGGAAAAGCTGCTCTCTCCAGGGTATGCAACTGTCCTGTGTCTCAAGGCCTAGCCAACACTTTCTTCTTTCAACCTAATCAGGAGCTTCTTTAGGTCCTCCTCACTTTATGCCATTAGGGTGGTATCATTGCATATCTCAAATTGTTAATGTTTCTCCCAGCAATTTTGATCCCAAATTGTGATTCCTCCATTTCTGCATTGCGCATTATGTGCTCTGTGTATAAGTTGAATAAGCAGGGTGACAAAATGCAGCCTGGTCTTACTCCTTTTCCTATTCCAAACCACTCTGTCCTTCTGTATTCTGTCCTAACTGTTGCTTCTTGATTCATGTACAGATTTCTCATGAGGTATATAAGGTGGTCTGGTATTCCCATCTCTTTAATTACTTGCCACATTTTGTTGTGGTCTACACAGTCAAATGCCTTAGTGTAATCAATGAAACAGAAGTAGACTTGTTTCTGATACTGTTTTTTCCATGATCCAACGTATGTTGGCAATGTGGTCTCTAGTCCCCCTGCCTCTTCTGAACCCCGCCTGCACTTCTGTAATTCTCTCTCCACATGCTGCTGCATTCTATCCTGTATTATCTTGAACATCACCTTGCTAGCGTGTGGGATGAGCACAATTGTTCGATAATTTGAATATCCTTTGACATTTCCCTTTTTGAGGATTGGAACGTATACTGATCCTTTCCAATCTTGTGGCCATTGTTGTGTTTTCCAAATCTGCTGGCATATAGAATGTAATAACTTGAGTGAATAATTTGAGGGCTAACTTGAAAAGTAAGATGTCTAAGATTGTTTAAGTTTTATGTTTAAATATGTTATCTATGCTCAGGTTTCTTTCATGTGACCCATTAATTTTGACACACCCATTCTGTCTGGAAACTTAACATTTCCCCTGGAGAGGCAAGAATTATCATTCAAAAAAGCAATGTCCTTATATGTCTCCCTTTTGCTACACCCCTGCCCTTCCTCCGGTGGTTTTGGAAGAGTCTTAGAGTTTAAGTAGCTGCTCTGGATTGCCCAAAAAGTGCCAGAGCAAGATGTTGAAACAATTTAGTGTCACTTGATTCTAGGCATGCAACGTCTCTGTCATGTAAAGAACTGAGAAAGTAACATGGGTACTATCACGACAGTCATAATATTTCATGTTAGGATGCAGAAGTCTCATGGCATAGGAAGACTTGAAGTATGGGGCTATGAAACCATGGTTTCCGGGGCCACCACAGGCTAAGAATTAGGTCTGTAAGATATCACACATTCGTTGACTAGCTATTCAATTCAGTTCAGGCTTGTGATTGCAGGCTACATGTTTATTGTTCACCACCTTTTGCAGAACAGTGCCCTCTGTGTACTGGGCAGTCAGGGAGAAAGTCAGTTTAGCTGTAATAGGTACATCTCTCCTTCATTGTGTACATTAGAGACGGAAGCAGGAGCCACAGGGGACGAGACTCTGAGGCCATGATGGCAAACTTTGGCACTCCAGATGTTCTTGGACTTCAATTCCCAGAAGCCCAAGCACCCAGTGAATCCACACAAATGGGTTTACTGCGATTCACCCAGCCTGCGCTGCCCTCGTTGCTCCTGGAAGCGGAAGTAAAACGTGCCCGTACGGGCACGTTTTACTTCCACTTGTGGGAGCGATGAGGGCAGTGCAGGTCGGATGAATTGCAGTCAACCCATTCATGTTGATTCACAGGGTGCTTGGGCCAGGGGCATAGCATAGCTGGGGTGGTGGTGGCAGCCTGCCCCAGGCGGCACTTTTTGGGGGCGGCAAAATTTCACAATAAATAATAATAGTATCTTGTAATCTGAACTAAAAGTTTGAACCATTTCATTTCATATTTTTGTCGTACCTAGAATAAGCATGGACCTTTTTATTATTTAACCTGTGACGGAACCAGGGAATCCCCTTTCTTTAAATGAGTGTAGTTATCTCGCTTGCTCTAGTGACTGGCAACACTGTCTGTACTAACCAGTTGCCTTGCGGTAATTACCCATTTTATTTTGTGCTTGGGTTGTTCACGACGAGTATTCAGCAAGAATTAATTCTTTCATATAAAGAATAGAGTTCAATATTGTCTAATAACACCTGCAAATTAGGATACGGTGCGGGTAAGTCCCTTCGGAGAAGTCCGTCCACGATGGCGAATTTGGCCTATGCCCCGGGTGGCTGAAACCCTCGCTACGCCACTGACTTGGGCTTCTGGGAATTGAAGTCCAAGAACATCTGGAGTGCCAAGGTTCACCATCACAGATGGGCCTTTCTTCATGCCTAAATCACAGGCCAATTCCATACAGCAGGAGATATAAAGCTGGCAATTAACTGTATGGCAGCCAGTTAGCTGGTAGGGAAAAGCTAACCCATAACTGTATGGTATGGAGAATAGAACATGTCAAAGGCATTGTATGGTGCTGATGGTATGAGCATCAACTGCATCACTCACACCTTCTATCGTATCATGGAAGAGACATGGGGTTTCAAAACGAATGCAAGGCTCAGGGATTTCAGTATAAGGGCAGCTTTCAGTGAGATACTATATCACAACTTGAGGTGTTCTCAACATTTTCTACTCACTCAAATCATTGTCCTCAGGCAGATCGTTCAAATAAAATATTGCCATCAAACCCCTCTTATCAACCTATTATTTTACTCATTTCTTGCCAGTTGTAGATAACAGGAATGACTAATAGGCTGGTAACAAACAAACCATGTTGTAAATTTAAATTAACATTTCTAAACTCTGGTTCTTAATGTCTGAGAGTTCCAGGTGTTCTTTAATTCCGTGGTTCTAAAATCCTGTTTTCTTTTCTCCTTAGTTCACCACTGGCACCTGTAGCGATGGCTCGATGCACAGTTGTGACTTGTGCGGCAAAGAATTTCGCTTGCAGCGCATGCTCAACCGCCACATAAAATGCCACAGCCAGGTGAAGAGACACTTGTGCACTTTCTGCGGGAAAGGATTCAATGACACTTTTGACCTGAAAAGACATGTAAGGACTCATACAGGTGAGAGCAAATCTTAATGAGGACTTACTTGCCAGGAAATATAATGGGTCTTCAGTCCAGTGTCAACATCTATAACATTAACGAGAAAGAATGGCCCATTTGCGTTAGTTACTGTTTGAATTCGTTTGGAACTATTTCTTCAGCAGAACATGGGCAGTGGTGTGGTCTGTGGTAGGAACAAAAATCTGCACAGCCCAAATTCTATGTCAGGGAATTATTGCTATGCATCCTTAAGAGAAGGCTCCTACTTTGAAGTTTTAATCTGTGTTAAAAGTATTCATGGATCCTATTTAGGTGTTATGTTTACTTTACATTATCCAATTACCATTTTTTTCATTGCTAGTTTCATTTTAGATGTTTCTGAGACCTTCAGGTAACTGAACTTTGTTGCTATTACCTCACTGGGCTATTTCTGTGCTATCCCCTTCATAGATCCCTGAACGTGACCACCAGTTCTAGTTTTGATATAAAATTACAGTGATCAGGATTAGAACAATTCTGCCAGGCCCCTCAGTGACACAAACTGTGAATGCTATATTTCAGCAAGGTCATCCTTGCTTAAAAGCTAGTTGTATCCAACTCTAGGGTTCAGTGCTCATCTGTTTATAGCCAAAGAGCCAGCGCTGACTGCATTTTAGACATTTCTGTGGACATGTGGCAGGCATGCCTAGATACCGGAGGTGCACAGAACGCTGTTTACCTTCCCACCAAAGTGGTATCTATTTATCTACTTGCAATTTCTTGCTTTCAAACTGCTAGGTTGGCAGGAGCTGGGACAGAGAAGGGAGCTCATTCTGTCGTGTACCACTTGGGTATCAAACTCCAACCTCCCAGTCATCAAGTTCAGTGTCTTAATCACTTGAGCCACTGCAGTCCCTGAAGTAGTCATTGCCAAAGCACTAATTTAAAAAGCTTATTTTATTCTATTTCTTTTAGCTCTAAATGGATGTTTTTATAATATAATTTAAGCTTTTAAAATTTTACCTCTTGTCTTACTGTGGTGGTCATTGATTGATTGATTGATTGATTGATTGATTGATTGATTGATTGATTGATTGGTATAAAGCCAAGGCAGTGAACTTTCCCCCTATAGAATTCTGCCTGGGAACCGAACCAGGGGGCAGGGTTTCAGGTGGCTGCTTTGGGCGCCCACAGACTTTCTTCAATAGCCTCCCTGCTTAATTGGCTGCTGGAAGTGGGCAAAGCAAAATTCTTTGGAGTTTGTAAAGGTTTGTATAGTGAATCAATCACTTTATTACAGTCAACAACTAGCATAGTAAAATAAGGGGACTTTTTTGAAATTTAAATGCACAAGATAGTTAAAATGTACTAGCCACAGACATATCTATTTGAGTTAGAATAAAATAAAATCAAGTGATACAATAAAAAACAGAACACATTTACAGTTAAGACATCTAGCATTTCTAAAATCTGACATGACTTTAAAAGTTACTGTTGTAAACATGAGCATAAACAATTTGTTTACAATAGTTGTACCTTGCTTAAAGAGCATAATATTTTCCACAGGATTGCTCTTTAAGCGAAACATGATTGTTAAGTGATAAATTGTGACTTCTGGTGGTGTGGATTGTGAACCTCGATTTATTTGTCTAGTCATGCCTGCTACATGACCATGGAAACGTCTGCAGAAGCAGACAGCGCTGGCTCTTCGGCTTTAAAACAGAGATGAGCACTGACCCCTAGAGTTGGATACGACTAGCTTTCGAGCAAGGGAAACCTTGACCTTTATTTGTTAAGTGAAGCGAACATTCAGAGAAAATTCTGCTCTTTAAGCGAGTTACTCTTTAAGCAAGTTGCTCTTTATGCAAGGTTTGACTGTACATAACCAAAATAACAAGTACTGTATCTACAGTTGTACCTTGCTTAAAGAGCATAATGCATTCCACGGGATTGCTCTTTAAGTGAGTTCGCTCTTTAAGTGAAACATCATGGTAAGTGACCAATTATGACTTCTGGCCGGGGGGGGGGCGGAGATTGCGAACCCCGATTTAGTTGTTAAGCGAGTTTTTGGTTGGCTTTAAACGAGGTGACCATTCAGGGAAATTTCTGTTCTTTAAGCGAGTTAGTCTCTAAGCAGAGGTGCTCTTTATGCGAAGTTTTACTGTACAGTCATACCCCGGATATAACGATTGCATCAGATAACGCTAGAATCAGATAACGATGCAGGTTTTTTGGAAAAAAACTTGCATCGGATAACGATTCTGGATAATGATTCTTAGTGTTATCTGAGGCAATGGTCTGCGGGTGTGGGGTGGTTTGGGTAGAACTACCCAATCCACCCGCCACCCGCAGCGATCTCTGCGACTGCAGTAGGGTTGGGGAAAAGCACACGCCTTTTCCCTGACCCTACTGCAGTCCCAGAGACCGCTTGTCTCTTTCCCTCCCTGTATTTAAACTACATGGAGGGGGGAAAAGAGAAAGACATGATTAGGTCTCTAGAGAACCAATCACGTCTCTCTCTTTCCCCCTCCTGTAGTTTAAATACAGGGAGGAAAAGAGTAAGACGCGATCACGTCTTACTTTTCCTCCCTGTATTTAAACTACAGGGAGGGGGAAAGAGAGAGACGTGATTGGTTCTCTAGAGACCTAATCATGTCTGTTTCCCCCTCCCTGTAGTTTAAATGCAGGGAGGGAAAGAGACACAAGCAGTCTCTGAGACTGCAGTAGGGTGGGGAAAAGGTGCGCCTTTTCCCGACCCTACTGCAGTCGCAGAGACTGCTGCAGGTGGGGGATGGCTTTAAAGGCAGGGAGGAAAAGAGACCCGATCGGGTCTCTTTCTTTCCCTGCCTACCTTTAAAGCGGTTTGTTCCTGAAGTCAGGGCTTTTTTTTTTTAGTGTTGTTCGATGCATGCATCAGACGCTAAAAATCGGATAACGTCATGACTTGTGGAACCAAGTCATAACGTTATCCGAGGTATTACTGTATATACAGATGCACAGGATACAGTGTGTTCCCAGCAGTATAAATCAGCAGAATTTAAAATAAGAGGTAAAATGAGAGGTAAGATTAATTATAGCTGGTGTTTAACCAGTCCCTTTTGTAGATGGTTCTCTCTAATGCTCCCTTATCCTGGTTGCCTTCCAAGCAGATTTGGCAACAGTGGTGGTTAGTTCAATGTTTTTATCTGAGAGCATGGTTCTAAACATATCATTGTTCAGTTCTATTTGTGGGAAGGCACAATGAGGTCACGTCTAAGATTATCATAAAATGTAAGGCATGTAAGAGCTTAAAGGCTGAAATTCCTTTTTGTTTCCTAAAGAGCACACTATATTGCTTTGCAGGCATTCGTCCGTACATATGCGAGATATGCAACAAAGCTTTTACTCAGCGCTGTTCACTGGAGTCACACCTCAAGAAGATCCATGGGGTGCAGCAACAGTACGCTTACAAGCAGCGGAGGGATAAACTGTATGTATGTGAAGACTGTGGTTACACCGGCCCGACGCAAGAGGACTTGTATGTACACATCAGCCGTATTCATCCAGGCAGTGCTTTCCTGAAGAAAACCTCGAAAAAGTTAGCAGCAGTTTTGCAAAACAAATCGCCTTCCTCAACAGAGGCAAGCCCAAAAGAGGACGGTGGAGATGAGTAATACTGTACATGAATCCAAACTTTCCAAGTCACATTAACAAAATGCTCAGGATTTAGCAGTCTTCTTGGGTTCTTCATAGCCAAGGAAAGAAATACAATTCCAAATAAAAGATTACATGCTGCTTGAACTGAAAACTTTTTTTAACTTTGCCTTGACACTCGTCTGCTAACCCAGACCCATTTAGACCCAACCTACTAAGCCTGTCCCCACCCATGTCATTAGATTGTCCCACCTCCGTGAGTTTGGTATCTGCAGAGCAGAGCTTGGGAGTTCAGTTCCTGAATGTGTGTCCCAGAAGAGCCAGCTTGTGTAGCCTTGAGCAAGATGCATCAGTTCTGGCTAGTGTCACGCTATACTTTGAAAACTCTGGAAAGAATCACCATGACTCAGAATTGACTTTATGACATGTGTTTAACCATATCCTAAACCAGGATCCACCTACCGATCTGCCAAGCACCACTCATTAACAACTATAATTCTGAACCTCAGGAGTTCCAGAAGCTCTGCTCAGAGTTTTAAATGGAGACTAATGTTTAGACCAATTGCCTGGACTGAATTCTTTATCTACTGTGTTCCTGAACATGAATAAAATCTCCCCAATATGAATGAGCATGGTAAAGAATGCCTGGTCTGAATTTTGCTGATTCTCATGTGCCTTTGATGAAAATATTTTATTGTATCTATAAAGTGTTTTACAAAATAGTTTTATTCAACTTGAATGCAAATAACAGGCCTTGAATTAAAATATCTTTATTAAAAAAACACTGAAATTGTCTTTTGTTAAAAAAAAACCCACCAAGAAAATACTCTTGATAAAGAGATATTTATGAATAAATAAAATAGCAACAGGTTTTATGTCCAGAAGCCTTGGTTAAGAGTGCTAATCAACAAGAGCTTACGTGCCGGTTTTTACATGGACTTTAAAGCAAAGTATTATGGAAAGGTATTCAGTGACGACAATGTAATCAAGCTGGAGGATGCTCTTTCTATTATGGATTTGTCTACCATTTTGAGGGTATTTTGATAACCTCAAAGGAGCATCTGAACTGTTAATAACTGTCCATTGCAATCTTTAGTTTAATTATGGGATAAGGAACAATGGGTACTCCAGGTATTGTTCATGCTTGCAATGCTCAGCATTCGTCATTTTTTGCCTATCCTGAATATGTACTAGAAAGTATCACGAAAAGTAACATGTAAAACATTAGTAGTTGAGTCTTAAGTGCTATTCTCTTCACAAGTGTCCCTCTAAAATTAATTCTTGTACTGCTCAAACTGCATTATTGCAAATACTGAATTGTAGTCTATTTTGCATCTTTCCTTACTAACGCTGAAAACAGTTGCATTACTGGAAAGGATGTTTAAACTTCAATGAAGAGTTACATAGGGAGTGTAATAAATAAAAATCAGTAACAAATTTTGTTTCAATATTTCATCCACACCTTTGTAAACAGGTGCAGGCTGTGGTTCAAATGTGAAAAGTAGAATAGAATCCTGAACATGCATCTGACTTCATTTCATTCCCATTAGTATATTTTGTATCCCCCCCCCCTCGAAATGGCTGAAATCTTGTTACTGTTTGTGCAATGTAAGGTCTATGTAACTTGGTGTATTGTATGTTAAATAGATACATCAAACTTCATATAAATACATCAACATTCAAGATTTATATTAAAAACAAGCAAGCTACTTGACAAAGTGCCAGGGCTCATCTTATTTGTGCAACTAGTTGTGTGACCTGGCACATAATCAAGAGGTATCCTGACATCTTGTCTATTAATTATGGCCTGTGGCAATGTATGGTTGTGAGAGCTGGACCATTAGGAAAGCTGAGCGCAGAAGAATAGATGCCTTTGAGATGTGGCGTTGGATGAGAGTTTTGAGAGTCTCCTGGACAGCGAGGAGAACAAACAGGTCAATCCTAGAAGAAATCAACCCTGACTGCTCCTTAGAAGCTCAAATAGTAAAGATGAAGCTAAAGTACTTTGGACATCAAATGAGAAGAGAAGATTCACTTGAGAAAGCCTTGATGCTGGGAAAGGTGGAGGGCAAAAGAAAAAGGGGGTGGCCAAAAATGAGATGGCTAAATGGTATTGTAGAGACAATGGGCACAGAACTGAGAGAGTTGAGGAGGACAGTGCCTGGAGGACAGTGGTCCATGGGGTTGCAAAGGGTCGGAATCGACTGTGCGACTGAACAACAAAAAAGCAAACTTTATGTGGACATCAGTTGGGCTCAAATTCAAGCATGAAATATGTTATATAGGCTAAATATATCAACTTTCATATAAATATATCAAAATTCAAGAGTTACATTAAAAACAAACAAGCCAATTAACCCTAAGGTTCTAGTTGTCTTGGCCAACGATGGATTTCTGTATCTAGCACAAGTCAAACAATTACGGCACACGAATAAGTACAGCCTCTTGGATTGAACCTTTGCTTCACCTACCAATCCCAAAAAACCACATCCTGAACCCTACATACTTATCTTAAGTCAAAGCCTTCCCACTCTCTTAACATACCTCACTGTAATCGCTAGATCCAAAGAAACACCTGTACTTGCTCCAGGTAAATCTGGGAAGGGAGGCAAGAGCAATAGTCAGTGGGAAAACACTGATGGAGTGGTGGCAGCTGGCTTGTTTTCTTTCCAGCATGAAGGCCAGGGTTCATCTCCGCACAGTACAAGGAAGCAGCATCTCTGTAGGCTCCTTCAACTGCAAATGCAGCTGCTGAAAGTCCTGCTGCTTCACAGCTAACAAAACACATCACAAAGGACATTCCAGGGATATGTGATGGGTGAATTTCAAAACCAAAGCAGCAGTCAAGCTTTACTCTGTCTGGGGACTCTTTAATTTCAAGTACATGTTTCATAGAGTTTCACAGTCCTTCCTTTTCTCTTTATATTCTTCCAAGCGATGGAGCCACTTGTTCCAGTACTGAGAGCAGACCTCAGCGTCCATGTAATGCGGATGTGCAGGTGAGCCGTCTTTATAAGCAATCACCAGGAGTCCGCAGTCAACCTGAGAAGCAAAGCAAGGCAGAAGAGAGCCCTCATTCAGTTACTCTTAATGGCTGGATAAATTAAATGCTCACTAAATGGAGAAATAAGCCGTCTCAGCTCTGTGTACACACACACACACCCTTGATTCTTCATTTTGTAAACTTTCCAGACTCTTAAGTTTCCCCCATTTTTGCTGTATGAAATTACTATTGAAGGTGTGATTTGCTTTTAATGAATTGTTACAAAGATACTGATGTTTTCAATAGGCAGAGGATTTTACAAGGCAGGGTAAGATCTTTCTCTTAAGAGTCTGTACAAATTAGCACTGCCTTCAACACCCCTCTCGCCATAAAACAAGTGTTTTAAGTCTTAGCAGCAGCTTTATTTCAACCCCATCTCTTTAACACCTACCCATGAAATGCAAACACCCGCCTAAAAAACCATGGTTTGCTGACTCTAAGTTACTTTTGAAGAATAAATACTGTAAAGCTATTTCAAACCATGGTTTCCGGTTAGGAGAAAAAAGAATGAATATTAATTGATCTGAACCTCATAGTAAAGTGTGGTAATACCAAAGAGGAAATGGAAATAGCAACCAACCATGAAAAGGGCAAGGATGTGCCTTTTCTTATAAGCTGCTCCAGTGCCAGGATTTGCAGGTCACGGAGATGCAGTTTTTATTTAATGAGTCCACAATGTCATCAAATTGTGTGCACAGACATACAAACAGCAAAGCTGCCAGTTACTATAAATAACAAGTGATCAGTGCAGACAAAGATGTGTGACGGGAAAATAAACCACAGGCACAGTCCATTGCGCTAGGGAACATGGGAGAGCCAGGACTGGATGAAACCAAGGATAGTTACCTAAAATATCAGAGGGCTAGGACCTGAGATATCTAAGGCAACCCTGGCTCTGTAGCCTCAAGTGAGAATATGATAAAAAGGAGGGAATTTACCACAGAACTGCCTATACCCCGGGGCTCAAATCTGGGGTCTCACCTACTCCAAATCTGACCTCAGCTTATGGCTTTTCACACCAGCAGTTCATTCCTGGCTGATCCTGTGAACTGAGGGAGATTATGACCTGCAACTTCCCTCTATCCTTGTTTGTGATCAAGAAAACTGCCTCAACACGCTACTAACATATCTTATTTCAGGGTACTTTCCCTTTTGTTTTGTTTTCTACATGAATTTGCTGCCAGACTTATAAAAAAGGTGGGGTTTACTAGTTTCCCTAGCCGAAATTGATCCCAAATTTCCTGTTTCCCAGCTGAGGAAACAAACTAGACACGTTCACTATAAAAGAGAACTAAAAACCCCTTTATTCCTTGTCCTTCTTTCTCCTACCTCACTGGCAAAAACAAAAACAACCCACTTCACATGGGTACTGTTTACTCAGGAAACCTGAATCCTTGTCTTAGGAAAACTCTGTTCTTTATGTGGTTTTCCTCAACAAACTGTGGAACTGTCTGGGTAGCTGGTTATTATGATAGCATATTTGGTGATGTAAGTAAAGTTGTTAGTGGTACTGCAGATACTAGCTTCTACAGTTGCCACATTCTTTTATCTGACTCTTTCTTTTCATCTTTGCAAATGGGAATGCATAGATTTAGACTAAGTTGTACCAGAGTTAGGCTGACATTAGTTGAAAGTAGGACCATGGGAGCAAATTCATTCAGAATGTCACAGGACATGGAACCAGATCCAGCTGAATAAATTGGAATGAGAGGCAGCAAGCACAAAATATTTGAGCTAAGATTAATCTCACCAGCTAACACTCTTACTGACCTGGAAGTTGTAATTATTATCATGATTAATGGCACCTATGTATGCTGCAATCTGTAGTGGACTATCAAACGTGTTCCGGAGAAAAGGCTTTGATTTCCCTGACGTCTTCCAGTCAATTACGCACAATGTTCCTCTGTATGATCAAGTATAAAAAGAGTAATTTGTTATACATAGCTTAGCGAAGAATATCAATGCTTACTCTACTCTCTGAAAAGGAAAAGTCTTATTTAATCATACACTACACTTAACACCTGTGACAATTGAAGAACAAGTTCCCTGCTCTCTCTTCTCCCTCCAGGCAAAGGTAAAAGAAGGTTGTCCTACTGGCATTGTACCTGAGGCACCTGAGAAGCAGCAACATGTCTTCCTGTTTCCTAGAGCTTCTAGTCAGTACAAGGTCTGGGAGATCTTACAGGCAAAGCAGGAGCGGAGAGTCACATAATATTATATACTAGTCAAAAGATCACCAACTTCTATCACTATATACTAAAAAATGTTTGATAAAAAATACAGAAGTGAATTACAAACCTGTAAAGCATGACCCTGTGTTCTACAGCTTCCTCACTACAAAACAATAAGCCAGGAGTTCTCAAGCTTATCAAGCCGAGGTCGGGTCATGCTCCCTCAGACAGCTTCGAGGGCCAGATGGCCATTTTGCCCTGCCTGCCACACATGGTGTGGCAGAGGTGATGGCAGGTCACATGAAATGGTGTCATGGGCCACATCCAGCCCCCCAGCCCATAGGTTGAGAACCCCTGCAATAAAGCAACCCCTTGCAAGCTACAAACAATAGCATTACATTGTACTGTACCTCCAAACGATGCATGTTACAATCGTCCAAACAAGATATAACTAAGTGTGTGCTACTGTGGGCAGATCAGGTTTCTTCAGGAAATGCCACAACCTGCATATTAGCCATAACTCTACAAGTGCACTTCTGGCCATCGCCAGAACTTGAGCATCCAGGCTTAAGCCTGAATCTAGGAGGCAATCAAAGCTGCAATCACAAGTTGAATTCTTATTCCCCGCGCTGCCTTGGAATATCTCTGTCTTTGACATTCAATTTGTCCATCTTTACCCAGTCCATTAATTATACAAGCCACTGGTTTAATGCTGAAATTAGCTCCCTTTGACTTGGATGGAAAAGAGAAATAAAACCGTGAGTCAAATTCTCTTAGCCGTGTCATAGCTACTGGTAAGTTAAATAGAAAGGAGACAACTGTACCTTGAGGAACTCCATAGGCCAATGGCCAGGACGTCAAATGGAAGTCCACCAAAACCACCTTTTATTATGAGTAAGTTATAAAGCATTTTTTAAAAATGCTTTATAAAACAGAATTATGCTTAATTAAAATACCAAGTTCCTAGCCCACTGTTCTTAGTAAGAAGAAGAAAATATGAGAGTCAGAATGGATTTCGTTAGGTAAGGAATGAGCACTTGGGAAGTAATAATAATAATTTTGTGTCAGAAATTATTCTGGGTTGAAAAGATTTTTGCGGAAGAAACTCCACTCAGGTACAGTTGTACCTCACTTAAAGAACATAATGCGTTCCACAGGATTGCTCTTTAAGTGAGTTTGCTCTTTAAGCAAAACACCATTGTAAATGACCAATGGGGGTGTGTGAACTCCGATTTATTTGTTAAGCGAGTTTTTTGTTGGTTTTATTTGTTAAGCGAAGCAAACAGAGAAAATTCTGCTCTTTAAGCAAGTTACTCTTTAAGTGAGACACTCTTTATGCAAGGTTTGACTGTAACGCCCAAATGAGGCTCCTTTCATGTCCCCAAGAGCTGGGACAGAGACGGGCCCTCAGTCTGTCATGCAGTAGTTGGGTCTTGAACTGCCAACTTGCCAGCCTTCCAACTAACAAGGCAAGTTTCTTAACCACTGAGCCACCACAGCACCACTCAGGAAGCAAAATGTCAGGACATCAATTGAAGACAAAATAAGATGCACCAGGGAAATTACAAAGACAGAGATGGAAATAGGGTCAAATGGAATAAATTTGTTTCATTACAAAATAAACAAAACACATTTCTTTCCTCATTGGTCAGAAATACATAAACTCACAACCAGCACAGGTTGAAGTATGTGTACATATTCTATTACCTAAAGTTTGCTCTTACCGATATTCTGCCACACAATCCACTAGGCCTTGATAATGAAGGTTCTCATGAAGAACGGCACTTTCCAAGGCTCTCACTCCAGAGACATCTTGTAATACATGGTTTATACTTGCTATGAAACCAGAGACATCAAAGTCTTCTTCCTGCTCCTTTGCAGAGGTGTCATCAGCTAATAGTAAGTTTTCTACAGCTGCATGGAAGAGTTTACCTTGTTGAAACATTCCTGTAAATCAAGGAGAAATTTTTATATAGCACTAAATGATTTTTTAGTCTCAACTAGAAAAGAACCATTAGGTTACAGAGACTTATTCAATCAATACTTGGAAACAACTATTATGGGATTTAGCCCATAAAGTCATCGTTCAAATTGAGGCATTGCAACATACAGTGAAGAGTCATTTTGCTTGTTCCTAAGCAGTACTTGGTCTCATACTCAGATTACAGTAGTACCTTGAGTTAGTGCACTAAGCGCTATGGGGCAGTATATAGGTCTGATTGCTTTTGCTTTGCTTCTGCTTGTAAAAATTTGTTTTAAGGATCTTGTGACATGTTAATTTATTATTAGGAAATCACTATACACTAGTACCTCGGATAACGATGAGACTTGGTTCCACAAGTCTCATCATTATCCAGTTTTTAATGTTGTGCAATGCATTGATCGCACAACATAAAAAACAACAACCCTGTTTCCCTGGAGGCTGCAGCAAGCCAGAACGTCGGGATTCAAATTCTGATGTTTTGGCTTGCTGCACTGGCTGGGGAGGTGGGGAAAGTCCAGAAACAGCACGGATCAGGTCCCCTGACCTGCCCAGAGCCAGCAGGGGGGGGTCAGAGAGCCCGAAATGGGTGGAAAAACTGACATTTTGTTTACCCATTTCGGGCTCTCTGACCCCCCCCCCCCCAGTCAGCTCCAGGCAGGTCGGGGGACCCGATCCACAGCTGCAGGATGGCTCGGAAGCTGAATGAAGAACCCCATTCGGCTTCCCTGCCACCCTTTTGCTACAAACGACTGCATCGGATAACGCTAACAGATCGTTATCTGATTTTAGCGTTATCCTATGCAGTTGTTATCTGAGATATTACTGTATTCTAATTGTGCACACAAACAAGTAGAGGTGCTCTATGAATTTAAAAAAAAAACCTGATTGAAAGCACAAATTTAGAATAGCCTTGTTGTTCTGAACTGATTCACATGGGATATGCCCACTTGATTACTTACGTTTAGTATATTCTGCAAAGCCTTCTTTTCCAAGTTCCAAAATCATTTGCTGCTTCCACCTTTCCAGATAAAAAGCCTGCTGCGGAGGCATAGTGCGCTGTAGCACCGTTGTCACACTTGCTAGCTGTTTCTTTTCCAAACTGATCCGCAAGGGCAATCTAGGGGCAGTTACCTGAGGTAAGGAACTCTTAATAGGATTCATGAGAGGAACCCAGTTACTATTAAGTTGTGGTTCCAGGTCCTGATCTGGAAGTTTATGTTCACTCCCAGGTCTATAAATGATATCATCTTCTTCAGATAACGATTCAGGTCTTTTAGAGGATGTGAGATAACGGATCAAGTCTACATATTTTTTTGGGTCGGTGTTTCCATATTTCCCACAAAGGCACGAAGAACTAGCAATGGATCTGTATAGCAATTGATTCTTGCTCAACAATTCAGTAAGCAAAAATTTCCCACATTTTCTTACTGATAGGTGGAATGACCACATAATGCAAAGGAATATTTATAGATACTGTATCTGAATCCAGAAAGCTCTTTCCTCTTCTTCAAGAAATGCTTCTAGGTTCCCATTGTCTCCTCATGTAAAAAAATGAGATACATTGTTTATTTATTGAGCATTACTACCATTTTTACAATACAGTAACAAGTCTCCCGTTGAGGTACAAGTAAAAAGTAGCAATATGTAAAATATTTGTTGTTGTTCAGTCGCACAGTCGATTTCGAGCCTATGCGACCCCATGGACCATTGCTCTCCAGGCATCCCTGTCCTCCACCCTCCTCCTCAACTCGCTCAGCTCTGTGCCCATTGTCTCTACAATACCATCTAGCCATCTCATTTTTGGCTGCCCCCTTTTTCTTTTGCCCTCAACCTTTCCCAACATCAAGGCTTTCTCAAGTGAATCTTCTCTTTTCATTTGCTGTCCAAAATACTTTAGCATCATCTTTACTATTTGACCTTCTAAGGAGCAGTCAGGGATCTGGAATTGATTTCTTATAAGATTGACCTGTTTGTTCTCCTCGCTGTCCAGGGGACTCTCAAAACTCTCCTCCAACACCACATCTCAATAAAAATAAAAATATGCAAGGTGTAAATAATTATATTTTACCAACATGGAAACCACCACTTAATATTAAAATAAGTAAGTGCCAATACATTGAGTACAAGCTGTTGAAATGAGTTCCTCTTGTCTCTCATTCCAAATATTCTTTATTATGCTCTTCCAATTAAGTACTATATCAGATGAGCACTAGTTTCACAAGTTGTATTAATATTCACTGGCAATTCCCCCCCCCCCAAAGATCCAAAAAGGGGGCAGTGATACTGGCAGTGAAGGGGTGGGTGACCTGCGATCCCAGTGAGAACTTTAGTTACTTGGAATGTGATGTGGACTCTTGACCCCCAAATTGTCAGGGATTAAACATTTAGTGAGAAGACCAACAGAAATTTAACTTTGAATCGACCCAAATCAACCTGGGACAGCCTCCCTGTCTCTTTGCAAATATGGTCAAAGCATGAAGCCTCAGGGGAGGAAATGACAAATCGTTTTAAGCCAGGAGTGCCCAAACTATGGCCCATGGGCTGTAGTTTGGTCATCCCTGGTTTAAGCAGAGAAAATGGCAGCTTAAAATCTATTTCAGTGATGGCAAACCTTTTAAAGAACGAGTGCCCAAACTGCAACCCCAAACCCAATTATTTATCACAAAGTGCCAACACAGCAACAGGGGAAGAAGGAAATGCTCCCAATGGACTGCTGGGTAGAGGGGCAGGGCAAACTCTGTGCTGGGGGAGGGAGGAAGCACTCCCATTGGCTGCTAGGCAGAAGGGCAAGACAAACTTTGTGCTGGGGCGATGCCCGCAGAGAGGGGTCCGAGTGCCACCTCTGGCACACGTGCCATGCCATAAGTTCACCACCACTGAGCTATCTCATCCTGTTGCAAAACAGAGTGCAAGGCACATTTTACTTCCGCTTCCGGTGGGAGGAACCATGTGACTGGCCCACTGAACCACGTGACCGGCCCACGGCCCCAAAAGTTTGGGCACCCCTGTTTTAAGTAACAAATGAAATAGAAAAAATCCTCACATAGCAATATTTTTTTTAAAATCAATGTAAAATAATTACTTTTAAAATGTCGAAGAAATGATAATAAAGCTTAGAAAGGGAGAAATCGGGCTTAGGGGCATGGTAAGCAAAATTTATAGGATGATAAACAAGGAGGGCAGGCCCCAGGAAGTGTTGAAGGATATTTGGGAACAAGACTTAAATATTAAAATTGATAATACAACATGGAAGAAGAAATGGAGGAGACGGATTATGAGAATGTTGTCTGTGAGAGTGAAAGAGCATAATTACAAAATGTTATGGAGGTGGTGCCTGACCCCAGTTAGGCTTCATCAAATGGATAAAAAAGTAAGTGATATGTGTTGGAGGTGTAAACAAACAAGAGGAACATATGAACACATGTGGTGGAGTTGCAATGTGGTAAAAATATTTTGGAGAAAAATAGAAGAGGAAATGTCAAAAATAATGAAGATGAGGCTTGAGCTTGGTTCAGGTACGGCCTTATTGACAGATGTGGACAGTATAAATGTGGATGATGATAAAAGAGAATTGTTATCTATAATGTTAACATCAGCAAGACAATGTATAGCAAGGAACTGGAAAAATGATGTAATATTAAAGATTGAGGATTGGTATAAAGAGATGTGGGGGCTTGCTCTAAATGACAAATTAACGTGGGAGTTGAATGTGGCAAAAGGATTAGTTCAAGAAAACAAATTTTTAAAAATCTGGAACTTATTTGTGAATGCAACATTGAATGGGGAGGAAGGGAGGCCGATACCAGAACAAATGAGTTTTTGGATCTAAAAGAAGTTGACTCCCCATCATCTCCTTAGCAATGTAAATAGCACAAGGGTGGTAGTTACAAATTAAGTAATGACTGTGTTTTTATAAGACTTTATTGTATTATGTCATAATAGGTTGTTAGTTATGTAATGTAATGTATGTGATTTTTGTCTTTTTTATTTTGTTACCACAACTATAGATGAGACAATGTAAACTCCAACAGTTATTGCTTTAAAGCTACAGTAAAACCTCATATAACACTAAAACCTGGTTCCACAAGTCTTGGTGTTAAATGATTTTTAGTGTTATCTGATCCTCTATGGGATCCATAGAGATACATTGTAACCACACAGGCTTTCGCGGTTGTTATCTGAAGCATCCCATAGGATCTTAATGTTATCTGATGCAATTCTTCCCCCCAGATTCCTTAATGTTATGCGATTTTAGTGTTATTCGATACTAATGTTATATGAGGTATGTATATTGTAGTGTGGTTTTGTTTGAAAAATTCAATAAAAATTTATAAAATTAAAAAAATAATAAAATGTCTGTTTGTTGTATGGGAGATTTTATGTTGTTAGCTGGCTCCTGTAGGGATTCATTCTCCCTAAAGAGATGGGGTATAAATGCAACTACAGTAATACCTCATATAACATTAGTATCGAATAACACTAAAATCGCATAACATTAAGGAATCTGGGGGGAAGAATTGCATCAGATAACATTAAGATCCTATGGGATGCTTCAGATAACAACCACTAAAGCCTGTGTGGTTACAATGTATCTCTATGGATCCCATAGAGGATCAGATAACACTAAAAATCATATAACACCAAGACTTGTGGAACCAGGTTTTAGTGTTATATGAGGTTTTACTGTATAATAATAATAATAATAATAATAATAATAATAATAATAATAATAATAATAATAATAATAATAATAATAATAATGACACTCACGAGGCAAAGTGGAGAAAGTTAGCAAATATGGAAGCCACCCACCAATAAGGACAAGTAAAAACTATAATTGTCAGCCTGGTTAAGTCTAGGGGTGAAAGATCAGCCCCTTGGGCAAAGCCACCCACACTAAGAGGAGTTGTGCATCTTCCTGCGAGAGACAACAATATCCAGTAGTACTGGACCGCTGCAGAGGCGGCCACCGGCTGATCTGTTCCAAGTGCCATTCCCACGTGGCCGGGACACGCGTGTAGCACGCTATCCGGTCCCGGTGGCAGCCGGGTGGGGTGGGGGAGGCTCCCCGCGTGATGACCCCGGAGTGGATACCGGCCTTTAAACACCCCATAGTGGATCGTCCCACCAACCTCCGTCTTCGCCTGGCACAGAAAAGGGGCCAAAGAAGTAGGCACGACTCGGAAGGAAAGTCAGAGAATTCCTAGTAAATCTGTACAAGATCAAAGGAAAGCTCCGGTCGCCTTGGCGCCAAAGCCAGTCGTATCCGACTCTAGGGTTCAGTGCTCATCTCTATAAGCCCCCTTTAAACCGCCTTTTCAAACACTGTACTGGTCCTACCTTGCCTTCTCGTCTCGGCTCTGACCTCTCTTCCTCCCCAACAAAAGAAAAAATAAATAGGGAGCAACTTCTCTCTCTCCCCGCCTACATTTCGCGGGAGAGGAGGCGTGTTTTGCTACTATAAGGCGAACCCCTGGGTGAGAGGAAAAGGCCGTGGAGGAAGCAAATAGTAGGGATTGGCTGGAGTAGGGGTGCCCAAACCTTTTGGGCCGTGGGCCGGTCACGTGGTTCATGGGGCTGGTCACTGTGGCCTGTGGGCCGGATCCAGCCCCCTGATGCCAATTCATTCGGCTCACGAAGCCCTTGTCGCTCCTGGAAGTGGAAGTAAAACGTGCCCATACGATACGGGTATCAGAAGCGTAGCGTGCCTTGGTGGGCCCCCCTATAAAAATTTGTTTGGGGGCCCTTAGGAAGGGTAAAGATTTCTCACAAAAGAAAAAAAATGCATAAAATTAAAAGAAATATTTATTCATCATAATTAAAATTTGGGAAGTTTTTATTAATTTTTGCTTACGCACGTTGGGGCCCCCCGTATAATTGATATGGCAGATACGGCGGTAGCTACGCCCCTGACGGGTACATTTTACTTCTGCTTTTGAGAGCAACGAGGGCTTCGTGGACCGGATGAATTGGCATCAGGGGCCGAATCCGGCCCCTGGGGCGTAGTTTGGGCACCCCTGTGCTAGAGGAACACCCACAGGAATGGAATGCACCCATCAGCCTCCTTTAACGCTCTGACATAATTAAGCTGGCTTCCATTATTCAAGTTCATTGGGAGTGAGGCTGGGCGATTTGAAATGGAAAAGACCTGCAGCAAACTGAGCCTTTCCTATTTTCTGGAAGTATACAGACTAGATGAGAAACAAAAGAGAAAGGAAAAATGAAGTGCAGATCAGGACAGGGGGAAGAAAATGTTCCCTGTTCTGGAGCACCCTTGTCACAAAACAACAACCAAGATTTAACATTCACAATCTCCTCTCCAGTATATAGCCAAGAAAAAATAAAATTTAAAATCCAGCTAAGTTTAGTGGCAATTACCCCAATGTAATATATCGGAATGAGCCTTGTTGTCATTTTGACAAGAAAATGCATAATGCATCTCATGCAGTGAATTATTTGATTCCATTCTGCTGCTTCAATAGATACAGAATCAAGGCACTTGGGATTTTTGAGGCAATTATCTAGTCCAGGATCTGCAAACTTGGCTCTCCAGATATTCTTGGACTTCAATTCCCAGAAGTCCTGATCAGCAGGCATACTGACTTGGGCTTCTGGGAATTGAAGTCCAAGAACACCTGGAGAGCCAAGTTTGCAGATCCCTGATCTAGTCCATGGGTTCTCAACCTTTTTGAGTCTGAGGCCAGGTCATGCTCCCTCAAACAGTTGAAGGGTTTGGACTGGTTGTTTGCTGCTGCTGTAAATGAGTCCGCAGCTGTTTATTATGGCTGCAGAGTCATTTACAGCTGTCATAAATGCAGCTGGAGCGAGGGCAGGAGCTAGAATATTTGGCACTGTGGGCTGTATCCGGCCCACAAGTTGTAGGTTGAGAACCCCTGATCTAGTCCATTCATGCGTTCATTCATTATAGTTCTTCTGTGTCTAGGCCAGAAGTGAAACTGCCAAAATGAAGGCACCTTTTGGTGAATTCATTGCCACTGTTCCCTTCTCCTGACTCAGTAGGAGAAAGATTAGCCGGCAACACAAGGTTGCCATTGCCAGGGGTACGCCCAATTGTGGCCCCAAAATACCACAATCTGTAAAAAGGCTCTTTCTGTGTACCCCTACATTTTAAATTAAAAGTCCTGACTGACATTTATAGCATTTGCAATCACTGCACTCTTCAGCCTTTCCATTTAAAAATGCCTTTTGGCCAGCAAATGGATGGATCTTGGAAACTCAGCCTAAAGGCTGGTATCAGATGTTCTATTAAAAAAAGAATGAGAGTTGTTTTCCCTTAGTGTTTCTGAATTAAAATCTACCTGGACACTCTGCACAGGACTTTAAAGTTGCCATTGCAGATCAAAGGAATTAAAAGATAGAATCCACCAGAGAGAGACTGCAGAAATTATGTACAAGTAATACCTCATATAACATTAGTATCGAATAACACGAAAATCGCATAACATTAAGGAATCTGGGGGGAAGAATTGCATCGGATAACATTAAGATCCTATGGGATGCTTCAGATAACAACCGCTAAAGCCTGTGTGATTACAATGTATCTCTATGGATCCCATAGGATTTTAACATGCATCAGATAACACTAAAAATCGTATAACACCAAGACTTGTGGAACCAGGTTTTAGTGTTATCTGAGGTTTTACTGTACATGCATATGCTGGACACGCATCTCATAGGTTTGAATATTGGTCAAGGGTTTCTGGGACATTATCAAATTTGATGTACCACAACTAATAGGTTGTTATATGCTGCAGTTTTGCCTGGGTCACTCAAACCATTGTCAATAGATGCTAACTCACTGGAAAATGTGTAATGCCACAATGTTTGTTGTGCATCCATCTTTTGAATGTGATGCATCAACTTGCAAGAGAAGTTTGTTTTGCAACCGTTTGCAACTCAATAGGGCTAGGCTTCACAGCAGGTTTGAATAACAACCAGGGATTTTCCATTATTGCCAGTTGTAACAGGCTACAATGTTATTTTTCTGTTAGGCTGGCCAACCATTGTGAGCCTTTGTCCCTGATATGTATAAACTGATGGCACTGAAGTCTCACTCTTATGTCTGACGAAGTAGACTTGATCAACGAAAGCTCGCAATTAAATACAGGAGTTAGTCTCTAAGGTGCCACACCATAACCGGTAGCAGACATTCTGGCTGGCCCCACCCATCCAAGTTTTAAAATAAAGTACAGTAATACCTCATATAACATTAGTATCGAATAACACGAAAATCGCATAACATTAAGGAATCTGGGGGGAAGAATTGCATCGGATAACATTAAGATCCTATGGGATGCATCGGATAACAACCGCTAAAGCCTGTGTGGTTACAATGTATCTCTATGGATCCCATAGGATTTTAACATGCATCGGATAACACTAAAAATCGGATAACACCAAGACTTGTGGAACCAGGTTTTAGTGTTATCCGAGGTTTTACTGTAGTCCTAATTCGGGTGCAACATAGGGCCTTCCCCTTGGCCATGCCTACCATACCACGCCCACAGTGTGGTAGTAATTTTTTTTGGAGCCCACCACTGACTTTAGATAAAAATATTACCTTCTCCTCCTCTTCGTCACCTGCTACTCGTATCTGAGCATACATTTTTCACCTGGAAGTCATTTTCTCAGTTGATTATTGCGTCCCTGTTGACTCCATAAACCAGGGATTCTCAACCTGCGGTCTGTGGGCCGGATGTGGCCCGTGGCCCAATTTCCGCCTCCACCACACCAGGAAGTGCCATGCGGTGGAGGAAGGGCAAAATGGCCATCCGCCCCGCCCCCCCAAAGCTGTCTGAGGGAGCGTGACCCGGCCTCCACCTTAAAAAGGTTGAGAAGCTGTAAATAAAGCGATCCCTCCTGGTATGAAACATCCTCCAGAAAACTCGGAATGTCTCTGCAGTTTACACACGCCGCCGAGATTGTCTACCAGCCCGCCGAGGTGTCTAGCTCTAGGGTGCCGGCGAGGCGTGGTTCGTGTCGGCGAGGAAGCAATAAGAGGGACGGAGGGAAGGGCGTTTGGCGCCTGCGCAGTGGAGAGGCGAGCGAGGCGCCATCGTCATGTCTGGGGACGCGCAGGACCAGGCGGAAGGGAGCAAGGTAGACCCTATTCAAAGGGACCAGGGAGGGCTTGGGATCCGCACCACTCGGCTCCAGGAATTTGTTACTACTACTGTACAAGTAGTAGTAGTAGTAGTAGTAATAGTAATAGTAATAGTAATAATAATAATAGTAATAATAGTAATAATAGTAATAGTAATAGTAATAAAAGTCTGCATACTTTCAATGCTTAGGAGGTATATTTTCCCCTGGTACTCCCCAAAGAAATAATGTCACCCTGTTTCTTCCTGTAAAGTTCTTACTCTGCAGTGGTAATAAATGGATTGTGAGTGTCATGGAATAAGTTTAAAGGGTTCATTCTGCAATTTGAAAAAAAAATATTGCTTTTAAAAGGGAATTCTCTTTTTTAAAAAAAAAAAAAAATCTTAAGGAGCCAGTGATAGAAAAATAAATAAATTTATATGCATTTCCTTATATACCACCCCATAGTGTTGAGCGCGCACTCTCTTGGCAGTTTACAAGTATTTTTTTTTTAATGTTGAGGTTTTGTAGATTTTATATTTGCTTTTAGATATTGTTAAATCGATTATTGTATAATATTATTATTTTTTGTATTGGGTATGGATTGTATTGTGAGTACTGTATATTGTTTATTGTCCATTGGTACTGAATATGGACTGTATCCTGATTGTATTGTGGTTATATTTATTTTGTTTTGTTATATTCTATTTTATATTGTATCATTATTGAATTGTTATATTGTATTTAAATGTATGTTGGGAGCCGCCCTGAGTTGGTTTTCACCAAGTAGGGCGGCATATAAATCGAAATAATAATAATAATAATAATAATAATAATAATAATAATAATAATAATAATAATAATAATAATAATAATAATAATAATAATAATAATAATAATAATAATAATAATAAATGGCACAGTGGGGTGGGTGGGTTAATATTGCTATGTTTTTAAGGGTTTTTAAAATTGTTTTATATTGGTTTTAACTTGTGTACACCGCCCAGAGTCCTTTGGATAGGGCAGTATATAAATCTATTACATTAAATTAATTCTGCCATCTGCTTCCAGCAAGCTGGGGTGCTCCTTTTTCCTGCCTCAGAAAGGAGGGAAGGCTGAGTCAGCTTATCAGGATCCAGCTCAGTTCCCTTGAGCAGAGTTTAGTGGGCGAGGGTGGCAGTCAGCAAACCCAGGACAGAGGAATTGAGTCCTGAATCCATGACCACGTGTGGCCAAGCTTCTGCTCCTTGTGTGGTTTTGTGGCTTTGATTATCGCTGTAAAATATATTCAAGGGTGTTTGTCATGTAGAAGAGGGACTCAGTGACTCACACTAAAGACTAGTAAAGGTAGAGGTTTCCCTTCCTCGAAAACCAGTCATATCCGACTCTAGGGTTCAGTGCTCATCTCTGTTTCAAAGCCGAAGAGCCAGTGCTGTCTGCTTCTGCAGATGTTTCCGTGGTCATGTGGCAGGCATGACTAGACACCGAAGCGCATGGAGCGCTGTTCACCTTCCCACCAAAGTGGTCCCTATTTATCTACTTACAGTTTCTTGCTTTCAAACTGCTAGGTTGGCAGGAGCTGGGACAGAGGACGGGAGCTCATTCTGTCCTGCAGTACTCGGGAATTGAACTGCTGACCTGCTGCCTTCTAGTCAGTGTCTTAGACACTTGAGCCACCGCAGTACCGACATTAAAGACTAACTCCTGTATTTTAATGTTAGCTTTCATGGGCCAAGTCCACTTCGTCAACTAACATTCACATACAGGAGTTAGTCTTTAAGGTGCCACAGCTTTTTTTGTTTTGTTTACTCTCTGATATGCTTGCACAGACTAACAGGGCTTCCACTTCAAAAATTTCTCTTTCACACACTAGGTCAGGCAAAAGGAACTGCAGAATGAACTCACCAAAAGGTGCCTTCATTTTGGCAGTTTCACATCTGGCCTAGACACAAGTAGAAGTAATCTGTAGCTAGAATGCACAGTCTAGTGCAATGATGGCAAACCTATGGCACACGTGCTGGAGGTGGCACTCAGAGCTCTCTCTGTGGGCACCCATGCAGTCACTCCAGCACAAAGTTTACTCTGCCCAGCAGCCCAATGGGAGTACTTCCTCCCTCCCCCAGCACAGAGTTCACCCCACCCCTCTTGCTGAGCTGCCCAATGGGAGCACCTCCTTCCTCCCCCAGCAGAGAGTTTGTCCCACCCCTCTGCCCAGCAGCCCAGTGGAAGCGTTTCCTTCCTCCCCATTGCTGTGTTGGCACTTTGTGATAAATAAGTGGGGTTTGGGTTGCAATTTGGGCACGCAGTCTCTAAAAGGTTCGCCATCACTGGTCTAGTGTAGTGGATGGAATGCAGTGCCTCTGGTTTGAAAGGGTTGTTTGGCTCTAATGCTTTTGGGCAGCGGACTCCCAAGTGAACTCGCAATGCTCTCCACTCTTTGAGAAGGCTCTTTTTATGTCACCAAATGGATATAGGGATGGTCTAGAACAGAGTTCAACAAACTTTGCTCTCCAGGTGTTCTTAGACTTCATTCCCAGAAACCCAAGTCAGCACACCTGCTGATCAGGGCTTCTGGGAATTGAAGTCCCAAGAACATCCGGAGAACCAAGTTTGTTGACCCCTGGTCCTAGAACACAGGAGAGCTGGGATCAAATCCCTGCTCAGCCATAGAATCTCACTGTTGGGTGTGCAACTGGTAAAACCACTCCTTTAATATCTCATTTACCTTGAAAGCCCTACTAGGGTCTCTATAAGTCATTCCAACTTGATGGCACATAACAGCACTCAGTAGCTTAGAGTAAAATTGAAGAGATTTAGAGCAGGGATTCTCAACCTACAGCCCATGGCACCATTTCAGGTGGGGGATCCACCTCCACCACACCAGGAAGTGCCATGTGGTGGAGAAAGGGCAAAATGGCCATCTGGCCCCTGAAGCTGTCTGAGGGAGTGTAACATGGCTCCTGACTTAAAAAGGTTGATAACTCCTGTTTTAGAGGGTGGTTTGAGATGGATGTGTTTATGACAAAGTCACACCAGATTCACATGATATGACAAGACCCTGAACAAAGGTTGTGTGCTAGTGCAGATTGCTGAGTTACTCCTACTTCTGTCAGAGGAAGCTAAAGAAAGTACAGAATTTCAGTTCATAGGTTATCACATTGCGCAGCAGTGGGCCTCTTGGTTTTCCTGTTCTGTTCCATCCGGTCAGCACAAAAAAAGAATCTAATCTGTCTTGTTTCTCTGTAGTATTGGAAATAAACAAAGTAGAGAAGGAAACTGCCTCCTGCCAGATGACACAAAAAACTAATAGTGAGCCAAACCCTGTGATTTGTTGAGCTGTCACAAGTGGGGGCGACAGAGCAGTGTGCACCATTGCATTGCATTGCTTGCTCATACCAAGCCAGGGTTCCTGCAGACAAAAAAGCATGATGGGAGAGTGGGGTGAGAAAAGAATAGGGCCCTGAGGAAAGGGGTGGGGAATCCTGTGTCCTATTCTGGCCACCTTTTGTATGTCACCCTCTTAGCTGACCTCCGTGAAGCAGTGCAGACCTTAGGATGAGATTCCTCATGTCTTGTATAATGCAGCTTTCTAAGAACATCTTACTTCATTTGAAGAACAGAAACTTATTGGCATTTGTAGGTAGGTATCTCAGATTCTAGGGAAGGAACAATTTGGAAGGACAACATATTCTTCCTGGAAAAAGTTGTTAGGTTTGGTGTTCCTGCTTATACTTAAAATTCATCTTTAGCAGGCTAAGTACTTTGCCTGGGGAGATAGGAAAATCTGTTTTGGAGAGGTATAAAAAGGGACCTTTTAAGATTCATGAACTACTTTGCTTCAACTACCTTCCCTCTCCCTCAAGCCTTTTCATTATACAGTTGTACCTCGCTTAAAGAGCATAATGTGTTCCACAGGATTGCTCTTTAAGCTAGTTTGCTCTTTAAGCGAAACACCATTGTATAAGGGAGATGTAATGTCATCATGTTTCTGTGGTGGCTTAGTGGTTAAGATGCTGAACTTGATGACTAGACGGTTGGGAGTTCGAAACTCGAGTGCTGCACGATGGAGTGGGTTCCCGTCTCTGTCCCAACTCCTACCAGCCTAGCAGTTTGAAAGCAAGAAATTGCAAGTAGATAAATAGGGACCACTTCAGTGTGAAAGATAACAGTGTTCCCTGCTCTCCAGTGTCTAGCCATACCTGCTACACGCCCACAGAAATGTCTGTAGATACAGACAAGCGCTCCGTCTTTGGCTGTAAACGGAGAAGAGCACCAAACCCTAGAGTCGGATGAGACTGGCCTGTGAGCAAGGAAGACCTTTACCTAATGTCATCACAGAAAAACTGTATTCAAATGATTGATTGGTTTGTGTAGTATGTCAGAGGGTTGCATGGTACAGTGCAACACTTCTGGATCGAAATTCATCAGTTTTATGCTGTTGCCAAGTGTAACAGAAGGAACCTTCCTCACGAGTAGGCCCCATTGTTCTACTGAGTTGCAGCTCCCTGGCTGGACAACCCAGGTCTCATATATGTGTAGAAAAGGTAGCATTAGGCCCAATAACCACTCCAAGTTTCTTCAAGAAATATATTGAAAGCATTGTAAAATACAGGACACAGATCATCAAAAGATCAGCAAGCATGTCACATCAGAAATAAACCATTAAAGGTTCCAGGGAAAGCACTCTGGCCCTTCTTCTTCCACAAGCCTCACATTTTGCAGAATGGCTGCACAGCATTCCATAGAATGCATGTGTGTGTGCACACGACAATGGGTTATACCTCTGGCCCTCCCCCCTTAGGGATTCCAGCCTACAATCTTACAGCAAGGCATGTCAGTCACATAATCAGTTTCATTTCACTAAAACCATGAGGCAAGGATGTTTACATATTTTTTCTCTCCCCCATATCTGGAATCGCCATTTTGAAAGTACTGAAACACATTTAGGTGGGTAAAAAGCTAACGGAAAAAGCACTGTTTTTAAAATGGGACTTATTCTGTTACATCAAGTGTACTCACAATGCTTTCTACTCTTCAAGGAGGCTCCTTCTGTGTCCACCAGTTGGTTTGCTAAATGAGATAAATTACACCACAAAAGGGTGTGTGTGTGTTTATGGTGCAATTTTCACACTGTAGCCAGCTGATACAGGCATGTGGTCACTGTACAGAAAGTTAATAAAACTGCCATCTCAGCAATAAACTGTCCACACTGAGGTTGTTTTTGTTGGAATCTTTACGGATATAGTTTTCAACATAAGTGCTTTAAAGCAAAGTGGGTTTTTTTCCTTTTGGCAATGTCCTGATTTTTAAAACATACAGATGTCTGCATTTAAAAGAGCAAAATCTTTCATTACTGAACAATTCAAGGTAAAATATTTTTAATACTCTGTATAAAAGAACAACGTAAACCCCTAACACCAATACAATACTTTGGACTCAATAGCTTCTCGTACAGTTTTCTCTTAAGAAAGTTCACCTATCCATAAAAGAGATTGATTTTCCATACTAGAATGAGTTAGTACCATTTAATTTCTTTCAGGAAGCACAGGATCAGATATGTTCTGCAAAAGGTGCATCTTGTACAAAAGAAGGGTAAAAACCTATTACATATTCAGTCATTCAGAGTAGAATACATTTATTCTTTTATATTATTAATTTAGCAGAGTCCAGAGTTAGAAGTACCGGTAAACGTAGTCGTCGTCCGTCGTCAGCCAGCCAGCCAGTCAGTCAGTCAGTCATTTAGTTTTGTAAAGTGAAATGATCAATTTGATCAGTCCTGTTGCACAGAAACAGAATACTGTATTCCATTGGCGATCTTGAACACAAGAAAAGACAGACATGAAAAGAAAAAGAGTGGGTGTTTCCATTTTTAGTCTTACTGTATTCTTTTTAATAGCTTTATGTTTCACCTTCTATTCATAGTAGGACTTGCCACAACTGATCAATCTCAGCTTGCAATGACTATTTAAGTGCCCAGTTAGTGATGCAATTTGCCTTTTGTTTGACCCATGCCAAAGCATACCATTAGCAGCAGCGACGCAATGGAAGAGGGTGGTGACACAGTAGTGACTTCTGAAGACCTGTCCGAGCCTCACAGTGCAGTTTTCCTTCTGGGTGGCTTGCCAGGGCCTAGCAGTTGATGAAGCAGGATCTCACCGTGTTCTCTCCAATCCTGTAAATGTCTCCCGTTTCCATTTTAGATGAGATCTGTATCTGTGGATTTAAATATTGATCCTTCACTGCAAATTGACATCCCTGATGCGCTCAGTGAAAAAGATAAGGTGAAGTTCACAGTCCATACTAAGGTAAGATGGCACGGAGGAGGGAGAATTACCACTGGAAGCAATTAGCATTGGGAGCCAAGAGATGGGAAAAGTTGTGAACTATGGTAGGAAATAGGAAAAGTTACTTTTCTGACCAGATGGGATGTTGTGCAATCAGTAGTTCAGAAAATAATTTTTCTAATCTCTGGTTTTGCCATAGTTAGCAACTTAGATACTGTGCCATAGGTTTAGATCAGGAGTGGTCAACCTTGGTGCTCCTGTTGTTCTTGGACTTCAGCACATATTTTGGCTTCTGGCAATTGAAGTCCAAGAACAGCAGGAGCACCAAGATTGGCCACCCCTGGTGTAGATTAATCTTTCTGGAACAAAAACGGATTTGATCTCAAACTGAGTACTGCATTGGTACAAAAAGAAACAAATGCATTGAGCTATCAGAAATCCACTCATTGAGATGTAGAAATAGTAGTTTGTTCTCTGGAGAAGTGTGTAATCTAAGACCAGAAAGGACAAGGGTTCAGCACATACTATAGTTTCTCCAGTTGACTCCTGTTTCAAATCAGAACCCCAGTGGCAAAAGAGAATCATAAGGAGTGAACCTGTCAGCCTCAGCATGGAACCAAATGAAACTGAGATCACTCAAGGCAACTGTGACCCATCAGTTGTAGTAACACACCAAATTAAGCCTTTAAAAGCACAATCAAACCTTGCATAAAAAGTGCCTCGCTTAGAGACTAACTCGCTTAAAGAGCAGAATTTTCTCTGAATGTTCACCTCGCTTAACAAATAAAACCAACCAAAAGCTCGCTTAACAAATAAATTGGGGTTCACAATCCCCCCGCTAGAAGTCACAATTGGTCACTTACAATGGTGTTTCACTTAAATAGCAAACTCGCTTAAAGAGCAATCCCATTGAACGCATTATGCTCTTTAAGTGAGGTACCACTGTAAATCTGTTTTGATTTGCTCCACCCACTAAGTGTAAAAGTGGATGGATTTTTGAAGCAATAGCAATAGTAACACTTATAAAACTCCTTGTAGTGCTTAGAGCACTCTGGGTGATTTACAGGGTAATTAGTATTTTTGCTCCCAGCACGCTGGGTACTCATTTTCCCAACCTCAGAAGAATGGAAGGTTGAGTCAGGCTGGAGCCTGTGAGGATTGAACTCAAATCGCCAGTAGTTTTGGCTGCAGTACTATAGTTTAACCCCTGCACCATAACTGTCTGAAGCAGGAGTTCTCAACCTTTTTAAGCTGGGGGATGCGTCATGCTCCCTCAGACAGCTTCAGGGGCCGGGTGATCATTTTGCCCTTCCTACACCACACGGCACTTTCTGGTGTGGTGGAGGTGGTGTTGGGGGGGAGGCACGTGAAATGGTGCCATGGGCTGCAGGTTGAGAACCCCTGCCCTAAGTGATACTGTCAGTGGAACCAAACTGACGTACTGGTCTTTGTGTTCTTTGTCTTCTTTTAAGTATTGAATCCACCACTGTTGATGGTGGATGTAATATGGGCAAGCCTAAGAATGTTTAGAAAAAGTGACAAGTCTTTGTTAGTTTTGCCAGAGAAGAGACGAGCCACCCTGGGCACCAAATCTGACAGTCCATTAGTCTTTCTAGCTAAGTAGGCTTAATGGACAAATACACAAGGTAGTCTTTGTAGTAATAATGTAGAAATAGTGAGAAATTGATTCAAAGAAATGAGATGTTGATCTCTTTCAGACAACACTGCCAGCTTTTCAAAGCACAGAATTCTCAGTTATAAGACAGCATGAAGATTTTGAGTGGCTACGTGATACATTTACTGAAACAGAAGAGTATGCAGGACTAATTGTGAGTACTTAGATAATCTTCTTGGTATCATCTTAGCCAGATAAGAAATTTGTAATCAAGAAACAATGCTCTCTAGTCTTTCATTTTAGATGTGTTGTATTACTGCCCTTTAGTTTACCTGTAGGTCAAAATTCAGAGGGCTGAACATTGAGCTGCAGTACCTGCACTCATTGAATTAGGAATAAATAACATTAATCAGAGTCCTTTTCATTTGTGCTCTCTTTCATATGCCCAGTCACATGCACAAGGGGAAGTCTACCAAAGAGGAAAACAGCTGCATGGTCCTTCTTTTATACGTAACATTTGTTCAGTTGGAGTTTGGCCACTGGGTTTAGTGAGACTCATAGGGGACAAGCATAGGGTTGTACCGTTACTTAATTATTGGCTAAGCATACTGTAAGTCTTACTGTAATGCATTTGAACTGATTAAATAAGGATCTCCTGCACTGGAACTCTTGCTGATTTTTCAGCTGCATTCACTGCCACTTTTGCCAGTTAATTTACAATGCCATGGAGATTTCCCACACACACCCCAGACCAGACCTGTTAATATTTGCTTATCTTTCCCCTTCTTTAGAAATTGTTACTGCAGTCCTTATTTTCTCCTAGAGAGCTTTCAAGCTCTACTTTCTATCCATTTTCCAAAAATTGATTCCATGCATTCGAAAGCAAGAAATTGCAAGTACTGTACTGTATTGGTAGATAAATAGGGACCACTTCAGTGGGAAGGTAAACACCGTGCGCTCCGGTGTCTAGTCATGCCTGCCACATGACCACGGAAATGTCTGCAGAAGCAGGCAGCGCTGGCTCTTCGGCTTTGAAACAGAGATGAGCACTGAACCCTAGAGTCGGATACGACTGGCTTTCGAGCAAGGAAAACCTTTACCTTTTTATGTGTCTCATATCTGCCCCTCAGGGGTAAAAAGATTGTGCACCTTTACTTTCGGCTCACAGTGGTGAACCTTGGCACTCCAGATGTTTTTGGACTTCAGTTCCTAGACACTCTGATCAGCAGGTGTGATGACTTGGGGTTCTGTTAATTGAAATCCAAGAACAGCTGGAGTGCCAAGGTTCACCCCCTCTTCTGATAAAGGCTCTGAATAAATGCAGTCATTCACTAATTTAAGGAAAAACCTCTTTGGCATGCCAAAAACCTCTGTTCCATTGCTGACCTCCAGCAGTGTTTTTGTAAAAATTATTGCTGCAGAGTTCTCTGTTGTGACAACGTTGCCTTTTTGTCTAAGATACCACCTGCACCTGCAAAGCCTGACTTTGATGGCCCTCGAGAGAAGATGCAGAAGCTTGGAGAAGGAGAAGTGTCTATGACAAAAGAAGAATTTTCCAAAATGAAGCAAGAGTTGGAAGCGTGAGTGAACGCCTCAGTAATGATTTTCTCTGTTCCACGTAAATGTTTTGTCGTGCAAACATCTTTACACTAAGCTTTAAGAAGTTCTCTAGGGACTTTGGTGGCTTAGGGGTTAAGAGGCTGAATTGATGACTTGAAGGTCGGCAGGTCAGCAGTTCAAGAGCCAAGTACTGACAATGGAGTGAGGTCCCGTCTCTGTCCCAGCTCCTGCCAACCTAGCAAGAAATTGCAAGTAGATAATTAGGAAAGGTAAATCTCCTTCTGTGCATTCTGTGTTTAATTGTGCCTGCCACATGTCCATGGAAACATCTGCAGACACAGACAGCACTGGCTGTTTGGCTGTAAACCGAGATGAGCAGCGAAACCTATGATATGACTGGTTTTCGAGGAAGGGTGACGGGACAAGGAGATAGCCGAGAACAAACCATAAAGAAAAAGTAGATAAAGGAAGAACCTCTTTTAAACTGAAAGGATATTTATAAAAAATATATACTATACAGTATTCCTTTTTTCTAAGGGAAGTATGAGAGTCTGAAAGGATTGAAGTTATAAATATTGAAATCACATTTTGAAACACTACTTGTTTGGTTTTTAAAAGAATGACATTAGGTCTTACCTGTTACTTTTTAAATTGCTTTTTTAAAGCTGTTTGAAATGTTGCCAATCCAACATTTTAAAAGTAACGAATAGCTATTACATACATGCGTATGTGTAGGCAGTGTTACTATTCGCTACATTATTTTCCTAAAGCAAAATTATTGTCTCCTACTCTACACCAAAATAACACACCACCAATGATGTTACTAATTGTACAGTAGGACTTGCAAGCTCTGTTCAAGACTGTGTCTCTGCATGAATGTGAGTTGGTGGGGTGGGGGAGAAAATGAATGTACTGTATAGTAATTGCCTATTGCTTTACGTAAAATCAGGCTCCCACAGATGCATTCCTTGCTGTATAAGGGGCCACATGAGTGATCAAAGTTTCTTTATGTTTGTTGTTTAGTTAATCCTCATAACTAATATCTCACTAAGTATCTGGTTTATACTGTGGGATGAGAAAGTTTTGGTAGATGAGTGTACTGTTGACAGATTGCACTGGGTTGGGAATTGGGAGAGCAGGAACTAAAAGTGAAGAGATGAAAGGACCTATCAGTGATAGCAAAAACTACGGTACAGTAGAACCCAGCATAACGGGGGGAAACTCCATTCTACGGAGCTCTTCACTATGCATTTTTTTTCATTAAGCGGATGGGAGATACCCCGCATAACGGGGGGGGGGGTCCGTTAACCGGGGGTCCCATTAAGCGGGTATACCTTGATTACCAAAAAAATCCCCACATAACGAAAAAAAATCGTTATGCAGAGTATTGCCATTGCTTCGTTGTGCAAATTTTTCGCTGTACAATGCATTTGTTATGCAAGGTACTACTGTATATGGCAAAAAAATGCTTGGAGATATTCATGTGTGTTGTCTTTGCATACACAATTTTGGGTTGTGGGTCTCTTTATTGCTGATTTTTGGAGATGATGTACTTCTCTTCTGCATCTTTTGCTGAAGCATGGACAGCGGGAACAGTGACCATCTAAATTCAGTGACATTATGTTGTTTTTCCCAGGGAGTATCTTGCTGTATTCAAGAAAACTGTATCAACTCATGAACTCTTCCTTCAAGAAATTTCTACCCATCCTGTTCTCAGCCAAGATCACAACTTCCACATCTTCCTTGAATATGATCAGGATGTAAGGCATGTTGTCTTTTAGACTGTCACATAGGATTGTAGTAAGCCAAGCTTGTGTAATTAATCAGTCATAAAATTAAGCAAATGTGCATCTCCTTTAGCTATGGTAGCCCACCCATGTACACTAGTACCTCGGATAACGTTATGACTTGGTTCCACAAGTCATAACATTATCCGATTTTTAACGTTGTTTGATACATTGACAGCAAGGAGAACAAACAGATCAATCTTAGAAGAAATCAAACCTGACTGCTCCCTAGAAGGTCAAATTGTAAAGATGAAGCTCATCAAATGAGAAGAGAGGATTCACTTGAGAAGGCCTTGATGCTGGGAAAGGTGGAGGGCAAAAGAAAAAGGGGGTGGCCAAAGATGAGATGGCTAGATGGTATTGTGGATGCAGTGGGGGCAGAGCTGGGTGGGCTGAGGGGTATGGTGGAGGACAGAAGTGCATGGCGGGTGGTGGTCCATGGGGTCGCGGAGGGTCGGAATCGACTGTGCGACTGAACAACAAAAAAGAGAAGTAGATAGGTGAGGATTTTGGTTATAACTGCATAATTGTTCCCTGACTTCTCACCATAACCCACAGTCATTTCTGTTTGTCAAGAAACAGAAAATTGCATACACTTGGTTTCTGTCCTGTTGCCATTACACTAGGCTTCTTCCCTCCTCATGGTAAAAAAAAATCAGTAAAAACAGAATTATCCACAGCTTCAACTGAACCTCCTTGGTGCTGTTACAGTACTTTTAATTTTTTTAAAAATTGGACTTCATACATGTGTATTGCCATACTGTGAAATTATGTTGTTATGTGAGGTGTTTTGAGGTTTCAAGTTTTAGCTATAAACTGCCCAGAGTAGTTTTTATACTAATAGGGCTATATATAAATCTAACATTACAGTCAGTAGTATCCAGTAATATTATCCTATAGTTATTTAAATCCCAGAAGAATAATGATAGTGGATAGATCATGGTTTCTTTTTCTGTTTTGCCATGTTTTTCTTAGTTAAGTGTTCGGAGGAAAAATACAAAGGAAGTATTTGGTGGCTTCTTCAAAATTGTGGCAAAGAGCGCTGATGAAGTTCTGTTTTCTGGGGTTAAGGTAAGATCACTTTTAAAATTAAATTTTGTTTTCATTAAACTTACATGCCTGTTACACTGTTAGATTTTCAATTTCCTTTATTACAACTGTAAGATAATTAAATTGTGAACCATGTTTGTTCATCTGTACAGACTTCATTTGAATATAAGGGCAAATTGATTTGTGTAGTATTTTGTGGACTGCAGGCATTAGCAAAGCTAAATTACGAACAGTCAATAGCTAGAAATGGGAATTAATGAAAAAATGAGAAGTTTATCAAAAGGCTGTATCCAGTTCTGAGAAAAAGTTGTCATAAATATCCTTAAAAGTTGACTAAGCAAACTGGAGAAAATGATATCTTGATATGTGTGATAGATCACATACTATTTATTAAGAAGTTTCCAGTTTCAGACTTCAATGTCTCCGGGGTAAGATAAGGAAAATATTCCAGTTGAGATCTAGAGAACTACTGTTAGTGAAGTCAGAAAATACAAAGAAGAATTGCTGTGCTCTTTATAGAAATATAGGCACATTTCTGTGTTATTTTGACACACACAAAACCAACCAGAGTATTTCTGTAGATCCATTCATGATTAATATCCTAACCCTTGCCTGATACCTAGTGTAGTAGATAGAGTGATAGACTAAAACTTAGGAGGTCTGGATTCAGATCTCAGCTCTGACATGGAAACATATTGAGGAGGTGGAACTGGCAAAACTCCTTAAACATCTTACTTTGAAAGTCCTGTCAAAATTGCTACAAGTCAGTTCCAACTTGACAGCACAGAACAACCAACCTTCCTTTTCATTAAGATTTTCTGCTTCTTAGATGATCTTATAATAACTGAAGGAATAGCATGGCATTTGGAGGCAAGGTCTAGTTATGACAGTGGAATAAACTTTGCTGCTAGACAGGACAGATCTCCCTCTTCCCTGCAGTTCCTCAGCACATTCCCAAGATATGCTTCTGAACATTAGGGGACCATCTAGATTTGAGCTCTGGGGAGTGAGACAAAAAGAAGGAAAGTCCTTTTCTGAAAGCAAATATCTGTTGAGTGACACTGGATTTTATCCTTGCTGAGTGACTCGATCATGAAAGCTCCTTGCGGTGCTATTCTGAATGTAGTAATGAACAGGTAGTAGAAGAAACCTGCAAGAACTTTGGTTTGCCTGGTGTTAATATTACTAGCAGTGTTGTTCCGCAATGAGCATTGATATCCTTGCTGAATTATCCTCGGGTGATTTGCAATATTTATTTTATTATTTATTTAGATTTATATCGCCACCCACTCGCCGTGGCGACTCAGGGCGGCTTACAATAAGAAAAAACAACACAGCACAAACAGCTGAAGTCAATTCCTCCTCCTGGCCAGAGGACATTAGTCTTATTCTTCTCTGGGCAGGTAGAGCCCAGAATTAGGAAGTGAAAGCTTCCATATAAAAACCTTAAAACTGTTAAAATTTAAAACTAAAATCTAAAAAAGATTAAAAACACACCAAATGCTACAACTACTAATTTAAAAGTAGAGAAAGAGAGGGGGCTCAGATCATCCAGTGTGCTGGGGTCATTATACCTTCTGCACCCCATATCTGTCCTGCCAGCCATGTTTTTAGATTCTTCCTAAAGGGCAGCAGCTCTGTCTGGAGACGTAGCTCCATTGGCAGGAGGTTCCATAGGGCCAGAGCAGAAATAGAGAAGGCCCTCCTTCTGGTGCCAGAGAGATGTGCCTCTCTGGCAGATGGAACAACTAGAGAGCCTCTCCGGTCTGCTCTGGTGGGACGGACAGTATGAAAAAATAAAGCCATAAATTGTTACACTGTAAATATAATCTGTAAATTGATTGCTGTAAATTGATTGCTTAACTAAAGAGATAAATCAAACCACTAGGCAGTGGAAGAACTGAAAGTTTTATGAAGGTCCAGACCCACATATCATGTTAATGTTCTTTGCCAAGGTAAAGGTTTCCCTTGCTTGAAAGCCAGTCGTATCCAACTCTAGGGTTCAATGCTCATTTCTGTTTCAAAGCCAAAGAGCCAGCTCTGTCTGCTTCTGCAGACGTTTCCATGGTCATATGGCAGGCATGACTAGACACCAGAGCGCATGGAACACTGTTTACCTTCCCACCCAAGTGGTCCCTATTTATCTACTTGCAATTTCTTGCTTTTGAACAGCTAGGCTGGCAGGAGCTGGGACAAAGACAGGAGCTCATTCCATCCTGCAGTAGTCGGGAATTGAACTGCTGACCTTCTGCCTCATAGTCAGCGTCTCAGCCACTTGAGTCACTGCAGTCACGTTGTTCTAATTTAAGAGAACTGGTGATTGCTGGCTGATGGTTCTTATGGCAACCAGGACAGCTTAACAATCCAAGAACCTTTCATCTGTGATTTGTTTGCCATAATGCTCTTGGTCGATAAATCTGGCTTGCCGTTCCTTTCCATAAGCTGGTGAAATAACCTAGAATTTTTGCTTGGTTTGTACATCTCACTTCACAGTGTGAATTGCTTCAATGTATTGGTTCAGGGTACTACTCTGTGTGTATGAGCTTTCTACTCCAGACGTACCTGGAAAAGAACAACTAGTCAGGCCTAGATCTTGTAGTCTGGAATTGGATTTGTTATCGAACGTTATGCCTCATGTTGAATCAAATTAGTGAAAACAGAATTATACTAATGACTTGAAGTAGTGCAGTAGCTTAAATGGCTTTCTGTGAGGGAACAGGCTGAGGTACATTCTCCTCGGAAGTCTTCTATACAAAACCCTCTTGAGGAAACAAAATTGTGGGTGATTGCAGATAGCTTGCCACCCCCACCCCGAAGTTTCACACTGTGATCAGAAATATTTTATATAAATATTTTAACATCTTGTCTAATTCTTTCATCATTGAGAGTAAAACTGAGCTACTAGTACAGTAATCACTTAAAATTTATCTTTTTCAGGAGATAGATGATTTCTTTGAACAGGAGAAGACATTTCTTGTAAATTACTACAACAGAATCAAGGAAGCAAGTGCAAAGGCAGACAAGATGACAAGATCTCATAAAAGTAACTTTCTACCTATTGAGTTGCTTCCTTGTGGTATAGTCAAACCTGGCATAAAGAGTGCCTCGCTTAAGGAGCAGAATTTTCTCTGAATGTTCGCTTCGCTTAACAAATAAAACCAACCAAAAACTTGCTTAACCAATAAATCGGGGTTCGCAATCCCCCTCCCCCCAGAAGTCACAATTGGTCACTTACAACAGTGTTCTGCTTAAAGAACAAACTCGCTTAAAGAGGAATCCTGTGAAACACATTATGCTCTTTAAGCCAGGTACAACTGTATTTCTAAATGCTTCTCCAGTTTAGAAGCAAGACTGGATACCTTTTGCATTATTTATCAACAGATGTTGCAGATGACTATATTCACACTTCCATTTCCTTAAAAAGCCTGGCTGTGGAAGAACCAACGGTCATTAAAAAGTAAGTTCAGGCCTTTTCTCTTCAAAAGCAACTCTTGCAATGATTCTCAAATAATGTCACTTTGAATTGACTCTTGATAGGTTCCAATCTGAGTCACTGTGGTTTAGCAGATGGAGTGATTGCTAGACTACTACTTGACTGGGAGACCTCAGTTCAAATCCCTGCTCAGCCCCCGAAACTTACTGGTGGGGTGGAAATGGTAATGTTATATCAGACATAAAAAGCAAAGCAAAAGTCAAAACAAAAAATAAAGACAAATAGGTGGCTAAAAACTGCTGTAATTTAAAGTGAGCTCTTGTGGATCAAACCCACATCCTCAGACATGTTGCCATAAGTCAGCTCCTTGTGATTTGGTGCAATGATATACAGTGTCTCTTCTGGATTTCTGTCCAACAGTATTTCTTGCTGCAGAAGCAGCATGCATTCATTCACCAGATTATCCAGTTAATAAAATGTGGGAGCAGAGGCAGATGCTGTAAGCCACAGAGTGAACAATATACAGTGTCCTGACTTACCATCTTTTCCTTTCCTGTGCAAATCTATTTTTAAAAATATACAGAGTAAATTCCTGTTGCTATAGGTTATCCCATATAAAGCTGATGATGTCATCATCAGTGGTGGGTTTCCCCCCAAATTAAACATTTCTAACTTCTCTCCCAAGGCTCCTGTGTGATCGTTTTAATTATCTGAAATCTCTGGGGGGAGGGAGCACAACAGGAAGGAGAGGTCTGCTAATCATTTCTCCTAGGACGGGTCAGCAAACCTGGCTCTCCAGGTGTTCTTGGACTTCAATTCCCAGAAGCCCAAGTCAGTACTCCTGTTGATCAGGGCTTCTAGGAATTGAAGTCCAAGAACATCTGGAGAGCCAGGTTTGCTGGTCCCTGTACTAGGATGACTTAACATGCTTTCAGCTAAAGACTTTGTAGATTTGGAAGGGACCTCAGAGGTTGTTAAGTCAGAATTAATGTAAAATTAATTCTGAGTGCAAGATTTATAAGATTAATATTCTTTCTTATCTTTATTCCCAGGTACTTCATGAAAATGTCTGAGCTCTTTGAGAAACTCAGGGTAATTTTGTCATATTTGCTATTTCCTTTAGCAAATAATAGTGGTAGCTAATGTTACTATTAAAAATATGAAAGTAAAATACAAAGTGGATAGTATAATCTATGAAAGTCCTAGTAGAATACTAAAGTGCACAGGTCTTTCTGTATAATAAATTCTGTGCTTCACCATATGTCAATCCCATGAACTTTTCTTTAAAATACCTGTTGGTGTGCAAATTTTAATTGAGTAGGTAGCCTGTGCTGGATGGTTATCCTCTTTTCTAAAAAAAAAAAATTGAATTATTAAGGCCATGTTACTGATGAAAAATATGCCTTGTGTTTGCTGCAATTCTAATATGTAGTATAATATGGCCTAGCTGCAATTTCCATATAGCTACCAACTGACCAGCTATATATCTGTTCTGTCTGAATTAAGTCTTACTTAGTCTATCTCTAGACAATAAATACTCCTAAATCCAGAATCTCAGCTGCCTCCCCAGATTGAGTGAGAGAATGACACTCAGATGTAGGTAACCTTCTTCTCAACATTCTTGGTTGACTTGGAATTTTGGGTTCACATCGATGTCAAACAGCTTCATGACTGCATGGATCCTTGAAGGATCCAATAGGCTGCCCATCGTTTCAGACAGAAATCGATCAGTATCTTCAGTATCTCCTTCAGCCAATTGTCTATAGAGAACTAGAAGCATTGAAACACTGTGACCATGTGGTACTCAACAATTGCTACGATTCACAGTATTGAAAATTAGTTGAACTCACCTAGTTCCCAATTAGATGACCCACAAAGACAACCAGAGATGTTTCATTTCAAAACCAGGGCCAAAGGCAGATGGAAATGTTTAATTCCTGTCATTTATTTATTCTTGCCATTGCTTTCTTAAGTTGAATACAGCCTAAATCCATTTTTAAAAGATGCTACTATAAATGTATGTTCAGTTTTAACATATTAATCCTTGCAATTAGTAATTGAATGGTTTGGGGACCAAGCTATCTGAGGAAGCACCTCTTCTTCAGGAATTATGTCCCGAGCACCCAGATATGTAAGCCGGGATATGTTATGCCTAGAGAGACAAAAAGGAAAAAAGTAGTAATTACATTGAGAACTTTCTCTGCCATAGTCCCCACCCTCTGGAATGAATTGCCAGTGGAGATAACTGCTCCTACATTATTAACTTTTTCTAAGTCTTTAAAACTTACCTGTTTTCAGCAGGCCTTTCAAAGCCTATAAGATCATCTAGACTGCATAGTGATGACTGGATTTTCTTTTATTGTTGTTACTGCCTCCTTTTACTGCAGCTAGATAGTGGTTTTATTAATCTTAATGTATGGATATTATGCTTTTATTCTCTAATGCTATTTTGTTTTGTTATGTGATATTGTGCTGTTGTTTTTTGTAACTCTTTGGAGCGATTATTGTGTTTTACTGTACATATTTTCTACAATACAGTAATAACTCGGATAACGTTTACATCAGATAATGCTAAAATTGCATAACGTTAAGTAATCTGGGGAGGAGAATTGGATTGAATAACGTTAAGGTCCTATGGAATGGATTGGATAACAACCGCTAAAGCCTGTGCGGTTACAATGTATCTCTATGGAGCTTTAACGTTATCCGATCCATCCCATAGGATTTTAACATGGATCGGATAACACTAAAAATCGGATAACACCAAGACTTGTGGAACCAAGTCTTAGCGTTATCCGAGGTATTACTGTATTGGCTGCGTGTTGTAATTTATTTCTCTTTATTGAGTGGTGCTTGCACCAGAAGGGCAGAGTATAAATGCAAATAATTAAATAAGTATAATTAGTCATTCTGTTATCTTCTCTGTAGAAAGTAGAGAATCGTATTTCTTCTGATGAAGATCTGAAACTATCAGAGTTACTGCGATATTATATACAAAATATAGAAGCAGCAAAGGTGAGTCTTCTTTAAATGCTTTCTAATGTTTGTTTTATTAAGGCAGTTTTCTGAGCTGTGATTTCAGTGAGGAACAATTCATGGAGTAGCAGTGCTTAGAATAGTGAAGGTAGCTACTACAGCAATCCAAGAGGAGAGAGCTCCTTCTACCATTGATGATGGCAAGGCAAGTGGAGATAGGAACTGGAAGGTTTAAGAGCTCCTTTAATAGGTCCTGATTTGACAGGAGAGCCCCACTGCCAAGAATGGTTTGCTGTGTGGTGAGCATGGGTAAATATGAAGATATCTACAACATATTACTTTGGATTCTGATAGAAAGTCTTTCTGGAGAATGAGTAACTGGGGCAAATACATATAGATCAAACTAACCTTCCCCCCTCTCCAGTGGCAGTGTTGGAGAAGTGGAGGGTTCTTTTTCCAAATCTAAATCATAGTATTTCATATAAAATTACAGTCAAACCTTGCATAAAGAGTGCCCCGCTTAAAGAGTAACTCGCTTAAAGAGTAGAATTTTCTCTGAATGTTTGCTTTGCTTAACACGTAAAACCAACCAAAAACTAACTTAACAAATAAATTGGGGTTTACAATCCCCTCCCACCAGAAGTCACAATTGGTCACTTACAATGGTGTTTCGCTTAAAGAGCAAACTCGCTTAAAGAGCAATCCTGTGGGATGCATTATGCTCTTTAAACGAGGTACAACTGTATTAGGGAAGACAAATCTGAACAGAGGAAGAGATTTTTGTTTTTACAAAAAAAATGTGGGTTGAAATGTTTTTAAAATGAAAAACTGGTTGAGTTTGTTCAGCATTAGATAGTAATTGTAACTATAATTTCTTTATACTGGTTTGAAACCTCCTTCCACAAATTTGAGATTCACAGCAACCATTAGTTCAAGAAGCATAATCAAAATCATTAACATTAGCTTATTTATTTTCTTCATCCTCTTACCTTGTTTTATTTCAATTCTTTCCTTTTCTCAGTATAGCATCTATAGAAACTTTCAGCTAAAATGTCAGAATTCTGCAGAAAATAAAGTGGAACTTGACTTTTCCTGGAAGCACAGGAAGAGACATAATATCAGGGCTTATTGATATACTTTAATTGACTACGGTTCCTATAATCCCCTATTAAACATTCACTCATACAGCTTCACTGCTTTCTATGCAAAGATTGCAGTTAGTTCTAGAAATAGATTTCAACTGTCTGTAAACCAGTTAGAACCAGGCTTTTCCACAGTTACAACATTTACTTAGTAATTGGGAGAGAATGTGTCTTTAGTTTACACATCTCTAAGATGTTGTCATACAGTGGATGGCTTCATTCACTGACTAATCAATCACACTAAAAGGTTGGTTTCTCACATAACATTTGGCCCAAAATATGACTGTGTGTTTTGCCCCCTATTTCAGTTCTGCCAGGGCTAGTGATTTTTCCTTCCTTTTTCTAAAATGTAAGCTTAGAATTCAGGTTTCTTACTGCCCACACTCTGGATCATTGTTCAGACATGAGGAAGTTGATGAGCAAGTTCCCAAGTACAGTATGTTGCAATTTTCTTCAGTTATAAAAATGAAACTCTACGAATATGTTTAACGGCAATCATGTTTGAACATTTCATATTTTGTTTTAAATAAATTACATTTAAATGCTGCTTTAGCATCACTTTCTACCCAACTGTACATTAAAAATAATGTATGGCTAGTTTGGTTTGAATTTCCAGTGTAAAGAATTTACATTCTTCTATACCTTAATGCTTTCAGGATCTCTTGTACAGACGAACACGGGCTCTTGCAGACTATGAACATTCAAATAAAGCTCTCGATAAAGCTAGATTGAAAATCAAAGATGTCAAGTTGGCAGAAGCACATCAACAGGCATGCTGTCAAAGATTTGAAAAAATTTCTGAATCTGCAAAACAAGGTAAAGCCTTGTCATGGTAACAAAAGACATTATATTCTCTAAAATCTAGCAGTAAGTAGGACCGCATATCAGTGGAACTTACATAGGTTTTAACTCATCAGAACCTCACTGATTTAGCTGGCCTACTCTATTTTCAAATTACTGCTGGATTTCAGCCATTAATTGTAAAGATCTTCATTGTAAGAACATAAAGAGTTATAGCAGTGAGTTTATTTTGAATTTCAGTTCCACTGCATACTAGTTGTAACTTTTGCTAGTGATGTACAAATTAATAATGACTTTGTGTGGTGGTGGCGGTGGTGGAGGAGAATTGTAGCATTGTGATTCCATTTCTCAAGGACTTTAGAGAAAAGTAAAACTGGTCCTAAATGTTTGGATAATCCTGTTTTGCTCTGTGTTCTAGGACCAACACTCAGACTACAGGAGTGGCTTATTCTTAATAATTATTTTATTCAGAAAAATGAGAATGAAAATTAGGTGAAACCTATGACAAAAGTGGCAAGGAAAGTGATCTAGGACAATTTCATGAAACTTTCTATAGGATCTTCAAGTTTTTGTAAAATAATGGTACGGTGATGTTGACCAGAATAATCTTGTATAAGCTTTGGAAGCAAATTGTCCCGCGTTAAGAAATCACCATAGACATTATTGCACAGAGTCACACAACTCAGTATGCAACAAATGATGTCTACAGCCTTAAGGCAATTCACCTCTGAAAGTTACACCGCTTGTGTTACATGAGCATACTTGGGAAGGACGATTTGGGCTGTCCACTCCAATCTGTTCTGCAGCTAATAACTTGTGCTGGAGATACACTAGTACAGGAACTGATATTCATCATGGTTATGGAAATTGTTTTGGTGAGGATTGGGATGTGTGTGAATATGGCAGAATATTATTCACCCAGGTTGATTTTGGGTGACAAATGTTTTGTGAGATCAAAAGATTATTTAAATTATTATAATTATTCAGTAGCTGCCAAAATAGATGTATTTTAACAGTAAAAGTAAGAGAAGTGTCTTCTGAATTGGAAGGAGAATTTGACATATACATACAGAAATTGTAATTTTTGGAATGAAAAAAAATTGGAACATGATCATCACTTTTCCTGTGTTTTCTCTCAATTATAGAACTGAACAACTTTAAACGGAAACGAATAGCAACATTTCGTAAAAATCTAATTGAAATGACTGAACTAGAGATCAAACATGCAAAGGTATATATTTTGACCAAAATACTTGAACTTGGAGTCTTTCTAAAATTAAATACAGTATAGAACATTTCAGAACCATACATGTATACAGCTTAGCTTGTTTCTTACAGTCAGTGAGATTATTCTGAAATAAGGATTATGCAGGTAGAGAACTAAAGAATAAAATAACTTGAAGTCACACCATCCTACCCACACACATGCTGTAAAATGAAACTTTAGAAATTTCCTAAATTGTCACTTTTGGGGCATGATTGATATTTGCTGCTAAATGAGATTTGATATATAAACATGTTGTGTTCCATTGGTTTACTTTTGGTAGTTGTACAAGCCAAGGTCTCTAAGGAAATTGTTGTGAAGACTTGAGTGAAAAAGCAAAAAGTAATTTATGAAATAACATTACATTCCATTTAAGGCAGTTGGGACTATAGACTCAATTCAGAGGAGTAGTTTCAGATTTTGATGAATGGCAACACCACTCTATGTCAATGCCAGCACAGGTCAAACTTCTCCTCCGACTTGAGTCTCCAGTTTTGAAAAGTAACTCGCTTTAAAGAGCAGAATTTTCTCTGAATGTTCACTTCGCTTAACAAATAAAACCAACCAAAAACTCGCTTAACAAATAAATCGGGGTTCGCAATCCCCCCCCCCCCAATTGGTCATTTACAATGGTGTTTTGCTTAAAGAGCAAATTTGCTTGTGCAAAAACACTCCAGGAGAGCTGTATTATAATAATAATAATAATAATAATAATAATAATAATAATAATAATAATAATAATAATAATAATAATAATAATAATAATAATAATAATAATAATAATAATAATAATAATAAAATTCCATTTATACCCCACCCATCTAGGAGGTAATCCTACTCTGGGTGGCTAACAAGACAAACTTGAATATTAGAAACATATTAGAAACACATATTAAAAATGCAAAAACCCTATTGGCGGCGGGGAGAGACCAAATAGGAAACCTAGCGCTGAGCCATTGTCGAAACCTTCTCAAAGGCTTCTTTAAAAAGAAACGATTTGAGCTGCTTTCTGAACGTAGACAGGGATGGGGCCTAGCGCAATTCAACTGGAAGGGAGTTCCATAAAGTTGGTGCTGCCACGGAGAAGGCTCTTCTCCCGAGTTATGGCCTTCCTTGCCATTTTTTGGGGTTGGCACTTGAAGGTGCACCGTCTGGGAAGGGCCCCCCAAACTACGGCCCATTGGCCAGATCTGGGCCCCAATGCCAATTCATCCAGCCCACACTGCCCTTGTCACTCCCGGAAGCGGAAGTAAAATACACATTTTACTTCCACTTCCGGGAACTACGAGGGCATCAGGGGTCGGATGAATTGGCATCGGGCCAGACCTAGCTCACGGGCTATAGTTTGGGCACCCCTAGTCTGGGAGGATCGAACGATGCAGGCTGATGTCCTGAGGGGAAGACGTTCTGCCAGGTAGGAAGGTCCCAAACTGTTTAGGGCTTTAAAAGTTAGAATTAACACATTGAACTTGATATGGAAAGGGATGGGTAACTAATGCAACCCTGCCAGTACTGGTGAGATATGATCGAATTTTCTCACTCTGGTAATCAGCCTAGCTGCTGTTGAAGCCTCCATACCAGGCCCAAGGGAAGCCCCACGTAGAGAGCATTATAGTAATCTATATGTGAGAGTACTGTATGCATTTTGCTCATTCTCGGGGCAGACAAGATTTACAGCTACTACACTGATTTTTAGAGTCCCATGAAACAAGACAAATCTATATAGAAGATAAATTTGTTAAAATGTGTCTCCCCAGCCCCCTTGGGCTTGGTAGCTAGCTGTCTACTGTGTAGAACTAATTATCTTTTTTTGTCTTCCAGAACAATGTTTCTCTCGTGCAAAGCTGCATTGATATGTTAAAGAACGAGTGAAGAATGAAGGTGGAATACACTCCGCAAACCTATGAACTCATTTCCAGCTATGCTTCCTTAAACTAATTCATGCTTAAGCAGGCATTAATAACAGATGTCAGGTATAAATATTATGTTACATATAGGCTTGCTTAAACTATGACTAATATTGTATGAATTCTCTCAGCTGAACAAATTAGAGGTGTTGATAATAGATAAACTGCTGTTGTGGCAGCAACTGACTTGTGATAAATCTAAATTGAAATGGAATGTGTGTAGCAGAACATTTGAAAAGCACAATCTTATCATGGCATACTATAGATATACCATGAATCCCAACTGTTCATGCTGCATATGTAATGACTACCGCAAATCCTTATGCTGTTTTGTAAGAAACTACTTTGATTTCTATTGTAGTTGAGTCATTTGTACTTTCTTAAACAATACGAAATAAAATATGTCTAAAACATGCTCATTATTTGTTCTATGTAGCTTTTAATTGATTCAGAGTCCTTCCCATTCTTCTTTTGACCATACATACCTGGCTCTTGCTACATACATATGAAACTTAGCAGTCCTAGTGGTCTACCTACAGAGGCTGGGGAACCTTCAAATCACAATTGACATATGGCTTAGAAACCTGTCATTTAAACCAGGGGTCGCCAACCTTTCAAAGTTGGGGGCTGGGTTACGCTCCTTCAGAGAGTTGAGGGGGCCAGACTGGTGGTCCCTCCCCCCCCCCCCCCATCATTTATGGGTGCCTCAAATGCGTCCGTGGCTAAAAACCTGGCTGGCAGGAATGGTGTGGGGTAATGAGGGTTTATTGACACACACACCCCGCTGGCTTATTTAACATTCTGTATCTCCCCCCCCCCCCATTCCTACCCTCATTCCTATATTCGGTGGGTTAATGTAGGGAATTAGAAGTCTTTTAAATGGGTTTTAATTTTACTTTGTTCTTTTTGTGTTTTTATGGGTTTATTTTATGTCTGTTGTGCTCCACCCCGAGTCGCTTGTGTGAGTAGGGCGGAATATAAATTTGACTAATAAAATAAATAAATTCTGGCAAAGGCAGCTGGAGCGAGGGCGGGGTCAGATGACTTGGCGCCACGGGCTGTAGGTTGCCGACCCCTGATTTAAAATATCATCAGGAATGCATTGGCAAGCCTCACCAGTAATGTTTTCCTACTAATGCGGATCGAGATTCTTTTGGGTTAATAGTTCTAATGGTAGTAGAAGTAGGTGGTTTTTCTCAAAAGCTTATACTGTACTGTAATAAACGTGTGTGGTTTTGTTGGAAACAATGTTGGAAACAATGTTTCCAACAGTAGAACGGGTTCTCAACGTTTCCCCGCTGCGGGCTGGACCACCCTTCCTTAGACAGCTGAGCAGGTCAGACATGGGGTTCCCCCCCACTGTAAATGCCATAAAATGCGTCTGCAGCTGTTGTAAACATAGGTGTATTTACAGTGTATTTTGAGCTGTTTTCGCCGCTTGCAGCAGTGGCAGGAGTGAGGGCAGCATGTTATTTGCTGTTGTCACTGCTTCTGGTGACGAGGGCAGTTGGCCACATGAAATGGCACCATGGGCCATAGGTTGCGAACCCCTGGTGTAGAGAAATACAAATTATTACTCTCAAAAGTATCTGCTACTCTGAAGTTATTCTCCAAGGTTTTCAAATATTTATGGAGTAAAATATAGTACAGTGGTACCTTGCTTAAAGAGCATAATGCATTCCATGGGATTGCTCTTTAAGCGAAACACTTGGAAAAAGCCCTGTTGCTGCCATTGTACGTGACCAATTGTAACTTCTGGTGGGGGATTGCGAACCCCAATTTAGTTGTTAAGCGAGTTTTTTGTTGTTTCTAGTTGTTAAACGAGGGCAACCATTCAGATAACATTCTGTTCTTTAAGCTAGTTAGTCTCTAAGCGAGCCACTCTTTATGTGAAGTTTTACTGTATAATCAACCACATTTAACACCCTGGAAGAGACAAGTATCAAATTCTCCATGAACATTTTCAGCACTCAGTCCATTCATAATGTGTAAATTCAATGTAGGATGTGAGATATTGCGCTTCTGTATCTCGGAAAATGGCCAACATTACTGCATAATATTGTATCAGTACTGCCAACAGGAAAAAGGATGCTAAGCTTTACATAGCAAAGGGCAACCTGAATATTGTACAACCCATAATTTAAAAATTAAATTTAATACAACCAATCTCCTATCCAACCAGCATTGTTTTGTCATTGACACCTAGCTGCAAATTCAATTGTTACTACTGCATACCTAGTTACACACACAGCCACTATCACCACTTGCTTCAAATAACCTTGCAGTCTCATGTGGAAGATGGCTATCCTTAATCTTACCAAATCAAAATCTATGAAGTGATGAACAAGAAAGGAACAGGCAAGTAAACAGTCTTTCTACAATGTCTTAGCTCTGACTGCCACGGCGGAACAGGCATTATCAATTCTCTTTATCGCTAACAAGAGTAAAGTGCCTTGGCTCCCCCTGCTCTGTCATTTTATTCCTTGTCAAAGTATTGCCTTACCATTATACTCTGATTTCAATGGACCTACTCTAGTTGTGACACTAGGCCAGTGGTGCCCAAACTAAGACCCAGGGGCCGGGTGCGGCCCCCGACGCCCTCATCACTCCTGGAAGCGGAAGTAAAATACACCCGTACAGGCGTGTTTTACTTCCACTTCCAGGAGCGACAAGGGCTTTGTGGGCAGGATGAATTGGTGTCAGGGGCCGCACCTGGCCCCCGAGCCTTAGTGACTGGCTTCCTGAACCACATGATTGGCCCATGGCCCAAAAGGTTTGGTCACCCCTCACTAGGCTAAAGTACAGTAACTTGCAACTAGAGTTGAACCAGAGTGAAGATGGCTCACTAAATATCCATTATTATTTTTTGAATAGTAGCCTTGTTAATCTGAGGGATGTGTGTGTGCTTATTTTTACTTTATTATTTTATTTTTAATTTTTTTCTTTGCCCCCGCCCACGACATCATGATGTTAGCTCTGCCCACACTGTGACGATGTCACGGTAGGGTAGTAAAATTTTTGACATCCCACCACTGAAATTAAGATACAGTATTAAGCATTTCTTCCTGGCCTCTACACCCTTTATGTTCTACAAACCCTTTGAACTTCGCTTCTTATGGGCAAAGCTTCATCTGGTGTCGTCCTTTCAGGGTGGCTGGGATTGTCTTAACGTCCTCCTGAAAGCCAATATAGTTGGGCAGGTGGTGGGGAGATTTGCAACCTTGAGCTGAGGATTAATTGTCTTTGTTATGGTTCCCCAACTCCTCTGTTGAGTCTGAACAACATATTGCATTCTCTGGATTTAAGTTCCTTACTTATGTGCTGCCTTATGTCATTTAGAGGCCTTTGTCTGACACAGACCTTAGTAAGGCCTTTAGTTGTAAATTGTTGGTTACAGGTCTGTGTAAAGGCTTCTACGTATAAGCAAAAATTCACTGCAGTAGTCTTTTCTCATCAACAACTCTGATAAACTAACAAAATTGTTGTGGATAAGATCTGGAGCTTGCCTGCAAAAGTCCGTTTACATTACTGTTTTGGTAGGAAATCTGCCTGAGGATAATTTGCTCACACACACAATCTTGCAAGACCTTTTTTCCATCTCTCATTGAAATATAAATTGGCATGCATGAATAAAATAACCAAGAGTGACCTTAGATGTAATGATAGTGCGGATGGTGCTTTCCCAGAACTCTACAATTCATTGGGGGAGTGGATTTGTTGTGTTTCTTCAAATCAGAGATAATACAGACACCCCACCCCACCCTCTTTCTCTCTCACACACACACGTTTTTAATACACTTTTCTATATTCAAAATTAAAATGGTGGTCTGCCATATTGCTATTTGCATTAAGATACAGTTTCCACTTCTTATATGGAAAGGGAATGCTTTTTCTTATGCTTTTAGAAAAATGTGATTTCGGTTCCTTTACTGAGATGTTTCAAGAACCAGGTTGTTCCGGCCAGTTTTATTTGGAATGGTTCTGAATCCTTAGCCCTCCAAAAATCTAGCAAGATGGGCATAATGCTTAACACTGTACAAATCCAATGATAAATCCGCTCTCAAGGAAATCTAATGAACCTCACTGTTATGACTAATCCAATGTTATGCAGCTGACTGTTTCATTCAGGCTTGATCTGGCAGTGATAGGGAAGGGGGCCAAGAAAGACATAATTGATTTTCATGACTATTTTGTGGGTTTATACACTTTTTTGACATCCCTGTTATAACTGCATGGTTTTTTTGTTTGTTTTTTTGTAAGCATGCTTGGAAACTTCTGTTTAAAAATTAAACAAATTTCTCTCATAAATGCTTCATTTAGATCTATCACTTGTAGACATTAAGGGTGAAAAAAAGCTTTTGTAATAAACATTTATTTATGTGTTGTTGCCATTGTAAACTGTTAAAAGAAAAGTTGAGTACATGACTTAATACAGTATGTACATACTTTGATTCCTATGGTACTAATCTTCAATTTTCCCTGAGCTAGGGAAAAAAAGAATAATAAAGACAAATGGCATACTTCACATCATTAGATTTTGAACAATAGGGATGTGCTTTCCCTAAATAAAACTATTTCTGTGTTTAAAAATGCAAATCTACACCTGTTCTGGTAAGTCACACTGAATTTAGAAAAAACTTACTTCCATATAAACAGGTTTAAGGTTGCAACCTAAAAATTTATAAATATAAATAAATAAATCCTGGACTTATTTGTACTGTGGCAATATTCTATCTGAGTATTAACAGCTGCTTAAAATCTTTTTTAAAAATAAAATGTGTTTATTGGCCACTCTGCTGAACATTGAATGTTTGGAAATGGGTGTCCAAGTTTTAAATTGGAGATGGGCAAAATGTAGCCTGCAGGCCCCCTACAGCCTCGAGGATCATTTTTATAGCTTAGCTTCCCAGAACCTCCTCTCGCAGCCTCCTTTTATTTTATTTTTTTTTTATCAGAAAGTCCTCTGGTGCTCTCTAGACCATGGGGGCAATTTTGCCACATTTTGAGAAGCCACAGCATTCCTTGAGGCACTATGCCCCCATTTTCCCCTTAATTTGGTCAACAGAGGGGGGGGGGCTTTCTTAGCCCAAAAATAAAGTTTTCCTGATTTTTTATTTAACAACAAAATTGTAAGGCCTTTTATGGGATATCAGCTTGAAAAAGCAAACGCTCCCTAGTGGTGGTGGTGGTGGTGGTGGTGGTGGTGGTGGTGGTGAAGATGTATTGGGAGCAAAAAGGGACAAACAGATTTGATTTAGTTTTGCATCATATGAGCACTAAAGAAAATATGCCTACTACAACCTGCTGGGCTTGCCTACCCTTGCTTTAATGCCACTCAACACACACAAATCAACCTTTCTTTTCCTCCAACCCTGTCTGTCCCAAGATCTATCCCTCTGCCTAAGGACAGAGAGAGGCATAGCAGTTCTCTGAGTCTTCAAATGGTACACTAAAACCTGGCAATTCTTGACCCAATGGTTTAATCCAGTGACTAGTCCCAGCTAGAGCAGAACTGCTGAATCAAAATGCTATTATTGTACATCAACAACAGTGTGCTTTACTGTAGTTGGGAATTATAACTGGGTGCAGGCTTACACACATTACTACACATTTATAGGTAAAGGTTTCTCTTGCTCGAAAGCCTGTCATATCCAACTCTAGGGTTCAGTGCTCATCTGTTTCAAAGCCGAAGAGCCAGCGCTATCTGCTTCTGCAGACGTTTCCGTGGTCATGTGGCAGGGATGACTAGACACCAGAGCACATGGAATGCTGTTACCTTCCCACCGAAGTGGTCCCTATTTATCTACTTGCAATTTCTTGCTTTCGAACTGCTAGGTTGGCAGGATCTGGGACAAAGATGGGAGCTCATTCCGTCCTGCAACACCTGGGAATCAAACTGCTGACCTTCCACCTCCCAGTCAGTGTCTTAGCCACTTGAGCCACTGTACCATAATATTTATTTATATTTATGTCTTATTACTCACTTTACTAAATATTTGTATTTATATGTACATATCATGGTAGCATCATTCTTCTCTCTTATTCTCCTCTCTTTTGCTACTGTTCTAGGCAATGGCTATCAGAACCAGGAAGTTCCAAGAATTTGTATGTGAACCTATGGGTGACAAGCACATTACAGCAGTGGATGGTATAAATGAGGAGCTAGGAACAAAACTAGCTGCAAAGGGTTTTGACAAGGTAATGTTCACCAAAGTCCTAGATCTCTCTTTTTCCATTGCACTGCAGTTTTTGACCACACGACAGGACTGGCTATTCATTTGTCAGAATGCAAAATAAGCTGCCTTGTTCACAAGGATTTGGCAGCCCATCTCAGTGGTAGCAGCCCAGAGGGTTTGGTGCTTACGATTGGGGCCCATCCATTGTCTCCCTTGCTGTCCTGGATGACTATCTGAGTAATGGAAGCTCTTCACTCTGTGCTTGCATATTAATTGCTCTATTCCAGGGGTGCCCAAACTATGCCCCGGGGCCCAGATCTGGCCCCAATGCCAATTCATCCGACCCATAAGCCCTCGTTGCTCCCGGAAGCGGAAGTAAAATGCGCCCATATGGGCGCATTTCACTTCTGCTTCCAGGAGTGACGAGGGCTTCGTGGCCCAGATGAATTTGTGTTGGGGGCTAGATCCAGCCCCCGGGCCATAGTGACCAGCCCCCTGAACCACGTGACCGGCCCATGGCACAACAAGTTTGGGCACCCCTGCTCTATTCTATCACACAGATTGAGGAGACCACTGTATTGGAAAGCACAATCTGAGTAATTCTACTTTGATGAATTTTGACTCACAACTGACATTGTGTTTGAAATTTCTATCAGTGCTCACACTGAGGCTGAAAATTCATCCAGGAGGTCACCGTTCATACTGGATACAATTCCACTCCAAATCCTCACCCTTCTTTACTTTTTCTTCTCTGGTCCTTCCCCTGTCCATCCTTTCGTCTTCTGGTCCCACCTCTGCCAATCCTTTTATGGTTCACTGTCTTGCCAGTGTTGTGAGAAGGGTTAAAACAATCTTAGAGCTGATCTAATTAATGCTCAAAGGGGAACCCCTTTAGCAATCTTATTAATGCCAGCCTGAGAAAGTTAGAAAATGTCCCACTAAGGGAAAACAGTAATTTATTTGAAATGTGCATACATATGCACTCCACAAACTACAATGGAATCCTGCCCATTTTCCTCCTATTCAAAGGCTAAGCATTTTGGATTGCTCTCAATCTGAACGTCTATTGAAAGTACTGTTAAACATTCTGGGTGGAGACAGAATTAACTTTCACTTCCTTGATACAGTACTTGGTTGGGGTGGAAGTTCTTGGTAAAAAATAACTTCTCATTATTCGTTATTCACCTTCACTCTCTTACCGTAATACATACACACAGCATGGGGATGTATAAACAGTGAAAACAAATAATGACAACTTAGCAATAAGGTGGTAAGGTGCTGTAGTACTAATCTCCTATATGTAAGATTTTTTAAAAGAATAAACAGACTGATGGGAAAAGGAAATAACAAGGGGAGGCGGTGTTCTATTGGTCTTGAACACCATTCCCCAACTGCCTACATCACTGAAACACCACCAACATGATGGGGGGAAGGCGGGGTTCAAATTGTTTCAGCTTGAAAAAGCAACAGCTCCCCAGTGACGGGAAGGGGAGAGCTTTATTGGGAGCAAAACAGGTCAAATGGATTTGATTTAGCTTTGCATCATATGGACACTAAAAAATAAATTAACCTGTTTTATAAGCAGAGCAGATCCTGTGGTATTTGACAATGTAGTTGGGCTCTTAGTTCAATGAGTGACTAGTAACCATGACCCAATCAATGCAGCATTTATGTGCGTGCAATTTATGCCCCACTATGTGTACCATGAGGAGAAGATCTAGTAAATGGCTCTGATAACACTACTGAAGTAGCCCACTTCTGGTCAAAATTGTCTAATCATTTTAACATTAATTTGTTCAATTGTTTTGAATTCTACTTGTGTATTTCATATATGTCCATAGGTTTACATTGCGTAACACTCTGATATAAAGAAAGAAAGAAAGCCATAGTTCCTCTTCATTCAGCCAAAAGGCCATAAACTAAATCTCTAACTAAGTAGATCTCAGGATTTGGAAAAGACAATCCCTCACCACCACCACTCGAAATCTGGAAAGATGCTGTCCTTGTTGGAGTACAAGAATGCTGACCTAAACAGATGAATGATCTGATTCAACATAAAGCAGTTTAGTGCTTCAATTATTTTACAATTGAATCCACATTTTATAGCACCCAAGAACTGACCTTCAGTTGCAGAGCATAAGATCATTTTATCCAATCAGAAAACACACCACTGAATAAGTGAGTAGAAGAGAACCATAGCATAAAGTCATTGTGACGGCTAATTTCAATTGTTCAACTTGAATGTTGAATTTAGTTACCAAAGTTCAACATCAAAATCCAAACTACCAATTCACATATCTCCCAGATGTTTAATTTTCTAAAAAAATATGTAACCAGGACCTTTAGAATTCAAGAAAGGCTAAAACAGCACTTTAGGCTCATGTCTCCTGTGATATTCAGTCTGCCTTTCACTCTTCCAGGCGTACATCCTCTTGGGCCAGTTCCTTCTCTTGAAGAAACAACGTGCTGCATTTGAACATTGGCTGAAGTGGTCTTATGGAGCCAGCAACTGTCAGGCTGAACAATGTTCCTTATGTCTGTTGGACTGGTGCTATGCATTCCTGTAGGGAATACTTTTGGGAGTGGGGGAGTCAACAGGTAAAGGTGAGAAAAGAAGGAAAAGACAATGCAACGAAACAGATACAAAGCATGTAATACAACATAAACACCACTCTTTGTAGCTCACTTGCAATAAAGTCAACATGGTAGAATTAGTGTATGATCATATGGCTGTACTTGGTTTCAATGGAAGGGCTCATTTTAATGGGAATGATCTCCCTTCAAGTGACACTTCCACCTATTGGGGAATTACAACAGCCCCAAACCCTGACAGAAGCCCTACAACGGGGCCAACAAAATCTAGCTTGGAAAAGGATTGAGGTGAGGTTGGAGCACATTTCCCAATGCATTGTGTGATTGCCTGGGAAAAGAAGGCACCAGACTGCTCCACAAGTAGACCAGATTGTAATCTATTTCCATCATACCCTTCGTGTGAACTGAAATTCCCTTAAAGAGAATCTAATGTATGGACTGCATTAAAAGAACAAAGAGCCAAGTTATATGAAATACAGTACAAGATTAGGAAAGAGAAAGAGAAAGCACATAATCCATCCAAAGTGGTTTGCTCACTGACCGTACAATATCTGCTTTGTTTGAGCAAGGTGGTACTAGTACATGCATAGTTTACCTTCAGATCAAGCCGTATTTGTATGTATGAATAATAATCCATATGTTTGGAAAGTAACCAAACAAATTACAGAAGTCCAGTAAATTTGAATCCTACTTTAACAGTGTCATTGATCTGTAGACTCACTGACATGGGGACCTAGTGTTCTGGAGTGTTTCCGGGAAAAGTTCTCCAATACACTGATATAAAGATTGTTAAGCCATTTCTGAAATGTAGCAATTCAGTTATTCGTTTTAACCAAGCAGGAAACACACCACTAAATAGCAGGGCATTGTTGAATCGTGTTATATTTGTAATGGGTAACTTCATTTGATTACTGATTTTGTGTTTATACCTAATAAAGGATGTAAAATTAAATTTAAAATCATTAACTTTTTAAATTCTAATTTTGGCATTTGAAGAAGCTGGTTGCATGACATGAAAGTACAGTCAAACCTCGCATAAAGAGCACCTCGCTTAAAGAGTAACTCACTTAAAGAGCAGAATTTTCTCTGAATGTTTGCTTCGCTTAACAAATAAAACCAACCAAAACCTTGCTTAATAAATAAATTGGGGTTCGCAGTCCTCCCCACCAGAAGTCACAATTCACTTAAAAAGCAAACTCGCTTAAAGAGCAATCCTGTGGAACACATTATGCTCTTTAAGCGAGGTACAACTGTATGGGTCAAATAAAAGTACAGTTGTACGTCACTTAAAGAGCATAATGCGTTCCACAGGATTGCTCTTTAAGCGAGTTTGCTCTTTAAGCAAAACACCATTGTAAATGACCAATTGTGGGGGGGGGGGGATTGCGAACCCCGATTTATTTGTTAAGCGAGTTTTTGGTTGGTTTTATTTGTTAAGCGAAACGAACATTCAGAGAAAATTCTGCTCTTTAAGCGAGGTACTCTTTATGCGAGGTTTGACTGTACATTAATCATATTTAAGGAAGCAGAAGGTCCCCCCCCCAACCTTGCTGTTACAGTAAGCCTCTTGAAAAAAGAAGGGAATTAAACAGTGAAAATCAAAACAGCAATCCAACAGCAGAGAGCAATAATATGAAGATTATCCCATACAGTTTGAGATAGGGATGGTCCAGAAGCAGTGGTGAGCATCAGCAGGTTTGCACCAGTTTGCCAGAACTGGTAGCAGAAATTCTGGCTGGCCCTGCCCATCCAAGCTTTGGAATAAAGTACAGTAGTCCTAATTTGGGTACAACGCAAGGGCTTCCCCCTGGCCACGCCCACCATACCACACCCACAGTGTGCCAGCAAGAATTTTTTTGAGCCTACCACTGTCCAGAAGCCCCATGTCCTCACCCCTAGATTTTGGAAGGTCATGTGTATTCTTGATAGTCCCACTTCCCAATTTTCATTTTCTTGCAGAATTGTGGTTTGTCGCCTAAAAGATGACTGTGCTCTTTAGTGAAAAAATAAAAACAAGGATGGTGGTGGTGGTGGTGACGTGACTATCAAAACATTTGCCGCTCTATGCCCCCAGAGGGCACCAGTGACATTTTCAGCAGTATTGTTGACAACATTTTTATATTATATTCTGAGGAACTATATTTGGGATCCTGGGAGCTGCATGTATCAAGTCAGCCACGTTTCTCGTCCCAGGCTAAGGTCGTATACAGCACAGATGTTGTGATAGAAGTGCAACATTTGGCAAAGGTCAAAGGACAGTGCTAGGTACTATTCTTGGCACTCTGCTTGGCCAGAAGTGGAGCTTACGCTATGCTGATGGACAACCCAAACAAGTCTCAGTTACAGCCCATTAAGTGCAATGTCTTCCTGTGAGTCATGGTTGGTTGGTTAAGGAGAATTCCTAGGGATTCTGCCCCCCCCCCCACATTGTTTTCAGAACTCCCTCTTGGGACCCAGTACAGTACTTCATTTGATGGTCTTGAGTTGTTCTCCTGCCTTCATCCAATTTTGCTCTGATGGAGTGGCAATGACCCATCTAAGGCAAAAATAAGGACTTCCTTTACAGAAGTTGTAGTGTCCTATAGACTAGGTCAGTGGTGGTGAACCTATGGCATGCAAGCCAGAGGTGGCACTCAGAGCCCTCTCTGTGGGCACTCATGTGGTTGCCCCAGCACAGAGTTTGCCCTGCTTCTGTGCCCAGCAGCCCAATGGGAGCACTTCCTCTCTCCCCTAGCACAGAGTTTGCCCCACCCTTGTGTCCAGCAGTCCAATTCGAGATTTTCCTCCCTCCCCTGTTGTCATGTTGGCACTTTGTGACAAATAAGCGGGTTTTCGCTTGTAGTTTGAGCACCAGGTCTCTAAAAGGTTTGCCATTACTGGTCTAGGTCCTTGAAGGCTCCAAGCTTGGCAGGGAATTAATGAGATCTCATCATTTCCTGACCCCAGCTACTCAGTTTTGTCTCTACTGTAGGTTTCCTCAGCTAGGAACATGGGAACGGGCTTTTGTAACAAACACAGACATCTCTAACATTGAGATATGTTAAACACAGGGAGACAAAAGTATTGCAGAAAATAGGAGATGTCAACTTCCCAGCCAGCCAGAATGTCAACTTCCCAGCCAGCCAAAGAAACCAGGCTCCCAAGATAAACACAAAAGCATGTGAGTGTTATGATAAAGACAACTATTAGATACAGTGGTGGGCAGCAACAGGTTCACACACCCCCGGGAGGGCGCTGTAGCAAAATTGGGTGGCCTCTGAGCAGAGGGGTGGCGAAATTGGGTGGCCTCTGGGCAGGGAGGGGTAGTGAAATTGGGTGACCACGCCCACCTCCCTGCCCTGCCCCATCAGGTTTTGTCCCAGCAAGTGGTTCAAGGTCTCCCTTGCTCAAAAGCCAGTCATATCTGACTCTAGGGTGCAGTGCTCATCTCCATTTACAGCCAAAGAGCCAGTGCTGCCTGTTTGCAGATGTATACATGGCCATATGTCAGCCATGACTAGAGCACCCACGATGTAGGCTCCGCCCATGATGTAGGCTCCACCCACGATGTGGTAGCAATTTTTTTTGCTGCCCACCACTCATTAAATACCCACTCCAGGGAATCTGAAAATGGTACATAGCCATGGCTTACTTCTTCTTGTTCTCCTGTATCCGAATCTGAATACTGTACTGGCGATCTTTATGGCAATCAGTCATGAAGACTGTCCTGAGAATATAATGCAGTGGCCTTTCATCTGCCTTCTCCATCGCAGCATCCTGAGCTCTTTTGGTCCTGAGCCCTTGTGGCACGCAAAGCCCTCATTAGCCCCAGGCCAGTAATTATGAAGCTGCTGCCAGCCATCAAGATGGACTTGCATGGGATTTAATCCACTTGGGGACCATCACCTTCCCTGTGGACTTTGGCACCCAAGACCGTTAGTCCTCAGGGTCGCCAGCCTTACATTATATTAAATATCTTCTTAAAAAAACAGCCCAGCATGTCAACTTCCAAGGAGGCCAAAACAACCAAATTCTTTCTACTTGTTTCCCCATCTCTAATTCATACCTGCTGCTTCACGATGTATGATAACATCCCCAGGACCACTCTCTTTGGCAGGCTAGAATGGAAATAGCACAACAATGATGAACACTGGCGATTTCAACATACACATGGGTCAAGAGACTAACAGTGACTTTAGAAAAATTAACTCAGAAAAGAAAAATGACACAAACGTCTTCACATAGATTCGTATCTATGTGATCTGGGCTTCTTAATGCCATTTCTGTGCCACTTGCATGATTGGTTGTGTGCGGACTTCTATGATAACCTTTTATAGATTTTAGGATTTCCTCACAACAGACACATGAATCACAAAGACAATGTCAAAAATCTTTGAGAGACATTTTATAATGTGATAAAAACTTTTATTGGGCACACAAAGGAAACCCACTCTATTTTGGTTTCAGTTTATTAATTTAAATACAGTAGTTTGTTTTAAATTGGTTTCTAAAAATATTTTTGTATTTAACGTTATATCGAATATGATACTGTATAATTTGAATTGATTTAAAAGGCAAAGATCGTCAGATCGGATTGTTATTGACTCAGCTGAAGAGGTATGAATAGAGATGCCAAGTGACAAATGAAAAAACAAGCTGCTGGACATTGATTATCAATAGTGAAGTATAGTCATAGTGTTTGCTTACCATTAAAATGGAGCTTAGAGCCAAAGTCAGATTACTCATTAGCAAACCAATTTCAAATGTCATTGGTTTAGTTGTAGGAGTGTGGAAAGTCTATGGCCAAAATTACTAAGTAAGGGCTACCTAGTGTAATGTAGTGGATTGAGTGATGGAGTAGGAGTCAGGATCCCCAAATTAATTCCTTGCTGGACCAGGGAAATGCACTGGGAAGGTTTGAGCGCTCGAACAGATCACCCCCCTTTTAGTAGGCTTTGTGTGCCTGTTTCTTCTTCCATGTCTAGGACATGCCAAAATGAAGGTTTGGGTGAATTAATTCGGTTTTGGTAACTTTTCATTAATTACTCTTGACAAGGTCTAATTTTGCCTGATCATTCAGAGGGTCCAGTTCAGTTCCTTCTGCCCTAGTGGTGCAGTGGCTAAACTGCTGTACTGCAACCAAACGGTTATGGGTTTGATCCTGAGCAGAGATCAAGGTTGAGTACCCAGCATGTTGGGGGCATAATGCTATTTAACTTGTGAACCTCCCAGAGAGTGCACTAAGCACTTAAATGGGGCGGTATAGAAGTGGGATTGCTTGGCTTTTGGGTTAATGTTTCCGGCATGATTAGGAGATTATTAAAAAGAGCATATAATAAATAAGTTTGGAAGGCCCCAGAGCGTGCGTCTCCTCCACACACACATCAGGGTTCCTGGCACGACCCGGTTTTTACACGCCCAGGGGCGGTGGTGGGAGGGATGCAAGACACCAGCCGTGGCTTCTAAAATGCACTGGGTCCTTCCAGGAAGCCCACAAAGAGGGCAGGAGATACGGACAGTGGGTCCTGTCCAAACCGGTCTGGGCAGCTGGAAGTTCCCTCTTCGCTTTCGCCGGGAGCATAACACCGATAACGGGCTCCCATTCCTCCATGTTGCCTAATTCCCAATTGCCCTCTAAGCAGCAAAGCCTGACAGAAGATCTTTCCATGAACTTTTAGGACTGTAAGTTTCTTACCTTATCCACAAGAAATTAATGCACGTCTGAAGAAGGGATCTTGGATCACGTGAAAGCTCGCGCAATGTTTGATTTTCTTAAGTGATCCAATAAAGGCATCACCTTTCTCCTGCATTTGTTTTGTGTTTGGATCACACGGCTGCTTTGTTTACGGAAGAAATAAATAAAGTAAATATTAGACCTGTCAAGTTTATAGTTAGGGAGCATTCAAATGAGCAGTTGTTTTATTAATCAGATGGGGGTTGCATGTAAAGGTGACGAATTTTATTTATAACAGTAAATATATTTTGAGTACAATTTATATCTCATTTTATTGTGATTGTATCACCCTACTTTTAACCTGTTTTTTAATCCTGTTTCATGGGCTGCGGTGGCTCAATGGTTAGAACCTCGTCTTGTTAGCTGGAAGGCTGGCAAGTCGGCAGTTTGAGACCTGGGTACTGCATGACGGAGTGAGCGCCCGTCTCTGTCCCTGCTCTTGAGGACATGAAAGGAGCCTCATTTGGGCATTCACTGAGCTGAGTTTCTCCAGCAAAAAAACCCATTTCAACCCAGAATAATTTCTGACACGAAATAATAATAATAATAATAATAATAATAATAATGATGATGATGATGATGATGATGATGATGATGATGATGATGATGATGATGATGATGATGATGATGATACAGCTCTCCTGGAGTGTTTTTGCAGTTTCCCACACTTGAAGAAAAATTACAAATACGGTAGTGTAATTCTGAAATTGTTTTACAGCTGTGCTCTTTATAGCCTCTTCTGACCATACCTCCTCCTAACCTGTAACATTCCTAACATCATATGGCCGGTTGCCACCTTTCTAGCCAAATTTATTGGTTCTACCAAGCAGTAAAGCAATATTTTACACTGGCCCTGGGTTTTACATGTTTTGCCTACTCACTCAACACTCTGTTATTGTACATTACTTGTAAGTTTTGCTGTTAATGCCAATAAAGGCTATTATTATTATTGTTGTTGTTGTTGTTGATGTTGTTATCCTGTTTCATGTATACTAATATTTTATTTTAACCTGATCTGATCAGATGACTAATCAGTTACTAAAGAATGATGATGATGGTGGTTTTCTTAAGTGATCCAATAAAGTGATGGTGGTTTTCTTAAGTGATCCTTTCTCCTGCAATATGTTTTGTGCGCGGATAAACCCCCCCCCCCCGCTGTCTATGTTTGTTTATGGAACCACGGATTCCCAATTGAATCCCCAGGGGCCAGGGATTTCTCCTCCTACAAAAAAAAAATGTTGAGATTCAAGCAGGCACTAGACAGGGATGCCCATTGTCCCCTGCCTTGTTTATTTTTGCAATGGAAGCTCTAGCGCAGGGGTGCCCAAACTTTTTGGGCCATGGGCCGATCATGTGGTTCAAGGAGCCGGTCACTAAGCCCCGGGGGCCGGGTGCGGCCTCCAACGCCACATGATCCGGCCCGCGAAGAAGCCCTCGTCGCTCCTGGAAGTGGAAGTAGTTTTACTTCCGCTTCCAGGAGCGACGAGGGCTTCGCGGGCCAGATCAATTGGCATCGGGGGGGGGGGGGCGCACCCGGCACCCGGGCCTTAGTCTGGGCACCACTGCTCTAGCGAATGCAATTAGAAATGATGATAGGATTAAAGGGGTGGCCACGCTTTTGCTGGTTCCACCCACCCCTTCCCCGCGTCGGATGGGCTCTGGCGGGGCGGCGGCCTTTGAGTGGCGGCAGGCCCTGTGTGGCCACCCCCGGGGCAAGCCGGGAGCCAAGCGGGGAGGGAGGAAGGGAGAGACTGAGAGAGCCTCTCCGGGGCGGGAGAGAAACGCCTCGCCGAGCTCTGGGGAGGATCGCCAAAGAGGAGAGGGGGGAAAAGCGGGAGGCGAAAGTGCCACGACTTCAACCCAGTCAGCAAGCGCGACGGCGCATCCGTGTCGGCGCTTCAGGGCCCCCCGCCAGGCGACTCCGCACCGCCCACGCTGGAGAAACGGAGGGGCGCTTTTACTCTTTCTCTCTTTTTTGGGAACAGCAGCGTTTGCAGCTGGGGAAAAGCGAAGCAAGGGGGCAGAACGGGTGAGTTGCCTCTGGCTTGGCGGGGGAGGAGAACCAGGGGACGAAACAGCGCCTCGCTCTTCTTTCGTGTTCCCGGATTCAGACGAGCTCAGGACCAGTCCGGGTCAGGGGTACGCGGGGGGGGGGGCGATGCCGTCCTGTCAAGACACACACATACCCCGGCGCTGTTGCCCACCCCACTAGAGAAGGGAGATTTTGCTGCGTGTCTCCCCCCCCCCCGTTGCGGGTCATAATGTTAGCCACGTGTATGGACATTTTGCGTGTCAGAGCTCAGCAGGGGTCTTTTTTTACCCCCGACGCGGTGGTTTTCGCTCCGAGCCTTCGGAACGCAAAGGCGGGTTTTTGGGTGGGTGTCGCGTCTGGAAAGTTGGGGTTGTTATTATTATTGCAAACGCCCTGAGCGCTTCATGCACGTCTCAGGATCGAACCACAGCATTAATTGATCCGGAAGAAAAGTGCGGCTTCCCCAGATGATGGTAATCTCATCTCCCCCCTCCCCCCCGACACGCACACACTGTCACACACACACACATACACAACCTCCCTTCCTTCCAGCCATACGAAGATGGGCTGGGGGGGGGGGAATGCTCCCTTGACTGAAGGAGTTGGACTGGGAAGTTGTGAGATGAACATTTAGCCGCCTGCAGGACGGAATGAGCTCCCGTCTCTGTCCCAGCTCCTGCCAACCTAGCAGTTCGAAAGCAAGAAATTGCAAGTAGATAAATAGGGACCACTTCGGTGGGAAGGTAAACAGCGTTCCATGCGCTCCGGTGCCTAGTCACGCCTGCCACATGACCATGGAAATGTCTGCAGAAGCAGACAGCGCTGGCTCTTTGGCTTAGAAACAGAGATGAGCACTGACCCCTAGAGTCGGATACGACTGGCTTTCGAGCAAGGGAAACCTTTACCTTAAGGCAGGGAGAAGTGGACGATCTCACGCCCCCCGGGGCGTGTTAATAAAAAGCAAAGCAACCCCACTCCTATATTTATCCATAGTGCCCAAACTTTTTTTTGGTTGCAGGTTGGTCACGTGGTTCAGTGGCCCGGGGGCCAGATCCGGCCCCCCAACGCACAATCCATCTAGCCCACCAAGCCCTCGTCGCTCCTGGAAGCGGAAGTAATACTCCCCCTGTATAAGGGCATGTTTTACTCACGCTGGGAGTGACGAGGGCTTCGCGGGCTGGATGAATTGGTGCCAGGGGGCCGGATCTGGCCCCCTGGGATGTAGTTTGTTTGGGCGCCCCTGCACTCAAACAAACTGCACTCACAAGTTAATTAAAATTTTGCCACCCAATATTCCGGGTCCTCATTTTACAGACCTCGGAAGGGATGGAAGAGGGCTGAGTCAACCAGTGTTTCCTGCTTAAAGCCAGAAAGTCAAGCCTGACTGGACTCTGCAAAGCTGGTCTTTATAAATCGGTTTAGCAGCCAGGCTTGCAAACGGGTGTTACTCTCTCTGGTCTACCGGATCGATTCCCGTCCCCTCCTCTCCGGCGGTTGCCTCATTGGCTTGCCATGTGGAGGGGAGCCGTGCCGTGTCGGACCAGGCTCGCCGGAATTGCGACGTGTCCAATTCTCCTGGTAGGAGGAGCGCCGCGCTGCTGCTCAGTGGTTGAGTGCCGCCTCCTCCTCCTCCTCACTCTCCCCTGAACTTTTGGCAAGTTCCTAAATCGCTTCTCCAGGCCCTGACGCACTTCTGCCTGCCTAGTCTTCCCATTGTGCTAGCGATTGCTCCTCTCCACTGGACCCACTGATGAGCCCTAGGGCTAGGAAAGCCTGCAGGCTAATATTATTTCTCTCCCCCCTCTATAGCATCTGGAGTCTGCCTCACCAGATTTTTTTACTTTCCCCCCACAATGTATGTAAACCGCTCTGAGTCGGCGCAAGTAGGGCGGTATAAAAATTGGAAAAAAATAAAAATAAAAAATTTATGGCTCTGCAGAGCTGCTTCCTGATTAGGTTGAAAGAAGAAAGTGAAAAAGCAGGCTTGAGACTCAATATCAAGAAAACCAAGATCATGGCAACAGGCCCTATTACTCCCTGGAAAATAGATGGGGAAGAAGTAGAACCAGTGACAGATTTTACTTTCCTGGGATCAAAACTCACTGCGGGATTGCAACCATGAAATAAAAAGGCGATTGATTCTTGGGAGGCAAGCGATGAGAAACCTGGGGAGCGTAATGAAAAGTAGAGACATCATATTGAAAACAAAAATTCGTATTGTCAAAGCAATGGTATTCCCTGTGGCAATGTATGGTTGTGAGAGCTGGACCATTAGGAAAGCGAAGCGCAGAAGAATAGATGCCTTTGAGATGTGGTGTTGGAGGAGAGTTTTGAGAGTCCCCTGGACAGCGAGGAGAACAAATAGGTCAATCTTAGAAGAAATTAACCCAGAATGCTCCTTAGAAAGTCAAATTGTAAAGATGAAGCTAAGGTACTTTGGACACCAAATGAGAAGAGAGGATTTGCTTGAGAAAGCCTTGATGCTGGGAAAGGTGGAGGGCAAAAGAAAAAGGGGCGGCCAAAAATGAGATGGTTGGATGGTATTGTGGAGACAATGGGCACAGAACTGAGCGAGTTGAGGGGGATGGTGGAGGACAGAAGTGCCTGGCGGGCAATGGTCCATGGGGTCGCAGAGGGTCGGAGTCGACTGTGCGACTGAACAACAACAAGAGCTTCTTCTATGCTGCTGCTGCTTCCTAATTTTTATGTTTCCCCCACTCACTCACTGTTTCACTGTGCCTATCCAGTGATGGGATGTAACAGGTTCTCACCAGGTAGTAAGTTTTCCCAGTGTCCCGGAGAAACAGTAGCAGGTTTTTTTTGGGGGGAACCACCTTTGGGGCTTACCTTTTCACTGGTTCCCCCACTGCACATGCACGCCAAGCACTTGGTCTGCATGCACACCTACAGTGCTTGGTGCGTATGCACAGCCTCCTTGCTGTCCTCCCAAACAGGGAGGAGGAAGAGAAGCTGCTAGCCTGAAGCTCCCTATAGCCTGCTCCCCAGGGTAAGTGACTCACCTTTGGATGTGGTGTGTCTGTGTGTATTTTAATGTGTATTTAATACCTTTACTTATACTGTATTAATGTATAGTGGTACTGTGGGTGTGTGCGTGCGTGCTTATTTTTATTTTATTTTAATTTTTTCTTTGGCCCCGCCCACATCATGATGTCATGATTTTAGCTCCACCCACACTATGACATCACGGTGGGGGTAGTAAATTTTTTGACATCCCACCACTGTGCCTATCCCATAAAGCAGGGATTCTCAACATGCGTCCCACCACCACCACCACACCAGGAAGTGCCATTGGGTGGAGGAACTGCAAAGTGACTGTCTGGCCCCCGAAGCTGTCTGAGGGAGTGTGACCCGGCCCTCAGCTTTAAAAAGTTGAGAACCTCTCCATAAAGCTTCCTCAATTAACTCATCAGTCAGATGTGTAATGCCAAGTATGTTTATTTTGCAAACCTAACTCCTGAAACTGACTTCCATTAGAGATTCACCGCTGTAAAAAGCCAAACTGATTGCATTTTATTACTGGTTGTAAATAACTCATTGATTTGCATATCAATGTCTTGAACCAACCAACTCAGATCAGTTGCTCTGGAAAGTGGTATAAATGTATGCCATGAAAATCCACTCTTACGTTTGATGAAGTGGACTTCATCCATGAAAGATAGCATTAAAATACAGGAGCTAGTCTTTAAGGTGCCACAGCGTTGTTGTTTTGTTTATTCTCTGATAAGCTTGCACAGATTAACAGGGCTACCACTTCAAAAATTTCACTCACTCACTCACTCACTCTCATATACCCCGCCCCTTTGATGCGAACACCACTCAGGGCAGCTTACAATATATAAAAAATACACATCATAAAATATAATTTGCCAGTCTGGCCAGGTTATCCTGCTATGGTAATAGCGTAGACCAGTGGTGCCCAAACTAAGGACCGGGGACTGGGTGCGGCCCCCGATGCCAATTCATCCGGCCCCCGAAGCCCTCGTCGCTCTTGGAAGTGGAAGTAAAACACGCCCATACGAGCGTGATTTACTTCCGCTTCCAAGAGCGATGAGGGCTTTGCAGACCGGATGAATTGGCGTCGGGGGCCGCTCCCAGCCCCTGGGCCTTAGTGACCAGCTCCCTGGACCACATGATCGGCCCATGGCCCAAAAAGTTTGGGCACCCCTGGTGTAGACCCTGCTGCCCACAACTCAATGTGCTGGTTTACTAACCTAACAACCCTAACAGTCAGGTGGCAAAAGTCCACAGGGAAGGATGATGGTCCCCAAGTGGATTGAATCTAATTTGAATCCACCTTGATGGAAGGAAGCAGCTTCACCCATACTGGCCTGGAGCTGAGGAGGACTTTGTGTGCCAAAAGGGCTCAGGACCAGAAAGTGACTCGCGGAACTGGATCAATGGTACGTGTGTCACACTGCGATTGCAGAAGGCAAATGGAAGGCCAGTGCATTATAGTCTCAGGACAATCTTCATGTCTGATTGCCATGAGGATGTCCAATATTCAGAATCTGATATGGCACTTAAAGAAGAAGTTAATAATATTGCTTATTATTACTCAGTAATAAAAACCCAAGAGACAAAACCAGATGGCATCAACATCTTAAAGCCATAATAATATTCATATTAAACGCTATCAACAGCAGTAAGTAAAGGTAAATACTGTAATAATAATTATTATTATTCGTACACCTCCCCACTCTTTCCTCGGTTCCAGCTTTGTACTCCGATTGCCCAGTAGTGTTGATTGAACCTTCCAAAGTTCAGCTGACTTCTGGGATGTGATTGAATCTTTCCTTCCGCCATCCAGATAAGGGCTGATAACAAGGGACATACATTTACCTATCCAGGACATCATCTTGTCTGTTTGTCTCTTAATTTTGCCCCTGGGTTCATGAGAAGGTAGATTAAAAACCAGGTTTTTAAGAGCCACTTTTGAATATACCCATGGGGGTGCTTTTTGGAGAGTGGGGAGCCCTTAGGTTACCTTAGGTTTTGAATGTTATTCAGGCACATTTTTTTGATCTTGTCAACATATTTTTTGCATTGCTCAGCTATTCTAATAATAAGTAACAATGTCTTTGAATGTTTAAAGAGACAACTTCTTTTGCATAAAGGAAAGGTATATACCCATGTTAATGTTACTATAACTCCTATAAGATATTACTGTATTAGTTAATATCTCTGTTTATACATAGTTTTAAAAAATAGCGTACTGAGAGATTTTCAGTCTTGCAATCTAAATTGGCATGCCTAAATAAAATAACCAAGAGTGACTTTAATGATAGTGCGGATGGTGCTTTCCCAGAACTCTACAATTCATTGGGGGAGTGGATTTGTTGTGTTTCTTCAAATCAGAAATAATACAGACACACACACCCCTCACACACACTCAAGAGTCTGTCTTGTACTGTTTCTCTCTCTTTTTGTCATGAGTAAATTAGAGACGGCCTAGGGCAGTGGTGGTGAACCTGGGCACTCCAGGTGTTCTTGGACTTCAGTTCCCAGAAGCCCTTATTAGTAAGTGTACTGACTTGGGCTTCTGGGAATTGAAGTCCAAGAACAGCTGGAGAGCCAAGGTTCGCCACCACTGGCCTAGGGCAGAAGGCAGAACCAGAAGATAGCAGGAGAAGGAGCTTAGATAGGCTTTGCCCTTGATGAATCCTGCCCTCTCAGACTGGCCACAAGGTAAAATCTAGCCTTTGGACTAAAAGTGTTCTTTATAACTTATTATACAGCATTTGTGTTTTCACTTTCCTTTAAAAATCTAAAGATAGCTAACAGGAAAAAACTAATAAAATCAATTTTATGTAAAACCTAAAAAACACAGACCACTAAAGGATTGTTTCATCTGATGCTAGAGGTAGGATATACAGTAATTATTGTTAGCTTTATCTGCCATGTGTTTGGGTAATCTTCTTTTCAAGCCCTCCTCCAGGTTGGGTGGCATTTCTTCATTTTGTGGAAGATAATTCCACTACTTGACTTCTGTGATGTACTTTTTTTCTTTTTGTCAAACTTATTGGATGACTCTAAATTCTAAAATTATATGAGAGGAGGAAAAGATGCTATCTACTTTCTCCATACCTAGAATATTTTTAGTACAGTATCTATTTTGCCCCCATGTACCTAAATGATGCCAATGTTCTTTCCATGTATGTTGCTTCAGCATCCTGCCAGTTTGGGTTGCCTTTTTTGGTATCTTTTCTGAGTCCATCTCTTGTCTTTTAGAAGTATGGTGGCAGGGGCATATGTGGGGGGGACTAGGGGGTGGCTCGCCCTGGGCGACACATTTTGGGGTATGGGTGTTCTTGGACTACAATTCCCAGAAGCCCTAGCGGGAGCAGTCGCCAGTGCCCACCAGGGGGCGGCAAATCTGGCGTATGCCCCAAGCGGCTGAAATCAACGCTACACTACTGGGTGGCCCAAACAAGATATGGTAGTGCAGGCAAACTCACACATTACAATGGCATTATGTGTCTTGTTAAAACCCTTTGCAATAGTTCAGGCGTTCTTGGAAATTTATAGTTTTGGTTTATATATTCCACTTACAACCCCTTTGTGGTGTTTTGCTTCTCTTGAGAACATTGCATCTTCATTAAATACAGTACAGTACATTGGAAACTGAGCCATATAAGGAAAGACAAGGAACTGGGCATGTTTAGCCTTGAGAAAAGGAAACTGAGAGAGGATATGATAGCACTCTTCAAATACCTGAAAGGTAATCATAAAGAGGAAGGAAAGGATCTGTTCTCCATCATTCCAGGGTGCAGAATGTGTAATAATAGGCTGAAACTACAGGAAGCCAGATATAAGCTGAATATTGGGTGGGGGGGGGGAGTCTTAAATGTCAGATCTGTGTTGATTTGGATTCCTGCATTGAACAGGGGGTTGGACTCGGTGGTCCAAAAGGCCCCTTGCATCCCAGTGATTCTATGATTATTGTGGGGAGTCACGTGCCCAAACTATGGCCCACAGTCCAGATCTGGCCCCCAATGACAATACATCTGGCCCACGCCACCCTTTTCTCTCCTGGAAGCAGAAGTATGAGCACATTTTACTTCTGCTTCCAGGATCGACGAAGGCTGCATTGGCTGGATGAATTGGCATCAGGGTCTTGATCTGGCCCACACGCTGCAGTTTGGGCACCCCTGGTATAGATACACCATTGAGCACCCCCACTCATCACCGTCCATTTCCATTTCCGTAAGGGAGAAGTTGCGGTTTTGTTTGTTTGCTAAGCAGCAGAGGCAGTTCTTGGAGCATCTCTGCCACACATCACACAAACTGTTTTTTTCGACTGTGGAACTCACTGAAGCTCAGCACATCATATTTTATGAGCTTGTGATAGAGAAACAATTTGGAGAACTAGATGATGTGCTCTGAAAACAAGCTCTAGATATTAGAAGCAGCGGGGAGCTTTTCCAGATCTGTTCTAAGCTGATCTCTTCCAAGGCATTTAAGATGTTAGCTCTATGACTTACTTTCCCAGCTGGAAAGATTGGAATTAATCCAAACACTGGGAATTAGCAAATAATCAAAGCTGGCAAGCAAATGAACATGTTACACTGATGTGGGAAAATTGTGGATCTCCAGATGTTGCTGGAGTGCAATTGCCATGATCTATCATCACTGCCAGCACTTGCCAGGGCTGATGGGAATTGCAGTCTAGCAGTATCCAGAGGATCGCATTCCCTACCCTTGCCAAAGGAGTTTTTGCTGCTGGTTGCAGAGCCAAAGGCTGGGAGTTCAGTTCCCCACTATGCATCTGGAGAGAAGAACTAGTCTGTGTGGCCTTAGATGAGCTTCACAGTCCCAGGGTAAACCACTTCTTGAGTACTGCAAACCTTGAAAATCCAGAGAAAAGTCAACATAGAATTACCTTGACAGCACACAATTATTATTTTGCAGACTAAAAATTAGGTATCCATGTTTCAACTGCATGATACAAAAGGTGTGTGTGTGTTTGAAAAAACCACCTTCAAAGTGCTCTTTCCTGAAGCCCAATTCAGAAGATCAGAAATCCCCTTTCATAGCACTATGTCATTCTGTTGAATTTAGGATCAAGAATGGATCCAGTGACCAAAATGCCTGCCATTTTGGCTCATGATACTCCAAGGCAGAAAATTGGAATCTAAGTCCCTACCCTAAATGTGCTCTGTAATCAGGAATGATTGCAGTGAGATAAACTACTTGCTTACAGCTTTTGTTTCTGTGTCCATATTTTTCTTTCTTATTTTAGGTCCAATCTGAGATTGTGTGCTTAGGTCAAGCAAAGATGATCATCTTCTCTTGATCTTGTATTGAGGTTAAACATTTCTGGAAACTTTGATGCCCTGGGGAAATTTTTTTTCTAGAAAAAGTAAAATGGGAATTTAAATATATTTCATACATACAGTATTTTCATACCAAACCAAAATTGTCTTACTGCTATTGCAATGTTGCAATCCTTACATAACACAGATGGCGTATAAAATTGTACCACATTAAAATTATAAAAATTTAAATATAAAACTACAGCTTGTGAGTATAATTAATATGAAAGATGGAGCAGTAAACTGTTATACTTGTACAAGTGCATGTTATTCAGTTTATAGTATTTTGACTGAAGAAAACTGTCCTACAAAGCATTTCACTAAATTCCAGAAAATATTTTAATTGGAGGTTTTTATATATTTTTTATTTGAAGTTTCCAGTTTTCTTGTTGTTCAGTTGCACAGTCAATTCCGACCCTTTGCAGCCTCATGGACCACTGTCCGCCAGGCACTCCTGTCCTCCACCATCCCCCTCAACTCGCTCAGCTCTGTGCCCATTGTGTCCACAATACCATCTAGCCATCTCATTTTTGGCCACCCCCTTCTTCTTTTGCCCTCAACCCTTCCAAGCATCAAGGCTTTCTCAAGTGAGTCTTCTCTTCTCATTTGATGTCCAAAGTACCTTAGCTTCATCTTTACTATTTGCCCTTCTAAGGAGCAGTCAGGGTTGATTTCTTCTAAGATTGACCTATTTGTTCTCCCTGCTGTCCAGGGGACTCTCAAAACTCTCTTCCAACACCACATCTCAAAGGCATCTATTCTGCACTCAGTTTCCTAATGGTCCAGCTCTCACAACCATACATTGCCACAGGGAATACCATTGCTTTGACTATACGAATTTTTGTTTGCAATTTGATGTCTCTGCTTTTCACTATGTTCCCCAGGTTTCTCATCGCTTGCCTCCCAAGAATCAGTCGCCTTTTTATTTCATGGCTGCAATCACCATCTGCAGTGAGCTTTGATCCTAAGAAAGTAAAATCTGTCACTGCTTCTACTTCTTCCCCATCTATTTTCTAGGGACTGATAGGGCCTGTTGCCATTATCTTGGTTTTCTTTATATTGAGTCTCAAACCAGCTTTTTCACTTTCTTCTTTCAACCTAATCAGGAGCTTCTTTAGGTCCTCCTCACTTTCTGCCATCAGGGTGGTATCATCTGCATATCTCAAATTATTGATGTTTCTCCCAGCAATTTTGATCCCAAATTGTGATTCCTCCATCCCTGCATTGCGCATTATGTGCTCTGTGTATAAGTTGAATAAGCAGGGTGAAAAAGATTGTTATTGGGGGAAATAGTGATGAAAACTGGTCCCCCCCCCCATTTTATTTCTCTGTTTCTGTATTGTTTACAAAGCACCAAAGCTTTATTGTATTGCTAGAACAATTTTCTTGCAAGTTGAACTATGCTGTTCTTTGTTTGTATCAGTCAGATGGTTGGCTGGATTCAAAGGCAGAAGACGGGGAAGCCAAGTTTGAAAAGAAATGTTTGCCTGTACTGAGCTTATGGTAGTTGTGCTTTCATTTCATGGGGTATCCACATTTTTTACTTTGACTTTGTTAGGAGGAAAGTGTATAATGGTATACCAGTGCCACACTAGGTAGGTCATATGCAAAAAATACTCCTGGAAGACTTTTTGTGAATCTCTTAGTCCCTCTGCTTGTTGGGAACACTGAGGAAATCTATCTTTTTCAGTTCTCTTTACTTCAGATGCATTCACATCTTGTGATCAACACATGCAAAGTCTATATTTTTATTCACAGATTGCTGATTATTATTTTTTGCACTTTTACTGTCTGATGCTTGTAACATTCCACATCTGGTTATACAAATATGATGAAGAATACAGTATCCATACAGAGGTCTCTGCCTGACAGCCGTATTCTTTTGCTCATTGAAGGACATTGCTTCACTTGTGTAACAGAATTCTGTAACTCTTGCACTGCTGATGAAAGTTTAACAAGTAGAGATGGAGAATGTTTGAATGTTGAGTACAGTAATTCCTTATGTTTAATTTGAACAGTTCCTTAGACCAGGGGTTCCCGACTTTTTCAAGCCGGGGGACGGGTCATACTCTCTCAGTCAGCTTCGAGGACTGGATGACCATTTTGCCTTGCCTGCATGATGGGGGTGGCCATTTTGTCCCAGCAGTATCAAAGAGGTGGCCATTTTGTTTCTTGAATGCCCTTGGAGGGGTGGGAGGCACATGAAATGGTGCCGGGGGCTGGATCTGGCTCACAGGCCTTAGGTTAAGAACCCCTGGCTTAGACAAATACTTCTGCTTGTCTAGAAAGAAGTACAGTAATACCTCATATAACATTAGTATCGAATAACACTAAAATCGCATAACATTAAGGAATCTGGGTGGAAGAATTGCATCAGATAACATTAAGATCCTATGGGATGCTTCAGATAACAACCGCTAAAGCCTGTGTGGTTACAATGTATCTCTATGGATCCCATAGGATTTTAACATGCATCAGATAACACTAAAAATCATATAACACCAAGACTTGTGGAACCAGGTTTTAGTGTTATATGAGGTTTTACTGTACTGTATATATTAAGTAGAGATTGCATTGGATTGTGCTCTCTGTTATTTTTTAAATGCTCTTGTTACCGGAAAAATTGTTACCTTTTAAATTTGGGGGATCGTCCCACAGGCAGGGTTGAATCAGGAACCAAAGACCCCATTAGATTGTGGGTTAAAATAAGAAGGAATTTATTAAACTGAAGGTACCGTTCAATTAAACAAAGTCCACCCACAAAATGACCCCCTAACTAAGTTGATGCAGAAGAGAGCTGGAGTCTGAAGTCATGAAGTATTTTTATACAGTCCTACACATACAGACTAACCCTAGTTGCTATCTACTTTGAAAATAAAGTTTACGCAATAAAACAAAAGAACCCACAGCAGGTGGTCAATTCAAAGATGGATAAGTCAATCAAAATGTTACAAAAGCAAACATTTATGTAAATAAGGGGTAGGGGTAAAATATTATATTTCCCCAGGAAAGATGGAGGGAGGAGATTGGGGATTAGGTAAAACAGATGCTGATACAGTAGCCAACGGTTGGGCTCAGCAATTCAGGCGTGCCACCAATGAGCAAGCTAGTTCCAAAAATGCGGTCCAATCAGGATATTGATACGTCAGAGGCGGGAAATTTGAACAGCCATTCAGCAATGCAGGATCATCAACATAGGTATAGCAATGCACTCCCCACCCTCATAAACTAATCTTCCTCTAGTGCAGAAAACCCTATCAATACAGTACATTGTGGACATGCAAATTCCCTTAACTACTGCTATCCAAGAAACAACAGATACCAAAGACACTTAGAGTAAATAATTAATCTTTAAGACAATCAGAGCTTCAGGGTGTGTAGAAGTAAACTTCAAGAAGTGTGTATAGCTTCAGGGTAACATGTGCATGGGAGAGTTTTCTTTGGATTGAGATAGGGCTTTTGGACTTGTCCCAGCCTGCCCTGGACACATGGGAAATATTCAGAAAGGTTCCTGCTTCAAATATACAAATAAAAAACATTTTAGAATACATGAAAACATTTTTATTAATTTTTAAGACATCCTTAGTACAACCACTAATAAAATAAAAATAGCAGTTTGAGATCTTTAAAAATTAATTAAAAATTAACCCTTGCAGTTCTCTACCTGCAAGTGAATCATGGGTAGATGGGTGTACAGTGTGGTGCTTGTGAACATGTAAGCCTAGCGGGTAGAGTCGAGGGAAAATGGAAAATAAAGGTTACAATTAATATAAATTATTGAAAATAAAATATAAAAAATAATAAAGTGCAGCAGTTTTTGGATTTGTGGTAACACTCTTTACCTAATAAAATAACCACAATGAAACACAGGGGGAAATGTAGGGGGGGAAACTTGCTACCAAGTATTCAAATTTACAAACAAACTCATTTGATGTTTGAAATGGGAGTGAGAAAGTTTTGAGAATAATTTAGATGCAGAGCTTGGAATAATTATTTATGGGCAAGAACTTCCAGAATTTCCTAGCCACACAGCACTGGCAAGGTGATTCTGAGAGTGGTACAGTGTAACCTCATACAGTCAAACCTCGCATAAAGAGTGCCTTGCTTAAAGAGTAACTCACTTAAATAGCAGAATTTTCTCTGAATGTTCGCTTCGCTTAACAAATAAAACCAACCAAAAACTTGCTTAACAAATAAATTGGGGTTCACAATCCCTCCCACAATTGGTAATTTACAATGGTGTTTCGCTTAAAGAGCAAACTCGCTTAAAGAGCAATCCTGTGGAATGCATTATGCTCTTTAAGCGAAGTACAACTGTACAACAATCGCCCCATATAGGAATTTAAATCAGATAAATTAGTTACAGTTAAACCTCGCATAACGAATTTAATTCTGTGAGGCTGCTCGCTATGCGAGTTTTTCGCTATGCAAAACAAACTCGCATAGCAAAAATTCCTATGGGAAAACTTGCATAACGAGTGTTTCTAGGGGGAAAACTTGCATAGTGAAAAAATTTCCATACGGAAAGTCTGACTCACATTGCGAAAATTTTTGTTATGCGAGTTGGATTGCTTTGCGAAAAACCTGCTCGTTATGCCAGTTTTTCGCTAAGCGAGTTACTCGCTAAGTGAGGTTTGACCACATAAAGAGTGCCTCGCTGAAAGAGTAACTCGCTTAAAGAGCAGAATTTTATCTGAATGTTCACTTCGCTTAATAAATAAAACCAACCAAAAACTCACTTAACAAATAAATTGGGGTTCACAATCCCCCCTACAATTGGTCATTTACAATGGTGTTTCGCTTAAAGAGCAAACTCATTTAAAGAGCAATCCTGTGGAACGCATTATGCTCTTCAAGCGAGGTACAACTGTACTTAATTAGGATGGCTTTACTACATAGCCGTAGGCTGGCATGCAGATACGGGACAGTTCTCAGCTAGTCAGTATCAAAGCTGCTATTGTAGCTAGTGTTGTTTATTCATTCCTCTTGTGGTTTGGTTAGGCTGTTTCTTCCACATTAGCTCAAAATGATGTCATTCAAAAGCCAAACCAAGGCAGAATGAAAAACAAACTAAACCCCACCTCTTGGATTCTACTGTGTGAAGAAGTCCCAAAGGGCTGTGCTGTAGGCAAATGTGTGTGTGTGAGCACATTAGTCTCATTATCCCCTCTCGCCATTTTGTTGCCTTCCATGTTTGGAAGGTGATTTTTTTATTAGGCAAAGCTTCCTTTATTCAGTAGCTTGAACATCCATGGCTGAGAGAAGCCCATGTGAGGAGAGCAATGGAAGTGACGGTGCCATCAGTTGGCTCTCCTCACATAATTAGTTTGCTTACTTCTATTTATCAGTCAATACATTCAGGCATGATAGGTTTCAGATAACTAGAATTGAGGTTTGAGGGTGATGGGACCTGTAGAAGAGGTTGTCCTCTGTTGCTCCAGACCAGTAGCGTAGCGTGGGGAAGGGCAGGGGGCGACCCGCCCCGGGTGGCACTTTTTTTGGGGCAGCATTGTGCCTGGGTGCCGCTCCCTCTGGGCAGGCTGGTTTGCCTGCCTTTGCCTGGTGTTGCCTTGCGCAGGAGGACAGGCGGGTGAGTGGAACATCCCGGCCTCTGGAGATGGGGTACAGCAAGGGTGCCCCTCACCCACACCCACCCGCCCGACGTCACTTACAGCTCGTCCCCAAGGCAACAGAAACCCCTGCCAAAATGGATCTGTGCCTTGTAAAAAAAATTCGTTGTGTCATCTTTGAAATCTGCAGCCTTAGGGACCTTGAGGCGATGACTACATTCCTCAGACTCCCTTGGCGCACAGCACTGAGGGAGTCTGGGAAATGTAGTCATTGCCACGAGGCCCCTAACTGCAGATTTCAAAGAGAAGACACAATGAAATTTTTTTACAAGGCACCGATCCACTTTGGCAGGGGTTTCTGCTGCCTTGGGGACGAGCAGATCTAAGCGGGCAAGGAGGAGCGAGGGCAGACTGGACAGAATAGGGATGGGTGCCGGGGGGGGGGCAAGCCTAGATGGGGAACGGCAAATTTGGCCTGCACCCTGGGTAGCTGAAACCCATGCTACACGACTGCTCCAGACGTAACAAGATCAGTGAGGAATGGAGAAGTAGTAGTCCCTTTTTCTCGAGCATTCAGATTAGCCTACCTGGAATACCTGAAGAAGTAAGTGTATGCTCATTCAATCAAAGTACAGTTGTGTACATGTTGTCCTTGCTCAAAAGCCAGTCGTATCCGACTCTAGAGTTCAGTGTCATCTCTGTTTATAGCCAAAGAGCCTGCGCTGTCTGCGTCTGCAGACGTTTCCATGGACAGGTGGCATGCAAGCCTCAACATCAGAGTGCATGGAAAACTATTTACCTTCCCACCGAAGTGGTCCCTATTTATCTACTTGAATTTTCTTGCTTTCGAACTGCTATGTTGGTGGGAGCTGGGCCAGAGACAGGAGGTCATTCCACCATCCAGCACTCTGGTCTTGCACTCCTGACCCGCTGACTGCCAGTTCAGTGTCTTAACCACTTGAGCATTAGCCCTATTCAAGGAGTATGAATGAAACTGGAAGGGCTAAATGAGTGGTTGCGATGTGGGGATACAAATAAGCTCTTCTGCCATCGTCCTCATCCACGCATACCTGGAAGTCTTTCAAACTTTTGTCTCCTTACTTGCAAAGATACGAAGCAGAGCCTATATAGATGCATTTGGGGTTCTGCTTTATTGGGGTTTAAGACTGAGTTTCTATTTATGTACAAATCAAGCAGAGAGAATGAGTGTACACACAGTGTAAATGCCTATTGTGTGTTCATATGTGAGTACCCTTTTTGTCTATCATTGCATGTTCCATATTTGTTCTACTGCCATTTTGGTGACTGGTACTAACTAAACGGTGTGTGTGTGTCTTTTTAATTTGTCATAATTCTTTACCTTCTAAAGCTACCCTTTGCCATTTTCTTGCTTTATTACATCTCTGAATGTGTGCCTTTTCATTTTAAGAAAGAACAGAGAAATACGTACAGTAAAAGAAAATAAATCACATATGCGTACATGCAGTTTTGAAGGCTGTTCTTTCACAAAACTCACTGCCTGTTGTTATTTGCAGACTCTGTAGTAAGTCATTTCACAGCAATTGTTCACACCCAAAAATGCAAATGGGACTTATGAATGGGTGTTGTTGGGGTTTTTTTGTTTTGAGGTGAGAGAACTTAAAAATGGTAATGGCTGCCTGTGCCCCATTTCTCTTGCATCTACCGATTTTCTAAGAAGGATTAATTATTTCTGCAAATTTCATTTAGTTCTGCCAATAATAAAAATAGTTCTCATAAAAAATCAATATGTAACACAACAATTCCTGCATCTCTTGTCTAAATTTGGTTAAATGTAGCCTCCTCACAGTACTTGGAATATTATGCAGGAAAATACTATTTGAGTAAAAATATGACCAGTGGTTCATAACTAATTAAGGTTTTTGGTGCCTTCCTAAACTTTGGGGAAAGTATTGACAAATTGTCTTGTATAGTCTCAGTCTACAATCTTGCTTGTACTTTCCATGATCTGGGGGAATCAGCAAGTGATACACTTTAATTTATATACTGTACTTTATTATATTTATCGAAAGGAATTTAGCTGTCTCATTTCTACACTTTTCATTTTCCTCCAACTGTGTAAGATTTCATCTTGCAATTTTTAAAATTCAAGTGGAATTATCCCTTTAGGATTATGAATTTCAGAAGTACAGTACAGTACACACTTTTATAATTGTAGACTTTGTTGGTTGTACTTTTTTAATTTTCATGTTTCCTGTAATAAAATTCATTATTAGTTTACATATACTGTATTATTATGTATTACATGATGGTTTAATATTAGGTGTGGGCCAGAATCCTTCTATGGTTCTGTACTGGCAGAAGTGTAATTAGTGAAATCAAGGTAGATAGTTGTCACTAATTAAAGAGCTGCTGCTCATGTTCCTAGTCATGTAGCACATCATACAACTTGGAATGTGAACAGCAACTTGTTAATGAGTGGCAATTTCTGGCTGCACTTTATGCAGTTAAACTTATACTGCTGTAAATCTACAATAGGATTCTGGTCTTTCTGTGGACTTTATTAATTTGCATGTTGCCTATGCTGACTGGGTTAGCCAGTTTATTTTGCTGATGGCTTGCATAGTATGTATCTGCACTATTTATCATAGAATAATAGAATAATGGAGTTGGAAGATGCCTATAAGGCCATTGAGTCCAACCTCCTGCTCAAAGCAGGAATACAAATCAAAGTATAGCTGACAGATGGCTGTCTGATTTTCTCTTGAATGCCTCTAGCATTGGAGTGCTCACTACCTTCTAGGGCAGTGGTGGTGAACCAATGGCATGCGTGCCAGAGGTGGCACTCGGGGCCCTCTCTGTGGGCACCCGTGCAGTCACCCCAGCACAGAGTTCACCCCGCCCCTCTGCCCAGCAGCCCAATGGGAGCGTCTCCTTGTTGCTATGTTGGCACTTTGCGAAAAAATAAGTGGGTTTTAGGTTACAGTTTGGGCACTCAGTCTCTAAAAGGTTTGCCACCAGTGTTCTAGGGTAATTGGTTCCATTGTCATATTGCTCTAACAGTTCAGAAGTTGTTCCTGATATTCAACCAAAACCTGGCTTCCTGTCACTTGAGTCCATTGTTATGTGTCCTAAGCTTTGGGATCATGGAGAACAGATCCTGTCCCTCTTTTCAGTGTTTCCTCATGTATGTGAATGTGCTCCTTCAGTGTCTCCTTCACTAAGATTTTAGGAATTAATACAATGAAGAATTAGTTTGCCTAATCAATTGAGGTTGGCTGTAGTTTCTATCCTTGAGACTCAAGTTATGATTTATTCAGTAAAACATATACAGTACAGTATTTGGTTTTACCAGAAACTGTAATCTTTTAAACAGTGACTTGAGCAAGTCAACTAACTGCTGACACAGCAGTCCTCCCTGTATCCTCTAAGAAGGTGTTCCATTTCTTTTGGGAGAGTTTATTATACATAATTGATTTTCTGTTGCAGCAAACTGCACATTTTGTGGATATGTTTGTCCTCTTAAATGTTCTACCTTTTCTTCTTGGTTACTGGAGAAAAGATTCTCCAGGCCCTTTTGTTGGCTAAAAGACAAAAAATGTGGTGAAGTGACTTCACAGTAGCTGTAACATGAGGGGTCCAGCTTTGGCAGGTCTCTGCTAAATTTACTTATCCATCGTAGGCTGTATATTATGTTAACAGGTTCTTCATATGCCCACACTAACATGCAGTTTTGTTCACAGGATAAGACAAGGCAAGAAAAATGGATTTCTATGATCCTCAGACACTGAGCCTCATGGTTTTTGGAGGATTCATGCTAGTTTCTGCCGTCGGGATATTTCTGGTGTCCACCTTTTCTATGAAGGAGACCTCTTATGAAGAAGCTCTGGCAAAGCAGCGCAGAGAGCTGGAGAAAGCCAGCCAGCCTAAGATAGAGAAGAAAAAGAAAGAGAAGCCTGCTGAGAAGAAAGGAAAAGCCAAAAAGAAAGAGGAGAAACCTAATGGTCAAATACCAGAACCAGAACTAGTTCTGGATGTTTCTGACAGTCCTAAAGAGGCAAATCCTGAGCCCGTCTTGGTTGCTGAACCAGTTGCGCAGCCTCCTGTTGTGTCACCTGCGCCTCCTCCTCCACTAGAAAAGGAAAAGCTCACCACTTCCCCTAAGGAGAAGAAAAAGAAGGAAAAGAAAGTGGTAAAGGAAGAGTTGGCTACGGGCCTGGCAGTTCCTGCTCCATCAACTACTATTTCGAAAGATCTGATTTCTGATGTGGTTCCCAAAGAGAGTTCAGTCCCAACTTTCCCATCAGTTGGGGCTCAGCAGAATGCCGCTTTAACTAACTCAGTGGCTGTCAAAAAAACAGAACCCCTTGGAAACCAAGAGGAGCAAAAGCAAGACGGAACATCTAAAAAGAAAGCCGTAGCTAAGAAGAAAAAAGAGTCAGGTAAGACAGCTAGTGATTTTGTAGATAAAATGGCTATAATAATAATTTTGTGTCAGAAATTATTCAGGGTTGAAAGGATTTTTGCTGGAGAAACTCCGCTCGGGACACCTGAATGAGGCTCCTTTCATGTCCCCAAGATCTTTTCCCACTGAAGTGGTCCCTATTTATCTACTTGCAGTTTCTTGCTTTCGATATGCTAGGTTGGCAGGAGCTGGGACAGAGATGGGCGCTCAATCTGTCATGCAGTACCTGGGTCTCAAACTACCAACTTGCTGGCCTTCCAGATAACAGGGCAAGCTTCTTAACTGCTGAGCCACCACAGCCCTACATACTATTAATGATTTGATTTATAGTTTTTCCAAAGTCTTGGATAGATAATGGCATGGATATTTGTACCTTCATCTCTACTTTCCCCTAGATTTTTGGACCACTGAAATTCAACTAGAATAAATAACTTCCAGACTTTTTTAGTCTGGCCTTTAGCATTCCTAACAGTAAAGAGATGTACTTAGACTATGATCATCTCTGAGGGAAGGAAGCTTCATAAGTGAGCAACAACTACTAATAATACCTTTCTGCCTGTAGATAGTACATACAGTCTAAATGTGATGAACTAATTCCCAGTTGATTACATATAATAGAATAGCCATCCACATATTTGTTGTCCTGAATTTGAGGTCACTGGGATAAGGTCCTTGTTTCACTCATTTGCCAATCTGTTTAGTCTAAGATAGAGCTTAAACTGGATACCGCTTGCTTTCTCCTTGAGTTAAAGCAGCTATTTAGATGCAGTTATGTGTTTGTCTATGTGCTTTCCTATGGACTTTGTTCTAGGTATTTTAAGAGGAAGGTTATTTCATTCTTGCTCTTCTATAAGGTGCTTCTAAATGAGACAGACTTTGTACATTGAGAAGTCAAATGAATACATCTGTATATTTGGTTTTTGTATATGTAATTAAGGTGTTGGCTGGTTTAGGTATAGTTGGACATTCGATTTCCCACTGTGCCTCCAAGGAGAGAAATAAGCCTGTGTAGTCATGGGCAAGTTGCACTGTCCCAGAAGAAGGAAATGATAAACCACTTCTGTGGGTTCTCTAACTAGAAAACCTGGAAGGTTTCACCATGCTATGTTGGCATGCTATTACTATTATTGTACAGTCAAACCTCGCTTAGCAAAAAAACTCACATAACGAGCAGGCATTTCAAAAAGCATTCTGACTTGCATAACGGAAATTTTCGCTAAGCGAGTCGGACTTTCCCTATGGAAAAACTCGCATAACGAACATTTCTATGGGGAAAACTCGCATAACGAGTTTTTCCATATAAATTTTTGTTGTTGTTGTTAGATTTATATTTATACCGCCCCCTTTTCCAAGGACTCAGGGCGGCTTACAATCTAAAAGAGTTAAAACACATCACATACAATACAAGATTTAAAAGCAAAAATTAAAAGACTAAAAAGTTTAACATTAAGTTAAAAACCACAACGGGGAGAGAGAGGTGGGGTTATTCACCAAAGACACCCAACCGAACACACCGCCTGGCCCACACCCCACACATGCCCCACCAGGTTTTTCGTTATGTGAAACAAACTCGCATAGCAAAAAACTTGCATAGCGAGCAGCCTCGCAGAACGAAATGTTTTCGTTATGCGAAGTTTGACTGTATATATTCAGAACTCTTGATATCTTGGAGCTTATTATTGCATTTTACATGATGAAACAAATGCACACATCTGAAGCCAAATGCTCTTAAATTCTATAGATTTCAATGGGAGAAGGTTTAACCTGCTGTTGAATCTTCTAATTAAAAAAAAGGGTATACCTACATTAGTGCTTTCAAAACAAATTTTGAAGTTTTTTAACAATGGGTTTGGGTTGGGTTTTATTATGCTTTTATAATGTTGTACACCGCCCTGGGTTGCCCCGGTGAGAAGGGCGGTATAGAAATATAAATAAATAAATAAATAAAATGCAGTTGAAGAAGAATATCATATACCCCAGGCTCCATGCCTTTCCCTACAAAATGAATGTCTGTTAGGACTGAGGTAAATACAGTGCAGGATGGGATCTATTGATACATCTGATTACTGTATATACTCTACTATAAGTCATCCCGAATATGTCGAGGTACCTAATTTAGACTTCTAAGACTAAGAAAATAGATTGATCCGAGTATAAGTCGGGGTAGAAAATACAGCAGCTGTTAGTGAGTTTTAATAATTAAAATACATGAAAATATGGTAAAATACATTAATTTAGACATTTGTGTGGGTATGTTTTTCAGTTTTTACAGTAGTGCTAGTGTTTTTATTTACTGTATGTTTGAATGTGAACCACCACAATTTTGGGACCCTCGGAGTCGTTGACTAAAGTATAAGTCGAGTCCACTTTTTGGTCCTCATTTTGGCTGCTAAAAAACTAGACTTATACTTGAGTATATACAGTAAGCAAAGATCTCTTGATTTTAGTTGTTTAAGCAAAAACAAGCCCTTTTCAATTGCTTCAGTTAGAAATTTTAACATCAAGTAGTCTGGAAAGAAACGGAATTGATCTGAGTGTGAACAGATTTGCATGTGAGTCCCAGTTTTGTTAATTGAAAACCAATTCCCATGTTGAACATATAGTAAAACCTCACATAAAGAGCGCCTTGCTTAGAGAGTAACTCACTTAAAGAGCAGAATTTTCTCTGAATGATCGCCTTGCTTAACAAATAAAACCAACCAAAACTCACTTAACAAATAAATCTGGTTTCACAATACCCCCCCCCCCCGAAGTCACAATTGGCCACTTACAATGGTGTTTCGCTTAAAGAGCAAACTCGCTTAAAGAGCAATCCCGTGGAACGCATTATGCTCTTTAAGCAAGGTACCACTGTATGCTCAAAAGCACGTTATTCCTCCAATCTGTGCCTACCCTTATGTTAGGAATATTGTTATGTAGGAAGGTAGTCAAGTACTAAGTATTAAGTGCTATTACATATTGTACCTTAGTTTTCTCCAACATGGTGCCTTCCAGATGTTTGGGATTGCAAGTTCCAGCATTCACGACCATTGGAGAGCTCACTGAGAAAGTATTCTAAAAATGTTCTTAGTCTCCAGCGGGATCCCTTGTGGTCTTTGAAAAGAATAACATTATGATTCTTCTGGTGAATTGAAATGGTTTCTTGCAAGATGCTTCCTGTTTAGATTACATTACTCTGTACCAGGAGTGATTCAAGTGCAGTCCTCCAGATGTTGCTGCTCTGTACTTCTCGTCAGCCATAGCTAGCATAACCAGCAGGAAGGAAAGCTTAAGGGTTGCATCCCAGAGACATCTCTACTTTGCCCATCCTTTTTGTACTCAAAATTATGCATCTCATTTCCGGAATAGCATGTTGCCTACATTGGTGCTTTAAAAATAAATGCAGACGAGGAAGATTGCTATTCCTGCTTGTTTGCTTGTATTGAGCTGGTACAGCTGAGAAGTGGGTGTGCTAGGAGCTGGGGGTTCAAATCTCCACTGTGCTTCCTGGGAGAGGTGCCCACCAGGATCTGCTGGAATGCATGTTTCTCTCCATGCCCTGCAATTTGGATGCTTAAAGCACATTTGTTCAGTAAAACCTCGCCTAAAGAGCACCTAACTTAGAGAGTAACTCGCTTAAAGAGCAGAATTTTCTCTCAATGGTTGCCTCGCTTAACATATAAAACTAACCAAAAACTCGCTTAACAAATAAAATTGGGTTTTACACACACACACGCTAGAAGTCACAATTGGTCACTTACAATGGTGTTTCGCTTAAAGAGCAAACTCGTTCAAAGAACAATCCCGTGGAATGCGTTATGCTCTTTAAGCGAGGTACCACTGTATTTTACATACTCCCTGTTCAATTTTCTGAATTATGTGCCTTTAGAGTAGGAAGTGAGTCTCCATGTTACTTTTCTACTAAGAGGTCCTAGCCGTAATGAGTTATATTGTGTGAAATGTGCTTTCTATGTTTTAGTACCATAGTTTTCAAATCCTTAAGAGAAAAGGCTCTATTAGAAGTAAGATGCTTGAATCTTGACAGGGACACATTGGTGTTGTTATTGGAGGGGGAGGGGAGAACAGCTGTTGCTCAGTGTTCAACAAGACTCCTTCATGTATGTGGTTTGAGTTTTCATCCTAGCACATTTACAAATGGATTGTCTTGCCAACTGAATTGTGGGTTTCAAGTTTTTTAAATTATCTTAAAAAGAGGGAAAGCTTTTAGTTGCCATGGGGGTGGGGAATTCCTGCTTCTCCCTTTCCTCTTTCAATGCCATAAATCCATCAAATACCTCATAGGGTTGTCAGTAAGATAACACTGTTTACAGCTCTGTTTTGACATGAATGAATCACCCACACAGGCTACGTAATGAGATAATTAGGAGCATTCAGAATTGCACCAAAAATGTGCAACCTGAATGCTGTGCCAAGAAAAAGCAGGGCAGCTTCGAAAAGGGATGAGATTTGAGCTTTCTTAAGTCAGGATGTGCACGGACACTGCAATTTGGTTTGAACCAAACCACAACAGGTGTGATCCAAATAATGAGCTATAAGCCTCTATGGATAGCCTCTTAGAGCTATGTTTGGTTTGGGTTTAGATTTTAGTTTATAGCTTCAAATATCCTCTGAAAGAACTTTTCTGCTTGCTGTGCAGGGTCTGCATGATAGATAAACAAATTGTTTTTAGCTCCATAATTGAGTTACGCTTCTGATGATTTTTCTGACCTCTTAGGTAAAGAGATGAATTCTGCAATGCATTTTGATGCCCCTTTTGGCAAAGTTACCGGTGTGCCTCCAGGTGCAATTCAAGGTGCTGGTAATGACCTTTAAAGCCCTACATGGTAGTGGACCAGGATACTTAAGAGACCGCATCACCTCAAAAAACATCTATCCGTTCCACCAGAGCAGACCGGAGAGGCTCTCTCATTGTGCCATCCACTACAGAGGCTCGTCTCTCTAGCACAGGGGTGCCCAAACTAAGGTCCGGGGGCCGGATGCAGCCCCTGACACCAATTCATCTGGCCCGCAAAGCCCTCATCACTCCTGGAAGCAGAAGTAAAACACACCCAGATACATGATTGGCCCACCGCCTGACAAATTTGGGCACCCCTGCTTCTAGCACCAGAAAGAGGGCCTTCTCGGTGTCTGCTCCGGCTCTATGGAACCTCCTGCCAATCGAGTTACGACTCCAGAAGGAGTTGCTGCCCTTCAGAAAAGAGCTAAAAACCTGGCTGGCAAAGCAGGTGTGGGGCATCAGTGAGGTGGTGACCCCCGCCTGATGGCTGATACAGCAATTTTACTCCTTTGCCCTTTTAGCTGTTGAGTAATTTTTGTAGTACTATACTTTTAATTGGGTTTTTACAGGTTTTTAGTCTTAGACTATGTTGCTGATTTTAACCCTGTGAGCTGTCCAGAGTCGTTTCAAGTTGGGCGACTATATAAACTGGACAAAATAAATAAATAAAATAAATAAAATCTATGTAACAGGATTCATGGATCCCTTCAGTTCTCTCACTTGACTCTGTATAGTAAATATCTAAGAGAGTCCAAGCTTTACCAAAAGTTCTTTTGTTTCCTTTTTAAGCTATAAAGGCATAAGGAGAGGGGGGAAATTCTCCCACTAATTGGGAAGGAGAAGGTACAGACTATTTAAAATTTTATTGGTTTTGTATCTTCAGAGAACTAATTTGCAAGTCTGGGGAATGTTTCATAAAAATGACCGGGAGAGTATCTGTAAATAGCAAGGAGCAGTAGAAAGTAACTTATATATATATTTCAAAATGTTGGTTTTCTAATTCTGCTTAAAAATGATGGCTTTAAATTCTTAGCTTTCCCCTTACTACCACCACTTCCTTTCTTTGTAGCTGCCACAGATGTTGAAAGCGTGCTTTATGTTCCATACCAGACCTTATGTTCCATAATCAGCAGCATGGCTTTTGGAGAAGGGGAAGCCCAGCAGCTGATTGAAATCCTGACTGAGAAAGCAGGAGGCACTCAAGACCCATGGCTTACGGTAATGCACGTCTTTTGATACTCACTGCTATTCTGTGAATTTATAGTTTCCTGTCCAGATAAATACTTCCACGGTTGAATGCAGCTGTAAAATGACAGTATAATAGGAAGTAAAAATAGCCTTATGATCAAAGTGAAGTTTTGGTTACTATGAGACACAATGTACCTGCATCTGGCAGTAGATCTGGAGTTCTTTTCAACATGACAAAATATGTCGGCTAAGGGATGGATTGTACCTCAAGAAGACTGGGAAGAATGAGTTTGACACAGTCTTGAAAACCTGTTGGCTAAATTACAAATTTGAAACTAAACACAGTGGGCAGTGTTAATATTTTATACCACTTGCAAAAGAGAAAACGAGAATACTTGTGCATATACTAGTCCTTGTGTTCTGTGAGCCGCCCAAAGTCTTCGGAGTTGGGCGGCAATACAAATTGGAATAAATAAATAAATACTGTGCCTGCTCTGGTCCTGTGGAACCTCCTGCCAACCAAAATTCGCCTCCAGGTAGAACTTTTATCTTCTCACAAGAGCCTTAAAATCTGGTTGGCACAGCAGGTGTGGGGGACGGTTGGGGAGATAGCCACCCTGGGCTGGCTTGTTTAACTATTGCCCAGGTTGTCAGTTTTAGTAAATCTTGTGATGCGGCATTGGGAGGGCATTTAAAAATATATTTTTAAATTTTTTAATTTAAACAATCCAATTCTAATGCTATTTTTAAGATGTTTTTGTAAGTTTTTATTTGTTGTGTCATGTGTAAGCCGCCTGGAGTCGCTTCAGCAAGGGGGCAGTGGTAGAAATGCGAGTAATAAATAAAATAAATAAATATAGAATCTGTTTAAATAAGACAAGGACATCAGTGGTTGTGGCAGACAAATTTGCTCCACTCTGAAGTAGTTCTTATTGAATCATAGTGCATTAAGCAGCTGTGAACATAGGATATATCTACAAAAAAGTCTCTTGTGTCTCATATTCATTGTTACACATATATATCGGACGTTTATGTGTCAATTGGAAGAAGGCACAGCAACAAGCCAAGAACGCACAATTTAAGAGTTTCCATTGCCTTTCCCAGAACAACTAGAGTTCACCACAGAATGTGGAGGCCGAAGAATGCATAAGTGTATGGAAGCTGAGGATAACAACACAACTTATCAAAGGGGTTTCACTCCACAAAAGCTGGCACAGCAACAAAAATTACTTTTGACACATTCCTTAGACTGAGTGAGAAAGATCAAGCAGGCATGCTTTTTTTGCACAGTGATCTGTCCAAGGTGCTGACTCCTTCTGCCCCGAGTGAAGTCTGCAGCGTGCCAAGACACGATCTTGCCCTCATGACTTTACTCTGTCTTGCTTATAAGTGCCATTGTAGAGTCATCAGTCTTTCACATGGAACTAAGCTCTCTGTTGTGTTTCTAGCACAAATGTATGTGCTAGAGCAGGAGTGCCCAAACTATAGCCTGGGGCCCGGATGCAGCCCCCGACGCCCATTCATCCGACCCACAAAGCCCTCATCGCTCCTGGAAGTGGAAGTGAAATGTGCCCGTACAGGCGTGTTTTGCTTCTGCTTTCAGGAGCGATGAGGGCTTCGTGGGTCTGATGAATGGGCATCGGGGGGCGCATCTGGCCCCTAGGCCATAGTGACCAGCTCCCTGAGTCACGTGACCGGCCCGCGGCCTAAAAAGTTTGGGGCCCCCTGTGCTAGAGTATGTATGTTAGAAGATAAAAAAGTCATGTGCACACAAGCATTCAAAGGGGTACTCTACTAATTTGAGCCATTTCAGATTTAGAATTTAGAGAGGCAGAGTTTTGCTCTTTCAAAGCAAAAAGCTGGTGACGCTCTTGCAGGTTTTTCCAGGGCAGCACAAGTGACTGAATATTCCTCATGTTCTTTCCAACAACTTTGAACATGTCCCACATTTGTTTAGGATAGATACCAGAAAATGAAAGAGGAGCACATTTCTGGTGTAGTCCTTAAACTGTCATAGTCATAACCAACTGCCAGATCTCGACATCTGGAAGGAGGCGAGACTGATGTGGTATTTCCTCCTTATTTGCTTACTGCTTAACCTTTCCTCTCTCATTCTGGCTCTTCAAGGCCAGAGAACGTGTTTGTAGAGGGGAACACTGTTGAATAGTGGAATGAACCAGTACAGTAAAACCTCATATAACACTAAAACCTGGTTCCACAAGTCTTGGTGTTATATGATTTTTAGTGTTATCTGATCCTCTATGGGATCCATAGAGATACATTGTAACCACACAGGCTTTAGCGGTTGTTATCTGAAGCATCCCATAGGATCTTAATGTTATCTGATGCAATTCTTCCCCCCAGATTCCTTAATGTTATGCGATTTTAGTGTTATTCAATACTAATGTTATATGAGGTATTACTGTATTTGGGTACTGTATATATTTCACTTTTGAGTTCATGTTATTAAATGTTCTCCTCTACAAATGTGTTCTCTGGCTTTTGAGAGCCAGAATGAGTGAGGAAAGGGCAAGCATAAGAGTATAATTATAGATTAATTTTAGTTAAAATGGGAAAGTAGACTTTGATCCAAACCTTCCTTAATAATTTTGACCATTATAGATTAATTATAGTTTAAAAATGGAAATTAAACTTTGATTTTGAACTTAAGGACTGATTTAAAGAGTCATACGTAGCTGGCCAGCCATAAAGCCGCTGCTGCCGGACACCCCCTTGGCCGGCCCTGGCCTGGAAGGAGGAGCAGCGAGGATCAGTATCTGTGTGGCCGGCTGGCCATAAAACTGCCACCATATGCTTTTTGTAACTGTGGTTGGGAACTACTGTATATATATATTCTTGAATTGTTACTGAATTTTTTTTTTATGATTTGATATTTTGTAATTGTGATTGTAATTATTTTGCTCTTTGTTAGCTGCCCAGAATCCTTTAGTGAGTGGGGCAGCATACAAGTCGAATAGATAATAATAATATACCAATTAATGATAAATTAACTTTTGAAATTAAAGTAAAAGAAATTAGCGCGATAAAACAATTTTAGAGAGATAGGATGTCAAGATAGATTGTGATGTCAAGCAATAATATTAAAGAAGTGTTCTTTGATTAGATTACTAATCAGCAAATGAGACAGAAACATGGTAATTCTGAAGCACTAGATTAATTTAATTTAATTTTTGGATTTATATGCCGCCCGCTCAGGTTTTTAGCCGGACTCAGAGCGGCTCACATCAATTGAACAATCGCAACTATACATCACTGAAACCTCTTTTTTCTTTTTAATCATCCATTTTTGTTGTAGGCAACTCAGAAAAGCGACCCTGTTGCTGTTCTGAAACGACAGCTAGAAGAAAAAGAGAAACAACTTGCGGTGGAGCAGGAAAACGCATCTGTTGCAAAAACTAAACTGAGGGAAGTTACAAAGGTACATTTGTAAACTTTGAAGGTCTCAGCTGTGGAACCTGGAATAGTCAGAGCTAGCATTTTGAGACTTGTTACCCAGAGATAAAGTCCTCATCTGTCTACTATATACTGTATGTTCAGCATTTTTACTTCCCCTAACAGGTCCTTTTAGCCAGGGGACACCCTTTTTGTTCTTCTGACAAAACTTAGTGGTTAAGAAGTTCGCCTTGTTAACTGGAAGGCTGCCAATTCGAGACCTGGATACTACGTGATGGATTGAGCGCCCGTCTCTGTCTCATCTCTTGGGGACATGAAAGGAGCCCCATTTGGGTGTTTCTTCCACGAAAATCCTTTCAAACCAGAATAATTTCTGACATGAAACAATTACTACTACCACCACAACCAACACCACCACCTCTGTATCATGCTAGGTTTGTCATGGAAGTCTGCAGAACAGGCCTTTGTAAATTTAGCCTTAAAAAAACTCATTTACATTAATATTACACTTGTAACTTTTTCACTTGCTCCTTGTGGGCATTGTCATTGTCCAAGGATTCTTTTCTCCCAGTGGTATTTGAAAAGAAGATGATTGTCTGCAGGTGGGCTTTGTATTTTCTCCTACCTGGCTCACTTGCCCGGGGGCCAGATCTGGCCTCCAGGCCATAGTGATCAGCCCCCTGAAGCACATGACCAACCAGCATCCCAAAATGTTTGGGGGGCCCTACACTATGGAGAAATATAGAAGTGGCCTCTTGGGAAGGTGTGGATCAGAACTCAAAGTGGGCACCGTCTCCTCACCACAGCTGTGCCATGCAAAGTTTTTCAGCAGAGGTGGGGAAGCTTTCAGAGGCAGGGTGCCAGATTCCCCCACTCTTCACAGGCTAGTCGGATGACAAGTGTGAGACTGGCCAAATTATCTGTGAATGACAATGCCTGTTAAGAAGATAAACTATTGGTCTATGGATGAGGATAAATGCAAAGCTAACCCTGCAAATCTGTCCTATTGTTCCATGTGGAGTGGATAAAGGGTGTGTGTTTAGTCACTGCCCTGTGTACTGCATATACTTGAGTATAAGCCTAATTTTTCAGTCCCAAAAAGAGTCCCTAAAAGGGGAAATGGCTTATACTTGTGTCAATGACCATGAGGTTCCGAAGACCGCGTTGGGTTGAGATGAGCCAAAAGTATTTTGATTATCGAAACTCACTAGCAGCTGCTGCATTTCCCATCCTTGGTTTATACTCAGGTCAATCTATTTTCCTGGGTTTTCAGATCAAAATAAGGTACCTCTGCTTATATTTGGGTCAGCTTATACTCGAGTATATACGGTTTGTGTTTTATTGTGATTTTTTTATTACTTGTAAACCGCCCTGAGTCGCTTCAGTGAGAAGGGCGGTGGAGAAATATGAACAAATAATAATAAATAAAATAATAATATCATTCTGGTAAAATATGAAATATAGTTCAGAGACAGAGGCAGGTGACCTTTGGCATCAAGCTATAAGAACATTGTTTCCCCATCTGTGTTTCAGACCTAGGCCAATATTGAGGGACCACTAGAGTTGAAGACGTGTCTTAAGGGTGGTATTTGTTAAAGTTCCTGACTCTTTGCTTTAAGCTTCCTTCATTACAGATATCTTTTCATGCAGGAACTTGCAGCTGAGAAGGCAAAGACCCTTGCTATCGAGAACAAGATGAAGGAGCAACTGCAGACTCACGAGCAAGAGATGTCCAGTGTACAAACCCGAATGCAGGCTAGTTATCAGGATCACTTGACAGAGACTCAACAGTTGCAAGGAAAGGTAGGTTGTCAAGCCTTTGATTCAAAGCCGTTTTGTTGGCTACATAACGTTGGTAACTGGGAATTCTAGACATACCACTTCTTACTTCTTCAGTGTTAATAAATACTTTATAATTATACATTTTACTTGGTGGAAGTAATATGTCAATTTTTGGGGGAAATGTCTTGTTTTTCTTTTTAACATGGTGTCTCCACTATCACACATCGGGGCCGTAGCCAAGGCCCCCCCAGAAACCCTCCTGAGCTAACAGACCCCCCCAACCCACCCTAGGATGCCAATGTTATATATGTGAGTGTAACATTGTTGCCACTCTTGCACATTTTTGCCCCTCCTGAACTCCCCCTCCCAATCTAGAATCCTGGTCCTGTCGCACATATATTTTTCAAAGAGTTTTTGTAAATTAACAGATGGTTTCCCAATCATCTTCAGAGGGTGAAGGGGGAGATGAGCCACTATCAAAAATATCTAATATTTCACACACATACCACAAGCAAAATAAAACAAGAGTCAGCAAAGAGTTGTAGGTACTTTCTTAAAAAATAAGATGATTCCTTGGATTTTTTAAAAAATAATTGGTATCAAATACAGATGATTTCCCAATGATATTAAGAATGCAGTTAACCTTTTAAGTTAAAGGATGAGACTGGTACCTGTCAAAAATACAGTAGTACCCCGTATAATGAAAAACCTCCGTTCACTGAACCCCTTTCTCTCTCAACTTTTTAAATCGATGGGCAATACTGTAGTAACTTTTAAATTTTTAAGATCTTAATTTTTAATCTTTTATAGTTTTAAATTTGAGGTTTTTGGGGAATGTTTTATGTCTTTGTTGTTGTTTTCTATGATGTGTAATCCGCCCTGAGTCACCTTGGTGAGGAGGGCTATGGATAAATACGGGGGTATTGCCAATAGTACCAAAATGCGTCATTATACGAAGTGTTCATTATACAGGGTACCACTGTATCTCTATTGTCCCTCCTAAAGGGAAAACGAAACACAATCTATTGAAGATAATCCTTTTGTAGAAAGTATCCCCATTTTCCAAAGAGTCCTGAAAAACAGTTGATTTCCCCCAATGATATTGAAATTATTGCAAAAGAAGGGAAATCTGATAGAACACATGAGATTCAGAGCCTTCTGTGGTAGCGAAAGACAAACAAGTTGAAAGTATTTGTACTTTCACCTCTGCAAAAGCAACAAGGGAATGTGATTTAGCAGCAGGGACCAAATAACAACGATATTGCTATCAATTGCAGCAGCACAGAAGTGAGGGGGGTGGATGGGAAAAAATAAAGGGGGGTGTACAGTGAAATAGGTAGGTAGAAATGGGAAGCTGTTAGTGAAAGTACGATGAAGACAGATGGTGAGCTGGGTAGAGGTGGGGCAGATAAAATAGACAAAAAGGTGTGTGTGTGTGTGAGAGAGAGAGAGAGAGAAACCTTGCCATCCTCAACCGTTGCCATCCTCAACCTTGCCATCCTTGCCATCCTCAACCTTGCCATTCTCAGTTATGATCAGAGAGGATATTTGCTTTCATTACCTCAACAGGGATTGTCACACCTGCACATGCTCTCTGGCCCTTCAGCATCGATTTCTCCTTTAAGGGAGACCTTGCCTTAAAATGACTTGTCTTTTCCTTTTCTTTTGGGGCAGGCTAAGAAAGTGTATCTGAAGAGGGGCTCAAACTAGCCTTCTGAAGAGCAAGTATCTTCTATGTGCTCTTTGTGTTTCCCTCTAAGTGAGATAACCAGAATATGCCAGCACTTCAGTCAGATTTAGAGATCTCTTTTTACATTTTCATGCTCTAAGTGGGACACAAAGAGAGAGAGAGAGAGAACAAACAAACAAACAACTATAAAGTGATTGATGAAATCATTGAAGAAGTGTTCCAGTAGAAAATGCTGAAACCAGTAGTATCAGGCATCAAATCGCAGGTCTACCTACCACCAATAGACCTATCCCAAGAGCATAAAAAGAATCCATTAGTATCAGTCAACAGGCCCATCGGGTCTAGAACTGTTAAAAGAGTAAAGAGCAGAGGCAAGCTAACTTATGTATTCAGCCCTTTGGGGATGGAAATCACATCTGCTGTTCTTCTGGGAAAATACGAGAGCTAGTGTTGCATTGGGAATATCAGACTATCAGTCTAAGACAGGGATTCTCAATCTGTGGCCCGTGGGCCGGATGAAGCCCATGGCACCATTTCATGTGGTCCCTCACCATCTCCACCACACCAGGAAGTTGGAGGAAGGGCAAAATGGCCGTCCGGCCCCCAAAGCTGTCTGAGGGAGCGTGACCCAGCCCCTGGCTTAAAAAGGTTGAGAACTCCTAGTCTAGGCCAAGGTTCACCATGACTGGTCTAGGCTGAAGGAAGATCAACATAGGTTAAAGGACAGTTTGGGATGTCCAAAGGAGGTAATTCTTTCTCTATGCTTTTCTTGTGCAAAGACATGCTGTTTCTGCAGTGCAAGCTGGGTGGCGACATGTTTGCAGTTGGTCTACAGGTTTCATATTGTCTTGCAACTTCAGTTGCTCAGTTTTGCCCAATGCTTGCTTGGTGGTCAGATGCCATCTATTCATTTGGACAGTACTTCACTTCTAGCAGTCCATTATTTTGCACATCTCCCGCAAATTGGTGCATCTTATTGATGTGTTTTGTGTCTGAACCTATACCTTCTGTCTGTGCGAGTCATCTATGTCTCCTTGGTTGTCTTCAGGAATTATCATGGGTCCTGATGGTTTAATCATGCTTGCATTTCATTGTATCTAGTGTAGCAATATTATCTGATTGCAGATTTCTAGATCTATGTACTTCACCTCTGTGGAAATAATGCCACTGACTCTTGTTTCTACCTTGTCCTGCAAATAGTTACTACTCCATCGTAGAATAGTTTTTCCTTGGTTGATTTGCAACTGGTGGAGTCATTGGCTCAGTCAGCATCTGTATGTCCCTCAAATCTGGGATCTTTGATTGCTGAATGTCTTAATTTCAAATGTGCAGGATCCTTTACATATATTTGACAGCTTTTCAGTCTTTCTTAGTTACTGAACTGGTCATACTTCACAAGCATCTCACTGTTACAACCACATCTAACCTTGTAATAATACTTTCTTGTAGAAGCGATCCTGTTGCTTCTGTATACCATATATACTCGAGTATAAGTCAAGAACATCTGGGCGGCCCGGGAGAGAAGCTGCCTCAGCGTTCAGCCCCGGGACTCTTCCCACCTGTTACCGGGGGCTCCGTTTGGGCTGGGGGCTTAAAAGCCACAACGGAGGCAGGACTCTTTGCCCTCCCAAGAACACCTGGGCGGCCCGGGAGAGAAGCTGCCTCAGCGTTCAGCCCCGGGACTCTTCCCACCTGTTACCGTGGGCTCCGTTTGGGCTGGGGGCTTAAAAGCCACAACGGAGGCAGGACTCTTTGCCCTCCCAAGAACACCTGGGCGGCCCGGGAGAGAAGCTGCCTCAGCGTTCAGCCCCGGGACTCTTCCCACCTGTCACCAGGGGCTCCGTTTGGGCTGGGGGCTTAAAAGCCACAACGGAGGCAGGACTCTTTGCCCTCCCAAGAACATCTGGGCAGCCCGGGAGAGAAGCTGCCTCAGCGTTCAGCCCCGGGACTCTTCCCACCTGTTACCGGGGGCTCTGCCTGGGCTGCCCTCGCTGCTGCTGCCACCAACAGAGCCTCTTGGAGCCAGCTGGCTTGCTGATGAGGAGCAGGAACACCTGGGCGGCAGGGCGGGAGCTTTAAAACTTGGACAGTTTTGTCGCCCTCGCCGCCGCCGCCAACAAGGCTCCTGGAGCCATCCCAAACAGATAGATATTGTTAAATTGATTACTTTGTAATTTTTGTATTGATTAGTGATTATATTGTGATTATATTGTTTATTGTCTATTCTGTACTGGGTAGTATTTATGGATGGTATTCTGATTATATTGTGTTTATATTTATTTTATTGTACTATATTTTATACTGTGATATTGTATTATTGAACTGTTACATTGTACAGTATTTTATTGTATGTTGTGAGCCGCCCTGAGTTGGTTTTCACCAAGTAGGGCGGCATATAAATCGAAATGAATGAATGAAAAAAAAAATGTTTTTTAGCCCCAAAATAAGCCCTCAAAAGAGGACACCTGTTATACTCGGGTCAGTGACCACGAGTGTCCCAAGTCCATGCCAGATTGAGACGCACCAACAATTTAATTATTTTTACCATATTTTCATGTATTTTGATTATTGAAAGTCTCTAGCAGCTGCTGCATTTCTCACCTTCAGCTTATACTTGAGTCTATCTACCTGGGTTTTCAGGTTAAAATTAGGTACCTTGGCTTGTATTCGGGTCGGCTTATACTTGAGTATATATAAGGTACTTTGTATTACCTTCCCATGGATGATTTTCTCTCTGACATCTGTGCTATGGACCTCTGGTTGGCGTAGGTTCTTGCCTTCAGCCAAATAGACAGCTCTACTGATCCTAATTTTCTAAGTTTTAGGACCAATGAGTCAGTATTCTTTTGTTCTTCTGGGAATATTCTACTGGTATTCCTTCCTTAGTTGTGTTATCCAGTTTGGACCTCTTGTTCTTTTTGCGGTAGCTCATGTTCTTTCCATCCATCATCTTAATCTCTTTATATGCTGGAATTTTTAATATGGCTTAACTTTCAAATGTTTCGAGTGAGATTACTTATACTGTACCTGGAGAAGAAGCTCCTACATTCAATCACTTGGAATGCAGAGGAAGGAATGTTTTTGCATGAGAACATAGAGTCTTCCAGTTCAGAGTTGACCGTTTTGGGGTAGATTGACCATTGGTATTTAAACTCCGTACTGTATAAGACACTTCACCATCTTGTCAAAGTCCCCTAATGAACCATTTCTGACAACTGTGGCAAATAACTGCCATCTGATTTATCAGCTGAAATAGTGGAAAGTACTGAAAGTATTTGTAGGTGCTTTCTCACAAGTTTACCTTTGCCCAAATCCATTTGCCCCAATCTGTTCAGTCTCTATCTTCACCATTTCAGTTGACTGTGGACAATAAGAGAGTGTAAAAAGATGCTAATTATATTCAGGTAAAACCCATATGCCGTCTACGCAGAGCTATCAGTTTGCACCTGGACAACAACTAGGGGTTCTTATGATGTTCTTATTTCTTGATTTTCAGATCCGAACTCTACAGGAACAGCTGGAGAATGGGCCAAATACACAACTTGCTCGCTTGCAGCAAGAAAATTCAATTCTTAGAGATGCTTTAAACCAAGCCACAAGCCAGACCGAGAGCAAGTAAGATGGAAAAACGTTTTAGTTAATATAAAATCACAAGATAGCTGAGTGTAAACAAAGAAATACTGTATCCTGCTTCTTCTTGTCTGTGCCATAGAATCTGTGGCACAACTTCAGTTAATTTCTTGCGTCGCCAAGAAATGAAAGAATAAAGGAAAGTTCAGGTTGAAGATACCCTCTTGCTGGATGGAACCTGAAGGTTGTGGTCTTTTTAAATGGACATCTTGGCATATGTACAACCTCCTGTATATTACCTATAAATGTACAGTTGTACCTAGCTTAAAGAGCATAATATGTTTCACAGGATTGCTCTTTAAGTGAGTTTGCTCTTTAAACGAAACACCCTTGCAAGTGACCAATTGTGACTTCTGGTGGGGGGGATTGCAAACCCCGATTTATTTGTTAAGGGAGTTTTTGGTTGGTTTTATTTGTTAAGCGAAGTGAACATTCAGAGAAAATTCTGCTCTTTAAGCGAGGCACTCTTTAAGCGAGGCACTCTTTATGCGAGGTTTGACTGGTAATTTGGATGTTAATTGCAGCTTCTTTTTTATCAACGAAGCATAAACAATCTGCTGTTTGCAGATAGGACACAAAAGAACACATACAGTAGGAATGTAACCTTTGTCTTGTGTTCCTAGGGTCATATCCAGGACCTCGAAATGAATTCATCTAGAATATAGTAGGTAATGGAAATGACTGTTGCTGTAGGCTGAGACAGGGTTCAGTGGATTATGAAAATTTTAAAAAATTAAAGGAAGTCCAGAGTTTCTTGGCTCATGAGATGAAACTTGTTCATTTAACATTTCTGCCACCTGAGACCTTTATCTTTGCCATAGTGGAGTCAGACTCTTGGGCTTCAGCTAGTGGAATCATTAGGGAAAACATTTTGGGAAAACATTTTCCTAGGCATCAGGAGGGCAGGGGTTTTCCGTTGAAAGCCTTATAAGTAACTAGCTTCAAAGATAAACTTTCTGGACTGTGTGACCTTTGACTTCCCCTGAAACATAAATGGATTTTCAAAGCTTTGTATGAGAAACGAAATCGATCTGAGCTAGGACGTGTCTCATGTTTCTAGTCCTGGCTTCTGGGTTGTTTTGTAGTCCTGAATGCTCACCATTTTTGCTCTCCAGTTCTGAATCCCAATTCCTGACACACTCGAGACTGTTGCCCTGAGTATAGTCCTGGCAGTTTGGTGAGGCCAAGGGAACAAGTCCCAAGATTGAACAGGATAGATCCGTGATGGCGAACCTTGGCACTCCAGATGTTCTTGAACTTCAATTCCCAGAAGCCCAAGCACCCTGTGAATCCACACGAATGGGCTTGCTGCGATTCATCCGGCCTGTGCTGCCCTTGTCGCTCCCAGAGGAGGAAGTAAAATGCACGATGAAGGCAGTGCGGGCTGGATGAATCGCAGTAAACCCATTCATGTGGATTCACAGGGTGCTTGGGCTTCTGGGAATTGAAGTCTAATAACATCTGGAATGCCAAGGTTCACCATCATGGGGATAGATAATGCTTAAAGGAGCCATGTCCCTAGAGTCTGGTAGCTCTCTAGTAGAAACCTAACAGATTGAGGTGTGCCCACAAGCCTACTCTTTGACCATAGCTGAGTATGTTTCTCCTAGGGATTTTGTTCTCTGGGACAACCCTTGAGTGCATGTTGCCTGCCTAGGAGAAGGTTGGCTTTTAATTAATTAAATAATTGGTTGGTTGTTTGATTATATTTATACACTGCCCATCTAGGAGGTATTCCTACTCTGGATGGCTAACCACAGAAAACTTACACATTAAAGGCAGTCACACATTTCTAAAAATGCATATAAATAAACCAGGAACAAAAAAACCTATTGGCAATGTAGAGAGAGAAAATAAAATACCTAACACTCAGCTGTTGGCAATACAATGGTACCTCACTTAAAGAGCATAATGTGTTCCAGGGGATTGCTCTTTAAGCGAGTTTGCTCTTTAAGAGAAACACTATTGTAAGTGACCAGTTGTGACTTCTGGCCTGGGGGGGATTGTGAGCCCCAATTTATTTGTTAAGCAAGTATTTGCTTGGTTTTATTTGTTAAGGGAGGCGACCATTCAGAGAAAATTCTGCTCTTTAAGCGAGTTACTCTCTAACCGAGGTGCTCTTTATGCGAGGTTTTACTGTATATCCTTATTGGGATATGTTAACAGTTTCAGAAGAGAACTGTCTAATTTCTCTTCACCTGGTTAGTGTTTGGATGGTGTGTGTTTGGTGAAGTGGGGTGTTCAACAGTTGTTGTGGCATAGAATGCTTCTGCATAGTTGTAGATGTCAAGTGGAATGATGTGTTCAATATCTCATTGCTGGACAATTTGAGTGCCTCCATCAAGAACTCCCAGGACTTTGCATTGAGGCTGAGAATTATAAAAGCTTTGAAAAGTTACTTTTTTTGATATTAAAAAAGGAGGCCATTTTCCAAACTCGGTACCAACAAACAAGTGAAGGGTGTTTTAGAACAGGGAAAATAAGGAGCAAGGAAATAAGATGTCAGCGTATTTGCTTTAATCAGTAGTTCTACCAAGGCACACTTTAGTTCTATTGAATCCATATGCTGTTGAACAAACTTGATGCAAACTTAGCTTTTGTACTTTTTCATTCAGACAAAATGCTGAACTTGCCAAACTGCGCCAGGAATGTAGCAAGTTAGGCAAAGAGTTGACTGAAAAGCTGGAAGTGATACAGCAGGTAGAAGAGCAAAAAAGGGCATTGGAGACCAAAGCTACTGCCTGTGAAGAGCAGATCTGCCAGCTCCAGGTCAGTGGTGAACTGCTGTTCTATGTGGTAATAAAAGGTTGTTTTGATTGCAAGCAGTGCCTTTGAGGACATGACTGTGCTTCTTCTTATGAAAAGATTGTTGAGAGCTGAATGTCTCTACTTCTATCCCCCCTTGTTGTGCACATTTCCTTTGTGACTTGAGGAAAATTGCCCTCTCCTACAGGGAGGGAGGAAGAAATATGTGTCTCTTTGGAAAGCGGCAGCAAACATTGATTTCCAATACATGTACTTGGGTGGCAAGATTTCATTCATGGCTATTGTGACGACTGAGTAATCAGTGGCGAAGCTTTCTGAGCTTCTGAGTGCTTTGACAAGAATGCAAGGAGAACCGCAGAAACAGCCATGCCCACTTGTGACATGCTTGACGTGAGAAGGCTTTTAGAAAGCAGTCCTAGGCTTATATGTCTCCTTTTGTCTCCCAGCCTAATTGTCCCCATCTCCTTCCTGCAGACATCCCAGAAAGAGAAAGAGGCCCCACTGCAGAAGAGGTTGGATGAGCTCAACGAAGAACTGTGCAGATCCCAGGCTAGCTGTCAAAGTTTGCAGAAAGAGCTGGAAAAGTCAAAAGAGCAACAGCCCAATTTAGGAGGTGAGGTTACAATGTCCATGTGAAATTTCCATGGTGGAGGACATTTATTTGCCCTCTTGACAGACATTTAAGTATAGGGTCCACCTCTGGTGCTAATCTAAGTGTTGTTGTTTTTATCAGGAAGAGCATTCCACTGACAACTTAAATTGTTTTTAGAGTTTTAACTGTGTGTTGTATGTTTGTTGATTGGTTGTAATCCACCCTGAGTCGCCTGTAGGGTGGAATATAAATTCAATTAAATAAAAATAAATAAATAAAACTTTCTTTTGCATGAGTTAAAAAGTCCAGGAATGGAAGGTTGTCTCCATTCTTCAGTTCTTTAATTTATAGAGGCTGTCTTGACAATGGACCAGTTTGGATCATCACATCTCAATTTACTATACTGATTCAGAATCCTGTTGCTTTTTTACACACATAGATGAGGAACTGCAGGTGTTCTATAGGAAATGCTGCTAATTGATGAGGTGTGGGGATCTAACCAGACACCTGTCCAGCAGGGATCCAGCACCTCATTGTTTTACAGCACTGGTTTCTGTGATTTCTCTGCAAACACAACACAGTTCTGGTTTTGAATAATTACAGCCCTTTTCACAGCATATAGAATGTCTTAGTTTGAGACAGATTTTAAAAGAGCTAAGATAATAAACCAACTTAATACTTGGCCTGCTCCAAAGTTATTAATCACAGGCTGAAGTCCTGCCTATTAGTGATTGGTGATTTGTTGAGTCAACTCCTTCATAGGTTCCATTGATTCAAATGGACCAGGACTTGCTGCAATTTATTTTAGCAACAGTAAGTCACAACTAGAGTAGACCAACTGGAATTAATGGAATTAAGGAGGACTTGACTCATGAAATTTCTACTTATTTTGAGACTTCTCTAGTGTAAATTATTACACTAAGTAACAAAATTTCACATACAGATTCCCAATCAAGTTGAAAGTGGAGTCTGTTACCAACCAAAGGCTTCCAGGCTTAGTTGTGGGTTGCTAGATACGGATAAATTAATGGACTGGATGTTGCAGGCATTAAGCCTCACACCATATCCTTTAATGAACCAGGATAGAACATTCAAATACAGTACAGCTATTTTCTCCAATAAAGAGTTGTTCCAATATTTTGGTGCACTCTCTGTATGTGTTCAGTGGTTTGTAAAATCTTTGGTATTTGTTGATTTGTTTTGTCTATATTATGTGATTTTTAATGTATATATAATAGACTATAAAGTAAGAAGTGTGGCAGTATTTTGGACAGTACTAGGTATGGCTTTGGGTGGTGGTGATGGTTGGATGCTCAAGATAAAGAAGTAGCCATTAAGTTAAGAGATGTCTCCTTTTCTTGTCCTTCATATAAAACCTGGGTTGTTTTCTTAGTATAATATGTGGCCTGTTGCTGTAGTTTCCAAGTGCCAGCCCAGTGCCTTTGGAAACAGCTGTGGTTCAGCATATAAAGCTGAATAAGAGGACAAGAGAATGATAGAATTGCTGAGGTGGATGAGAGTCATCTAATCAAATCCCCTGCCAAAGCAGGAAATCCACAGCTGAAGTATCCATGATAGAAGGTCACATAACTTGTATATATAAGATCCCCAAAGAGAGAGAGTTCATCACTTTCTAAGGTAGTCCATTCCACTGTTGACTAGCTCTTACTGTCAATAAATTCTTCCTAATGTTTAGATGAAATCTTTCTTTCTCATAATTTGAATCCATCACTTTGGGTCCTAATCTGTGGCTCTACATAAAACAGGCTTGTTCTGTTTTCGGTGTGATAGCTCTTCAGATACTTGAAGGTGGTTGTCATATTGCCTCTCAACCTTCTCTTCTACAAGCTAAATATACCCAAGTTCTTCAACCGTTCATTTCAAAGTTTTGTTTCCAGAACTTTTACTGTTCTGCTCTGCCTCCTCTAGACATAACCTAGCTTGACAATATCCTTTTTGAACTATAGTACTCAGAACTGGAAATTGTCTTGCATGTGAAGTGTGACTAAAGTAGAACATGGTGGTACTATTGCTTCCCTTGATCTAGACCAGTGGTTTCCAACATGGGGCACACACCCTACAGAGGAACTTCAATTCCCAGAAGCCTAAGTCAGGACATTAGCTAATCAGTGCTTTGCAGAATTGACTTAGGCTTCTGGGATTTGATGTCCCAAAACCAAAGATTGGGAAACACTGAACTAGACCCTACATCAGGAGTTCTCAACCTTTTTAAACTGGGCGCCGGGTCACGTTCTCTCAGATATCTTTGGGGGCTGGTCGCCCATTTGGCCCTTCCTCACCACATGGTGCTTCCTGGTGTGGTGCCACGGGACGCATCTGGCCCACCTGCCACAGGTTGAGAATTTCTGCCCTACATCATGCCAAGTCTCTGCCTTGAGACTTAATTGAATAAAGCAGGAAATCAGTTCACATTCTCATGGTCTTTAAGAGGGAGATTGTGTTGTCATAGTCAAAAAACAATGGCATGTGATTTGGGACAACCCGGAGCTTATTTGGGGAGTCTATATTTATTTTTTATTTTTATTTATTTATTTTATTTCATTTATTTCTCTTCCGAAGACCCAGGGCAGCTTTACAAGTAAAAACAATTAAAACACATACATAAAAATTAAAATTCCAGTTAAAAACACCGAGGAGAGAGGTGGAATATTTAAAAGAGCCAGGTGACCGAGTTGGCTGTCTGGCCCACTCCCCACATATGCCCCCTATATCCCAGTTTCTTTGTTTTCCTGATAAAAAGTTTCTAAATATGGTGCTGTTTTTTCAAGAAAATGATCAGTCTTCTTCAAAAAGTGAAGGCAGAAACATATTATCTGCCTCAGGCAACAAAATGTCTTGCCCTTGCCCTGATATACCATTAGTACTTTCGGGAGAACTTTGCAGGCAAAATGATCACTGTTTTTTGTATAATAAAAGGAGGCTGTGTATCTTAAATTGTGTATTTCCGACCAGGATTTAATCTTCTGACCAGTATTTAATCTTTCTTCTGTTCTTTGCAGAACTCCAATCTAAATTGCAGTGCTCTGAAGTGGAGCTGAAAAGAAAGGAGGAAGAACTAAGTAACTTGCAGATGAAGTTATCAGAAATCACTGCCCAGAATTCACTTTTTAATGAAAAGATTAAATCTACTGAAGCCCTCCTGGAGGCAAGCAAAATGAGAGAAGAGGAGGAAAAGAGAGCTGGGCAGGTCAGATTTTTATAATGTCATCCCCCACCGGCCTCTTCTTTTGACAACATTGCCTGACATTCTTTGGGATTCACCTTGTCATGTTGTTATATATTGTCATGGTGACCGTAGTGCATATTGCGCTCCTTCCTGTGTTTTGGAAACAAGGAGCTGCTTTGAAGACACCAAAGTGATGGCTTCTCCTTCTCTCCTCTTTGCCCCCATCACCCTCCTTTCAGGAATCAAGCCAAATAGATATCAACTTGCTCCAGTTAAGGTAAGATTGGCAAGTTTGAACCCTGATAAGTTGCTTTTGCTGTTGAGGAAAGGAAGTTGTTAGCACTTGGCTGGGTACCTTGAAATGCACAGACATGTACTCAACATTCATGTGAAATGGTCTTTGTTAGCAGCTTCTGGAGACTGTTGAGTACATAGTCCATCAGAAATCGCTTTCATACCTCTTTCCTCAATGAGATGAAGATGTATTTTGCCAGCTTTTTCTTTAGCATAGACATCACCACCGGGGACCCTGCTTCTCAACAGCACAGATGATGATGATGATGATGATGATGATGATGATGATGATGATGATTATTATTATTATTATTATTATTATTATTATTATTATTATTATTATTATTATTATTATTATTATTATTATTATTATTATTATTAATTCAATTTGTATACTGCCCTACTCTGTAAAAACTGACTCAGGGCAGTTCACAGAAACCATATGCTTCAAAAATTCATCAGAGGATAAACAAAACAACAAAAAAGTGGTGATACCTCAAAGACTAACTGCTGCATTTTAATGTGAGCTTTCATGGATAAAGTCCACTTCATTAGACATAAGAGTAAGATGGCTGGTCAGTCCAACAGAAAAGCAATGTTGTTTTTTACAACTGACAATAACAGAAAATGCCAGGCTATTATTCAAACTTGCTATGACGTCTGTCCCTATTGATTTGATAATGTCCCAGGGAGACTTTAGAGATTAAAATACTGTATATACTTCACTATAAGTCACCCCAAATATAAGTCGAGGTACCTATCTTGGACCTCTAAAACTAGGAAAATAGATTGACCCGAGTATAAGTCGGGAGTGGAAAGTGCAGCAGCTGCTAGTGAGTTTCACTAATTAAAATACATGAAAATACAGTAAAATTAATTAATTTAGACTTTTGTGTGGGTATGTTTTTGAGTGTTTATGTTGACCCGAGTATAAGTTGAGTCCTATTTTTGGACCTCATTTTGGGGGTTAAAAAATCCAACTTATACTCGAGTACATACAGTACATACATATGCTCTACACCCATCTCAGGGGTTTGAATATTAGTTAAGGGTTTCTAGGACATTATCAAATCTGATGCACCACAACTAACAGATTGTTATACGTTGCATTTTTGCCTGGGTACCAAAAAACGATTGTTAGCAGATGCTAATGGGAAAACGTGTAATGCCACAATGTTTGTTGTGCATCCATCCTTTGGATGTGATGCATCAGCTTGCAAACAAAGTTTGTTTTGCAACCATTTGCAATTCATTGTGGGCTTCTGTACCTGATTTGTATAAAGTGATGCCATGAGGTCTTACTCTTATGTCAGATAAAGTGGACTTTTATTGTTTTGTTTACTCTCCGATATGCTTGCACAGACTAACATGGTTACCAGTTCAACGTTTTCAGAAAGTTAGATGCAGTGAAGCATGAGTGGGTGGGTGAAAGACCTTTCATCATAAGAAGTATGTAGAGGAAGAAACACGGAGCCTCTTTCTGCTTCAGACTGCAGGAGTCATCGGCACAGGTCTCCACATTAGAGAAGGAAGCTGCAGAACTGAGAGACACAGTTGAACAGTTGAAAAGAAAGAACAACGTGAGTAACCACCCAATCTAATGTAAACCTAAATAACTGAACTGGTGCCAGGGCTGTACATATTACATAGCAGTTCAACTTTCTTCTCATCCTGTTCTCATCATTTCTTGAATGCAAGTGATCATGCAGAAGGGAATACATTCTGATCCTAAAATGTTATAAATTGAAGCTGGCTCAAGTGGCTAAGACGCTGACGGGGAGGCGGAAGGTCAGCAATTCGATTCCCGAGTACTGCAAGACGGAATGAGCTCCTGTCTTTGTCCCAGCTCCTGCCAACCTAGCAGTTCAAAAGCAAGAAATTGCAAGTAGATAAATAGGGACCACTTCAGTGGGAAGGTAACAGTGTTCCATGCCTAGTGACATCCTACGGTCTCCAAGCACCCACCCTATTCTTCCCCACTCCCTGCGTGGTGCAAAACACGATACCAGCTAGCTTTGTTCTCTCTTCTCTCCATGCGTCAGCCCAAGCCTCTGCTAGCTAGATTCCAACCCTCCTCCTACTGGGGGCTTCAGGACTAAACCCCCACCCTACCCATGTAGAGCTTTGTAGCTCTACACTTTAAGAAATGATTTGACACATTCAAAGTAACTCTATAGTGTAGTCTTAGTGGTGGTTAGTTTTGTTGTGTGTCTGGAATATTGTCCAAGCAAGAAAAAACAGAGGACAACAGGGAACCCTAAATTGGAGTAGAAGAGGACCAAACTGGCTCCAGGAAAGAGCACTGGGAGCTACATGCCAACCAATGGGGGGCGGGGGCGGGGGGAGTAGTTCAAAGTAGGCAGCTTTGTGTGCTTTAAAAGTAGTATTAAAATGGCACAGAAAGGAAACAGAATTAAGAAAGAGATACAGTGAAGAAATCCTAGGAATGAATGAAGGAGACATAACAGGAATATACTTTGCTGGTAAAGTGCCATAAGAATCTGGCGTGAACTGTTTATTGGGTTGATGGCATCAAATGTAAGGAATAGGTTGAAGGAGTGTGTTTGTACAAAAGCACACACATATGGAGTCAGCTGAAGGTAAGGCAAGCAAATGTTTTAAAATAAAGGAATATAGTATGTGAGTAAATGCCATTTCAGAGGCAGTGGTTAAGGAGGGTAAGATTTGGCCTGTCGGGGTAGTAAAGATTAATATGAAGAAGGTCAACAGTGCTTCGTTGTCCCAAAATCAGGACGCAGTGGATTTATACTGTAGCAAGATAATTGATTCAGGCATTATTAAGATTGTAACGGTTTTCAAAATTATCTTGACCTTCCTATGAGAAATTGATAACTTGCTGTATGGAAAGGGTTTTGACTCCTTTCTATCAATACCTGGTTTCTTCCCGTTGTTTATTTCTAACAGGAGTTGCAAGAAAAGAACCAGGAAACAACAGAAACTTTGGTTTCAATAGAAAATTCTCATGAAGGAAAGTTGCTCTCTTCAGCACAAGCAAAGGTTATCTCTCCTGCAAACTTATTGATACCTTGTACCATACAGTTGCATTATATATACAGTACTGTATTTACACATCCATAATTTTACAGTGTATAATTCTGTAGGCTTTTATTTGACTATCCCTTCTTCATTGTGAATAATTGTAATGGAGGAAAGGAAGCTACCATCTTGGTGAAGAAGTTTCACATTTTCCACCAGGGGTGCCCAAACATTTTGGGCCACGGGCCGGTCACATGGTTCAGCGGGTCGGTCACGTGGTTCCTCCCACCAAAAGTAGAAGTAAAACACACCTTTCAATTTGTTTTGCAATAGGATCAGATAGATTTTAAGCTGCCATTTTCTCTGCTTAAACTGGGGATTTCCAAACTATGGCCTGTGGGCCGGATCCAGCCCATGGGCCATAGTTTGGGCACCCCTGTTTTACACAATGTGTAACAACCCATGTAGGTTTCAGAGCAGTTATACTCTATGAAAGGTAATTAAACGTATATGCCACAAACAAGTCCCCCCCCCCCCCCCGACCTTGGCAAACCATTTTGCAATTTCATTGTCTTCCACCATCCCTTTGCTGCTGGCGATTTCTGGAGCATTCACCAAAATCCAGTAGCACAGAGATGCACTACCAAACTTCCCTCCACTAATTGTTTGAAAACCCATTTGAGGCTGAGCTAGAGTACTCACAGATGAGGTCTCTGTATTAGCATGTTTCTGTGCCTGATAGGACTACGCTTTCAGTGCTAAAGCTGGATTCAAGGATATCGCCAGATTATGAATTTGCTGTTCCAGGCGAAGTGCAATCCTACCCAGAATTAGTTGAACACGTCCTCTCTGTAAACATGAACTAGTAGATTTAGGGCTTCCATCTTCTCAGGGCTGAATTTCAGTTTATTGCCCATAATCCAGCCCTCTACTGATCCCTGTTTCAGAATGTTTACTGCTTTGCTGGAAACAATGAAGAAGTAACAGGGATGGGTGTCATCATTGTACTGATAGTATCTTGCTTCAGATCTCTTAATGATCCCTTGAAGTTATATGCAAGGTAATGTCCCCCAATAGTATTTTCTGGAGTTGGCTCCTGGGGGGAGAACAGAACCTCCTATCTTCTAAACCAAGAGTTCTCAACCTTTTTAAGCCAGGAGCCCCGAGTCACACTTCCTCAGACAGCTTCAGGGGCCGGATGGCCATTTTGCCCTCCCTCCACAACATGGTACTTCCTGGCATGGTGGAGGTGGTGAGAGGCCACATGAAATGGCGTTGCAGGCTTCCCACAAAAATTGTGGCAAGTGCACAAAAACAGCCAGGAGTGCAATGCCAGCCATGTGTTGTGCACACTTGCTATAGGTAAGATGGAGGCAGAAAAAAATGAGTATATGGATATAATAGAGGGAAGCCGATGCTTTCTGCCAATGGAGTGAGTCCTTAACACAGATATGTACAGTAACGTCACATGGATTTCAGCCACCTGGGGCTTAAGCCAAATTTGCCGCCCCACTGGTGGACGCCAGCGCCCACTCTTGCTAGGGCTTCTGGGAATTATAGTCCAAGAAAACCATAGCCCAAAAAGCGCCGCCCAAGTCAGGCCCCCCGTGCCCCCCCCCGTGAAGCCACTGGATATGTATCTAATTGTGTTCCTCTGCTGAGCATTGTCTACATGATAGATAGATGAGTCATATTCACCTTGTAGACTTAAAGTCTGCTATGTGTTAAGGCCCCCAAAGTGACAGACCACAGACGAAGAGATACTGATAGTAGTCTTAAGATCCCTGTCAAGTAAGAGAAAAGGGCCAAGATTTTTGCCATCTTTTTAAGTCCCTCTGTGTCTTTTCAGGAGGCTTTGGAGCAGCAGCTTGCAATGGTCCAAGAACACACAAAGAAGATGCTGTTGTCTCTCTTTCCACAGATCCTGTTAGGTGATCAAGAGGTGGGCGCTCTTTGGCACTTACTGCATTGCATTTGTCTTAGGGAAACAAAAGGGAGATCTAGTGTTCTGTCTGCTTTAAAGGAAGATCAATAAGGATTTGTGATCCCCAGTTGTTTAACCATAACAGCTGCAAAATAACTTCTTTCCCTGGATTATATTGTTGAAATGAAGAAAGCTTGGAATGAATCTTTCTATGAAAACAGTGCAAGTTTCACCCAGTTTTGATATTCAGAACAAACACCTGGGATAGAAACTCACTAGCCCAGTGATGGTGAACCTTTTAGAGACTGAGTGCCCAAACAGAGGGGCAGGGTGAACTCTGTGCTGTGGGAAAGGAGGAAGTGCTCCCGTTGGGTTGCTGGGCAGAGGGGCAGGGCAAACTGCTGGGGGAGGGAGGCAGTGCTCCCACTGGGCAGAGGGCTGGGTGGGGACTCTGCTGGGTGGGGGAGGGAGGCAGCGCTCCCATTGGGCAGAGGGGTGGGTGAACTCTGCTGGGGGAGGGAGGCAGCGCTCCCATTGGGCAGAGGGGTGGGGTGAACTTTGCTGGGGGAGGGAGGCAGCGCTCCCATTGGGCAGAGGGGTGGGGTGAACTCTGTTGGGGGGGAGAGAGGAAGCGCTCCCATTGGGTTGCTGGGCAGAGGGGCAGGGAAAACTGCTGAGGGAGGGAGGCAGCGCTCCCATTGGGCAGAGGGGTGGGGTGAACTCTGCTGGGGGGAGGGAGGAAGTGCTCCCATTGGACTGCTGGGCAGAGGGGTGGGGCGAATTCTGTGCTGGGGGAAGGTGGAAGCATTCCCATTGGTCTGTTGAGCAGAGAGGTGGGGTTGAACTTTGTCCTGGGGTAACAGAGAGGGGTCTGAATGCCCCTTCTGGCATGCATGCCATAGATTCGCCACCACTGCCTTAGCCTTTAAGTGTAATTGCATGAGGCTTGATTTGGTATCCTTTGGGGAAATGATTAACAGAGTTGATTCTGCAAACACACCTTGTGTCGTTGACCTAAAATGCAGTTTCAGATATGAAAAGTAAGAACAACAAACGAAGGTATGTAAGTAAACACAGTCTATAAATCCATGAGAGAACTTATCTGTTGCATGTACAAGCAGCAGTGGGCAACTTGTGCTTTAAATAACACATCATGCCTTACTAGTACACCAAGTGCCTCTGATGGGAATTGCAATCCAACAGCACATGGGGAGCCACAAATTGCCCACTTCTGATGTAGAAAATCCCAGATCAAACTCTTGTTTTCTGTTAATTTTTTTAAAAATCAAGACAGCCCTTTAAGAAAACACAGGCTTCTGCACCTCTGGCTTGCTTGTCTTTGCCATATGAATGAGACAAATGAGAAGAGGGTGTTTGGTTAAGATTTCTCCATTTGTGCAAAATATCTCTATACAAAATGACTATCTTTTCCATTTATGAAACAAAGGACACATACTCTGCAAGCAGACGAGGACAGGCTGATTGATAAGAAAGATGTGAATCCAATGACTTTGATGTGTAAAAGCCTATTCAACTTCTTCTGTGTCTTGGCCAGATGTGAAACTGCCAAAATGAAGCCACCTTTTGGTGAGTTCATTCTGCAGTTCCCTCTGCCTGACCCAATGTGAGAAAGATTAGTTGGCAACACAGGTTGCTGTTACCAGGGTACACCCAATTGAGGTTCAAAAATACCACAATCTTCAAGGAGACTCTTTCTGTGTACCCAGTCTATTCAGCTAAACAGCAGCAATAGTATTAATGCACTATTTATACAAATAGCTTTAAAAATGTTGTTATAAACGCAAGGACTGTTGGTGAAAAGGCCAGACAGTATCTTCTTGCAGGAGAGCAGAAAAATTGTAGAGTTTTGGTTAAGGGCCAAGCAAGGAATTATATCCCTGGTTAACACACACCTCTCCTGCTGGGAACTGCCTTCAAAAATATATAAGGTACTACCAGATAGTGAATTTTTAAAGATTCAGTTTGCAAATCTGTCCTTAAAAAATAAATAAAGGTTATTCATTTAAATTGCTCTTCTTGCACAATATCAGTGGGGAACCACTGCTCAAAAAGAGACTCTGAAGTACAGTAAAACATTGGAGAACGCTAAAACTTGGTTCCACAAGTCTTGGTGTTATCCATTTTTTAGTGTTATCCGATGCATGTTAAAATCCTATGGGATGGATCAGAAAACGTTAAAGCTCCATAGAGATACATTGTAACCGCACAGGCTTTAGCGGTTGTTATCTGATCCATCCCATAGGACCTTAACGTTATTCGATCCAATTCTCCTCCCCAGATTACTTAACGTTATGCAATTTTAGCATTATCCGATCCAATCATTATCCGGTGTTTTACTGTATAGTGCTTTTTTTTTACTGATTAATGGCAAGTCAATAATAGCATGAGAGAGGAAAAAGTTAGAGCAGTGGTGGTGAACCTATGGCACGCGTGCCAAAGGTGGTACTCACAGCCCTCTCTGTGGGTACTTGTGCCGTCACTACAGCACAGAGTTCACTCTGCCCAGCAGCCCAACGGGAGCACTTCCTTCACCAGCACAGATTTTGCCCCGCCCCTCTACCCACCAGCCCAATGGGAACGCTTCTTCCCTCTCCCCAGCACAGAGTTCACCCCGCCCCTCTGCCCAGCAGCCCAATGGAAGCACTTCCTCCCTTCACCAGCACAGATTTTGCTCTGCCCAGCAGCCCAATGGGAGCGTTTCTTCCCTCTCCCCAGCACAGAGTTCACTCCTACCTCTTTGTTTGAGCGTTTGGTTTCTAAAAGGTTAATCATCACTAGGTTAGAGTATGAAACAAATGGAGGCTGTGAGGAGAGAGAGATCCCTCAGAGTGACCGGTGGAGGGCAGGTGTGTGTGTGAGAGAGGGCTGCTACAAATAAGAAAAGGATATAAATAACTTCATATTTAAAACGAATAGGGAGTTTGGGGTAGTAGTTAAAACATTCGTGTTAAAGAGAAGAAGTTACTCTTTTTCTAAGCTTATTAGCGTGTTTGTTTACTTCTTAGACTTACAGTGAATGGCTGCAGCAGTTTAAAGAGAAGGCTTTGGAAACACTACAGGAGAAGAGTGCAAAAGCAGATTCTGTAAGTATTCCTGTAAATGTGTGGCAAGGAACCTCTGGCCTATGGGCCAGATCCATCTCATCAGGCCACTTTGCTCACTCTTCCAAGGCTCTGAAGCCCCACCACAGAGGAAAGCCCAAGGAAGTTAACTTGGATTTATAGGAGATGCTGTGCAGAGCGTCTTGAAGGGTCCGTTCCAAACAGTCAGTTCCCTTCCCCTTTCCAAAGGCAAGGCTAGGGAAGGCCTGCTGTCTTCATCTTTCATATTAGGCTGTTGGCTAATCTGAACCCCCCGCTCCCTCAGTCTTTTAATGTTTTAATTTCTTGAGTTGCTGACCTTTTGATTGTTGAATTTTAAATTTTTAATCTGAATTCTAGGGAACAGTCTTGATTTTTTAATAATTTACCCCTAAATTGATGCTTTTAATGTTTTATTATAACATGTCAACCCGCCCAGAGTCGCCTCGGTGAGTGGGGCAACCTTAAAAAAAATACAAATAAATAAATAAATAGTTCCTTAAGTAGTGCCTTTTCTCTGCTATTGCTCAGATGTTCCCCTCTCAAGATGCCTCCACTCCAACCACTCATTACACAGCTGAACCCTGTGGTGAGTGTTAGGACTTGAGACATCCTCTTTATGAATCAACTGAATTAGCAGAGGGAGAGGTTCTGTGTGAGTATGCATTTCTGCATAATGTGCGTGGATTCTGTAAATGTATACACTGTATACGTGTACATGATTTTCAGCAACAATGGATGGTTGGATGTGGGAGACGAAGGGTGCATTCATGTTCTATGCATTTTATGTCAAGAGTGAAGGAAATAAGGTGCACATCTGTTATTTGTGGATGTGTATGAATGTGTTCTTGTGTACATGTTAGTGGCTCCAAAGTTTAGTACTGGTTTCCCCCTCAATATAAATGGAATTGATCAAAATATTAATTGGTTGATATTAGAACTGGATGTTGGGTTTCATTGAAATGTGCTTTCCCTTTGTAGTATGAGCAGTCCACCTGGCTGAAGAAGTGGATTTTGATCCATGATATCTCACATCAGGACAAATATGTTAGTGTTTAAGATGCTACAGCATAATGCCCTTTGCTTTTTTTCCCTTTCTTCCCACCCCACTTTAAATTTTATTGACATGCTGAATCAGATTAACATGGCCAACAGTTTGGAAATTCTATCCCATTATTACCTTTAAAGCCCTACATGGTAGTGGACCAGGATACTTAAGGGACCACATCGCCCCAAGGACATCTGTCCGTCCCACCAGAGTGGACTGGAGAGGCTCTGGTTGTGCCATTGCCAGAAAGGCATACATCTCTGGCACTAGAAGGAGGGCCCTCTCTGTGTCCGCCCCGGCCCTATGGAACCTCCTGCCAATAGAGTTACGCATGCAGATGGAGCTGCTGTCCTTTAGGAAAGGAGTGAAAACCTGGCTGGTGGGTCGGGTCTGGGGGATGGATGGAACAATATCCCCAGTCAGTTGGATGATTTGATCCCCCGTGCCTTTTAGCTGTAACTCTTAGTTTTAGTCTTTTTAACCTTTTAACCTTTTAATTAGTTTTAATTATTTGATTGTTATTGATGACGTGTTGTGAATCGCCCTGAGTCACTTCGAGGAGGGGGGTGATAAACAAGCATGAATTATAAATAAAATAAATAATAAATTCAAAGGAGTTGGTAGATGGTATATACGGTCTCACCATATTTGAGACCAGTTTTGTCTAATCTATTCCCAGCTGAATTGTAAGAGTATTGTGTGTGTGCTTTTCCTCTAGAATGTATTCACTTGTAAGTGTATTATACCTGCTCTCTCATCTAGGCACACTGTCATCTATAGTATGTGTTGGGTCATGTTTGATGGCCTTTGAGCTCAGCTAATGAACCTGTGATATAGAGATTCCTTTGAAAGCTTGTGAAATTTGCTTTTAGGACATGACACATTCGTTGAGAGAGGCTAATGACTCGCTGACCACACTACAAGCAGAATGTGATCAATATAGGACCATTCTTGCACAGACGGTAAGTGAAACCAGGTATATTGGCCAGATAAAATACATTGGCTCCAATACTTGGTAGAGTGTGAGCCCTTGGATGGAGTTTTCTCATTGGAAGTTACCCTATTGGTGTAAGTCAGGGGCAGCACCTCATGTGGAGGCATCTTCCTCTGTAGATATACATTGTACATTGAGAAGACCTTGCAGACTCATGCACATTAGAGATCTTTGAATGTAGTGTGACTTTCAGACACATAAAAGAGCTCTTGTATTAGGTTTGTTGTCCAGTAAATTATATTCCATTGTTAAAACCAGAAAAGGGGATGAGCAGTAGGTACTTGGTTTATATTTAGGAAATGGCTCATTGGGTTGATGTGAAACTTGGCAGTTTGGAAGAAATAAGTTTGAGAATGTCTCTGCTGATTTTGAGTTGGGAAATAGAGGAAATGGTTTATTTATAGGCGTTTAAAATCTGATGAGTGTCCTCCAACTTTGCTGGGCCCGGGTTTAGTTGGCCGTTTTCTTCATTTGTACTGTGTCAACTGAGGAGATTTTGATTAATCAGAAAAAAGATTTTCCCTGAGTTGCAGTATCGTAAGTTTTTGCTGTTGTTCTTCCTCTTCTTCTTCTTTATCAGAAGCAATCCAGTGGTGCTTCTGGAGTGGAAGGATCAATCAACAGGTTCTGTTGTTGCCCAGGGGGGATCCTGAAAGTCTCTTCAGGGAAGCTCCTTCTGTGTCCCCCACAGTTTTTGTTTTAAAAAATATGCCTAAGGCATATAGTAGCTGGCTGATTAGCTCTATGGGCTGCAGAGGAAGGGGTTGGAAGTTTTATCCCTTCTGTGCCCTCTGGACAACCAGTTCCTCCCATGTGTAGCCACAGGCAAGTCTCAGGGAGCCCCCAGAAGAGAGGTAGGTAAACTACTTCAAAATGCTGTACTGTACTCTATAACTAGAAAACCCTAGAAAGGGCCAATGTAAGTCAGAATTAACTTGACGGCATGTTACTATTATCGTCATTATTGTGTGTTATCTTATGCTCAGTATGAACCTGTGCTGCCAAGCAGTTATTTAAGCTAAAAAAATTGAAAGGTGTAAGAAAGTGTTATGACTATACAGTAGAACCCCGGATAACCCTAAAACTTGGTTCCACGAGTCTTAGCGTTACCCGATTTTTAACGTTATATGATACATGCATCGCATAATGTTAAAATCCTATGGGATGAATCCCATAACGTTAAAACTCCATAGAGATACATTGTAACCGGCACAGGTTTCAGTGAATGTTACGTGATACATCCCATGCGGTTTTAGCGTTTTCTGGTGGAAACGTTATCTGAGGTATTACTGTATCTAGAATTTAGTAAAAACACTTGAAATAAGGTTCTGCCTGGATTGTTGACATTTTGTGATGTAGGAAACCTGAATGGTAAGATCTGGAAGTGACTTGAAGGTTGTCTTATCCTGACATTTGGAGCTCTTCGAGCATAACATAGTACCCAAAAGGTACTTTGCTATTTGAATAATATAGGACCATCTATATACTTTCTGCATTTTCTATTTGTATGTTTTGTATTTCAGTTCCCTCTGACATCACTGACTATAGTTACCTCTCACTCCCAAAAGATGTATGTAAATCTGATAATTTAAGGTTAACACTTTATCCATGTGATGAAGTGGCCACAGTGGATGAAAGCCAATAGCATTTGTTAATCTTTTAGATACCACAGAACTCTTTTGTGTTGTTGTTTTGTCATCTACATCTTTCAGATGTGGATTTAATTTCATGTAAAATTTTCTTCTTTTGAAGCAAAGAGCAAATCTTGCAAATGTACAAATTTCTGAGGCAAGAGCCATTTTGTTACAAAGCAGCCTTGAGAGATGTGAAATGTGTATTTTATCACAGAACTATGACAGAACTATGAAACCAGTATGTTAATTTTCTGACTCTTAATTATAAGTGTCAGAGGAAATTTATGTACTGCTAGGATTTTTCCAAAACAATTATGCCTTATAGCTTTGGTTTTTTGGACTTCAATTCCCATAAGCCTTAGTCAATTTTCCAAAGCACTGATCAGCCAATGCCCTGACTTATGCTTCTGGGAATTGAAGTGCCCTGTGGGGTGTGGGTCCCTCACTGGATACCACCGATTTAGGGTGTGCCAGTTTTTTCCTAGGAAGTTGAAATCATCCACTCGAGCATGCTTTCTCATCCACTGAAAGAACCATGTCCTGGCAAATTCAAAATTCATTATTTTCCTGGTCGTTTCCCCTCATATATTCTTTCTTTCTCAAAACTATAGGAAGGGATGCTGAAGGACTTGCAGAAGAGTGTGGAGAAGGAGGAACTGGTGTGGGAAGCAAAGCTGGCTGCATCAGAAGAAGCATTTCAGAAGGTAGTTGCTGAGAGTGTGTGTGAAAACCTCCAATAAGCTGATTGTCATTTGCATCCACAACACAAAAGTGTGGGACAGGACAGAAGAGGAGGTGTTTAAATACAACATTTTACTGGCTACAGCAAGGGTCCCCAAACTTTTTGGGCCATGGGCTGATCATGTGGTTCAGGAAGCCAGTCAGTACCCGGCCCCCGACGCCAATTCATCCGGCCCGCGAAGCCGTTGTCGCCTCTGGAAATGGAAGTAAAATGCACCTGTACGGGCGCGTTTTACTTCCTCTTCTAGGAGCGGTGAGGGCTTCGCAGGCCAGATAAATTGGCATTGGGGGCCGCACCCGGCCCCTAGGCCTTAGTTTGGGCACCACTGGGCTATAGCTTACATCAGAGATGGCAAACCTTTTAGAAGCCAAGTGCCCAAATTGCAACCCAAAACCCACTTATTTACCACAAAGTGCCAACACAGCAACAGAAAGGAAATGCTCCCATTGGGCTGCTGGGCAGAGGGAGGAAATGCTCACATTGGGCTGCTGGGCAGAGGGAGGAAGTGCTCCCATTGGGCTGCTGGGCAGAGGGGTGGGTGAACTCTGTGCTGGGGGAGGGAGGAAGCACTCCCATTGGGCAAAGGGGCAGAGCAAACTGTGCTGGGGTGACTGCACAGGTGCCCACAGAGAGGCTCGCCACCCCTGGCTCATGTGCCATAGGTTCGCCATCATTGGTTTACATGGTCTATGTGGCATAGGACATTTCTCAATTGTTACCACACCCTTACCAGGATGCAGAGGGGAGAATTTCAGGGTTTCTGGGTTTGCCACCCAGTATGACAGGAGGCACTTTGTCCTGGGCAGCTCAATGTGGAAAAAAGACAACAACTTGAGCAGCCAGCCAGGAAATAGCTGCCTAAAACACAAAGACATCCAGTCACTAGAACAAATAACAAAGACACAACACCAAGAGCAACAAGGAGACAGAAATATCCCAAGCTTGGTCCAACCAACAACAACCATCACTCAAGCAGTCCAGTGACTCATTGGCACAGTCTCCCCAAGCTCCTCCAAAATATACACTTATAGCAGAATAAATGTAAAGTAAATTAAACAGGGAATTAAAAAAGAACCAAACAGGAAAAGCACCCTGCTCTCATCACACATGCAAAAGAAAAAATAAACAACCCACATACCACCTTCTCCCCAAAACCAAGAACAGCATGCATGAAAATACAAGCAGAAAATACAATCAAATCTCTCCCCCCCCCAAAAAAAAAAAAAACCCACTACTAGAACATGGAGAGATTTCTATATCCACTACCTTTGATCCCTTTTGTCCTCTTCCTTGAGTCTAGCAGTTAACAACAGTCAGGCCAAGCAGAAACAAAAATAATTAATAAAAGGAAACCCCCGGAGGATGGGGCTCAAAAGAGGAGGAAATGCTCAAAGAAATTGGGAGTGGTGCCCAAAAATAATCCCAACGATCACACTGGCTCTTTCAAAATTGGGGGGGGGGGGGGGGAAGCATGAAAGAAGGATTCAAGAAAGAGACATAGCAGCAGACAACAGTCCAAGATGGAGGAAGCTCAGAGCTTAGCACATAGTCGTCCCTGAAGAAGCAACCACAACAACGAACATCCCTTACTTGGGTTCTAGACTGTTAAATAGCCTCTCCGCTATTAAACAGTGAAATTTGTTAGGCCATTTGACGCAAAAGATGACTCAAAAGAAACATGGAACTTTCATGTACCTTGCTTTCATAAACATGAATCATTTCCTTCCTTTTGGCAGTCACAGAAAGGAAAAAAGTTACCAGTACTGTACATGAAAGAAAGCTTCATTTGTGTATTTGGTGTTTCATTTAAGCACAAGGCCATTCCCTGTTTTACATGGTTTATATACATTTAATTAATACTTTCTTAACTAAAAGGTGCCCTGGTGTCACAGTGGTTAAACCTGCTATACTGCAACCAAAACTGCTGACATTTTGAGTTCAATCCTGATGGGAATTAAGTCTTCCATCCTTCCTACGTCAGTAAAATGAGTACCCAGCATGTTGAGAACAAAATGCTACTTACCTTGTGAACCGCCCAGAAGGCGATATAGAAGTGTAACTGCGATTGCTAAAAATCAAAATCATAAATACTGTACTGCACACTGATTCTCTTAATTTCTTTTTCATTGGTTGTCATCCTGTGTTCTCTAGTCCCAAGACCAGATGAAATGTCTTCAGGATGATGTGGAGAAGTTCAAGATGGAACTGCAGAAAACAGAGAAGGTATGGGAGCAATCTAGGACTCCAGGCAGGAGAAATAGAAGCCTCAACTAAATGGGATCGCTGGCTCTTTGGCTTAGAAACAGAGATGAGCACTGACCCCTAGAGTCGGATACGACTGGCTTTCGAGCAAGGGAAACCTTTACCTTTAACCAAGTGCTGTCTGCCTGCTCTGATAGGTAGCATCTCTTCTAGGATCTCAGTTGGATACCCTGTTGCCTTATCCTTTCAACAAGAAATGCAAAGGACTGAGTATGGGACTTGCATTCAAAGCATGTGCTCTGCCGTTGCTCAAAGTAAATGAATCCTTTTTGCCAGGCTGGAATTAGAACAGTCACAGCTTCACAATGACAAAGGGCTTGACAAAGTGATTAGGGACCTTATTTATTATTTTATTATTTACATGTATATCCCGTCCCTCTAGGGGGAAAATCATCCCTACTCAGGGAGGGTAACATCATAAAACCAGTCATATAACAATCAAAAGTTAAAAATTACACACACTAAAGCTCCCAATATAATCATCACCACAGATTACAATAGCCAGAAAGTACCGCAATCTAGAAAAGGGACTGCAGAGGCTCAAGTGGCTAAGATGCTGACTGGAAGACGGAAGGTCAGCAGTTCAATTCCTGAGTACTGCCGGACAGAATGAGTTTCTGTCTTTGTCCCAGCTCCTGCTAACCTAGCAGTTCGAAAGCAAGAAACTGCAAGTAGATAAATAGGGACCACTTCGGTGGGAAGGTAACAGCGTTCCATGCGCTCCAGTGTCTAGTGATGCCTGCCACATGACCATGGAAACGTCTGCAGAAGCAAACAGCGCTGGCTCTTTGGCTTTGCAACAGAGATGAGCACTGAATCCTAGAGTCGGATATGACTTTCGAGCAAAGAAAACCTTTACCTTACTGCAACCAGGACCTTGTGTTTAGCGTATTATTCAAAAACTCAGTACAGTGGTACCCCGTATAACAAAAAATTCATATAACAAAGCATTTTTGAGGTATTGCCAATATCCATGTAACAATTTTCTTTTCATTATGTGGGGTATACCCCACATAATGAACTTTTTTTTTCTTTATACGTGGAACTGAGCTTTTTTGTTATACGGGGTCCTGCTGTAATTTCAAAACCGCAAAAGCCAACTGCTCTGATTTGGTAATGAAAAGGATTGAAAAGAAAAGTCTCAGATGTATTTCATCAAACAATATATCACAAGGGGAAAAATAAAAAGGAAACCTTGGTATGTCACCTCTCTTTCCTGGTATGAAGCATGTGAAATGTACTAGTACAGAGGAAACCAAAAGCAGGAGATTTGAGTTATGGGGATTCCAGCCTAGCCCAGTTGTATTAAGAGCAAGGTAAATTTTCCTTGGTAGCTAAGAATGTATATGTACTAAACAAAATAATTTTTAGTATACAAATATGAGGGAAATGTTTTTTGAAAGACTTACATTTTTCTCTTTTTAAACAGTTAAAAGAATACATTTCTCTTTTGGAAGCACAGTTGGAAAACCATTTGGCAACTGCAGATTCTGAACACCAGAATTACACAAAAGAAGTTCAACATGTAAGTCTTTTGTCCAGTGATGGGCAGCTCCTGGATAGCACCAGTTCGTGCGGGGTGGGTGAGGGTGATACTAGAAATTTCCCACGGCCACTCCCATTTCCCCTCTCTGCACCCTCATGCATGCAGGCTCTCTTCTTGGGTCTCCCTTCTAGGGGCCTCCTCCTCAGTGGTGGGTTGTCAAAATCTTTGCTACCACACCGTGGCGTCATCGACGTCGTGGACGTAGCCAACGTCATGATGTTGTGGGCGGAGCCAAAAAAATTAAAATGTCTGCGCATGCATCAAACCTCCATTTGATGCATGTGCAGCTTTTTTTAGTGTGCATGCATCAAACCTCTATTTGACGCATGCACACTAAAAATAGAACTGTGCATGTGTCAAACGAAGGTTTGATGCATGCACAGTTCTGGGCAGCCATTGTGGCTGCCTGGAAAAACATTTTTGGAGGGGGCCGGAGAGGTGACCGAACCAGTTGCCCGGGGTTTTACCACCCCCCGAGCGACCCCTCCTGATGGGGCGCTACCGGTTCGGGTGAACCGGTCCAAACCGGTAACATCCCATCACTGCTCCTCCTGCACACCAACAAACAATCTAAGGGGCACAGTGTTGGTCTGGGGAGGGTTGCCCCCCAACTACTTCCCCTCCCAACTCGAAACAACCCCCCCCCCCAAGAAAAAATCTTTCCAAGGTGGAAACTCCTCTTCTCTCCAGCCTCTACGCTCCCTCCACTTTCCTCTTGTAGGGAGGGAGAAAAGGGAGGCTTTTCAGAAAGGGACCATTTCCTTTTCCCTCCAGCCTCTGCTCCCCCTCCACTTTCTTCCTTTACTCTCTTGACGGAACGTTGCCCTCGGAAGGTCTTTTGGTATCTCAGCCCTCCAATTTATTCTAAGAGCAAAACTTTTAACATATTGGGTTTTTCCTGCTTCTGGAGTTCGATTCTCAGGTACTGCAGGACTGAATGATCTCCCGTCCCTATCCCAACTCCTGCCAACCTAGCAGTTCGAAAGCAAGAAATTGCAAGTAGATAAATAGGGACCACTTCGGTGGTAAGGTAAACAGTGTTCCGTTCACTCCGGTGTTGAGGCATGCCTGACACATGTCCATGGAAACGTCTGCAGACACAGACAGTGCTAGCTCTTTGGCTATAAACAAGAGATGACCACTGAGTTGACGGCGACTGGCTTTCGAGCAAGGGCAAAATTTACCTAATAACAGAAGATCTCTGATTGGTATTCAGATTTGCTATGAAGTTTGTCCCTGTGCTTAGTAAAGGTAAAGGTTGCCCTTGCTCAAAAGCCAGTCGTATCTAGGGTGCAATGCTCATCTCCATTTACAGCCCAAGAGGCAGCGCTGTCTGTGTTTGCAGATGTTTTCATGGTCATGTGGCAGACATGACTAGACCACCCACCCTATCACATAGCCATGCCCACAAAGTAGGCCACGCCCACAGTAGGGTAGTAAAAAGTTTTGGAGCCCACCACTGCTTTCGTCTCTTTTTCAACGTAAAGGTTGTATTCCCCAGTAGAAAAGTATTGGCGTTTGTATTCCACCATTAGGCACAGCCAGACCCCAGATACAGGTAGAATGAGAGCTGGAAGAGGCCAAAAATAGTTTCCTTTGATATAGCACCTCATTGCTTAGAGACCTCAGCCCTCAAAGACACATAGGCTGTAATCCTGTGGCACAGTTAGGCCAACAGCCTAAATGATTTTTAAAATTTATCATAAAAAACACAAACACGTTTTAAAAAGCACAAAAGGGAAGTAGAAAAGAATGGCAAAACAAAAAGCCCAAATTGACTTGATCACCTTGTTGTTCTTGTTTTTAAAAAATCACCTCTCCAAAACTCCAAAATGCAAGGTTGGTGGTCCACATAGTGGAGCACTGTCAGTAACAAAGTGGATAAAAGGAATCAAAACTGTTGATACTCATTGTCCTCAATAAAGGCAGGCCATGGTAAAATAGCAACCCCAAGCATTATGCGTTCGTTTGTAATCTTAGAAATTAGGTCTGTTGTATTGCCCAAGAAACCAACACTTGAGAGCAAACCGCAGACCCATGCAGCAGGGGCCCCTCGGTCTCCACACCCTCTCCAGCAATGTGAGCACAAACCTTGTGTAAATTTACATAGCTTTGTAGGGCAAAGGTGTTGTCTGTGGAGTGTCTTCAATCTGTTCCCTTTGAGTGCTGCTGATTTTGTCCCAAAGACTGGGCACGATCAAACCTTTGACCAATCCTCACTAGAAAGATCAAGTTGCAAGTCAGATCCCCCATGCCTGATCTAAAGCCAGCTGAAGCGTTCCAGGTTGAGTCCGTGAGCCAACTATGCATCTTAGGGACCTGATCATTTATAACTCAAGAAGTGAAGCCACTTATCTTACGAATGATAAACAGGCTGAAATCCTGTTGCCTCATCATATAAATGTTACACAATGTAGATGTAAATTCTAAATGAAATTGCTGTAGGTGTTTCTTGGTTCTCTATCAGCACACCTTCCCTGGCTCACAACCAGTCTGCACTTTCTCCCATCATGCTAAATCCAACCAACCTCTGCAATACCTTTAGTTCCTGTCTCTAGTTCTCTCCCTTATGAGAAAAGCAAATGATAAGCTTAAGGGGAACTGCTTATCTAGCAAAGGGCAGTTGAGAGATTTGGAGTTTATGACCATGTTTTCAGCTATCTTGCTTCTTGTTTTCAGTTGAGTAGACAGTTCTTTTTTGTTGACCTTAATTGAGAGGTTCTTCTATCATGCATTCTTCTTCAAGTGCTGTATCTGTTCCAAATATTGGCTGGTCATCATGGTGATGCCTTCATGGTTCCGTGGCATCAGGACTTCCTGTACATGTTCCCACCGATCCCTCTCATCCAACGGGTCCTCGTATGGATCCGTGCGGAGAGTGCATGGACGATACTGTTCTTAATGTCCCTGTTCTTAATTCTTTGGAACAGTTCTATCGTGCATACAGGCACACATTCCTAAGCGTCATGCTCAGAAGAACTGCACATCCAGAGTCATGAACCAAGGCCAGGCTCACAGTGGGGGAGGGGGTTCATGCTTTTCCAGTTTTCTCAGGGGATCTTTCACAACAATGTTGACATTCAAGGGCACGTAAATCCTATGCCCATGTCTTTTAAAATTGAGAGAGGGGGACTGCCTTCATGTTATCTAGCAGGTTTCATCACTGAGTGGGACTCTTTGTCTAGTCTGACACTCCCAACGCCCACTGTAATCTTATTACTGACATGGCAACTGATGCGTTTCTGTTTTGCGATGCTGCAGGTGGGCAATAAGAAAAGGGGGACTTTCTCTGAAATGCCACTACAGGAGTCCTCAACATTTTAAAGCCGCAGGCCAGTTCACGCTCCCTCAAATTGTTGGCAGGCCAGACTGGTGACTCCCCCTGCCACCGCCAGGACTGCCCTGACTGAGCCCCCCAGTACTGCCAGCGGGACCGCCCTGAGCCCTCCCTTGCTTCCCTGCTTCCCAGCCTGGAGGAGCTGCATGGTGTGTGTGAAGGAGGAGTCCAGGCTGTCCTCACTTGTGCTCTGCCAGAGTGGCCCCAGGAGACACGAGCAGCCGTGTGTGTCCACCACTCCCACCGCCGTCACCTCAATCCTTTTCCTCTCCACTTGACTTGGCATGTCCCTAATGGCACTCTCTAGTAGGGCAGATTTTGTAAGCCTTACAACAGTGGTTCCCAACAAGGGGTACACAGCCCACTAGTGGACTTCAATTCCCAGAAGCCTAAATCAGTACATTGGCTGATCAGTGCTTTGGGGAAATGACTTAGGCTTCTGGGAATTGAAGTCCAAAAACCAGCATTTGGGAAACACTGCCTTACAACATCCACCCTACTACAGAGCTCCATTAGGGACACCAAGCCAAGCAGAGGGGAGAAGGAGTGAGGAGGAGTGGCGGAAGCGGTGGCTGGTGCGAGGGTGCAGGCCGGATGAAATGGTGTTACGGACTGAATCTGACCCACGGGCCATAGGTTGAGAACCCCTGTGCTACTACATTTCCCCCTGAATTCTTCAAGGTTTGGGGACTCAAGCTATTCCAGCAAAATATGTATTTTTTTGAGTAAAACTGCCATTTACAGAACTATATTCTTGCTGTATTTTATAATGTTTCTTAAAAGTTTGATAGGTCAGTTTTACGGACATACCAACTGTCAGCTTTCGTCCACAATAAAATTGGGTGCCAAACAGTTGCCCAAAGGTAACAAGGCATTAGGAGTTTTAATCTCCCAATAAGCATGCCTGTGTATCCATGTTCTCTGTTGTTGATCTTGTTTAGTTGAAAGAACTGTTATCTGGATCTCAAGATAACCTGGAGGCAACAAAGAAAGAAGCAGCAAAGCAAATCCAAGAGCTTGCAGAGGTAAATATTTACATCATTATTTATCATTTCTGAGTTATGGGACTGTGGTGGGTCAGTGGTTAAGAAGCTCGCCTTGTTAGCTGGAAGGTCAGCAAGTCAACAGTTCAAGACCTGAGTACTGCATGACAGAATGAGCACCCGTCTCTGTCACAGCTCCTGCCAACCTAGCAGTTTGAAAGCAAGAAATTGCAAGTAGATAAATGGGGAGCACCTCATTGGGAAAAGATCTCAGGGACATGAAAGGAACCTCATTCAGGCATCTCCTGAGTGGAGTTACTCCAGAAAAAAACCCTTTCAACCCAGAAAGCATCTTCGTGTGCTTCTGACACAAAATAAAAACAATTCTGAGTTGTTTCCAGTAATAATATAACATATATTATTGTCTATTCATAAAATTATTCATAGGGCCCTCTAAAATAACTTCACTACTTGCTAACAAGATCAGGAGCTGTATTCACTGTCCTTCAAAGAAAAGTAGATCTAATTCTCACAGGGAGAGTGAGAGGCTGCCTGTACAGGCATATAGCCCACTGTTTGGGGTGAGTTGGTCCAATCAGATACAGTATCTATCTAAATAGACATGTGAAACTCAATGGAGAGGTTATTCCATGAAAATGGTGCCACCACCGAAAAGGGCTGTTTCCAAGTGTTACTTCTTCTTAACTCTCTCAGTTTGGCTACTTTCAGCATCTCAAAGAACAAAAAGTATTTCTTTGGGAGAGTCGCTCCAATGGGTAGTATGATCCCAAACCATGAAGGGCTTTGTACATACCTTGAACCTGGTATGGAATACAAGAGGTAAACAGTCCAAGTCTTCCATATCTGTAGGTTGCAAAAATTGGTCTGGCAGCCACATTTGGAGCCAATTGGAAGTCTCTGTACTGGTTTCAAGGATAGGCCCACATAGAGAGCATTAAATTACAGTAATCAGTTTTAGAGACCAAAGTGGGTAGAGATCTCCTGTCCAGATATGGGTGGACCTGGACAATCCGCTACAGCTGGTAATAAGCAATCTTGACCATGACAGATACAGTATTTGCGATTCCAGTGTCAACACTGGGTCAAGCAGGATACCCAGATTCCATGCCTTACCCCTAAGTGGAAAGGTGACATCCAACCTAGGGAGGACCACCCAACTGGTCAAGATTTGCCCTCACCAACAGAATCTCCATTTTCTCAGGATTCAATCTCAGTTTATTCTCCAAACCCCAATTGTCTCCAGACATTGCACCAGAACCTAGACATCCTCAGTTGCTGAGGTGGAAAAGGAGAGACAGCTGCATATCATCAGCATACTGATGATAGAGAAACCTGACTCTCTGGATGAACTTCCCCAGTGGTCTCACATAAACATTAAACAGAATAGGGGTGAACCTTGAGATCATCTCTCTCATCAACAAGAACTCCAGGTGAAGGGCACGACCAACTATAGGAGTGGGTCCGATAGAATGTTGGGACAAGCCCAGGGAGGTTGTGGTCTCCATGAACTCTGCAGCTGAATCCAATTAATCCATCTCTGCATGGACATTGAAGTCCCCCAGGAGCAAAAGCCTGGAGTGTCCTCAACACCACTGCCAAGACAAAGTTGAACAGCTATGGGAGGGAGAGGACAAGTTTACAGGGTTAGGAGTGAGCAATGAAATGGCCAAGTTTGCTAACAGAACCAAATTGCAACACAAATTATCCAGTGGAAATAGACTTTAAAATGGCAAACGTAGTTCATTGTGTATGAACAAACGGGAAGGGATTCTCATTATGATTTTACATGGTGACTCTAGCCGGGATGGCGAACCTTGGCATTCCAGGGGATCTTGGACTTCAATTACCAGAAGGCCAAGTCAGCACTCCCTGCTGACCAGGGCTTCTGGGAATTGAAGCTCAAGAACAGCAGGAGTACCAAGGTTCGCCATCCCTGCCATAGAGTGTTGAGAAGAGGAAATCACTGCCCGCTTGGTTGTCTTTTGACCACGGCATGAGTGGACTGCAGCAAAATGCCACACCTCCAAAAAGCTATGGTTTTGTATAATTATGAGCCTTTTTCCAACGAGGGAATGCTCAGTAGAGAAATCTGATAGATAAAGAGCAAAAACTGCTGGTTTCGGAAGTGGCTGGTGCTTTCAAGAAAACATAGTCTGCAGCAACAGGTGCCTGTGCTAAAGTACTTTTGATTAGTACTCCCTGCTTCTAACTTGACAAAATGACACGGCTGGTGATTGATTCCCGACAAACAATATTTGCGGTACTGTACAAAACAATATTTGTACAGAAACAATGACAAGTTGCTCCACCTCTGGGTCATGGTCTTGGTGCCTAAATGGCAGGAGTAGTTTTTAAATAGTCAGTGCTAATCTAAAGCGGGAATGTTTAATATGGGCTTGGAATTTTCAGACTGGAACGAGTAAGATAATTAGCAGATGCAAGCCCATTTTTATTTGCACTTTTAATATGCTGAAAATACAATCTGCCAAACTAGACTTTTGGCAATGATTTGCTGTGACTGAGTGAGCTTTCTTTTCAATTGCAGGCTAAGGATCTGGTGAGCAACTTGCAGTCTGAACTGGAGAAGCTCCGACTTGCCGGAAACTCATCTGCCTCTGCGAACGATGATATTCTCCAACTCCAGGTAATACTTCTAAGATGCACTGTTGAATTCCCAACTAGAGCACCTGCTGCTCTCTGCTCTTAGAAATATTTATTGCTCTGAGAATAAAGCTTACTTTTATTGCCAATTGCAGGAAACACTAGAGAAGGAGAAGAAGTTAACAAAGGACTTGGGATGTGCGGCTACCAAATTGAAAGAGCTTTTAAAGGTCACCCAAGAGCAGTTGGCGAAGGAAAGAGAAACGGTGACAAAATTACAAGAACAGCTTCAGGAAAGGGTACCTGATTCTATTTCCTTTTCTTGATTACGAGAGGGATTGTCTGGCCCTGTTAAGTTGTCGTCGTCTCCTCTTAGAACAGAAAGCAGTTTCCACTACTGAAGACCTCAGAGGATAAAACTAAACACTAGAGGAAATACAGAACTCCTGCTATAATTCAGTAGGCCCCCAGCCCTCTATAACAGTGGTGGCGAACCTGTGGCATGCGTGCCAGAGGTGTCACTCAGAGCCTTCTGTGTGGGCACCCATGCAGTCACCCCAGCACAGAGTTTGCCCTGCCCTTCTGCCCAGCAGCCCAATGAAAGTGCTACTTACTTCCTCCAGCACAGAGTTCGCCCCCCTTCTGCCCAGCATCCCAATGGGAGTGCTTCCTCCTTCCCCCCAGCACAGAGTTCACCCCGCTCCTCTGCTCAGCAGCCCAATGGGAGTGTTTCCTTCCTCCCCTGTTGCTGTGTTGGCACTTTGCAATAAATGAGTGGGGGGTTTTTTGGTTGCAGTTTGGGCACTTGGTCTCTAAAAGGTTCGCCATCACTGCTCTGTAATATGCTGTGCAATTTGTAATGACATCTAAACATGGTGACAATCATATGAGGCAAAGGAGATACACCTACTACAGGAAATGTTCTGCTTTTGGTGACAGCCTTGTGTTTTTACATTATCTTATTCGTAAGATTATCCAAAATAAACAACTATATTTGAACTGCCGACCTTTGTAACCTGGATTTAAAAGCCATGTTTTTTAAACGCTGGCCTTCTCCTGGAAACTTAGAGGCCAAGTAAAATGTCTGCTTCTTACCACCAACATATCCCGATCTAAGTCCATATGTAAAAACCCATTTTGTGGGGGTGGAGGGAACTCTTCTGACAATAGAGTTTCTGAATTCTCAAAAAGGGCCTAAATCAATGTGATTCAGTGCTGGTTGTTCTTAGCAGTACTTAGAACATCTTACAGAATCCTGTCAGTAATTGGAGGAAAATAAGCTAACATAAATCCTTTTGATCCTGACCTTTATTTAACTTGCCTTCAAATATTTAGCCCCCATTATTGCCTCATGGTAACGAGCTTGTAACCTCCCCCACCACACACTTAAGTTTCCAAACCCACCACATCCCCTCACTGTGCTTGGGGAATGTGAGAAAATTAGTAAAAACACATTTTTATGAAGCTCTGGAATGGTTTCTTTTCTACACTGAGAACTGTTTTATGTGCCATAACATATTTTTTATTCTTCTTCAGGAAGAAAATGAAGACAGTGCCAAGGAAGGTACATCTGTTTGATGCATCCAGAATCAAGGATATGCTCTTCACCTTACAAAATGCCTTAGAGTACATTCCTAAAACATGCACCTGTTTACAGTAGAGAGCAAATCAACAACACAGAAGTGGCCTTATTTTTTTTAAAGGAATAAAGGTGAAATATACAGGAATCACAGTATAAATGAAACTGCGTGATTGTATGTGTAAAAGCTGCATTAATTCTTGTATTAATTAATTTTTCCATGGTGGAAGCTCTGACCAGTGTGGAATCGAGCTTTTCCCTCTCAATCTTAATAAGTGGTTGTAAGTCAGAAAAGATTGAAATGAAGCATCACATTTTGGGGGGCTCTCATGTGGAATCCTAACTTAGCTTATGATTTTAGTTACCATCTAGGAATTAGGCTGTGAAACACTATACAAGAATATAGATCATATATTATTTGGGTGAGGAACTTCTTAGAGAATGTTTAATAGAAAGGGAAAGTGTCTAGCTTTCAAGTTACATGTAAACCTTTCTCTACCACCATGAGCTTATTTTAGGAACATGACACTTTTGCAAATCACACCCCAGCGCATGTTCTACTCGAGTAGAAAAAAAGTTCTCAAGAGTGGTAACAGCCATTCTTTAGCAGTTCACTCTGTCTTCCAATCTACAAAGCAAAAATAAAAAATAAGAAAGCCCATAGACCCAATATAGGCATTTAGTCCCAAAGTTAACACTTCCACCACCCCCATCACTAGAATTTGTCCTTCTTCCCAGCCTGGATAACCATAGGAGACATGGCAAAATCCCATTGATGTTTCCTCTTAAGCTTTTATTCCCAGGTAGAAAAAGATAGCAGCACATTTCAACTCTACAGAATCTCGGCAAATGGCTGCTTTTGATGTGAGACAAAATCCATCCACAGTAATGATATGCTTTGGTTTTAGCTTTATTGTGGTGGGATACTTACGGTATTTTTTGAAGGCTACAGATCTCTTGCCTGAGGTGTGTAAGAACTCATCTCTCTTCTATGAACTCATCTTGTGAAGTTCTGTCTCCTTTTGTCATCTTACAGTCAAATTTGTATGCTTTCCACATGCGTGAAGAAATGTAACATAGCACTATAAACAGCAGGTTAGATCATTTATTGCACCTAATTCCAAAGAAAAATATGTGAAGAATTGATTCATTTCTCCACCAAGTGAGAACTTTTTTTCTACTTCTTTCTCCTGAACTCCTAGGGCAGTGATGGCTAACCTTGGCACTCCAGGTGTTTTTGGACTTCAATTCCCAGAAGCCCGAGTCAGCACTCTTGTTGACCAGGGCTTCTGGGAATTGAAGTTCAAGAACACCTGGAGTGCCAAGGTCAGCCATCACTTCCCTAAATCATATAATTGAAGTGATTTATGCCATTCCCTGTAGCTAGATTGTGTGCATATTTACATATGATTATCACAGGATTTGCCATCTCTGTACATCAAGGAAGGTTTTTCTTTTAAGGACCAATATTTTTGGAATGCAAAGTAAAGAGAAATTTTGGATTAAGGATGAAGGAGATGATTAGCTGATATGCTGAGTGAACCCAAAAGAAACATCCATAGATTTTGAAAATTTAGATTATAGTAGGCCTCCCATATTCATGAGTTCAGTAACTGCAGCTTCTGGCTTCTATCAGACAGATGGACACATTTGCCACTATTGCCACCCTTAGTTTGTATGACTCTGATATGCCTAATTTGGGGTTCACTGCTTTCCACGGTTTGGGACGTCTATGGAAAATCTTGGAATATATCCCCTGTGGATCTGAGGGGCCTGCTATATTTTACCTTTGGCCTCTCTTTTTTTTTTTAACCAAAGCTAAGTCCGTGAAAACACATTCAGCAAAATCATGAACCGCACTTCTGTTCCATTTGAAGAAAACCTAACAGATAATTACCATAACTTTTCATTCTAGTAAGTAGATCTTACCAACCTATCCTCAGCTCCCTGTGTTACTGAGAGGGAACCAATGATTTCAGTTTCACATTCATGAGGTACTGACACAAAATACTGTATTACCTAAACTGCCATCTCTCATTAGAAATGCACATTGAGGACAGGTTTTCTAGCCAGTCATCAACATAATGATCATTTTAACTAATCAATTAGCGCCCTAAGTGCTGCCTTGTTGTCTTCAGGAAAATTCAGTAAGAACATGTTTGAAAGACTGAAATAAAAAGGAGGAAATAATCTTGCAACATTTTACAAATACAGAAAAAAATAATTGGAAGAACAGGTAAAGTGCCAAAGATAGCAGTTCTCTTTATAACCTCTGGCAGCTAAAGTTATTTGTATGAAGCAAAGCTAGCTAACAGGCAAATACCTAAATAGACAGTAGGAATAAACTACTGCCTGTCTGCTTCTTTCTGCTTACCTCTCCCAGTAGCTGCCTGCATATCTTCTTTCTACCTTGTGGTATGGAATAATAGACTTTAAAAACAAACAAATGTTAAAAAAAAGTTAGAAGAATTTAAAATGTGGATTTATGATAGAATGCTAACAATTTCTCATATTGAGTATGTTGCCAATAAAATGATAGCTCAGTGATTTGATACACAGCTGCAGAGTTGGATCTCAGGAGTTCGATTTCTTGCTATGTTTCCCTGGAAAGAGGCCAGCCTGTATAGCCTTGGGTAAAATGGCAAAACAGATACAGAAAGGAGAAAAGGTCTTTGCTGACAAACCTCAGCGTCTATAGTTTGTTTTAGAAATAAAATAACATCAGAATAGCTGTGATGATGTCTAACTTCTTGTAAGAGAAGAATAAGAAAACTAGTTTGACTTTATTCTGAAAAGGTCTGGCAAACACCAAGGAACTGCATAGAGAATAACCAATTTCATCATAATCCTTTTGCAAAATGTATGGCTACTAGCAGGAAGGAATTATGTGTGGTAGCACAAAACCATAATTGTTTTCAGCATCCATTTCTCAAAATATTCAGTTCTGAAATAAATTGGGGTGGTGGGTTGTCCATGATTTTATATTAATTTTTTAGGTGTTGCCCGAATTTAATTAAATACATTGAATTGAGTTTATGTTTTCTAATGTAGTGCTGAACTACACTGTTAACATTTTATAATGGAAGAAATAAAATTATTGTTACTAGCTTAACGTAATTACTTGCACTCGCCAATAAAATAAATGGGGCCTCAGTCCAGGTCTAGGTCAATCACATCAGACTTAGAGCTTCTCCTTATAAGCACAGGGTTATCACTGTGGTCTCCATCATCTTGTAAGCAGCTATTGTTAATTAGCATAAAACAGTCATTCCACTTTTATAGGCTGCTATTGTAGCTGTTGCTATTTCCTGCTATTACAGGCTGTTATTCCAAAGGCTTTCATAGTTTAAATCTAATGATCTCCAATACTTCTCTCCTTCAATGACATTATTTATTTATGAAAATTATTTAAATTCTAAGCCACCTTTCAAATATTATTTTTCTCATGTGAAAAAGCAGACATACACATGCTCCTATGCACTTTTCTAGGACTTAAGATAAAACTGGGAGATCCGAGTCCTGGCCCAGCTTTCCCTAAAAATCACTACTTAACGGGCTCTAAAGAAAAGATGTTTGTATAAATTGACTTCTCTCTGGAGCATCCTTTTCGGAGCAGGACAGCTGGCCTTATCAGTTCTTCAAGAGGGTTTTATATTCTGCTTCTAGTTTTTAAATAAAATCTCTTCTTATTTGATACGGAAGGATATATTGGAACTGGGCTTTGACAAAACTATATGTAAAACAATTTATATTTAGAATGATTTATTATGATGTGAATTTTCTTGGGAAGAACATAATCTTCAAAAGGAGTTAACAAAACTTACCTGTTTCATTTAGTCACCTCTTTCTACCAGTGATTTCAAGGTAGCTTTTTGCCTTTCCATTGTCCCCACACTTTAATGTTAGCTTTTATGAATCAAGTCCACTTCATCAGACTTCATGGCATCAATTTATACACATCAGGTACAGAGGCACACAGTGGTTGGCTAGCATAACAGATACAATATGTATACAAATCAATGTGGCTTTTAACATCTGGTAATAACAGAAGACCCCTGGTTGGTATTCATATTTGCGGTGAGGTTTGGCCCTGTTGAGTTGGAAATGCTTTGTAAGGTAAAGGTAAAGGTCTCCCTTGTTTGAAAGCCAGTTGCATCTGACTCTCAGGTTTGGTGCTCAGTTCTGTTTATAACATCTAGAGACGCTGTCTGTGTCTCCAAACATTTCTGTGGACATCTGGCAGGCATTACTAGACATCAGAATGCACTGAATGTTGTTTACCTTCCAACTGAAATGGTACCTATTTAGCTATTTGCAATTTCTTGCTTTCAACCTGTTAGGTTGGCAGGAACTGGGACAGAAACAGGAGCTCACTCCGTTGTGAAGTACTCAGGTCTTGAACTGCTGGCCTTCGAATCGTCAAGTTCAGCGTCTTAACCACTAAGTCATCGCAGTCCCCTGCCTAAATGGTTGGTAGACGGATGCAGAACAAAAATTGTGGCATTGCACATTTGCTAATGAGTTTGCCCTTCAGTCAGACCTAGCATCTATCCCATGTGTTTCCCAAACTATGTTCCGCGGAACACTGGCAGACTTCAATTCCCAGAAGCCTCAAGGAAACCCTCAAGACACTAATCAGCCAGTGTTCCACGGAACATAGCTTGGGAAACGCCACTAGACAATGTTCTGAGTGACTCAGAGCACCAAGTCCTTTCTTTGAAAGGAAACAACGTACAGTAAAACCTCAGATAACACTAAAACCTGGTTCCACAAGTCTTGGTGTTATACGATTTTTAGTGTTATCCGATGCATGTTAAAATCCTATGGGATCCATAGAGATACATTGTAACCACACAGGCTTTAGTGGTTGTTATCCAATGCATCCCATAGGATCTTAATGTTATCCGATGCAATTCTCCCCCCCCCCCAATTGCTTAATGTTATGCGATTTTAGTGTTATCCGATACTAATGTTATCTGAGGTATTACTGTACCAGTAAAACCTCATATAACACTAAAACCTGGTTCCACAAGTCTTGGTGTTATATGATTTTTAGTGTTATCCAATGCATGTTAAAATCCTATGGGATCCATAGAGATACATTGTAACCACACAGGCTTTAGCGGTTGTTATCCGATGCATCCCATAGGATCTTAATGTTATCCGATGAAATTCTTCCCCCCAGATTGCTTAATGTTATGCGATTTTAGTGTTATCCGATATTAATGTTATCTGAGGTATTACTGTACTGGGATAGAGACGGGCACTCACTCCGTCATGCAGTACCCGGGTCTCGAACTTGCCAGCCTTCCAGCTAATAAGGTGAGCTTCTTAACCATGAAGCCACAACGGCCCCTTACCATGATAGAAGGGAAGTAGTAATACCTCAGATAACATTAGTATCGGATAACACTAAAATCGCATAACATTAAGCAATCTGGGGGGGAAGAATTGCATCAGATTTAAGATCCTATGGGATGCTTCAGATAACAACCGCGAAAGCCTGTGTGGTTACAATGTATCTCTATGGATCCCATAGAGGATCAGATAACACTAAAAATCATATAACACCAAGACTTGTGGAACCAGGTTTTAGTGTTATATGAGGTTTTACTTGAAAAAGGAGACTCATTTGGGCGTCCCCTGAGCGGAGTTTCTTCCGCAAAAAAAAAAACACCCTTTCAACCCGGAATAATTCCTGACACGAAATAATAATAAATTATTTTATTATTTCCATGGCAAGTGGAGCCCGCGAGTCCAGCCCTTTGGCCCCTTCTACCATTTGCAACAGTCTAGGTTCTCCCCCTGGGTTCCCCCCCCCCGGGGAATGACGGAAGCCGCGTGGTGACCAACTTCCTGCGTCGGGGCCGAATTAATCCGTCCGCCGAGCGCCGGGGCCAGTTCCCCTGCTCCAGCGGGGTCCGCAGGGCGCTGCCCTCCTCCTCCGGCTCCCGGCGCTTGGAAGGCGGACGCTTGGAAGCGGGCTGGGCTGGGGTCTCGCAGGCAGCACGACCACCTCCCACCCCCCCGCTGCTGGTCTTGTTGTTGTTGCCGACTATGGAGGAAGGGATTTACTGCCGGGTAGACGCCTGCCTAAAGCTGCCAGGTAATCCTCGGGACGGGAGGCGGCGGGGGCGGAGAGGCAGAGATCGGGGTGGGGGTGGGTGGGGGAGAGAAATGGGGCATCTATATGGGGGGGACTCAAGAGCCTGGGTGGCGCAGGGGGGTAAAAAGCGGCTGTACTGCAGCCAGAAGGGTGTGAGTTCGATCCTGACCTGGACCCATGGTTGACTCAGCCTCTTCCATCCTTCCGAGGTCGGTAAAATGAGGACCCGGCATGTTGGGGGGCAAAAAAAAATGCTAATTAACGTGTGAGCCTGCCCAGAGAGTGCACTAAGCGCTTACATTGGGGGATGGGGTGGGCTCTGGTGGCTCAAGTGTTTAAGACCCTGGACTCACTGACTGGAAAGTCGGGAGTTCGATTCCCTGGTACTGCAGGACGGAAGGCGACTGATTCTTGGGAGGCAAGCGATGAGAAACCTGGGGAGCATAGTGAAAAGTAGAGACATCACATTGAAAACAAAAATTCGTATAGTCAAAGCAGTGGTATTCCCTGTGGCAATGTATGGTTGTGAGAGCTGGACCATTAGGAAAGCTGAACGCAGAAGAATAGACGCCTTTGAGATGTGGCGTTGGAGGAGAGTTTTGAGAGTCCCCTGGACAGCGAGGAGAACAAATAGGTCAATCTTAGAAGAAATCATCCCTGACTGCTCCTTAGAAGGGCAAATAGTAAAGATGAGGGTAAAGTACTTTGGACATCAAATGAGAAGAGAGGATTCACTTGAGAAAGCTTTGATGCTTGGAAGGGTCGAGGGCAAAAGAAGAAGGGGACAGCCCAAGATGAGATGGCTAGATGGTATTGTGGATGCAATGGGCACAGGGCTGAGCGAGTTGAGGGGGATGGTGGAGGACAGGAGTGCCTGGCGGACAGTGGTCCATTGGGTCGCAGAGGGTCGGAATCGACTGTGCGACTGAATAACAAAACAACTCTGCCCCAGCTCCTGCCAACCTAGCAGTTCGGAAGCAAGGACATTGCAAGGAGATAAATAGGGACCACTTCGGTGGGAAAGGTAAGCACCGTTCCGTGCGCTCCGGTGTCCAGTCCTGCATGCCACACTCTTACCACGGAAACGTCTGCAGGAGCAGACAAACGCTGGCTCTTCGGCTTTGAAACGGAGATGAGCACTGAACCCTAGAGTCGGATACGACTGGCTTTCGAGCAAGACAAACCTTTACCTTACAGAAGTGGGGTTTCTTTGCTTTGCTTCCTTGGGGCGGGGGCGGCAGAGCCGTCATCTGTTTGCTCATCCGCTGTCTCTTGACCTGGGTGGATTCCCGTTTGCAGGAGATCTGGGATGGGATTTTGCTTTCCCCCCCTTTTTTTTTGGGGGGGGGGCTTTGGCCAGATCCAGCAATCGCTTAGCGGGGTCGTCCTCAGGACACCCCAAGTGGGCCTAGTTCTGCCCAGAGATAGCATCAGGTGGATCGGAGGCAGGCAGCCAGACAGGCGCTTGCTTGGAAGGGCTGCGCTCAGTAGATAAACAGATGCTAATGGGGCTAAGAAGCTAATAACCAGATGGTTAGAGAGGACGAAATCCCAAGATCGCACTCCACAAGGATCACCAGGCTGGAAAAGAAAATGGCAGTCGTGGACTGGCTGCTACTAGGTCAAAATCCATTCTAACTTTGCAAACCCACCCACTGGTTTCTGGACTGACTATGGCCTAACAGATGAAAAAGAGGTTCGTGGATGATTCAGCTGTCAAGCCAGCGCTGACGCTCCTCTGAAGACAATGAACTTTATGCACAGGTTGCTTTGAAACAAATCTGTTAATATGGAGCTGTGAAGCAGCCGTGCTTGCAGTGTTGTGCCCACGTCTGCTTGCCAGTTGGCTCTTCTGGTGTCAGTACAGTGGTACCTCGCTTAAAGAGCATAATGCATTCCATGGGATTGCTCTTTAAGCGAAACACCATTGTAAGTGACCAATTGTTAACCCCAATTTAGTTGTTAAGTGACGCTTTGGTTGGTTTTAGTTGTTAACCGAGGCGACCATTCAGAGAAAATTCTGCTCTTTAAGGCAGTTAGTCTCTAAGCAAGGCACTCTTTATGTGAGGTTTTACTGTATGTTCTTTTATTTATTTCCTTGAGAATGAAAGTGAAATTATCTCATAGGAATTTTTATAATTCAAACTTTTGCAATAGTTGTGAAGAGGTTGACCTGAACAAACAGGAATGTTTCAAAGGCCTTCTAAATGCAGTGGCAAGACCAGCTCAGGACACTTTGGCACCTGAGATGAAGGAGGCAGTTGTGATCCCTGCTACTTCCTTAGCCAGCGAACAAAGAGGTTGGGAATTGGAACCATACTAGTGGTGAACACATGTTACAAACTGGACAGTGTCTCTTTGCATCTGTGCAGCAAGACAGGACACATGGCGCGCACACAGGCAGGACCGCCAAAAATTTGCTTATCCTGGCCAGCATGTTTTGCTTCTGATAACTGTTCCACTCTGCCTGAAAAGTCACAGATGAATTATGTCGTTCTGATGCAGGCACTGAGAGCTAATGCTGAGACCAAAACATCACAGGATGATTTTAAAGGTCATTTCCTCAAATTGTCTTTCTGCCCAGGCTTGCTTCAGGATTTGCTGTTGCTCATTTTAAATATGAGGCTTTCCTCATAAGATTGATTACATGCGAGCAGGACTCAAGGTGTAATTCCTTAGCTAAGTGTTGCCAGACTTCCTCGATTGCCATGATGATGGTCAAGTTTTAAGGTCTGTATGCATACATGCACACACTATACAGCAATAAAGTGTTCCCTAGGGCCTTCATTTCTACTCGTATTGGCTGTTCTTCAGTCACTTCCAAATCTATGTTTCACTTTTCTTCCAGTGTGCATTGCCTTGGATGCTAAGCATAGCCGATTAACGCTATCACTGTTTCCTGATAATTGGAGATTTCAATTATTTTTGTTCCTGGACCAAACTTTCAAATCAATCATATCACAATAGGATTTCAGAATGTAAACTGAAGGCACCCCCCTCTTTCTTCAGCTCAAGCTATACTCTGAAGATACTCTGCCTTTGTCTGTCCACCAGGTCATCAGACTTTTGCCTCGTTTGGACCATGCTTTCATTGTCTGGATTAATCTTGCTTCCCTGGCTTGATTTGGTTTTGGACTCTGTGTTGAGCTACGGTAACTGTTTGGCCTGTTAACCTGGTTGTGCTATCTGTTTTGTGTTATCTTCCAGCTGCCCTCACTCCAGACCCTGACAGATTTGATCTACCACCCCCTTTTTTTGTACTGGCATCCATAAAGTTCTCATGCCATGCCATATATCAAATGGATCCGTTTGTTTCCTGTCAGACTTTTCGCTGTCCAGCTGTCTTGGTGAATTACTGCAAAAGCATAATTAAAATCCAGAATAGAACAATTTTAAGGGAGGCTTTTTAAAGCATTTGAACATTAGTTGCTCTAACCTTCTTACTCTCATTCCCTAGAAATTAGCAAGAATAAAAGTGATCTCCAGCCAAAGTAAAGATCCTTGATTCAGACAAGACGCCTTGCTATTAACTGGAATTCTGTCTAGCAGGCTTTGGAAGGGGGAAGTGGCGAGTACTCAAAAGCATTCTTGGGTACTCAAAAGCATTCTTGCTCTCGGCCTTCGTTCAAGTCCCACCGTTCTAAGACTCCTTGCTGATGCATCTTCCTTCATCAGTGAGATTTCCTTGCTTCCCACAAAATCGCAGTTTTTCTCTTTTCATTTGTTATTTTATGCAGGAAACCAACAAAGTCGTTGTTCTCTCTAAGAAATCTTGTGTGCAAGCAAGACTCCGTTTTGAATGTGTAGGAGTTGTAATCATTCTTCACACATTGGCATTTTGGGTAGAATAAAATGACCATGAAACATCTGAGGAATTCCACAAGATGGTGGGGGTGGGGAGTGACTTGAACAGATGAGAAAAGAGGTGTGTTTCCCTCTTGATTTCTTACCCAACGTAAAAGGCTGTTGTGATTCACACTTGGCACTTGCTAAATCTGTAGACTTTTAATCATTGCCCCCACAGTTCTCTACAGCAGGGATTCTCAATCTTTTCAAGCCCAGGGCCGGGTCATGATCCCTCAGACAGCTTCGGGGGCCGGACAGCCATATTGCCCTGCCTGCCACACATGGCATGTCTGGGTGTGTCGGAGGCGGTGGGGAGGGACATGAAATGGTGTTGCAGGCCGCCTCCGGCCCCTGGGCCATAGGTTAAGAACCCTTGCTGTATAGGAATGAAGCATTTGTGATTGCATGACACAACTAAAGCCTTTAAGAGACTGGAGTAAAGGCTTCTCTTCAAATGATGTGAATGGATGGAGAAGGGCTCTTCCTCTATGGTGGTTCTCCAACCCTTCTCCTGTAACTATCAAGCTGTGGTTAAAAGCAAGGAGATTGACTGCAACCGGTCCCAATATGTAAAGGTTCTGAGCAGGCTGTTTAAGGCAGGAGTGCCCAAACTACAACCTGGGGGCCGGATTTGGCCCACGATGCCATTTCATTCAGCCCTGTACGGGCGCACTTTGCTTCTGCTTCCAGGAGTGACAAGGGCTTTGTGGGCCAGATTAAGTGGCATTGGGGGACAAATCCAGGCCATAGTGACCTGTTCCCTGAACCACATGATTGGCTCATGGCCCAAAAAGTTTGGGCACCCCTGGTTTAAGGGACATTTTTGATGGTTAATCCCGTAAATGAGCTATTCAGCTGAAGAACCAAATATAGAAAACTTGGTTTCTATAGTTCCAGTTTTTTGAAATCACACATTTTAGTTATCCATGCAATCACACACACACCCCTTTTGAAACTAGTACCTTGTTGAACAAAAGAACTGCATCATTTCTTAGTTTAGGGGGGAAATTGGGTATTATGTTTGCTTGGGGAAAAGATCTAGAGACTACTACTGAAAATAGGTTTGGTAAGCACAGCAGAACAAATCCCTAGGTACAGGTAAGTATGTTGCTTACATCTCATTTATCCGAAGCTCTGTTTTTTGCTAAATATATTCCCCTTGGATATGTATGGCTTCCAGATTCTGCAGACTAAGCATACAGATGAGATGTTTACAGATCAGTAAAAATTTTCCTGCTAGTTGAATAGGTCAGTGGTTTAGGATTTGCCGTTGTAAACCGGAGCAAAATTAAATCAAGGCGGTTGTAACCCGGGGTTTTACTGTATATCATTCCATACTGTTACTTAACATTTATAAGGGTTTAGAATAGGGCTGGGCAAATGTAACAAGCTGTGGCTTCACACTAGGCTTCACACGGAAGAGCCAGCCTGTATAGTCACAAACAAACTGCACAGTCCCATGGCAGCATCAGAACAAGTAAATGGTAAAACATTCTGAATGCTCTTTACTTTGAAAACCCTGGAAATGGTAGTCATAAGTCAGGATTTATTTGATGGCATATAATTATTACTATTACAGTCAAACCTTGCATAACGAGTGTTTCGCTTAGCGAAAAACTTGCATAATGAGCAAGTTTTTTGCTAAGTGGTCCAACTCGCATAACAAATTTTTCGCTATGCGAGTCGGACTTTTCCCTATTTTCGCTGTGTGAGTTTTCCCCATAGAAACGCTCGTTATTCGAGTTTTTCCATAGGGAAAAGTCCAACTCGCTTAGCGAAAAATTCGTTATGTGAGTCTGACTCGCATAGCAAATTTTCACATAGCGAGCAGCCTTGCAGAACACATTAAATTCGTTGTGCGAGGTATGATTGTATAGTTGCTTTAGATCAGTGTTCTCCAACTTTTGGTTTTTGGACTTCAATTCCCAGAAGCCTAAATCAATTATCCAAAGCACTGATCAGCCAATGTACTGACTTAGGCTTCTGGGAATTGAAGTCCAAAACCCAGTTCTTTAATATTTTCATGCTACTTACGGTACCATATCTATCCGTGGTAAAGTCTGTTCTTGGAGTCTAGGGCAGGGGTCTGCAAACTTGGCTCTCCAGGTGTTCTTGGACTTCAATTCCCAGAAGCCCAAGTCAGCACTCCTGCTGATCAATGCTTCTGGGAACTGAAGTCCAAGAACAGCTGGAGAGCCAAGTTTGCTGACCACTGGTCTAGGGCAAAACCACAACATTCTTGCACAATCAGGATGTGTGTGATATTAATAAGCTCGGGGAAAACCAAGGGTAATAGAGTACAAAAATGTTGTGACAGAAACTCCAAAACATCATAGTGAAGGCTGAGCATACTCAACTGATGTGGTTGTGAGAGACAGAAAATCACAGTAGGGGAAGAAGAGATAATGGAGTCTGGAACCAGGAACATTTTGTTGCAGGTCCCACTTGTCTACTACTCATGCCCAGTAGTATTTCTTACATATATCATTGGACCTGTATGTTTCCCTTTAGTTTTCTGTGGTTTTTCTTTCTGATTGCCCAATTAATGTTTTACTCTTAGGTACATGGTCTAACAGAGGCATATAATCTTCGTATCAGGAACCCCATCGATGTAAGAGGAACGAGCCTGTATTGATAGTGTGATGAGCATGCCATTGCATCGAATCTCTGTAATTCCTGCCCGCGACGTAACTTTTTCCAAGGTCTCTAAGGTTAAGGTCAAAGGGAAAGAACAGGTATTGTCAAGTTTCCTTTTTGATTTGGTGCTTTAACGTAAGAGATCTTGGGCCTTTCTGAATAATTAAGATGCTGAGGGAAATGGGGTAATAGAACTTTGCAGTTATAGTGTTTCCATTTGGGTGTGTGTGTCTTTTTGAAGGGAAGTTTATATATTCTATGCTTTTCAAAAATTGGCTTTTAGAGAAAGTTCCATATTTAAGTTGTTGGTAGTCTGGGTATTTCTTATCCTTTTCTGTTGAGTTGCAAACAATCAGTAATACCTCGCATAACGCTAAGACTTGGTTCCACAAGTCTTGGTGTTATTCGATTTTTAGGGTTATCCAACGCATGTTAAAATCCTATGGGATGGATCGAGTAATGATAAAGCTCCATAGAGATACATTGTAACTGCACAGGCTTTAGCGGTTGTTATCCGATCCATCCCATAGGACCTTAATGTTATTCGATCCAATTCTCCTCCCCAGATTACTTAACGTTATGCGATTTTAGCGTTATCCGAGGTAAACGTTATCCGAGGTATTACTGTATTTCCAAACTTCATTTGGACCAGAAGGAAAGCTTGAATCCAGTTTACGTAGTCCGTAAGCCAGACCTGCAACTCTTGAAGGATGCCCACTATGCTTTTTTGGCCACCTCAAACCACTAGTGATGGAAAATAATCTTCACTGACTGAGCATTGTTGGTAAAATTGTAATAGACTGTTTTATTGGGTATCCATGGTGTAGTTTGTTGTTGAATTGTGATGTTTACTTGTGATTATATACTTGTTTGTAAACCACCCTAAGTCGGTTACACCGAGTAGGGCGGTATATAAATCAATAAAATAAAATAAAAGTCCCAGTCAGGAATCTGGTTTCAGCTTACTTTGGAAGGGATTTCCCTTTTGTTGGAAAATCAGTTGAGAATGCTCTTTGATTTATGCAACATTCTGATGTAAATGAAGAAAGAGATTTAAACTTGTGGAGGGATATGAAATACAGTATACTGTATTTTCCGGCCTATATAAGACGCATCGGAGTGAGTTTGCTCTTTAAGCGAAACACCATTGTAAATGACCAAATGTGTGGGGGGGATTGTGACCCCTGATTTATTTGTTAAGTGAGTTTTTGGTTGGTTTTATTTGTTAAGTGAAGTGAACATTCAGATAAAATTCTGTTCTTTATGCGAGTTGCTCTTTAAGCGAGGGGCTCTTTAAGCGAGGGGCTCTTTATGCGAGGTTTGACTGTATAAGACACAACCTGTTATTATCAACATAGCCCACTGTAGGCCACTATATACAGTACACGATGCACTCTGTTTTTCCAGTGTATTTTAAGGGGGGGGGAGTGGGTCTTCTACGCCAGCAAATAGGGTAGGTAACATTCAGCCAAAATAAAATGAAAAAAACAATGCTGCTGTAAATTTCACAGCTGCTGCTTCACTTATTGTATGTGTTTCTGTATGCTAGGTTAGATTTTTTACATTTGATAGTGTACCTCTTGCCATGTCTAAAGCTTTCCTGTTTCATAATTAGAACAAGTTCAGTTTTAGAGGCTAGAAGATTTAAAATTATTTGTTCAATCACTTTATATAAGTAGTATATCCTCTAATACAGTGGCAGCGAACCTATGACATGTGTGCCAAATGCGGCACTCACAGTACAGAGTTTGCCTGCCCCTCTGCTCAGCAGTTCAGTGGGAGTGCTTCCTCCTTCCCTCCAGCACAGATTTTGCTCTGTTCAGTGGGAGATTTCCTCCTTCCCCCAGCACAGAGTTCACCCCACCCCTCTGCCCAACAGCCCAATGGGAGCACTTCCTCCTTCCCCCAACACAGAATTCGCCCCACCCCTCTGCCCAATAGCCCAATGGGAACACTTCCTCCCCCCCCACACACACACACAGAGTTTGCCCTGCTCCTCTGCTTGGGCAGAGGAAAGCTAACATTAGCGTGAAAATAGCGTATAAAAGCGTGAAAACCGTATAACGTGACAAGATTTTCGGAAAAATCTTGTATCGAATAACATGATTTTTAACATTATCCGATACAGTCGTTCTTAGCAGCAGGGTGGGTGGAAAGCTGAACGGGGTTCTCCGTTCAGCTTCCCAGCCACCCTACAGCTACGGAGGCAGGGGTGGGGAGGATGGAAAGCTGATGGGGGGCTCCCCCGTCGGCGTCCCCAGCCACCCCACAGCTGCGGAGGCATGGGCGGGTGGCTAGGGAAGCCAACAGGGAGTCCCCATCAGCTTCCCCAGCCACCCTGCAGCTGTAGATCGGGTCCTCTGATCTCTCTGGAGCAGGCAGGGGACACAGTCCAAGGTGTTTCTGGGCTTCCCCGACGTCCTGAGCCAGTGCAGCAAGCCAGAATGTCAGAGTTCGAATCCCGACATTCTGGCTCGCTGCACTGGCTCAGGACGTCGGGGAAGCCCAGAAACACCTTGGATCGGGTCCCCACACCTCCCTGGACCCAGCGGGGGGGTCAGACACCCCAAAATTGGTAAAAAAATGGACTTTTTTTTACCAATTTTGGGGGCTCTGACCCCCCCCGCCGGGTCCAGGGAGGTGTGGGGACCCGCTCCAAGGTGTTTCCAAAGTTTTCCCACCTCCCTGTAGGCTGCAGCAAGGCAAAATGTCAGGATTCGAATCCCGACGTTCTGGCTTGCTGCAGCATAAAAGAGGGTGGGGGAAGTTCAAAATTAGCGCGCATCGGGTCTCCCGACCTCCCTAGAGCTGATGCGCGCTAATTTTGAACTTCCCCCACCCTCTTTTATGCTGCAGCAAGCCAGATCGTCGGGATTCGAATCCTGACATTTTGCCTTGCTGCAGCCTCCAGGGAGGTGGGAGAACTTTGGAAACAGCTTGGAGCGGGCCCCCACACCTCCCTGGACCCGGCGGGGGGGGGGGGGTCAGAGACCCCAAAATTGGTAAAAAAAAACGGACTTTTTTTTACCAATTTTGGGGTGTCTGACCCCCCAGCTGGGTCCAGGGAGGTGTGGGGACCCGCTCCAAGGTGTTTCTGGGGTTCCCCGACGTCCTGAGCCAGTGCAGCGAGCCAGAATGTCGGGATTCGAACTCTGACATTCTGGCTTGCTGCACTGGCTCAGGACGTCGGGGAAGCCCAGAAACACCTTGGATCAGGTCTGCCCACCTCCCTGGACCCGGCGGGGGGGTCAGACACCCCAAAATTGGTTAAAAAAGGATGTGTTTTTTTTTACCAATTTTGGGGTGTCTGACCCCCCCGCCGGTTCCAGGGAGGTGGGGAAACCCGCTCCAAGCTGTTTCCAAAGTTCCCCCACCTCCCTGGAGGCAGTAGCAAGCCAAAATGTCAGGATTCAAATCCCAACGTTCTGGCTTCCTGCAGCCTCTAGGGAAACAGGGCTTTTTTTTAACATTGTGTGTTCAATGTATCGCACAACGTTAAAAACCGTATAACGACGGGACTTGTGGAACCAAGTCATAACGTTATTCGGGTTACTAGTGTACAGTCAAACCTCGCATAAAGAGTGTTTCGCTTAAAGAGTAACTCAGTTAAAGAGCAGAATTTTCTCTGAATGTTTGCTTCGCTTAACCAATAAAACCAACCAAAACCTTGCTTAATAAATAAATTGGGGGGTTTGCAGTCCCCCCCCCATTGGTCATTTACAATGGTGTTTCGCTTAAAGAGCAAACTCGCTTAAAGAGCAATCCTGTGGAACGCATTATGCTTTTTAAGCGAGGTACAACTGTAGTGATTACTTTTGTCGTCTGCCATATTTGTGGAAGTTGTGTTTTTGCCCAAAATGTTTAATTTGCTTGATATGACTATAGAGTCCCACCAATTTTTCTTACATCTTCATATGGCTTCCTCTAGTTCCAGCAATATGAAGGCTGTAAAAAGCACATTGGATCCACTCTCAATATCTCTTGGATGGATGGGTGCTTTTTTGTTTGTTGTTTATATCAGTACTACTTGATTTATTACATGTCTGGCCGGACATCCCGCTACAGTAATGGAGTAGACTATACAGCCAGTGACTCAATGCCGAGAGTTGGGTGGCGGTAAATAATCTGACTCCCTAAAGGGGCCAATGGTTATGTATGGATGAGCCCCTTTAGGAGAGGTGATGGTCCCCTCAATGGAGGAAATGCCACTGGAAACCATCTTATTGGGCCCAACAGCAAAATGAGCAGAGGAGGAACTGTGATTCCTAATGGTCATGGAGGCGGAAGAGGCCATGCCAGATGGACTAGCTGTGAAGGTGCTCCTTGTCCATATCCTCAAGGCTGCAGCAGTCCATTGCAGTCCCGGTGTTAAATTCTGCATGTCTTATTTCATATCTGCTGCAGGAGATGGCTCCATGATCATCGTGTGTGGGTCACTTTATGGCAAGCTGGGATCCACCTTAAACAAATTCATGCCAATGGCATTTCTCCTGCTCCAGAAAAAATGCTTTCTCCAATACTGGTTGCAGCCAACAACAACTTGATTTATGGCAGGGCATTGATTGGTCTACCTTGCCAAAAGCAGTTGGTGTGTAGTTTGGTTTGGAGTTATATTTGAATATCGTATCCTTTTGTTTGAATCAGTCTTTCCATTACTCTCCAAGCTTTCTGGCTGCCTCTTGCCATTGTCAAATACTGTTATAGTGTCTATCTGGGAGGTTTTCTGTTTTGGTTTTGTTTTACAAGAGTTGAGATCAAATTTCTCCAGCTTTTATTGCACGTTTGCTGAAAATATTTTCTTCAAAGTGTGAGATATAATTGAAGTATTGGCTTGTGTTTCTGGAGTGAGAGCTGGTTGTAGTTGGTCTGGCACTCTCTTGGAATGGAGACATAAGGGCGTTCCAAAATGAAAATTATAATTTGCCCCTGAACCAGAGAAGTATGATCAGTCTGAAGCACAGATTCGTCCAGGTTTGTTGTGAACTTCTCCCAGTTGGCTTGTTTGAAATTATGCCTCCTACAGAATGGCATAGATTGAGATTAGAAGGTAAATAGATCTGACATAGACTAGGTCTGTGCTGAGTGTTTGAGAATGGTGTCACGAAACCAGCCGGCCCCCTATGCTCTGGCCCTCCTTTAACCAAAGCTCCCAGAGGGCGAGCTGGCCAGCAATCCAGTTATACAGCCCTTAGCTGCTTTTCTTCTGTCAGGAGGTTTAATAGGTAGCGTATTCAGAGGCTTGTATGCACTTTAACTCTTACCCAAAAAAGAGATTAAAAACAACAACAAACCAACGTTGATTTTATTGTATCATAACATAGTAAAAAAAATGTAGAGTAATTCCAACAGAGAAAACATATTTAAGTACTCCCTTAGTACTGTCAAGATTTCCTTCTTCTTTTTTAAAGATTCTGTAATCTTTTACCTCAGAACTGTTCCCTCAAAACTATCTTTTCCTCAGAACTCTCTTCACCTCAGAACCCTCAGAACTCTTTTTTTCCTCAGAAAAACTCTGAACTCTCTTAGACTTCTCTTTTTATCACAGAAATCTCTCAGACCTCTTTTCCTCAGTCCTCTTTTTACCACAGAACCATCTCTGAACTGTGTTCCCTCATTCTTCCCATAGAACTGTTCAAACCCTCCAGCGATGTTCCTTTTTATACCAAGAGGGGTCTCTCCTCACTAGCCAATTTGCATACAGCCAATCAGACACCCTCACTGTTCTCCTCACAACCTTAGAGTTGCAACATACCAGGCCTACTTCATCTTGCACACATTAGTGAAAGGGGTCTTCCATGACAAATGGATCAGCTATTTATTTTATTTATTTATTTATTTAAATTTGTTTATTGCCCTCCTCCCCAAAGGGACCCAGGGCGATTCCCAACACAATCAGAATGATAACTATTTAAAACCAATTTAGAAATTAAAAGTTTTAAAAGAAGCTTAAAAACTTAGCATTAAAAACCAGGCATTATAGCTAGGCATTATAGCTAGGAGGCACTGGGTGTCAAACCATCCAGCCAGCTGAGGAAATTGATCCATCCATTCCCCAGACCTGACCTGCCTGCCAGGTTTTCAATCCTTTCCTGAAGGACAGCAGCTCCGTTTGCAGGCGTAGTTCTATTGGGACGAGGTTCCTCAGGGCCGGAGCGGATACAATGAAGGCCCTCCTTCTAGTGCCAGAGAGGTGCGCCTCTCTGGCCGATGGCACAACCAGAGAGCCTCTCCGGTCCACTCTGGTGGGACGGACAGATGTCCTTGGGACGATGGGGTCTCTTAAGTATCCTGGTCCACTACCATGTAGGGCTTTAAAGGTAATAACCAGCACCTTGAATTGCACCCGGAGGCAAACTGGAAGCCAGTGCAGCTCCCTCAGCAGCGGTAAGGCACGGGCATAACGCCCGCACCCCAACACCACTCGTGCAGCCACGTTCTGGACCAGCTGTAGACTCCGAATGGTCACCAAGGGCAGCCCCATGTATAGCGCATTACAATAATCAAGTCTGGAGGTGACTAAGCCATGTGTGACCATGAGCAAGGAGTCCCAGTCTAGAAATGGCCGTAACTGGCGAATCACACGAAGTTGTGCAAAGGTCCCCCTGGCCACGACTGCCACCTGCTCTTTGAGCAGTAGTCGCGAGTCCAGGAGGACCCCCAGATTACGTACCGGGTCTGTTTGGGGCAAAGCTGCCCCATCCAGAACCAAAGATGGTAGTTCCCGAGATAACACAGGACCCCCTACCCACAGCCACTCAGTCTTGCTATGCTTTTAATGCACTGTTGAATTATAAGCACACTGTTGAATTATAAGCACACTAACAAACATTGGACCTAGATTACGGTCTCTCTGCTGTCTGTCACTTGAATACAATTACCCTTGAGAAACAGTGCTTTGCTTGTATTTTTTGGAATAGTAGCCGTGTTAATCTGTGCTTCAGGCATATCAGAAAACAAAATAAAAAACACTATAGCACTTTAGAGACTAACTGCTATATTTTTATTGTTTGCTTTCGTGGATCAAGTCCACTTCAGACAAGGAGTACAACTTCCAGTCATGGCTTATATACACCAAATTCAGGAGTTAAAGGAAGAAGGGTTTGCTCAAGCAGAATGATGAACAAGCAAGCATAACAATACAATATTGTGTGTGCTTTGCTTGTGTGTGTGTGTGTGTGTGTGTGTGTGTGTGTGTGTGTGTGTGTGTAGTGGGGAGAAAAAGGTAGGTGCCACATGTGGCGGAAACTCCACCACATCCTCATAAAGGGATAAACATGTTTATAGCACCATTCTTGGAGTCTCAGTGATGGAATTGTGAACAAGTAATAAATCCCAAAGATCGTTTTCCCACTTAATTTGTGAAGCAGTAGGCAACACAGAGGGATTGCAATGTGGTTAAGATGTTGCACTGAGGAAAGCATGAAAACATTCTGAAAGTATGTATTTTTCCCCAAGAAGAACTAAGCGGGATTTTTGAAACAAAATTCTCACCCCTATCAAAGTTGAAGATTGCATCATAAGGTTTTTGTGGTTTCTGTTATTGCAAAGGCCAGAACAAGACAACAACGGCTTTGGCCCGGATCTCCTGTGTCATTTTGTTTCGATCTTTAGTGCATATATAGCAGTGATCATGAATTGTGGCTTGCTGGAGATTCTGTTGTGTGGAACAAATTTATCTGAAAACGTAACTGTTCTTTTTCTTCCAGCTTGGCAGTTCTGCCACTGTTTCTGCTCCCCACAGTTTCTCTCAGACATCAGTTACACCAAGCAATCAGGACATCTGCAGGTAAAAAAAGGTGGTTCTGGCATTACAGTGAACTATGACAGAAGATGGCTGCTAGCCACATCTTCCTGAGGTCAGCTCTTAGGTGCATGGAGTTCAGCGAAAGACCGGAAGCTTTACAAGACAAGTGTTGTCAATAGCTAGCTGTTCAAACATGTAGACGTTTTTGAAGGGTTTTTTTCCCTCTTCAAAATGTTGGTACAAAGGTGTTACCCGAGAAATAGACTTTTCACAGAAAAAATGTCCAATATAGCCCAGTGCCTTAGCTTAGGGCCTGCTGTTGGGGGCTACCTATGATACTTGGTTGGCCAACCTAGTATATTTCAATGCATTTCAGGTGACTCATGCTTCTTGTCTTGTATATCAGAAACAGTGCAGGCATTTAATGTACAATGGAGGCTGTAGGGTTGCTGAATCTGTGGCTTTTGGTGCTCCTGTCCAGTTGGCATTATTTCTGTTTGTGGAGCCCCACAGCAACGAAGAAGCATGTTTTTAGAGGGGGTGGGGTGGCAAGAGACAGACGATGTCAGCAGCCTCTGCCTACATTAAGTCATGCTCTCTCTGGCACACCCTTTCAAGAACAGGCATGAGATCCTTCAGGCCGGCATCCTGACTTGTGTGTTTGATGCGCTCTTTGCTATTGCTGTGCTGTTTTGCTCTTTTGCCCATCCCTACACTAGCTAAAATTGTCATTTCTTCACATCGTTGTATGCATTCTTTTTAATACTTGTTTTTTTTTACTTTATGTGCTTTTATTCCACTGTTCTGCATGCAGTTCCAGTGCAGTGTGTTCTGAATGTTGTCTTCACAGTCCCGTGCAATCTGCTGTTGTCCTCAACAACCCTGTCCGCCAGAATTCTCTGACTCAAGTGTCCACTTTGACTGTAATCTGTCAGGATATGGTGCAGGCCTCCAAGAAAGATCTCCATGAGCCTGATTATGTCCAGGGTCTCAAGGCTAAGAATGGAAAAACCGCCCAAGCTCTGAAATTCTCCAAGTCTCTCACTGATATGGACCAGAAGGCTCAGAGCACAGACCAAAGCTTCAGCTACGTGGAGCGAACGTGTTCTGAAGGCAAACTGGCACAAACTCAGGAGCAGTGTCTTAACACATTCTATCACAAAGAGAAGAAACCCTTCAGTCTCAGGCCCTTTACTTTTAGTCACTCCAAACTTTGCTTCCAGTCACTCTCTACCAATTACTCAAGCATCTCGGGGGCTGGTGCTCTCCACAGTGCAGTCCACCTTCCTCTCCTGGAGGAGAAGGGTGACCATGAACTGTCCCGGAGTAAAAAATTGCTGCACTGCCTTTTTTCCTTCTCTCGTAGCACCAGTGCATGCATTCATGAATTGGATAACTATTCAAGCGTCATCCAACCAAAGAAGTCATCCAGTGTGATGATAGAGAGCACAGGTTTCTGTTCAGATGACATGGGAGATGATGATGTCTTTGAGGACAGTTCCTCTGTGAGGTTGAACATTGCAGACCTGCGGGCACCACTTTGCTCAGTGGAAAAGGATAGTGACCTAGACTGCCCTTCTCTCTTGTCAGAAAAATTTTCCCCTGTATCCGTATCTGGGGATGCCTGCAGGTTGGTTTACAAAGAACCGCCACCTTCTGCCCCCCCCCCACACCCCTTTTTCCATTGTTTTGGTAATCTGCGCGCTCTGTGTGTCCACCTTTGCTTGCTTGTTTGCTTTCATACGTGCAACTTGAAGACCTTGCTACTCTCTCAGCTTGCTCATATGTTTTTGGGTTTTAATAGATCTGTAAGCTCTTTGAACACCCAAAGCAATTTGTTTTCTGTTTTGTGGATAACCTGTAAATAGCCATGAAAATATTCCACCCAATCAAAAAGAGGTGTTTTGAGGGTCTAGTATAGGGGTGTCCAATCTTTTCAGGCCATCGGCCAGTCGTGTGGTTCCTCCCACCCAAAGCAGAAGTAAAACACACCTTGCAGCCAGTTTTGCAACAGGATGAGATAGATTTAAGGCTGGATCCGACCCCCAATGCCAATTCATACAGCCCACACCACCCTCGGCGCTCCTGGAAGCTAAAGTAATATGTGCTTGGGCATGTTTTACTTAGGCAACAAGGAGTGTGTGGGCTGGATGAATTGGCAGTGGGGCCCAGATCCACCCACGGGCCATAGTTTGGACACCCCTGGTCTAGTGCAGTGTGTGTGGCATGAGGAACCACAGTATAGAGCAAATTTTGCTCTCTTCCCAATTGGAGTATGTAACTGGATCTTTGAACACAAGCTGTGGAGTCAAAGACTTAGAAGCTCTTTCTGAAAATGCATCAGCACATTTGCATGTGACAAGCTGTGGGATGCTTCAATAATTTTCAGCAGGGTTGGAGCAAAATTTCATTTCAGAAGGGCAGAAGAGGACATATAGGGCCATGTGCTTTACTGGGGGAAGTAGCAGCTCTTTTCTTGCAAATATCTGGAAAAAATAGAAAAATACTTACGGTGAGTAGCAGCTATAGCAGAACATCAGTCACTCCCCCTCCACTCTGCCCCCCCACTCCCATTTGTCTATCTGGAACAACATTAACATTGTATACCCTGGACAGAATCCTATTGCATAGTTAGACTGATGTAATGCTAGTGATGTAACGTTTAGAAGCAAGTTATCTCAAGTTAAGAAATTGCTATTCTGTTGCGTTTGGTGTCCCGTGATTTATTAACTTGAGGCTGTTCATCTCTAAGTTACAGCATTACATTGGCATAATTACAGTACATGAGAGGATTTTGGTCCCAATCTTTGAAACATGCTGGAGCCCAATTCCTTTTAAAGCAACTGAGATTTTAATTGGCCATGTTGTTACTAATGTAAGAGTTGCATCATCAGCTTTCCTTTAACCTGTTTTAAAGAAGGAACTGGATACAGTATCTGTGGGAGAGTTTCCCTCTCACCTGTGTCCATCTTTGCAGGATACCATATATACTCAAGTATAAGCTGACCCGAATATAAACTGAGGTACAGTATCTAATTTTGAACAGAAAACCCAGGATAATAGATTGACCCGAGGATGAGAAATGCAACAGCTGCTAGTGAGTTTCAGTAATCAAAATACATGAAAATATGGTAAAATTAATTAAATTTGTGGCACATCTCAATCTGACATGGTCTTTGGACCCATGTCCCAAGTATGAGCCATTTCCCCTTTTTGGGTCTCATTTTTCAGACTGAAAAACTAGGCTTATACTTGAGTATATACAGTATTTTTCAGAAAGTGACAGATACAATCAGGGAGCCTTCTATATATAGCACCATTTTCTTATCTCTAGACTAGACAGCATGCAATTATTAGTAGCAGTAGTAGTTTTAAAAACAAAGAAACAAACAAAGTCTTCAGAGAAGAATGGAAATAGATTTAGGTATCCTGCACCCAATTTAACATCCTTAGCTGTTTTGGCTTTTATTTGGTAGCCACAATCTTCCTTCAGAGGACACCAGATGTTATCAAAATGTCTGGCAAAGCCTATCACATCATGTGATCTTTCTTGTTCTAGGTTCTCCATACGTTTTGCTTCATATCAACAGGGACCATATTTCTCTGTTTTGTGCCTCCCATGTCACCAAATGTCATTCGAAACCTTGCAGCGTTGGATGCTCTGCTGGCTGATGTTTGTCATGGTCACGCTAAGGCTGTGGTCAAGTACCCTACAAAGCGCAATGCAAGCTGAATCTTTTTTTGCGGGGTGGTGGTGGTAAACAGAGCCCAAGTGAGCATCCAAAAATTGGTGGAGAGAAGTTTGTTGAACTGGATTCAACTCCATTTCCTAGTCAATATTTTCACCACACAGCCAGCAGTTTAAATCTTGCTTATTCAGTCCTGTGACATTGCAGAATTCAGTTATTGTTTCAGCTAACTTATTTAGGAGTAGAATCCTCTTTTGTGTTCTCTCTGAATAAGCTTCTAATGTCTTGGAAAATAAGTGACGTGTGTTGGTTCCATATATACAGTATGATGTACTGTACTTCTTTTACCCTCCCTTCATTGCCCGTTTCCCCCCTTGGTCTTCTCTATTGTGTCTTGTGAACTAGACTCTAGGGTAGATCCTCAAGAGCAGTTTGAGTGTTTGTGCTTAATTAGAATGTTTTGTGTATATGTGTAACATATTTATGTTGTTGCACTTGAGCAGAAATAGATTTTGCAGTCTTGGCGATCTGCACTAGCTGATTACACTGCACAACAACGATTTTGCTACTGGGAATAACACATGTGAGATGCATGATATCAAGTGTGCTGATTCCAAATCTCAACTCAGAATTTGCCTATTGTGTACAGATTTTAAAGTTATAGTAAAACACCGGATAACGATTGGATCGGATAATGCTAAAATTGCATAACGTTAAGTAATCTGGGGAGGAGAATTGGATCGAGTAACGTTAAGGTCCTATGGAATGGATCGGATAACAACCGCTAAAGCCTGTGCGGTTACAATGTATCTCTATGGAGCTTTAACATTATCCGATCCATCCCATAGGAGTTTAACATGGATCGGATAACACCAAGACTTGTGGAACCAAGTTTTAGCGTTATCCGAGGTTTTACTGTATAGCTGTTCAAATTGCATTGGGTAATGTATTTTTACATGGGAACATTATAACAGTTGCAGCTACCACTATGCCTGCTGCCTTCTCAGCTGAATCATGTCCCCGGGTAGCATGCATGTTCCAGCAGTTGCCAGGCATGTCTGGGCAAGCCAGTCAGCTGACATCAGAAATAGGTATACAAGGCGAGATGGACCAAGGGCTTGCCTCTAGTGTGAAACCATCTTATTGGATAGTACAGCTGCTAGGCCATAGTGAGTCTGTTTTGAGCTAAAGATGAGTAGACACAGCTGTGTTAATAAACTGACAATTGTTGCTACATTTGTGGCAAATATACCCCATGATCAATGCAAGAACTTAACCAAAATAATGAGATTTGCTTACAGTAGAACCCTGTATAATCTACGAGGCACTTTGTTGTACGATTTTTTCGTTATACAATGCATGCATTGTACAAAGAAAATCTCTATGGGAAAAATCATACAACGAAAATCTCTATGGGAAAAATCGTACTGTATGATTTTCCCCATAGAGATTTTCGTTGTACAGTTTTCCCATAGGGATTTTCATTGTATGATTTCCCCCATAGAGATGCATTGAGTTGTATAATGAAAATGTTTATCATACACGGCACAATAGTTTTTTTCAAATATTTGCTGCATAATTATTTTTCACTGTACGAAGCATTCGTTATATGGGGTCCTACTATACTTACGATCCTGACATCCTAGGCAGAAGCGGACTTCAGATTTGGATTCAGCACATTTGATTTAGTATAGGGCACATGGATTAGACAAAGTAGCAGACAATATTTTTATTTATTTATTTATTTATTTATTTATTTTGTGATTCAGTGTTATGTATGATCTCAAATGCTATATATCTTGATCGTTTTGATCATTGTTTGTCCTTCCTGCTAATAAATTCCTGTGCTCCTGACGTAGGATATGCCATTGTGAAGGAGACGATGAGAGCCCTCTAATTACTCCCTGTCACTGCACAGGAAGTCTTAATTTTGTGCATCAGGCTTGTCTACAGCAGTGGATCAAGAGCTCAGACACCCGCTGCTGTGAACTCTGCAAATATGAATTCATCATGGAGACCAAATTGAAACCTTTAAGAAAAGTAGGTGCAAGGATGGCTTACATTGTTGGAAAAATATGTACTCATGGCTTCCTCACTAACTCTTAAGAACCACTTAACAGACATTTGTGGAGGCGCTCTGTAGCCTGTTACAAAGAACACATGAATTGGTTTTTGAAACTCTGCATGTTTTTCTTTGGGTAAAAAAAAATGGCAGAGAGCTGTGAGATACATTTGGCTGAAAGTCAAAGTCCATATTCCATCCAGAGGATGTGTTGCTACCTCTATACTGAGATGCTGGATTTGCTGCTGCTATGCATGTGAATGTCACAGCGAAGCCCTTGGCATTGAAGTGTGGGCATGTCTTATCAGGGGCTGCTGTCTACAGCTGCTGACGCATACAACTGCTTGCATGAAGGAGGAGGGAAGGAGATTGACAAACACATTCGGTGGTGGTGGTGTGTGTTATAGGAACTGTTGTCTGGGTGGGGGACACCGCTAATGTGCATGAAGGGCAAAGAAAGAGGCAAGGCTTCCTTTCTCACACATTGGCACAAGGCCTGGAGGGAGCAGGACATGCTCATGTCATGTGTGCCAGGTAACTCAAGAGAGCCACTGTTCTCCCCTCCCCGCTGTAGACCTGTTGCGCTGTGGGTGAAAAGGACAGGACTAATCTCCGTGGCCCAATGTCTCCCCTTGGTTTTTTTTACTTGATACAGAAAGGAGATGTCTGAAGAGAGCTTCGCTGGGTTTACTGTGAGTGCAGGATCACCACTAGTTTGCACACAAGAAGAATGTAAGAGGGAGATGCAAATTGTGCAACCTAAGCCTTGTCCCCTCAAGACCATGCAGAAATAAAAGTGTTCAATATTGTTATAAAAACAGGCCCAACAGGAGGATAATTCATGTGGACTCTCACCCAAAACTTTTGTAAAGGGTTACTGAGGCAATGTCATGGATTTGTTGTCAGCATGTTGAAATACAGTCCAAGTCCTCACTTCATAGAGGTATAACAGGTGGCAAGTATCAGGTTTGTGTGCTTCAGCGCCTTCAGAGATTCACTGTAGCCGAGGTGGTTGGGTCATCTCCCATTTCCCCTCATCCCCTGGGCTCCCTACTCTTCTGTAGGGAGAAGGGATCCATCGTGGTACCAGTTCTGCTAGTTGTAACAATACCAAAATGCAACTTTGTGAGAAAACAAAACAAAATAAAAAACACTGTAGCACTTTAAAGACTAACTGCTATATTTTTATTGTTAGCTTTCGTGGATCAAGTCCACTTCTTCAGACAAGGAGTGAAACTTCTAGGCATGGTTTATATATACCAGATCCAGGGGTCAAAGGGAGAAGGGTGTGTTCAAGCAACATGACACACAAGCAAGCACAAATGATAGACAAGCAAGCACAACATTACATGCATTACATCACATCACATGTTGTGCTTGCTTGTCTGTCATTTTGCTTGAACACACCTTTCTCCCTTTGACCCCTGAATCTGGTGTATAAAAACCATGCCTGTAAGTTTCACTCCTTGTCTGAAGAAGTGGACTTGATCCACGAAAGCTAACAATAAAAATATAGCAGTTAGTCTTTAAAGTGCTACAGTGTTTTTTATTTTGTTTTGTTTATTTTGTTTTGTTTTCTGATAAGCCTGAACCACAGACTAACACGGCTACTGTTCCAAAAAAATCATTTGTGAGAAAAGTTCACATTTGCATGAAGAGAATTCCAGGAAATGAAGGACAATAGCGAATATATGAAACTTTTAACTCAGTTAAATGTTTAGAAGATCAGTGTGACCAAATGAAGTCAGTGTATGACATTTTTAATGGCCCATCTATCATTAAATGTACGCAAGCAATATTTTTTTTCCTGTAGGGGAGGGGTGCCTAAACTTTTTGGACCGTGGGCCGGTCACATGGTTCATAGGGCCGGTCACGTGGTTCCTCCCACTGGAAGTGGAAGTAAAACACGCCTTGCAATCTGTTTTGCAACAGGATGAGATAGATTTTAAGCTGCCATTTTCTTTGCTTAAATCAGGGGTGGCCAAACTACGGCCAGGGGCCCAGATTCAGCCCCCGACGCAAATTCATCCATCCTGCACCACCCTCTTTGCTCCTGGAAGTGAAAGTATGGCATGTTTTACTTCCATGAGCGACGAGGGTGTCGGGGGCTGGATCTGGCCCCCAGGCTGTAGTTTGGCCACCCCTGCTGTAGGGGAAGAACTTGGATGAGTTTACCAGATAACACTTAGCTGAACTGTAAACAGTGTTCAGTTATATGCTGAATGCAGACACTGCAGGTTCTACTTGGATCATCTGTTGCTAATTTGGGGAAAGTCCGTCCATGTCAAGTTCAATACAGTGGCTGTAGTCCTATCAAACAACTACACTCACACAACTCAATATTCCAAAGCAGTAATGCTCATTTTCAATCAAGGCACAAGTGCTGTTTACGAAACACAGCTGTAGACACATTGCACAGTCAGTCAGAATAGGAACTTTGTGACTGATTGTGCAAATGAATTGTGCAAGGAATTAACCCGGCAGCTTAATGTTCTGTTGCACCTTGACAAATAGGATTCTGGACAATAAAGGTTTATTTCTAGCCACTCTGTGGTGTCCCAGGATTGCTTTAATAACCTAAAAACTTAATATTTTTTGGATTTCTTCATAGTGGGAGAAGCTGCAAATGACAGCCAGTGAACGAAGAAAGATCATGTGCTCTGTAACTTTCCATGTAATTGCTATCACTTGTGTGGTATGGTCTCTGTACGTTCTCATAGATCGAACTGCTGAAGAGATCAAACAAGGGGAGTCCACTGGTAGGTCAACTTTCCTTTTCTTGTTCGACTGCTTGTGATAACATTGTGTTGGTAGTAAAAAGCAAAGTGGCTACTCTTTCTGTCTTTGTAGTCGCCTAATAATACAGTATGAAGGACTGGGGTGTCTTAGTGGTTAAGATGCTGATCTTGAGGACTGGAAGGTCGGCAGGTCAGCAGCTCAAGACCTGAGTGCTGAACAACTGCGTGAGCTCCCATCTCTCTTCCATCTCCTGCTAACCTAGCAGTTCGAAAGCAAGAAATTGCAAGTAGATAAAAAGGCACCACTTTGGTGGGAAGGTAAACAGTCTTCTTTGCACTCTGGTGTCTAGTTATGCCTGTTACACGGCCATGGAAATAGCTGCAGGCGCAGACAGCGCTAGCTGTTCAGCTATAAACGGAGATGAGCACCGAAGCCTAGAGTCAGGTACGACTGAGTTTTGAGCAAGGGCAACCTTTACCTAATAATACAAGATATACAGTGTGGTGTAGTGAATAATAGCGGCAGTGGAGGATTCAGGAAACCAGGGTTTGAATCCTCGCTTGGGTGTGGAAACTAAAGTGAAGGAGGAATGTGGAACTGGCAAAATACCCGCTTGCCTTATAAGCCCTCATATGGTCTTTGTAGTTTGTTCCGACTTAATGGAACATAATATATGCATAGTATATGCCAGTGTTCATCAGTTTTGCACGGCCCCAGAAGGAAAGGAAGTTCTTTTTTGCAGCAATTTCTATTCTGAAAATGGACAGAAGGATCAAGAAAGATTTCCTTTTTAAGGTCCTAGTGCCATGATGGCGAACCTTGGCACTCCAGGTGTTCTTGGACTTCAATTCCCAGAATCCCGAGCCCCCGTGAATCCACACGAAGTGGTTTACTGCTATTCATCCGGCCCACGCCACCCTCGTTGCTCTTGGAAGCGGAAGTAAAACGTGCCCGTATGGTTAGGACTCTTCCAGGTTAACCCTTCCTCCGTATGGGCGGGTTTTACAGTAAAACACCGGATAATGCTAAAACTTGGTTCCACAAGTCTTGGTGTTATCCAATTTTTAGTGTTACCTGATCCATGTTAAAATCCTATGGGATGGATCGGATAATGTTAAAGCTCCATAGAGATACATTGTAACCGCGCAGACTTTAGCGGTTGTTATCCGATCCATCCCATAGGACCTTAATGTTATTCGATCCAATTCTCCTCCCCAGATTACTTAACATTATGTGATTTTAGCGTTATCCGATCCAATCGTTATCCGGTGTTTTACTGTATTTCTGCTTCCGGGAGTGACAAGGGCGGCGCGGGCCGGATGAATCGCAGTAAACCCCTTTGTGTGGATTCACGGGGGCTCAGGTTTCTGGGAATTGGAAGCCCAAGAACATCTGGAGTGCCAAGGTTCGCCATCACGGTCCTAGCATTTCTGTAGTCCTGGGCATTTCCCAGTTGTTTGAAGCTATTACTCCATCCTCTTGGGTTTGAAATGGACCTTGCTGCCACATAACATCCTCTGCCCAAATATGACTAACCTGTGAAGAAAAAGGTCATGTAGCTTATCTGCTGAATGCTCAACAATCACTGCCAAACCCCTCAGCAACTTTATTTCTACTTCTGCAGGGATTCCCACCCCACTCCGGTCGGACTGTGAATTAGCACCCCATTCTTCAGCCATGCATAATGGACTCTCCCAGTTGACATGTATCCATCTCAAACAGTATCAAAAGAGTTTGTGGCCTCAGTGTTCAAAACCTAGTACAGGGGTGGAGAACCTGTGGCCTTAAGGGGAGGCTGGGCTTCTGGGAATTGAACTCCAAATATACCTGGAGGCCCAAGGTTGAGGAAACCCTGGCCTAGAGGGAACAGGCTGGTCCTCCAGATGTTCTTGGGCTTCAATTCCCAGACGCTCAGGCTGTCCTCAAGACTGCAGGTTCCCCACCCCTGTAAATCTCTTTCAAAGGAGAAGAAGATGTTTCTGGAAATGTAGTTTAAATATTCATGAGGCTCTTCTGTACATGTTTGTGTGCACATCTACAAACCAATAGGGGCATGTTTGCATTGTTGCAGCCATGTTGCTTTCTGGCAAATTTCAAAGGATCACACGGCACCTTTCAGACTCATAGTTCTCAGATATGATTACTCCGGCTGGAACCTGATGGCAAGTCTGACAAAAAGAGAAGGCGCTTAGTTACTCGTTATATACTATGCTGCTCAGGCAAGGTGCAGTCTTTGCCGTAAAATGCCACTTTCACACTTTAGTCCTTAACCTACAAAAGATCCATGTTCAAGCACACACCCACACCTTTTTTGGTATCCTGACCAGAGACTGTATGTATAGCCACTAATTTTGTATCATTCATGAATTTCCATTTGTTGATTTCAAGGATTTTTTTAAACAGGCAGACAAAACAGCTCTTCGTTTGCCTAAGGAAGACTAAACCTCTTTTATCTTTGAAACTAGTACCACATACACAAAGCTGTGTATTGAACTATGATCATAGCCTGGCCCTAGATGCTGTTATAATAAACACATGTTCCTGCATGAGATTACAGACTTTGCAGTTGAACAAAGTTTATGCTGACAGGGGAGGAGATGACTTGGGGAGGAGGTCTCTCTAGGGTTTACCCTGGGGTGCCCCTGGCTTGGGGGCACACACGGGCAATTGCTCTAAGTTCAGCTGTCCGTCTACCCTGCGAACGCTCTCCCTCAAGTCCCCTCCCTTGCTTCTAGGATGGGGAAGATAGCGCTTCTGCTCCTTGGGCAGGAATGAGGTAGCAAAGTTTAATAGCAAGGCTGAATAACAGTCCGTTTGTATTTGCCAACTTCCTACATACACATGCAGAGCAAAATAGGCCCTGGGAAAATGCCCCGCTTCAAAGATAGTTTTTTTTACCTTCTCAGGCTAGGACAGTCCGGCAGATGTTATTCCCAGGCCATTGGTTGAATCAGGTAATACTCCCTTCTGATCATCCTGGCAACCTTCTCTCTTCTTCTGAGTGAAATGTCTCTTAGAGAAAGATTGTGCCCTTGAGAAAGTCAGCCTTATGATTCGGCTTTTCTCCCGCTCTGCAAAACTTACTTCTATTCTGGTTTGATAGCCAAAGATGACACTCCTTGGTGTCTTTGAAGCATTTTATTGAAGAATAATAGTCCAAGAGAATACAGGATACATAGTGAAGAAATAATCTACAGTAAAACATCGGATAACGCTAAAACTTGGTTCCACAAGTCTTCTTGTTATCCGATTTTTAGTGTTATCCGATCCATGTTAAAATCCTATGGGATGGATCAGATAACGTTAAAGCTCCATAGAGATACATTGTAACCGCACAGGCTTTAGCGGTTGTTATCCGATCCATCCCATAGAACCTTAACGTTATTCGATCCAATTCTCCTCCCCAGATTACTTAACGTTATGCGATTTTAGCGTTACCCAATCCAATCGTTATCCGGTGTTTTACTGTATTCTACTGTCATGAGAATTCACAAGGGATGAATTCATATTTTAATTTTCTTTACATTTACTAAGTGTTAAGATTTATATAGTATATTCTCTGTAAGTTTTGAGGATAGCTAACTCATAAGGGTAGCACTCGGAAGGCAGTTGCATTCCAATCAACACATTCCACACAATACATGTCACTGAATACCAAGATTGCTAAGTAGCAATGCCAGTCATTTAGACACTGTGAGTAAGATCACATTTGCGTAACAAAGGGGGATTTCCCTAAGTTACAGTAGGTCAAATTCCCCTTTCTCTAGAGCAGGGTTGCCCCAACTATGGCCCGAGGGCAGATGCGGCCCCCGATGGCAATTCATCTGGCCCACAAAGCCCTCGTCGCTCCTGGAAGCAGAAATAAAACGTGTCTGTACAGGCACATTTTACTTCCACTTCCAGGAGTGACAAGGGCTTTGTGGGCCAGATGAATTGGCATTGGGTGCCACATCTGGCCCCTGGGCCATAGTGACTGGCTCCCTGAACCAAGTGATCGGCCCGTGGGCCAAAAAGTTTGGGCACCTCTGCTCTAGAGAAAAGGGAAAAGTGACATTCACATGGAAGTGGATTATGAGACAATCAACACCTGTTCAAAGATCTGGGGACAGGGTGACAAACAAACACCTGAGAATTTCAGATTGCGTCAATTCATGTCTGAGAATTTGGTTGCATCATAAAACACCTGTTTGAACAACATCTAGTCAAAACAATGAGATAATTTCACATCTTTAACATTCTAGAGGTAGGTGTCAGCACCCTAGAAAGTGTATTTAAGCAGCACCTTTTGACTGCTCAGAGGCGATCTTTTGGACGGAGGCGTAGCCCATGCCATTTTGAACTCAAAACATGGACCCATAAGGAAGATATTCTGATGGGGGCTATCAAGCCCACAGAAAATGCTTTTTCAGTGAGGTTAGCTATTTTCTTATTTTATTTAGTTTGTTAAGTTAGAGTAGAATAGATTATTTCTTCACTATGTATCCTGTATTCTCTTGGACTATTATTCTTCAATAAAATGCTTCAAAGACACCAAAGAGCGTCTACTTCTGCAGGGATCCACCTTCTTCCCCACATTGAAATCTCCATCTTGGATGAGGCTAAAGCACAGGGTGTAGTTCGTTCTGTTACAGCCATCTAGAACTGTTGAGCAGAAACAGAGGGCTTAGAATTTAGATTAGGAGAAAGTGTGGGTCCTCCAGCTCTTGTTGGACTTAACCCTTGCTAACTGTGCCAATTGTGAGAAATGCTCTGCAGGGTAACAATTTCCTCATGCCTATGTTAACATGAAGCTCCCACCCAATTGGCATGGCAGCTTGGTTCAAAGATCTTTATGCTATGTGGCAAAGCAAGTTGAGGCTGGTTTCTCGTCTCCTTGGCCTCCTGAGCAGTCTGGCGTGACCTCCATTTTCCAAGGCACGGTCATGTCTTCACCAGAAAAAGTGTTCTAAGCAGGGAAATATTTGGATAGAGTTTCTTTGGAAGGTGAATTGGAATAATTTTTAGGAGCACAGGTGTGCTTTGAATGTGTTGTCCTTGCCAGCAATGCAGTGGCGTAGCATGGGTTTCAGCCACCCGGGACATAGGCCAAATTTGCTGTCACGGACAGACTTCCCCGAAGGGACTTACCTGCACCGTATCCTAATTTGCAGGTGTTATTAGACAATATTGAACTCTATTCTTTATATGAAAAAATTAATTCTCACTGAATATTTATCGTGAACAATCCGAGCACAAAACAAAACACGGGTAATGACCGCAAGGCAACTGGTTTAGTACAGACGGTGTTGCCAGTCGCTAGAGCGAGCAAGATGACTACACTCATGTAAAGAAAGGAGATTCCCCGGTTCTGTTACTGATTAAATAATAAAAAGTTCCGTGCTCATTTTAATCGGTCCGAATTGTAGGTACGACAAAAATATGAAATGAAATGGTTCAAATTTTTAGTTCAGATTACAATATTTTTATTTATTGTGAAATTTTGCTGCCCCCCCCCCCAAGTGCCGCCCAGGGCGGGGGGACCCGCTACACTACGCCACTGCAGCAATGAGGAAAAAAATGAGACTGTGGGCAGTTTTGTTTTGTTCACAAAGCTACTGAGGAAAGATTATCTTGTTATGATGGTGTCAGAATCCGGTCATCCCAGTTAAGGGCCCCTCCCTTCCAGTTCTTGAGACCCTTGTTTCATTACGAGAACCGCCAGCCCTTATCAGCCTTCTGGGAGAACCGGCCTGCATTAAAAGAGAACTCTTACTATGCTCAGGCAATGAAGCAATGAAGAAAATAAGGGAGGTCTGGTAGCTAGTCCTTGTGTGTGTGCAGTTCTTTGTTGATGAAAAAGACAATCTAAAGGCAAAAAGAGTTGGTTTATTCTAGTAGGTTTCATAAAGGATAATCCAGAAAAGCGTAAGTAAGCTCAGAAACATTAGTCAGTCCAAAGACAGTCCAAAAACAACCCATTCACTCTAGGTGATCATTTTGGAGAAGCAAAAATGCATAGTCCCACAGGCCCCGATGTTAATCCATAGACATCCAAAAGCGAACTCCTTTTGCTCTCCCCAAGATGGGGATTCTGCAGTCAGGTGGGATACCTTTTAATCAATCAGGGAACAGAGAAAACTTTCTCATAACAAGAGAAGAAGTTTACACACATGTAGAGACCTATAGTCATAACCAGTGGTGGGATGTCAAAAATTTTACTACCCCACCATGACATCATCACAGTGTGGGCGGAGCTAACATCATGGGTGGAGCCAATGTCATGACATCATGATGTTGTGGGCGGGGCCAAAAAACAAATTAAAAAATAAATAAAATAAAAATAAGCACACACATACACACACACACACACTAAAATACACCCGCCCACCCAAACTCCCACCCACCCACAACAGAAATCAACCAGAGCTTTTAAACCAGAGCTTAAAGCTTATTCTGGCTAATCTTTCTCACATTAGGTCAGATGGAAGGAACTATAGAATGAACTCACCACAAGATGACTTCATTTTGGCACTTTTCAACAGTTAAAGAAGTTAGGTACTAAGTCTTTGCCTAACTAGTTCTCTAGGATATCTAGGGGAGCAGGCTATAGGGAGCTTCAGGCTAGCAGCTTCTCTTCCTCGTCCCCGCTTGGGAGGACAGCAAGGAGGCCGTGCATACGCGCCAAGCACTGTAGGCGTGCATGCACACCAAGTGCTTGGTGCACATGTGCAGTGGAGGAACCAGTGAAAAGGTAAGTCCAGAAGGTGGTTCCCCCCAAAAGCTGCAACCGGTTCTCCGGGACACTGGGAAAAGTTACTACTGGTCCTGGAGAACTGGTGAGAACCCGTTACATCCCATCACTGGATAACTGGAGAAAACTCAGCAAGCTTAGAGATAAAGGTTACACTGAACTGAAAACAAGCTGTCTCGTGACACCCAGTCTTGTGAGACAAAGAAAGAAAATGATTTTTGAGGCCTAGTTAAGACCAGGTCCTCTCCAAGCTTTGAGAACATTAGGAAAAAGATGTCATTTCATGACAGATGGAAAGGGTAAAGATTGGAGTGAGGTGGAATGAGAAGGAAAGGATAAAGTCTGGAAACTAGCCAGATGGACAAGAACTTAAAACTTATTTTAATTATTTTGGACCCAGAGTAGGAATCATGTATATAACTCTTGCTTTCATCTCTGTGGCTGAAATGGAGCTCAGAAGAAGATAGCACTGACCTAGGCTAGCACGGCCAGAAGTAATGTGAAAGTATGGCTAATGCAAGTCAGAATTAAGTCAGTTTCAAAATGTGCCTTCCGATTGTGATTTTTTATTTTATTTTTGCTCACAGGCAGGTAAGTAAGTTGGCCTTGATTTCAAAGATAATGAACAAAGCATAATGATAAATGAAATTTGCTGAGAGCTACAGCTAAACATGGTCTCTCAGTGTTATCCTAGTGGGAGACGGAGAGATGTCAAGCTTCACTACTCTATAGATATCTTTGCTGGTCTGTAAGCACAGAAGTAGAACTGAATTTTTGCTTAATTTTCTTAAGTTATTATGAATTTGCTTTAATGCAGGAGTTCTCAACCTTTTAAAGCTAGGGGCCAGGTCACGGTCCCTCAGACAGCTTGGGGGGGCCGGACAGCCAATTTGCCCTTCCTCCACCGCATGGCACTTCCTGGTGTGGTGGAGCTGGTAGAGGGCCACTTTTAGTGGTGCCATGGGCTGCATCCGACCCACCAGCCGCAGGGTGAGAATCCTTGTTTTAATGTATTTCAGCCATATGCATTTCTGTATAAATCACCACTTTCTAGAAGGCCTTGAATCTGCGGTTTTTGGTATGTCGTATCTTTCTTTAACAGGCACAGTTTTATGCTAACTTCTGAAACTTTCCTCCAGGTATTCTAGAATGGCCATTTTGGACTAAACTAGTGGTTGTGGCAATCGGTTTTACCGGAGGAATTCTGTTCATGTATGTTCAGTGCAAAGTCTACATACAGCTGTGGAAAAGACTTAAGGCTTATAACCGGGTAATATATGTACAGAACTGTCCAGAAGCAAACAAAAAGAACATGTTTGAAAAAACAATGCTAATTGAGCCAAATCTTGAAAATACGAATGTTCTGGCAAATCATTGTACAGAGACGAGTAGTTCACCTTGCACAGAGCCTGAAGACTCCAGGGCGAACATTCTCCATATCTGACGCATTCTCTTTCTGTGAAGATTTGTACCAACTCTGCTGTTAGCCATTCAAAGTCAGATATGAGAGAGTTGGTAGGGAAGTTTTTTTGTTCCTGTTATTACAAGAACACTTGACGTTTACTACAGCTGCAGCTCTCAAGATGTCCTACATGGAGAAATACAGGATTGGATTACAAGATGTGTAAATGACGTGGAACAGAGGTTCCCAATCTTTTCAAACTGGGGGCCAGGCCACGCTCTCTGTCACCTTCGAGGGCCGGACAGCCATTTTGCCCTGCCTGCACAATGGGGGTGGCCATTTTGTCCCAACAACTTCAAAGGGGTTGCCATTTTGTTTCTCAAATGCCCTTGGAGGGGTGGGGGGCACATAAAATGGTGCCGCAGGCTGGATCCAGCCCACAGGCTTTAGGATGGGAACCTCTGGTGTAGAACATGATTAGGCACTTTAAATAAGTCTTTTTCTCTCCCCGCCCCTTTCTTTTGTCGCCAATATTTTTAAAATTGTGTTTTCTATTTGTCCAGGGTTATAGGATATTTAATGCAAAAGTCTTCTATTACTGTATGAATTAACTGAAGAAGACACCTTGCATTTAAAATATGTCCTCTTGCTTTAACTGCACTCTGAATGCTTCTATATGTATTTATGTCTATGTACATAGTATACACATACTACCTACACACACAAATCTAATATATTAGGGGCAAGTCCACTCCCACAAACCTTGAGTCCTATGTAGCTCTAAAAAAGAATAAATCAAACTGGGATTTAGCTTCATGTTAAAAAAGAGGTTGCAAAGCAGTGAGCACTTTTAATCGTTTTGACTTTTTAAGTTGAAAGAATCTCATTTCAATATGCTCCTTTGAAGAATGAAGATCCATTTGTAATATAGACCACTTGCCTTAAAACAACAGAAAAGTTGGACTGCTTGATAGAGTCCTCGGTCTGTCTTAAGCCTACATTAAGTGATGTCTTGGCATATCCACCCCCCTAAGAACATATTTTTCAGAGAATATTGCACATTTGAATTTTCTAACAAAGGATAATGGATGTTATTCTAAACAGATTGAATGTTTGGTTTAGCCTCTACAACGATGTCAGTGTTCTGAGTGACATATCCGAAGAGTGATGTCAGCAGGGAGGTATGAATTCCTTACACAAAGTAGAGCAAAGGGAATGTTGATGCTGCATTTTAACTCATTTACTCCTCTGCATAAAAGTTGTTGGCTTGTTGTGCTGTACGTGTGTGTATGCCATTCTGTCATTTCCATCTTCTAGTTTGAATGTTTCACAGAAATTAATGAATCACACATTTCATATATTTGTGTGTGTATCTGTATGTTTGTCTCAGGAGAAGATATACACTGGTTGCAATATGGTTAGAACTTTTGATGAATTAATTGTATACAGTGCCTAAGTGGAACCTCTGGCATTCTCTTAAGATCCATTACAAAAAACTGTGTGAAAAACATTTCATGCGCTTGACCACTTGAGCGTATGGAATTCTGGTTTTTGATTTCCCAGTGGTTTATTTTTAAATGTTCTAGTTTTGTCACAAACGACGTCTGTAAATTGAAGTTCTCTAAGAGACCAACAAAAATAATTGTTTTACTATGAGACACAAAGTAATGTTTTGATGAATGTAAACTTAATTGTTATCAAACTAAATTAACTTTTACTACTGTCAAGAGCATAAACTGTATTGTGTATGATTTAGTATTTGAACCTGTACTGCTATGTATGATGTTTTAAAATTATGGGTATCCTAGTTTTTATTGAAACAATAATTACTGATGCTGGCACAGAGAATGGAACTCCAAGCTTATCTCTAATCTGTAAGTATATATTTCTTTTTTTTTCTCAGTTGAGAAAACAGAAATGAACCTATAAATTTTGAATCCACCAGTGTTATAGTCCACCTCTGTCCTATGAAACCTGCATAGTATTTCCAAAATGAGATGTGGGTTTACACTTACTATCAAGCAGATACAAATGAAATGTCCCATTTGTTACAAGTGCACTGTTGGTAAAAGAGAGCTGCATCAGGATGGCACTTTAGAACGCACATGAACATAAGAGCAAACTGAGAGGGCACCCGTCCTACGAGAGCAAACCGAGAGGGCACCCTCCATATACCATCTGTTGGGGAGGCACACCTCTCCAGTACGAGGAATAGGGCCTTCTCGGTCGTAGCCCCCACATTATGGAACCTCCTCCCGGTAGAATTACGCCTTTAGGCCCAGTTACTACCGTTTAAGAGAAAATTAAAAACATGGTTAGCGGAACGGGTCTGGGGGCCGGGATTGCCAACAAGCTCTCCTTTTTGGCTTGTCTGAGCCCCCCCCCCGTAATTGGTTTTATTGAAGGGCTTTTAACTTTTTTATATTGTTTTTAAGTTTTGCTGAGCAGCCAGTAAGGTGTTCGTTGGACTGTGTTCACCGCCCAGAGTCTATTGATTGGGGCAGTATATAAATCTAAATAAATAAATAAACAGCAAGATAAATAAATGTATGGGCGCGTTTTACTTCCACCTCTGGGAGCGATGAGGGTGGCATGGGCTGCATGAATGGCAGTAAACCCATTTGTGTGGATTCACAGGGGCTTGGGTTTATGGGAATTGGGAGTCCAAGAACATCCGGAGTGCCAAGGTTCACCATCACGGGTATAGGATTTATTGATTTCCCTAACAATATTCACTACTAAACAGAACTACTGAAGTGTCACTGTTTAAAATGTAGACAGCAACTTGATTAGGTAGTTGGTGGAAGTAATTAACTCAAAACAAGCAGGTAGAGAAAAAGATCGTTTTTAATGAAACCTGAACTTTGAATATAGAACTTGAGTACAACTTGAAACTTAATACATTGTCTGATACCTATTTAGAAGAGTAAAACTGAAATTATATGAAGAACAAGTAGATATGTTTAATGTAGAATATTGTGGCTCATTTTATGCCAACTTAACCTGTACTGTTGTATTTCGTATTAAACCAAAAAGTGCTTTTTAAAAAGTGATAAAAGAGGCTTCCACTCAATATGCGATGAACTTTTCTATGTCCACATTGAAATGAGACCTCTTTTTAAAAACATATTGTAGAGCAGCACTAGAGAGAATAATGTTTGTGGAGTCCCCCCCCCCCCTTTCATCCTTTTTTAAAAACTAAATTTTATTCCGTAAGAAAAAATGATGGAACGAAACATTTGGATGGGCCATGGTGCCTTCAAGACAAATCCTTGCCTCTACTCCCATTATTTCCAGACATTAATATGTCAGACCATGGCATAATTTGTTCCAAGTTTCTTCAGACATTGGTTTTTTGCTGCCTTGCATCTCATGCCAGCTACTCTACATGGCAGTAGACCACTGCTCCTCAGCTTAGGTAACATGAAAGTTCTCCACATTTTTCTAGAAGACTTGTGTTACGGGTCCTTTTCCCATTTTCTTAACGCCCTTGATCACACCTTCCTTTAGTGAGCAATTTTAGGTGGTCATGTTTTGTCACCCTTAATAATCATGCCATCAAATGGATTCCGATTTATGGCAAAGCTCTCCAGCATTTTTTAGGTAGTGAATTAGGGTCTTCTTTTCTAGGCAGCGAAGGGTTCTTAGCCATCTCCTATATGAGGGGGTCAACCTTTCCCCTCTAAAATCAGGACTTTCCTTCATAGACAATGGTGTATAAACTACTTCCCTTGATATTCAAAATTGCATTAGTTTAGCACACTAGAGTCAGATACGACTGGCTTTTGAGCAAGGGAAACTTTTACCTTAGCACACTTTCACTCTGTCACATCTCTTTATTGCAAAGAAAATACGGAGCTCTGTCTGGCGCGTGCTGGTATATTGGGCAATCAGACTTTGTTCCACCACCTCTGGCGGTCTGGGTTGCCAATAGCAATGTATGGGATCCCCCCCAACCCTTCCAATTAGGTGACCCCACCACCACAATTCCCTGTCCAGCATCGTCCCATGGTTCCCTGTACAACCCTGGCCCTGTTTTAAATTTTCAAAGTACCTAATGGGAAAAGAGTGGCAGCTTTATGGGAGCCTTTCTGCACATTTAATTACCTATATTGTGATACAGTGGTGCCTCGAGTTACAAATTGTTCGAGCTACAAAATTTTCACAATACGAATGAAAATCAATTGAAAACAATGGCTCGAACTACGAATTTTTTCCGGAACAGATTAATTGGTTTTCAATGCATTCCTATGGGAAATTCGAGTTACAAATTTTTCATAACATGACAAATACCTTGGAATGTATTAAATTTGTAACTCGAGGTACCACTGTAATCCATTTTTTAAAAATGGCTTGCACTGGAAAGAAGTGTTTATAAGAAGTGGAGGGCGGGGGAAGCTGTTCAATCCAATATTTCGAGGTGGCTGAATGTCAATTTCAGGGCCTCCAATGGATTGTGGGAGGATGTTTTGGAATATTTGTCGACTGCAACGCGTATCCGAGAATGCATTTTTTTTCCTGAAGCAGGAAAAATGTCGTAATTTGTTTAAGGTGGATCCCAGTTTGCCATGAAGTGACCCACACATTATGATCTCGGAGCCATCCCCTGTGGCACACACGAAATGAGACGTGCAGGATTCAACACCGGGACTGCAATGGACTGCCGCAGCCTTGAGGTTATGGACAAGGTGCGCCTTCACAGCCAGTCCATCTGGGATGGCCTCTTCTGCTTCCAGATCATTAGGAATTATTGTTCCTCCACTCATTTTGCCGTTGGGCCCAATAGGATGGTTTCCAGTGGCATTTCCTCCACTGAGGGGGGGGGGCATCACCCCCACCTAAAGGGGCTCATCCACCCGTACCCGTTGGCCTCTTTAGAGAGTCAGGTTAGTTAACCACCATTTTGAAATATATGCACCAACATTCCACAGAGTAGTTGTAACTGCAGAAAATCTGAGAAAGTACTGAATGCCTCTAGTTAAGTTTTCCCGTTTGAGTGTTGGGGAAAGACAACAGCTTCCCAACAGAAGTGTGCAAGGGAGAGCAATGCAAACACTTCACAACCAAAGGTGAACAAATCTGCTGCATCAGAATAACGTGACTACTCCCCATTCATGAAATATCTGTTTCTAAGATGGGGGAAAATTAAAGCACTGGTAAGTAACTAGCCTTTAGCCATTCTGGACAATTCTAGACTCCAGTTCCCTCTAGCCTTAACAAAAGGTGTCATCCGACAACACATTGTTAGTTCTAACACAATTCTTATGGAATAACACTGTAGCAACTCTATATACAAATGGTGAAATATCTTTTGCAACTGTAGAGAATTGTATAGTACTGCCAGATGCATCTGATGGACATTGGAGTCATCTGAATGTACTTTGACTTAAATAAGCCATTGGAAAGCTTGCCTGCCTCCTTTTGTCTTTGCAATTGTGCACTTAAACAGCCACACTGTTGGGTATTTGATCCGGGGAAAGATAGTAGTAGGGAAGTTTTTTGTTCTTGTTCCGTTCAGCAATGCAACTGGTAATTTCATCAAGATTCTTCTGGAACTTCCTCATGGCCTCTTTCACTGGCTTTTCTATGAAATGTTCGTCTGGATACATACCCAGAAACAACTATGTGGAGAGAAGACACAAAAGGTGTTTGTTCAGAAGGTATATGAGAAATCATATTGGTAACTATTGCCTTATTCTAAGGTAAAGGTTTTCCTTGCTCGAAAGCCAGTCGTATCCAACTCTAGAGGTCAGTGCTCATCTCTGTTTCAAAACCGAGGAGCCAGTGTTGTCTGCTTCTGCAGACGTTTCCGTGGTTATGTGGCAGGCATGGCTAGACACCGGAGGGCACGGAACGCTGTTACCTTCCCACTGAAGTCCCTATTTATCTACTTGCAATTTCTTGCTTTTGAACTGCTAGGTTGGCGGGAACTGGGACAAAGACGGGAGCTCATACCACAAAAAGGATTAAAATCAACATAGGGACTATGCCAGCTGCACCAATTCCAAGAAGACTGGCAGTGTGTCATGTGATAAGGGAGAGGTTGCATAGGGAAGGGACATTCTTGGGGGGGGGGGGGGCTGTGGTTTGGCTTTGTATGCTAAATGGCCAAACTAACAGAAGTTCCACCTGTGGAATGAAAATTGTGCTATTGTCACTGGCAGATTGTTGCTGATTATAGCCTTCTGTTTTTAGTTTTCAGGTGCATATGGCTTCATCTGGCATGTGAGCTATGCTTACCCTGATAGTGGAAAAAGGAGTTTTTAACAATTGGAAATCTGCCACTGAGAATGACGTCATTCTTGCTATGTAGGCACAGCTATTCAACAGTATTTTGAGCATTTTTTAAAGTAGCCTGGACTGGAAGGTGGGGGCTCAGTGGTGGGCAGGAAAAATTTTTCACTACCATACCATGGGCAGAGTCTATGTCATGGGTGGAGCCTGTCATGGGCGGAGCCAGTCATGCCTGCCATAATGGCCATGTATACATCTGCAAACACAGGCTGCACTGGATCTTTGGCTGAAAATGGAGATGAGCACTGCACCCTAGAGTCGGATATGACTGGCTTTTGAGCAAGGGAGACCTTAAACCACTTGCAGGGACAAAACCTGATGGGGTAGGGCAGGGAGGTGGCCATGTTCACCTAATTTTGCTACCCCCTCTGCCCGAAGGCCACCCAACTTCACCAGCACCCCGCCCAGAGGCCATCCAATTTTGTTACACCCTCCTTCCCAGGAGGTGAGTGGTGCGTACCTGTTGCTGCCCACCGCTGGTGGGCCTTAATTCTTTGCTCATGCTGTGGACACTACTGGAATTCCTATTCTTTGCAAATGTCAGATGTGGAGGGTTTTTTTAAACCTCATTCCTAATATAGACCAAAAGTGCACTGTCTATTTGATAAAGCGATACCCACACTAGATCAAATCACAAAGTGCTTACTTTTGGCCAGTTTGCCAAAACACTTTCTTATATATTTGTGATTGCAAAAAACATTAAAAAATAATTCAAGGTATTTGGATTGTAAACTTTATATTCTAGATTAATTTGAAAACACTTGTTGTAGAATAGTGGTATATAAATACTCTGAATATATCAAATATGTAATTCACAGTCAGTAAAGCATTCTTAACCTAGTGTCATAGACAGAACTCCAGGCCACTGACAACATATGGCCACAATTCTGTAGTAGGATGAGATGGAACTTAAAAGGAAATTTCAGACCATGTCATAATCCTTAGATGCAAACAGCAGTCAAATGATGACATACAATAATCTTGCAGGACAGAAGAAATTGTATAAGAAACTGTAACTATTTTCCATGATGGGTCAGTGTTATTTGCACTTCCAGTCAGGGCCTGGAAGGAAGTGGACTCAGTTGTGAGGGGTTGAGTTTTGTGTAATATTATATACATTGTTTCTGATATTTATTTTTACTGTTGCATTATTGTATTATTGTAAGGTGACGTGATATTCTGTGATTTTTTTTGTCAGCCGCCCAGAGTCGCTGTGCGATTGGGGTGGCATACAAGTTGAACAATTAAATTAAATTAAAATTAATTAAAATACACACCATGACCCACCAGTCTCACAATGCAGTAGAACACTGACAAGTGTTGGTTTTGTGCATGTAGGGGGTCATGATTTTTTTAATGAATATAATCCATTGCACAACAGCAATTTTGGCACAAACACTGTACTGCCATTTTATTATGCTGGTAAAACTTGCATCAGAGACTCAATAGGATACTGATAGTGAAAAGTCGCCATCATTTCCACAGTTTTTACTCTAAAATCCAGCAGAGCAACATTCCTTATGTGATTTGATTTGATTTATTCGATTTGTATGCCGCCCACTCGACATACGCCGACTCCGGGCTTTATATAGTGGCTTCCTGTACTCCTCGTTTTGGGTGGAGTATAACAAAATAGGCACAAGAAGCTGCCCGGGAGAAGGCAAACATCTTATTCCACATGTAGACAAGGCAATCTGAAATAGTCTTGTGCTGGACTTTGGAAACTGAGTAGAACAATCTGATTTGGAGGGAATAGAGCTTCATTCAGCCTTTCTCAGTGCCCAGAGTTCAAGCTGTTTAGAAGTTCCATTACTAAGAACATGAACAGGCATCTGAAAAGATCTCAAAGTACACATGGAACACGACGTCTGACAAAGTCCTGCTGCTATTGGTTTTAGTCATACACAATGTGCGAGATATGCCTAGTGGTAGGATTCAAATGTTTTTACTACCTGCTCGGTGGGCGTGGTATGGTGGGCGTGGCCAGCGGGAAAGCCCTGTGTTATTTCAAAACTTGTGATGGGCAGGGCTAGCTGGAATTTCTGCTATCGGTTCTGGCGAACTGAGGTGAACCTGCTGAATCTCACCACTGGAGATGCCTGCGTACAAACATTAAGAAAGGTCTTACTCACTTCGTTTTCCTGAAACTGACTCAAGGCCCAAACAGCACCGAGATGCCAACATGAACGTCCCCGATCTGGTAGACTTTCAATTATATATTCAACAGTGACACTATCCTTTTCTGTAGGTGGTGGGCACCGCATAGTTGGGGGAGCATTGGGAATCCAGGAACACCAGTCGTACTGAAAGATATATATACATATAAAGCAAAGGCTAGGAAAATTAGTACCGTACAAGTAAAATCTCACATAAAGAGCGCCTCACTTAGAGACTAACTCGCTTAAAGAGCAGAATTTTCTCTGAATGGTCCCCTCGCTTAACAACTTAAAACCCAACTAAAAACTCGCGTAACAATTAAATCAGGGTTCGCAATCCCCCCTGCCAGAAGTCACAATTGGTCACTCACAATGGTGTTTCACTTAAAGAGCAAACTCACTTAAAGAGCAATCCCATGGAATGCATTATGCTCTTTAAGCGAGGTACCACTTGTATACCAGTGTGTAAAAGCCCCTACCAAAAATCAATAAATAAATCAAATCTAAACTCTTAATAATACATCTACCATGGGACCTTATTCTCTTATTGATAATTCTCTAAACCAAAATTTCTATTTATTTAAACCTTACCCCCTATTTTCAAAAAGTTGAATACAGTAATGTTTACCTTGGATAACGCTAAAATCGCATAACGTTAAGTAATCTGGGGAGGAGAATTGGATTGAATGGGAGTAAGTCCCATTGAACTCACTTCTCTGTGAGTAAATGTACATAGAATTACACTATAACGCATATTTAGATTCATAGGTAATCCTTTTTTACTTGTTCTGACACTGTGTCTATTTATTTTATATAAACTATAATAATTCCTTCTACTTCCTTTTGAAGCCAAATCTGGATTACTTTTTAAAACTTCATTTTCTGCATTTGGGTGTGTGGATATAATAATATTCCTATTGTTTTCCAAACTTGTTTCTCTCTTGTCTTACAGCCATTTCTTCCTTTTCTATACAGTAATACCTCAGATAACGTTTACCTCGGTTAACGCTAAAATCGCATAACGTTAAGTAATCTGGGGAGGAGAATTGGATCGAATAACGTTAAGGTCCTATGGGATGGATTGGATAACAACCGCTAAAGCCTGTGTGGTTACAATGTATCTCTATGGAGCTTTAACGTTCTCCGATCCATCCCATAGGATTTTAACATGGATCGGATAACACTAAAAATCGGATAACACCAAGACTTGTGGAACCAATTTTTAGCGTTATCCGAGGTATTACTGTATTCTTGAACAGGGTTAACTCCTTTAGATTTATGAAATACATAATCAATAAATTCTCCCCAACTATCTATAAACTCATCGGATATGGCAGAACAAGAAGAGGAAGAAACCCTACCTGACCAAAATTTACAGCTGCATGCTGTGCTGACGTTGTGAATATAATTACAGTAAGGTATTCTGAAAGCTTCTCCCGTGTTTTGATTGTCTTAGGAAATCCTGAAAGGTAGAAGAAAGACAAATATACAATAAATTTAAAATAAAGTTTTGGACACACTGAGCTTTTTGAAAGGGATAGTTCTTTATTTTTCATGACCATATGATGAACAAAGCAAGAACCACAAAATAATTCCTTTACTTCGTCTCGAGGCCATTAAGAAAAATGCCAATGTGGAATAAAAAGATTAAAAGCTTAGGAAGAGGTAGAGAAGCCAGTAAAGCTTCACATAAGTTTATTCTATACTAGAAAATATGCTGAACAACAAGCACAACGTTGCCATAAGCTGCTCTGCCATCCAGTTACAAGCGTTGAAGGGAAAACTGCAACTATCAGGTTTTTTTTGTGTGGATTGATTGATTTTATGATACAGCACAAAATAATTTTGTGGAGTGATCAAAACTCATCAAACATTTTTCTTTAAATATGAATGAAATACTTTTAAAATGTTTTTATGTTACAATAATAGAGTAACAGCAGCTATGGCAAATCACTTAGATAAATTGTCATATCTATAATTAACAATTATTATACACAAACAGATACCCAGTGTGGTACAATGGATAGAGAAGAGAACACAGGAAACCTGGCTTCAAATTCCTACTTGACCATAAAAACTCACAGGGAGGTGAAGGGAGTTCAACTAATAATGATAATAATAATTTCATGTCAGAAATTATTATTAGTTGAAATATTATTTTGATATGCTGCATCTCTCCACCTTCACTTTTATAATCACTAAGTTATATTTTATATTACCTCACATATTTTATAGTAAAAGAATGAAGACTTACTGTATTCCTACCTTAAATAATTATTGTATATCTGTTCTCCCATAAAGAAATCCAGATTTAGAAATTTTCATCTGGCTAAAAAACAGACTGGAAAGCTGGACAGCTCTATGGTTTAGTTATCTGAGGTTGGGAGTTCAATTCCCCACTGTGCCTCCAGGAGAAGAGCCAACCTGTGAAGTCATAGCCAAGCAGCACACTCCTAGGCACACTCCTAGGCATAGGCCGGTTCGCCCCGGTTCTGTAGAACCGGTGGTAAGAATCCTGGATGGTCTCCCGGTGTGTGTGTGTGTTACTAACCTTCCTGGGAGACCACCTGGGGTGGTTACCATTTTTTTGAGGCAACTGGTTCGGTCGCCTCACCGGCTGCCCCATTCTGCAGCCCAAAATGGCTGCTGGTGAGTATGCATGTGTGAAAATACCAACTGACGCATGCGTACCTCCAGTACTCGGTGCGCATGCGTCAATTGGTATTTTCACGCATGCGCACTTACCAGCAGCCATTTTGGGCTGCAGAGTCGGGCAGCCAGGGAGACCCTCAGCGGCCTCCTCAGAGGTGCAGCGGCCCTCGCTTGAGTCACTGCGCCGCCACCACTCACCACCGCGCCTTAACGCTGCTGCTGAAGCCCTATGCCGATGGTCACCATTGCACCAGGCCATACAATAACAAGATAACAACAGCTTGGTATACCATGAGCTCTGTATGAATTGTTAAATCTTTGTCCTAGTCCTTTGTTATCAGGGATTTATTTGTAATATTTTGACAACAAATAAGAAAATATTGCATATGCTGTATGTTAATTTTTGTTCCACAATTTCCATTTCTTTCAGGAAAAGAAGGTACAGTAGTTATTCACTAAAAATGTTCTAGACATAATCTAGATTTAATACTGTTTAGATAAAAATGGAAAGTGTTGAATTGCATGTATTTGCATGCATTGTAGAGAACAGAGAACTCGTCTCCAATAAAGCCCATAAATCTCACCTGAAGCCTTGTTGCCTCTCATCCCATAGATATATATGTCTTTAACAAAGTCCTGGAGCTCCACATCTTCACATACCACCTCATCGCTATTATAATAAATGTCAACAACATCAGTCACAAAACTGCAAAAAAAAAAAAAAGAGAAGTTTGTAAACATGTATACATTCCTCAGATTTTTTTCATATAAAATAATTGAATTTAATTGAGGCAGATGAATACCTCTTTATTGCTTCCCACACTTTGAGGCCATCGTCTCGATAGAAGTAGTATGGAGTATCTTCATTACTTTCCATATGTCTTGCCTTGATTTCTTCAGGGAAGCAGAGAGAGCTGTAGGTGAGGTACTTCATTGCTTGCTGTACCATCTGCACATGCCCACCTCCTCCAGTGGCATTTGCCTTTGTTATCAAAAACAAGCAATCCAAGGCGTTCAGTGGAAGCCATTTCAAAATGACTGGGCTGTTAACAATTGTCCCTCATAGTTATGGCTACATATACAGTTGTACCTCGCTTAAAGAGCATAATGCGTTCCACAGGATTGCTCTTTAAGCGAGTTTGCTCTTTAAGCGAAACACCATTGAAAGTGACCAATTGTGACTTCTGGTCGGGGGTGTTGCAAACCCCGATTTATTTGTTAAGCGAGTTTTTGGCTGGTTTTATTTGTTAAGCGAAGCAAACATTCAAAGAAAATTCTGCTCTTTAAGCGAGTTACTCTTTAAGCGAGACGCTCTTTATGCGAGGTTTGACTGTACAGTCTTTTTGAGAGTGCTGCTCGCTGGACAGGGTCAATAACATGGTACAACTGATGGGGAGGTTTTACCCATCATTCAAAATTGACCACAGATCACTTCCAAGCCTTCAAAGAATGACTATAATTAAAGGCACAAAGTGACAAATGAGGATCCGTATTTTATTTTATACAGTCATTTGCTGAACATTATTTTTTCTTCCTCTGTAGAGAATAAGAAACCTAGAGGCTATGAGGTAAATGAGCACAATAAAAAAACCCTACAGAATGTATTATTTAGAGCAGGGGTGCCCAAACTATGACCTGGAGGCCGGATCCAGCCTCCGATACTAATTCATCCAGCCCATGAAGCCCTTGTCGCTCCTGGAAGTGGAAGTAAAACATGGGGCAGATGAATTGGCATTGGGGGCCAGATCCGGGCCCCGGGCCATAGTGACCAGCTTGATGAACCACGTGACCGGCCCACAGCCTGAAAAGTTTGGGCACCCATGCTTTAGAGGGCTCAGAAGAGAAGTCAGGCAATCTAAATTTAGTTACACAGTCTTTTCTTATGTTTGAAGTGGTACCCCTGTTAGTCTGTGCAAGCATATCTGAGAGTAAACAGAACAGGGGAAAAGGACAAAAAAATGTTGTGGCACCTTAAAGCCTAACTAACTCCTGTATTTAAATGTGAGCTTTCATGGTCTGATGAAGTGGACTTGGTCCACAAAAGCTCACATTTAAATACAGGAGTTAGTTAGGCTTTAAGGTGCTACATTTTTTGTCTTTTGTCCCTGTTCTGTTTTGTTTACTCTCAGATATGTCTTTGCTTACTATACACATGTTAGAATGAATTAAAAGTTTTAATTTTAAACTATTGGGTGTCACCTGGTGGCAAAGGGATATTGCTTGCAATTTGCTAGAATCAGAAGAAAGTTTATTTTGAGACGTGTAGATGGTGTGGCCATGTTATCCTGCTATGGTAATAGAGTAGACCATACTGCCAGCGACTCAACGCCAAGTGTCAGGCAGTGGTTAACTAACCTGACAACCCAGAGGACTAACGGCTTGGGTGCTGAATCCACAGGGAAGGGTGATAGTCCCCACGTGGATTAAATCCCACTTGACTCCATCTTGATGGAGGGGAGCAGTTTCATCAATACTGGCCTGGAGCTGAAAAGGACTTTGCATGCCAAAAGGGCTCAGGACCAGAAAGTGACTCGTGGAACTGGATCAGTGTCATGCTACAATACAGAATGCAGAGGAAAGGCCACTACAGTCTTCATGGCTGATCGCCACGAGGATCGCCAATATTTGGAAGAAGAGGAGGAGGAGAAGTAAATGGTGTGGTTTGGGGCCTTGTGAAGCTAATTTTATTCCAGCAAAGACTGGTACAATATTATAAACTTCTCTTTGGATTACTCAGGTTGGGTGTATCTCTATTTTGCAATATGTTCCACAAACTGTTGTACAGCAACTACACATATTTTCTACATATGTTTCTTTGAAGAACATATTTCCGTAAACTGAGTATTACCAAAAGAGGTATTAAGGTTACCAAAAAGCTTTCTAGTTATGTCCTGTAGCTTGCTGGAATGTGCCAGATCCTTGCAAGATATCAAAATTGCCCATAGACCATAGATGACATCATTTTCACTATTTTGCTCCAGTAAACTAATCCTTGTCATCCATCAACTGCATTAAATTTCCAAGCCAGGCTCAATGAAAGAAGAGAGAAGAGCTTATTCCATTATTTCCATCTGGCTATAATTTTGGCACTTTTCAAGACAGTTTGACCACCACTCTTTTCTTCCTTTAATATTGTTATTAACCCTATCTACGTCCTTTGTTTGAATGACCTTCAATTTACTTTACCTGAGGATGCAGATAAGACCCTTGTGGTACATTTCTCCAGTCCATGGCCTAAATCAGTAATTCTCCTGTCTTAGCTAGGGAAAACCAGTTGTGAGCTTTTGATAAATCATAATCAGCACGGCAACTGATGCACCTTTCCCGGTTACAGTTGTTAGACCTTTCCTCCATTAAAGGACTAAAATAAATTAATACTGCATCAACCAACCCAATTAACAAATTAATCAATGCATTTTATTAAGATGCTGATTTTTTGGTTCAAATGTTTTCAGTTCGGATTATTAAAATGTCTTCCAATCATTTTGAAGATATTTTGCAAACTTCAGCAAATAGAGATTATGGCAGTTTACGTGATGACAGACATGGGGTGAAACACTTATGCTTATTTTGAAGCATCTATGCTGTCTGATAATGTGTTTCCAGGTACAGGTTCTTACCTATACTTTGCTGAATGGCTTGTGTACTAATTATCTCGGGCAAATATCCTGCCCTATCACCCCATCCCATCCAACTTGAAGGCTTTAAGACAGGGGTGCCCAAACTAAGGTCCGGGGGCCAGATGCGGCCCCTGACACCAATTCACCCAGCCCACAAAGCCCTTGTCGCTCCTGGAAGTGGAAGTAAAACGTGTCCATATGGGCACATTTTACTTCCGCCTCCAGGAGCGACAAGGGCTTTGTGGGCCGGATGAATTGGCATCGGAGGCCGCATATGCCCTCCGGGCCTTAGTGACTAGCTCCTGGAACCACGTGATCGGCCCACGGTCTGAAAAGTTTGGGCACCCCTCCTTTAAGAGCTTCTGACAAGGCTGTGCTCCAAATTCCATCTTAATGTGAGAGTTTAAATCGGCCTCCAACACTACTATAATGTTGTGGCATCGTATTAGTAGGAAAGTTCCTTCAGAGGAAGATTCAAATATGACACCCTGCTGATTAACAAAAGAAAAGCTTTCCATTTCACTAGTACTTTGGGAATTAATTACTATATGACCCTGCTCTATTTTATGTTTAGATGTGTTGTTCCCTTTTCTTCCTTATACCTCAAGCTTGAATTTTGCATTCTCTTCCCGACCTATGACAGCCAAATTGTCTTACCTTATCAAAAAGTCCATATTCACAGATAAGTTGCTCCCGGGCTTTGGTGTTGATGGCTATTGTAAACCGTACGTGGGGTACCAGAAGCTGTAAATAAAGAGAAAGCAGCTCAGAAGAAATAGTTCTTACTTTTTCCAGTGGATGGTCTTGGACCAAAAGTGTGGTATACAAATGTAACAAATTAACAGTTTCTAAGTAAAACATCCACATGACGATCTACAGAATCTCAATTGGGTCCATGCGTTTAAAAACTTGCATGGGCAGCAAAGAAAACTTTGAAACATATTCATATACAAGTCAGTTTGACATATATCACCAGAACTTAGAACTACAAAATGAGAAACATAGTGTTTATGTATAGGATTCACTTGAGAAAGCCTTGATGCTGGGAAAGGTGGGAGGGCAAAAGAAGAAGGGGGTGGCCAAAAATGAGATGGCTAGATGATATTGTAGAGACAATGGGCACAAAGCTGAGTGTGTTGAGGAGGATGGTGGAGGACAGAAGTGCCTGGCGGTCAGTGGTCCATGGGGTCGCAAAGGGTCGGAATCGACTGTGCAACTGAACAACAAAGTGTTTATTATCCAAAAATGCCAGCACACAGTTAATATTCAAATGTGTTGGATCTTGCTTGAATTAGAGCAGAAGTAGAAGTCATATCCAGGTGAAGATACCTATAAATTACAATCATTTGTTAGCATGGGACTATCGTGCCGTCAATTAACAGACTCTAACCAGACTGATTAACCGTATGCTAGAGAGATCTTGCTGCCACAGGAACACTAAGAATTGTTTATGGGATATACCCGTATTTTTCGGACCATAAGACGCACCCAGTTTTTACAGCAGGAAAACAAGAAAAAATATTCTGAACCAAATAGTACTGGTATACTAAAATAACAGTTCAAAAGCAAGAAATTGCAAGTAGATAAATAGGAACCACTTTGGCGGGAAGGTAACAGCGTTCCGTGCGCTCCGGTGTCTAGTCATGCCTGCCACATGAGCACGGAAACGTCTGCAGAAACAGACAGTGCTGGCTCTTTGGCTTTGAAACAGAGATGAGCACTGAACCCTAGACTTGGATATGACTGGCTTTCAAGCAAGAGAAACCTTTACCTTACTAAAATATTTATTAAAATAAAGCAAAATACCTACCTAGCTGCCCCCCCCCCATCTAGGCTCGCCCCCTATCTAGGCACTCAAATCCAAAAGGCCCCACTTGAGCCTTCGGACCATAATGCACACCCTCGTTCTCCCACCACCACTTTTTTTGGGGGGAAAGTGAGTCTTATGGTCCAAAAAATACGGTAAGTCATAGTCTATCCAGTGAGGTGACTACTTTATACTGACAGAAAGCTGGGTAATTAATATATGGTATACTAAAAAGCCTTGGTCTCTGTTTAGGCACTTAGAGATGCACTGGAACTTGTTTAGGTGGCCAGTTTCTGTTGTCTCCGACGGGAGCCTCCCTCTGTAAATTTGCAAGAGCAAAATGGCCAATTCTAACATTCAAACCACCCTAATAGATAAATCACTCACCTTAAAGAGAGGGTGAACACTGGGCAGCTGTCGGAACATGGCTACTCCAAACACTTCTGAAACTAAGTGGGTCCTAAGAAGGTGAGTAATGGTCTGATGTACATGGAAATCAGAAGAGCGGACCCAGATCTTGGCCAATAACCAATCGTACTTAGCATCAGACGGAAGAAAAATAGGATTGTCTGGCTTGGGATCTTGGTTTATCTGGAAAATGTAACAAAGTTGTTAACCATTCTTTCAACAACATCAAAAGCTTTATTTCAGTTGGCAAGACAGAGATTACCTGGATTGCAATAGGTATAATCTTCTTCTCTAAATTATTGTACAATAAACAGATGGGAGCAGCTAAATACTGTATTGTAGAAGGGTCCGTCTTATTGCCTTCAATACCATCCAGAAGTTCATAATCCACTATGAATATATTCCCTTGCTGTAAGAAAGGAAATGAAATTATACACAATCTGTTTAATTAATGAGCAAGCAAATGTACAAAAGATTGTCCATAGATAATGACAGGAACAACTAGAATGGCGCAGTAGTTAATGTGCCAAAACTCTGCTCACAATCTGAGTTTGATCCCGACAGGCTCAATGTTGACTTGGCCTTTTATCTTTCCAAGCTTAGTAAAATGAGTATCCAGCTTGTTGGGGGCAAAATACTAAGTACCTTGGAAGCTGCCCAGAGAATACTCTAGGCGCTATCGGGTGCCAATGCTATTTCCTTCAAGGTTCACATATGGAAATAGCTACATTTTACTTCCATAAGGATCCTGAAAAACAGGGTGGTGGAAAGAATTTTACATTGGTAACTCAACCAGGAAGGTTCGTGACTGAAGCACTATTCTAGTGCAGGTGTGCCCAGGCAAAGTACATCATGCTGTACAATACATAACATTGTGTTATCTTATTGAATGATGATGCGGCCGTTCCTTCTCATGCTACCCGGTGCCTGTCTCTGCTGCTACTACAACATATCGGGCAACCAGGCTCCTCATTGTTCTTTCAGCAAGAAAGTTTTACAGGGCTGGGGTGCCAACATTTACAGCTAAGGAACTGCAGCAACACCTTACGTCCATTAACCAAGAATGAAAGATAAATAATATGAGAAACAATAAAGAGAAGACTGAGCTAATGGCAATTGGAAGGAAACAGCATACTTTAAATATTGAAATTGAGGGAACAAGTATAAAACAAGTGGCAGAGTTCAAATACTTAGCAACAACATTTACTGAAGATGGCAAAATAGCCAAAGAGATTAACATAAGGTACAGTAAGACAAGCCAAATAGTGGGACAGTTTGCTCTGCCCAGTTTCTTTGTTGTTCAGTCGCACAGTCGATTCCGACCCTTTCCGACCCTATGGACCATTGCCCGCCAGGCAACTCTGTCCTCCACCATCTTCCTCAGCCCCCCCAGCTCTGTGCCCACTGCATCTACAATACCATCTAGCCATCTCATTTTTGGCCACCCCCTTATTCTTTTGCCCTCCACCTTTCCCAGCATCAAGGCTTTCTCAAGTGAATCCTCTCTCCTCATTTGGTGTCCAAACTACTTTAACTTCATCTTTACTATTTGATCTTCTAAGGAGCAGTCAGGGTTGATTTCTTTTAAGATCGACTTATTTGTGCTCCTCGCTTTCCAGGGTACTCTCAAAACTCTCCTCCAACACCACATCTCAAAGGCATCTATTCTTCTGCACTCAACTTTCCTAATGGTCCAGCTCTCACAACCATACATTACCACTGGGAATACCATTGCTTTGACTATGCAAATTTTTGCTTGCAAGTTGTCGTCTCTACTTTTAATTATGTTCCCCAGGTTTCTCATAGCTTGTCTCCCAAACATCAGTCCCCTTTTTATTTCATAGCTGCAATCTCCATCTGCAGTGAGCTTTGATCCTAAGAAAGTAAAATCTGTCACTGCTTCTACTTCTTCCCCATCTATTTTCCAGTAACTGATAGGGCCTGTGGCCATTATCTTGGTTTTCTTGATGTTGAGTCTCAAGCCAACTTTTCCACTCTCTTCTTTCAACCTAAGCAGAAGCTTCTTTAGGTCTTCCTCACTTTCTACCATTAGGGTAGTATCATCTGCGTATCTCAAGTTGTTGATGTTTCTCCCAGCAATCTAGATCCCAACTTGTGATTCATCCAGTGGTGCTCAGTGTTCAGTGGTGGTCTCCAAAAAAATTTACTACCACACTGTGGGCGTGGTATGGTGGGCGTGGCCAGAGGGAAGTCCTGCGTTGCACCCGAATTAGGACTACTTTATTTCAAAACTTGGATGGGCGGGGCCAGCCAGAATTTCTGCTACCGGTTCTGGCGACCTGGTGCGAACCTGCTGATGCCCACTGCTGGCTCTGCTCTTACAACACAAGGCAATACCAGCCAACACAAAGAAACACCTAACACAAAACATTCCCACCTTATGTTACCAGAGGTAAATATGGACATTTACAACAAAAGAGAAATGAAGATTGGTCACCATGGAAATGAAATTATAAAAGAAAGAAATGGAATCGAACCCATTTTAAACTACATACAGAGACAACAGATAAAGTGGTTTGTTTATTTGGAGAGAGTGTCTTGCGATTCCATACCAAATCAAGCAAGTATGAAAAAAGAAGGAGAAAAAGCATGAGGCAGACCCTGAGAATGGGGGGGGGGGGAGATAACATCAAAGAAATATTACAAGAATACCAAATCCCGCCAATGAAGGCCGTTAGAAGTGCCAGAGCAAGAACCTTGTATCTCCCTCAACATCCAAAGGGGTAAATAAGGAAGGAAAAAAGATGGAAGGTAAAAATATTAGCATTTCTGCAGCAGAAATGTGCTGATTTGGTGATGTCCAGTAGGAGAAGAAAGTACTGTATTTCTTTTCAAAGTAATTTAAGTCCTTCTAAAAAATCAATGAAAGGCTGAAAGCCTAGTTGAAGAGTGCTAAATGCTGATACCTTTATTTCCTCTTCCAGAGTAAGATTCCTTTCCAGACTACATTCGACCATTTCTGTGGTCACTGGGAATTTCTTTGGTAGTTCTGTGCATTTTCGGATCAATACAGGATTGCAGCCATTCAAGAACTGATATCCAAACATGAAATCTTCTTGCCAATGTTGCATCACATACTCTAAAGGAGAATATGAAAGTGATGTTACTAGCACAAAACAGGTTAAATCTTGAGGAAAAGAGGCTTCACGTGAAGAGGAAATGAAATACTAAACACACAAAAAGAGTAACACAGAACGAAAATGATATTTTAAAAAAGAAAAGAACAGCTCAACAAAATATTTATTGAGGAAAAACAGACATTTTCTGAAAGTTTCACCAGTATGTGCCAGTTGACAGGAACTAAGGCTGCAACTACATGTCCAAATACTTGGGGAAATTTAATACACATGTAAAATGGATTCTCTCTCTTCCCCCCCCCCCCCCATCACATGATACAGAGGCCAATTCAAATCAATCTAACCCTTTTTACTCCTGAAGCAGATTTTTTAATCTGTGCACTGGAGGTTCCTGCTTTTTTCAAGCTGGAACAATTCAAACAGGCTTTTCCTCGTGTCATCAGTTGTTTGTGTTCACAAAGAGGGTGAGGCGCAAGACTGTAGGTCAGTGGCGTAGCTTAGGGAGGGCGGCCCGCCCCGGGCGGCACTTTTTGGGCGTATGAGTGTTATTGGACTACAATTCCCAGAAGCCCTTGAGGTAGCAGGTTTCAGCGTCCACCAGGGGGCGGCAAATTTGGCTTAGCCTCGGGCGGCTGCAATCCACGCAACACTACTGTTGTAGAAAGTATTATAATAATGTACTAAGTGGAGCTTGATGTTTTGGGCATCAGGAACACCTGTCCCTACAATCTTTTTTCTCCAGTCACCCCAAAATGTTTCTAAGAGAGAAAGGCCAGGAAGACTTGACAGTCCCACTTTATCAACATTATGTACATTAGATTTAGATACATTTGGTTGTATCAAAGCTTTGAATGGTGGAATATACAGTAATGCTTTCTGATTAATATATTAACAACTGCAACGAAACTCACCAGAAATTGTATTGTTTATTCTGACAAAGATTTTCTCAAAATCTGCAAAATCATTCCATGAGGACTGGAACATATGCATGAAGCGGTTAACACAGAGATTTTCCATTCTGAAAAACAAAAGTGCTTCATATTTACTGGTTGCAACCTGTTCCCTTTCCACTCCTTCTCCTATACTTTCTCCATTTCCATCACCTTTTTTGTTTCAGTTTGAACTTCTTCCACAGGGCATAAATGGAAGGGAATTAAGCAATTCTGTATAAAAAAATGACATGGTATCAGCAGTAGAGTTGTATGGATTTCATCCACCTGGGGCTTAAGCCAAATTTGCTGCCCACTGGCGGATGGTGGTGCCTGCTCCTGCTAGGGCTTCTGGGAACTGTAGTCCAAAAACACCCATAGCCCAAAAAGTGCTGCCCGGGGCGAGCTGCCCCCCCCACACTACGCCACTGGGTATAAGTGATTTTCAAATACACCGAGTTTAAACCCTTTTAAAAAGAGCTTATACCCTCTGGGTCACCTTTGATTTGAGGGGTTAGAATTTGATAGTTCTGAAACTATGTGATGTACAACCTTCCCATTTGCTCCCATTTTCTTGACTTTCAGAAGAGGTATAATCACACCACCTCTTTAAACTTGCCTTTTAGAAAGTTTGCTGCATGCTACAGTTTTTTAATAATTAAATGTTTTATTAAATTTTGAGAAAATGAAAATGAAATACAGAAAATGAAACAGCAAAACAATCGGTGGGGGGGAGAAAAAAATACAGTAAACAAAAGTATATATAAGAGAAGAAAAAACCTACTAAAATAATAATCAGTTTACGTGCTCCCTACACCAGATGTATGTGGGGGAGCCTATTACATTTTAAAATTTAATGTTTTTATCATCCTTCATTATTACCTTTCCAGAATTTAAAATTTTCTTGGGTAGGTCTACATCCAAAAAAAATTTCCATTGCATATTCAATAAAATATTTCCATATATTCCAAAATTGATTATGTTTGATCAATCCTTTTTTAGCTTTGATCTCCCAAGTTAACTTATCATTTAACGCAATGTCCTATTTAAGTCTCTTCTTCTATTTTCCCATACTGAATCAGACAATCAGTGGCCAGATCCTATTTGATTTTTTTTATGTCAGTGGTGAGTGCAGTGGTATAAATGATAGTGGCTATCTATCACTAGTTAAGGAGTAACAAGCATTCCTTGTGAGGAATACAAGCAGCAACTTATCCACTACTGACAAATGACACCTGCAGTTTATGCCGCTGCACTTAATGCTGGTATAAATAACTAACAGGATTCTTGCAAATTCAAAATAATACAGAACGATCACAATACTGTACTTACGCCTTGGTGTAATTCAGAATGAAGTCGACTCCCTTTTCACTGTCAAATTGGATGTTACGAGGCAACTCTTTGTGAGATTTGGCATCTATGCTCAATGGAAAGCCTGGGTGCCATTCTGCCCATCTGATGAAAAAGGAAAAGATACAGTACAACATTGTTTGGTGGCATTTTGTTTAGTCTATGAAAATATTACCTCAGTAAGAATTTGGAAATAAGAAATAATACTTGTAAGTTAATTATCGTTATATTTGTTATTTCCTATACCACACTGCCATAAAACTAATTAAAAAGCAAGAATCAGTTCTGTAAGTACTTGAACTTCAGCATTCAATGACACTAGTATACTGGATATAAAGTCTCTAATCATATACTCAGCACAAACCCTGAAGCACATACCGATACTGTTTCTGGCGGTCCTCCAGTTCTTTACGCCTGTGATGCTTAAGAATGTGAGTCTTGTCATCTCCAGGAAGCTTAGCTATGAGAAGATGAGGAAAAGTAGGAATCAATATTCAACTGGAAATAAAAATATTAAACACCTTCTAGAATTGCTTGGGTTTATGGCAGGGATTCTCAACCTGTGGCCCACGGGCTGAATGTGGCCCACTGCACCATTTCATGTGGCTTACCACCACCTCCACCACACCAGGAAGTGCCATGTGGTGGAGGAAGGGCAAAATGGCTGTCCGCCCCCCCAAACTGTCTGAGGGAGCGTGGCTTTAAAAGGTGGAGAACTCCTGATTTATGGCACAGTTTTGTTTTCTTTCTGTACTAATTAACTAGAGGGGTATGAATATGTGCTGGAGGAAAACAGATCAGAATGAAATGACAGCCCAGACTCTGCATGATGGAAGTGGAAGACTTTTGTTAGTGGACCGCTCAGGCCCCCATGCCCTAACAAGACTCATTGTTTTTAAATGTGCCCCCAACACCAAGATCAAGAGTACCACATAAGGGTTTCCAACAACATTATAAACCACATTCCATTTCCAAAATTGCATCAACCCTTTCCCCTTTACTAAAACACAGTGGTGGGATGTCAAAAATTTTATTACCCCACCGTGACATCATCACAGTGTGGGCGGAGCTAACATCATGACATCATGATGTCATGGGCGGGGCCAAATAAAAAACAAAAAAACCAAAAGAATAAAAAAAACTACACACACACACACACCTCAACCCACCCACCCACAATACAAACCTGTAAATAAATTAAATAATTAAATAAATGAATAAAATAAAAAATACAGCCACCCACTCAAACACCCACCCACCCCAAACACAAATCAACCAGAGCTTTTAAAACAGAGCTTAAAGCTTATTTTTCTTTCTTACATTAGGTCAGAATGAACTCACCACAAGATGGCTTCATTTTTGCACTTTTCAACAGTTAAAGATGTTAGGTACTAAGTCTTTGCCTAACCAGTTCTCTAGGATAATATGCCTTAATGTAAACGTAAAACAGCTGTACCTCCTTAAGGGTTCTCCAATTGGAACAGCACTTGGAACAGCATAGGTGTAGCTTATTGATGAGGTAACTCCAAGACTTTGCTTAAAAACCCCAAGCCAAGACACCAGGCCTTTTTAGGAAGTACGTCAATATAGGTAAAGGTATTAAATACACATTAAAATACACACAGACTCACCACATCCAAAGGTGAGTCACTTACCCTGGGGAGCAGGCTATAGGGAGCTTCAGGCTAGCAGCTTCTCTTCCTCCTCTCCGCTTGGGAGGACAGCAAGGAGGCCATCCATACACGCCAAGCACTGTAGGCGTGCATGCACACCAAGTGCTTGGCGCGCATGCGCAGTGGGGGAACCAGTGAAAAGGTAAGCCCCGAAGGTGGTTCCCCCCAAAAGCTGCTACCGGTTCTCCAGGACACTGGGAAAAGTTACTACCGGTTCTGGTGAGCTGGTGAGAACCTGTTACATCCCATCACTGCTAAAACATAATTTATATTGTCTCCCCAAATATCTTTATCCAGTGGTGGGCAGCAAAAAAAAAATGCTACCACACTGTGGATGGAGCCTACATCATAGGCAATCTAGTCATGCCTGCCATATGGCCATGTATACATCTGCAAACATAGGCAGCACTGGCTCTTTGGCTGTAAATGGAGATGAGCACTGTACCCTAGAGTCATATATGACTGGCATTTGAGCAAGGGAGACCTTGAACCACTTGGAGGGACAAAACCTGATGGGGCAGGGCAGGGAGGTAGGTGTGGTCACCCAATTTTGCTACCCCCCCCTGGCTGAAGGCCACCTAATTTCGCCGCCACCCCTGCCCAGAAGCCACCCAATTTTGCTTCCCCCCTCCCGGGGTGTGTGCAAACCTGTTGCTACCCACCACTGTCTTTATCTTCCTCAATAGTCCCCTCATAACTTTAATGTTACAAGTTAATTTATCATTAATAGCAATATCCCAAGTCTTTTTATATCATTCATTTAATTGAAAATCATACTGCATTTTCCATTTCCTAGCTATCATTAATCTTGCTGCTGTTAACAAATCTAAAATTAATTCTTCATTTGGCCAGTCCAACTGAACCTTATCATATACTGATTAAAGGACAATTTAAGACATTCCTGTAAATTTAATCTAGTTATTTCATTTATCTCAATGAAGACCATTTGCCAAAATTTTCAATATTCACAACTTCATCAGATATGAAACTAAGTACTGTACTGTATATATCCGAGTATAAGTCTAGTTTTTTAGCCCCGAAAATGAGGTCCAAAAAGGGGACTCGACTTATACTCGGGTCATCTATCCCGAGGGCCCCAAAACTGCAGTGGTGTGAATTTGAACATACAGTTTTTTTAAAAAGCACTATCACTACCATAAAAACTCAAAAACCTACCCACACAAATATCTAAATTAATTTATTTTACCATATTTTCATATATTTTAATTATTGAAACTCACTAGCAGCTGCTTGACATCCTCTACAAAATAACACTGAATTTTTTTTATCCATTTCACTCAATTCCAGTGGTGTTAAATACCACCAGAGAATTTATGTCTAGTACTGTACTATATTCTTTCAAACAATTCATACCATGACATCTACAATTATGGTCTGCATTGCTGCAGAATTTTAACTAGCAATTCATAAAATGTAATTTTCTTCCTGATTTTAATCTTTTTTGAGAGTACATTTAAATACATTTCTAAACAAGCTCTACTTGTCTTTCTTTTAAATGTAATACCTTCTGCAAATACCTAAAGTAATCTGCAAGTAGAGTAGGCCTATTTGAATTAATGAAACTTATGGAGAACTCACCAAATCCCTATTGATTCAGTTAGCCTACCATTGTGCAACTTACTATGCTAAGCAACCAAATTTCAGTCATTGTCTATTGCCACAGAGATATTGCTAAAACATGCATCATGGATATTGCTAAACTCTTTTTATTAGTACAATAGAACCCCGAATAACGTTATGACTTGGTTCCACAAGTCCCATCGTTATCCGGTTTTTAACGTTGTGTGATACATTGATCACACAATGTTAAAAAAAAGCCCTGTTTCCCTGGAGGCTGCAGGAAGCCAGAACGTCGGGATTTGAATCCTGACGTTTTGGCTTGCTGCACTGGCTGAGGACGTCGGGGAAGCCCAGAAACAGCTTGGATCGTGTCCCCTGCCTGCTCCAGAGAGATCAGGGGACCCAATCTACAGCTGCAGGGTGGCTGGGGAAGCTGACGTGGACTCCCTGTCGGCTTCCCTAGCCACCCGCCCATGCCTCTGCAGCTGTGGGGTGGCTGGGTAAGCCGATGGGGGAGCCCCCCGTAAGCTTTCCAGCCTCCCCACCCCTACCTTCGTAGCTGCAGGGTGGCTGGGAAGCTGAACGGAGAACCCCGTTCAGCTTTCCACCCACCCTGCTGCTAAGAACGACTGTATCGGATAATGTTAAAATCGTGTTATTTGAAACAAGATTTTTTCCAAAAATCTTGTCACGTTATACGGTTTTAGCGCTATATGATACTCACGTTATATGGGGTATTACTGTACGTACTATCTTCTTTCTTCCAAGCTATGAAACCTCTTAAAATAGGGATGTTTTGGGTTTTTCCCCTACTTGGTTGGAAATGTTGACAAGGATAGTAGAAAGCTGCATCAGTTGACAGAGGACCCTAACGGTTCATATTTCGAGAACCATTCTTCTTGGAAATTATGGTCCTCATTATTCTTCAGGAATGAATTAACACTACCCTTTATCTTATCCATTTGAAAGCTATCTCCAAGAACACTAGACTTAAAACTTTGATTTTACATATTTTCCCTGTGTCCTAATAATTCATGAGGTAATTCAGTAAGCCTTGAACTTGGCTTTGATGATGGATTAAGCATCTGACTTTTAGGTTCTACATGAAAAACAAGTTTATCAAAATTAGAGGTTTAGGGAAGAGTGCTGAGAAAATAAACACACAAGAATTAACTCTTTTTCCAAAGTTGCTTCCTGTAGACTTGCTCCTAACTTTTAGATTGTTCTTCCTGTTGGACAATTCAAATCTTTTTTTAAACCCTCAGGCTTATATATGTGGAGTATTTATGCCTTTATCAAGGATTTAAAATGCTAGGTAATGACCCATGATGCCAGAAGGAAAAAGGATGCTAAGCTTTACATAGGAAAGAGCAGCTTGAATGTTGATAACACCAATGGCAGGACTCAAGATGGTCTCTATCGGATACTCTCTTGTGTTCAATAACATTCACACGTTGAAAAACAGTCATGACAATTGCTTTGTGTTTGGGTAAGGAGTGGTTAAATGATGGAGTCAGTTAACCACTCCTTCTGGGATTTTCCCTTGCTTGATGTCTCTGTGTGAATGGAAGTGATTATTATACTGGGAGTTACCAAGGACTGTCTCTAGAACAGAAGTTCTCAACTTTTTAAATCTGGGGGCTGGGTCATGCTCCCTCAGACAGCTTCAGGGGCCAGATGGCCATTTGTCCTTTCTTCACCACATGGCACTTCCTGGTGTGGTAGAGGAGGTGGGGTGGGGTGGGGGCACATGAACTGGTGCCGTGGGCCGCATCCAGTCACAAGTTGAGAATCCCTGCTCTAGAACCTCATTTAGCTTCACTTGCTTTATCCATGGATAGTGCCAACTAAGATACAATATGACAAGACACAATACAACACACTATAACATGACATTTTGAAGTGGTAGCCTTGTAAGTCTGTGCAAGCATATCAAAGAGTAAAGATAAAATAGTTGCGGCACCTTACAGACTAACTTCTGTATTTGAATGTGAGCTTTCATGAATCAAGTTCACTTCATCAGACATAAGAGTAAAACCTCATGGCATCAGTTTATACACGGCAGGTACAGAAGCACAGAATGGCTGGCCAGCCTAACAGAAAAGTAACGTCGTAGCTTTTTACAAATGGCAAAAATGGAAAATCCCTGGTTCTTTTTCAGACTTGCTATGAAACCTGCCCCTATTGGTTTGCAAACGGTTGCAAAACAAACTTCTCTTACAAGCTGATGCATCACATCCAAAGAGTCTTGCATCAGAAGCTAAAGAGCTCCTCTGCTTGGTTATCACATTCTGAACACAGTACAATACACTCACCTACTCCCTCTCTAAGAACCACCTCTTTTTCATCTGTAATCCACCTGTAACATGGAAACTCCAGGTAGTCTCCAGTTGGTGTTTTCACCGTGATATACTTAAGGTACCAATCATCAGAAAACCAGTACTTCCGTTTCTCAATTTTTATGAGCTGGATATCCCCCAGTTCTTCGGTCACAGTCACTTCGTAAGTATCAACCTGGAAGAAGAAAATGACAAGTTGGGTGATTTTCTGGAAGACACATAATGCAGCCACTTCCAAATTATGCTTAATAGGCACCCAGGAAAAAACTACAATAAGGAAGGTCCACCTGACCAACATGTTCACCATTTAATTTCTTGACAATGTTATGCTGTGTAAAGTTACATCAACAGAATTTTGCCTAGTGTTTCATATTTCAAAATGACAGGGATAAGAAAATGACATTGCAGTAGTTGAGAAGCTAGGCTGATGCAAGCAGGAGTCAGAGTTGAGTTAACCTCAGTTGAGGAGTTACACCAAGAAGTCTCAGGGTGGTAGAACTACAAACTCTAAGAACAAGCTGTATATCTTGAGTAGGAATCTCCTCATCCAAAAAAAAATACACAAGCCACTTATCCAGCTACAAAGAAGCCAGCTAGTGGCTCTGGCAGAGGTAAGATAAGCAACTATTGTCAAGCCAAGACAACTTGTTGTCTTAGGTCAGGGGTGCCCAAACCTTTTGGGCCGTGGGTCGATCGTGTGGTTCAGGGAGCTGGTCACTAAGGCCCGGGGGTGGGGGCTGCCCCTGATGCATTTTACTTCCGCTTCCAGGAGCGACGAGGGCTTCGTGGGCCGGATGAATTGGCATTGGGGGCCGCACCCGGCCTTAGTTTGGGCACCACTGTCTTAGGTGAACAAGATGATTTCCAGAAGCTTACTAGGCTAACTGTTGAAGTGTATTTCAAGACTGAGGATAGGTGAACACCTATTAAATTCAAGAGCAACATACTGGCTTTTGAGGGACTGAGGTACCTTGATTAAAATAAATAATTCTAGAAGCTTACCTAGAACAAAACAGAGACAAGGTATCAGATCATAATCCTCTAGGGCTAGGCCTAAATCAAATTGCTAGTCCCAACAAGAGCAGACTCATAGAACAAGCTTGCTGAATGATGTGCCAACGTTCCTGTAAATCTCACTGTTTCCATTGGTCTACATTAGTTGGAACTACTGGTTGGATTCAGGCTTTAGTTGACATGTATTGGCCAGTAATTCTGCTGGCAAAAATGACATCATTGGTTACAATCCTGGTCGATGTACAAAGAGGAATTCAGCACAGCTTCCAGTTATGCAAATGGTTTCATATCCTCATGAAAAGGGAAACGGGTGACTATATAAAGAAGTCAGTGTAGCCATATATTAAGCCTCTGATGAACTGAGAGTCAAAAGGGAAATGTATAGGAGACGGAAAGGGGCAGAAGACATGGAAGCTGTGTTGCGTGCTGCCTAACAAACCACACACGACAGTGGTCCTCCTTATTGCAGAACTGAAAAAAGCAATAGGACTCTACTAGCACGCTGCCATCATTATGTTTTAGGAGGCTACTGTAGAAATTTCATCAGCCTTAGCCAGCATAAACCCTTGGCGAAGGATGATGGAGTCCAAAAACATCTGGATAGCCACAATTCCCATCCCCAATATCCAGAATCACATAATGCCAATATGATAGACTACCACTAGTAACATGGGGCTGTATATAAAGATATATTGCTATAGTGTCAGAACAACTATAATTGCACATCAGGAATGAAGAGTACAAAGCCCACCCCACTGGTAACACCATAGCACCAAGAAGGAGTTGACATCCATCTCTGGAGTAATCAGATGAAAGCATGTTGTAGGGTTGTTGTTCACCCTTTAACCAGCCCCTATTACGGCCCCTATTACAGCCATGAAATAAAAAGGTGACTGATTCTTGGGAGGCAAGCTATGAGGGGAACAGAGTGAAAAGTAGAGACATCACATTGCAAACAAAAATTTGTCTAGTCAAAGCAATGGTATTCCAGGTGGCAATGTATGGTTGTGAGAGCTGGACCATTAGGAAAGCTGAGCGCAGAAGAATAGACGCCTTTGAAATGTGGTGCTGGAGGAGAGTTTTGAGAGTCCCCTGGACAGTGAGAAGAACAAATAGGTCAATCTTAGAAAAAATCAACCCTGACTGCTCCTTAGAAGGTCAAATAGTAAAAATAAAGTACTTTGGACATCAAATGAGAAGAGAGGATTCACTTGAGAAAGCCTTGATGCTGGGAAAGGTGGAGGGGAAAAGAAAAAGGGGGCGGCCAAAAATGAGATGGCTAGATGGTATTGTAGAGACAATGGGCACAGAGCTGAGCAAATTGAGGGGGATGGTGGAGGACAGGAGTGCCTGGTGGACAGTGGTCCATGGGGTCGCAAAGGGTCGGAATTGACTGAACAACAACAAATTACAACTTGAACAGCAGCTTAAAAAACAGACACTAGTAAGTCATCATAGCTCATATGTGGAAATACTGCAGCTGTAAAATGGTCTCATTCATCAGACTATAGAGGATGACTACAAGGGTGCATAGCGCACTGTTTGGTCCACTACAGGGATGGACTGGTTTACTCCTAAAGACAAAAATCTAACATCTTTGCCGGAGCAAATTAGCCTGTTTCCAGAGTGGTCCTAACCACATTTTTCTGGCCTCTGCCAGAGGACTTCTGTTTGTTTGTTTGTTTTTTGGCACAGGCCAAATTGCTCAAGTTTAAATTGTTTCCAGGATGTGTGAACACTGGAAATGATTCCAAGCAAGCCCTCCTCTTTCAATAGTGTGAAGTGGCTTAAGAATACTTCAGAACACAGGCAAATAAATCACCTTGTTGGTCTGTGGAGGGACCGAGGAAGTGTGTGTGTGTGTGTGGGGGGGGGGGTTAAGTCTTTTAGCGTAGTGCAAATATGCTACACCATATTTAAAAAAGGAAAAGCCGAGTCAGGAAGGGGCAAAGAGGGGGATAATTTTATTTCATTTGTTTTCCTCTCAAATTCCAGTTAAGAGCCATCCCACAGCTGGTTCTCCTCTAGACCTTTGAAAGAGGCAGAGAAAAACCCTCCCTACCACCCCCACCCCATCTGCTGCCTACAGGGGAAATGTCGTAATGTAGTTTAAAAAGAAAAAACATTTTTTGGCCCCTCTATGGAGCCGAGGAAGTGTTTAATTTGCCAATATCTTCAAGTGGTCCTTTTCTTAAGCCACATCATGATATTGCCAAATTGACAGGCAGACCAAAACGTGTCACTTGAGGGTTGTATGCATTCCTTCCCATGTCTCCATCCCCCCCTACATGGACCTGCCTCTCATGGATCAACACTAGCCAACAGGACCGCAAAGTCCTGCAAGCTAAAATGCCTACTTACAGTCTGCCTCAAGGTGGGCAGTGGTGGGCAGCAACAAGTTTGCACGCACCCCGGGAAGGGGGTAGCAAAATTGGTGGCCTCTGGGCAGGGGGTTAGAGAAATTGGGTGGCTACGCCCAACTCCCTGTCCTGCCCCATCAGGTTTTGCCCCTGCAAATGGTTCAAGGTCTCCCTTGCTCAAAAGCCAGTCATATCTGACTCTACAGTGCAGTGCTCATCTCCCTTTACAGCCAAAGAGCCAGTGCTGCCTGTGTTTGCAGATGTGTACACGGCCATATGGCAAGCATGACTAGATCACCCATGGCATAGGCTCCGCCCATGATGTAGGCTCTGCCTACAACATAGGCTCCGCCCACAGTGTGGTAGCGAAAGTTTTGCTGCCCACCACTGCTCATAGCTGCTTTTTGCAGGCATCCATAATAACTAGATGGATGTGTAGATGCTGGCCTAGCAGTGAGATGTAGCTCTGCCTTTCTTCAAATTAAAGACCATTCTGAAACTCAAGGGTTTTTTGTCTACCTCCATGTTTCCCTGCCGATTTCTGTAAATCCAACCATGCTGTTGAGGGCACAGAAGCAAGCCACCCCTTGTTGTTTTCTGGCTATGGTAGGTTCTGGAAAAATAAGATATTTATATGTTCCTAATACATATATTGTTTGTGTATAGACATTTCCCCCCCTTTGGCAAACCTCTGGTCTCAGCACATCAATTTCCTAAAAAAGCAAAACGTACTGCTTCAACATTTTGGAAATAACAGCTTAACTAAACTCTAAGCATTTGCCAGCTGTTTTACATTGATATATGTCAGGGGTTCAGAAACCTACAGCCCGCGGGCCGGACCCAGCCTGAGGCACCATGCCATCTGGCCCACCGTCACCGCACCCAGAAGTGGAAGCGGTCGCATTTACGTCAGCCATAAAATGTGCCTGTAAACGCACGTGCGGCTGGCGTAAACACAGAATTGGGAGCATTTACGTCAGCCGTAAATTCACCCGCTTCCACTTCCAAAGGGGCGTGGTCAGGCCCATGGCGAAAAAAGGTTAGCCACCCCTGAAATATGTCTTCAGCTGTTCCTGGGATGTTAATGTAACCAACACTTTGAAGAATTGTTACCTGTGTCTCATTTGTTCTGAATGGCCACAATTGTGCATATATTGTACTCTTTGTGTATAAGGTAGAGCACTGTAATTCACAGAAGCTCATGCTGATATAAGCTGTTAGCTGTAATACTTTGAGGTTTTGTTTTAGTTCTGATTTTTCTTTGTTTGCATGTATCTGCTTATACATATTCCTAAGAGTTTTCTAGCAGCTTAATTAGAAAGGAGGGGTCTTATTTGTCATTGTAGGAGAAGAGGCTAATGTAAGTCTTAAGACTGACAATATTATGGTATTACCACAGTGTAAGATTTCTTGGTTTTGTAGCCAGAAATTAGCATAGTTCACCTCACTGAATTTGTATGTTCCATTTAGACTGCAAGCTAAGCTAGCCATGCTTCTGCTTTTTTGTCTACTCTTCTTCCTTTTCTTGCATAATATTTGCAAGAATCACGTTGCACAATGTCCCAGTTCCTCATCTGTTATTTTAGTAGTCTTTCTAATGAAAAGTTAAAAAAAGAAACCAGCAGTTCTAAGTAATTGTTAGTGTTTTCTGACTGCATTATTTTGACTTATTTAACTAAAATATTAGGTGGTATCTTTTATTTTTCCTCCAGCTCTGTAATTACAGTGTTATATAATGAACTGATTATTCCTTAACTTAGGTGTGTTTTGTGCTGAACAAAGCGTATTCTCTTTGAACATTGCAGCACTAGTAATAAAAGCTAAATTTCTTAAACTGGAGGAGGTGTTATACATGAAACAAGGTTTATAATCTCATCTAACTAAAAAAAAAATTAATTGTGGCCAAACAATAAAAGAAAGGTACAGCAGCCAAAAAGAACATAATGATACCAGTGTGCTAGCACACTGGTTTTTGTGGTTTTCTAGGCATCTGAAGCGCCATAATGTCTTTTGCTTCAAATACTCAGGTTTGAAAGTCCATGCATAAAACCACTTTCATTACAGTAAAACCTTGGATAACACTAAAACTTGGTTCCACAAGTCTTAGTGTTATCTGAGGTTTTACTGTATGTATGCATGCATCGGATAACGTTAAAATCCTATGGGATGCATTGGATAACGTTAAAACTCCATAGAGATACACTGTAACGAGCACAGGCTTTAGCGAACGTTATCTGATGCATCCCATAGGATTTTAACGTTCTGTGATGCAATTTTTTTCCAGATTGCTTAACGTTATGTGGTTTTAGCGTTATCTCATGCAAACGTTATCTGAGATATTACTGTACAGTATAGTCTTTCTGAATAGATGGCATGGAAACTGGGAGGGGAAACAAGACTCAGTCCTGGGCCCAGTACTCTTCCACATTTTCATTAATGACTTAGATGAGAGAGTGTAGAAAATACTTAACAATTTTTGTGGAAGACACAAAATTGTGTGGAATAGTTAATACCTTGGAAGACAGGTACAGAATTTAAAAAAAAAGATCTGGATGGGTTTGAATACTGGGGTGAAAACAGCAAAATGAAATTTATCAGGAATAAGCACAAAGTTCTATATCGGGGGGGGGGGACCAAATGCACAGTTAAAGATGGGGAATCTTGGTTCAGTTACATAACAAGCAAGAAGTATTATGGATTTGTTGTAGATCACAAGCTGAATATGAGTCAACAGTGCAATGTGGTTGCAGACAAGGCCAATGCAGTTTTATGGTGCATTAACAGAAATATAGTCTCAAAAACCCATGAAGTTCAAGTTCCCCCCTATTCAGCACTAGTTAGACTACATCTAGAGCAGTGATGGCGAACCTTGGCATTCCGGCTATTCTTGTACTTCAATTACCAGAAGCCCAAGTCAGCACTCCTGCTGATCAGGGTTTCTGGGAATTGAAGTTCAAGAATACCTGGAGTGCCAAGGTTTGCCATCACTGATCTAGAGCAATGTGTCCAATTCTGGACTCTACACTTTAAGACCCAGTCTGGCCAGGTCATCCTGTTATGGTAGACCATACTGCCAGCGACTCAATGCCAAGTGTCAGGCAGTGGTTAACTAACTTGACAATCCTGAGGACTAACGGCCATGGATGCCAAAGTCCACAGGGAAGAGTGATGGTCCCCAAGTGGATTAAATCCCACTTGAATACATCTTGATGGAGGGCAGCAGTTTCATCAATACTGGCCTGGGGCTGAGGAGGACTTTGTGTGCCAAAAGGGCTCAGGACCAGAAAATGACTTGCATAACTGGATCAGTGGTACGGGGGGTCATGCTGAGATATGCAAGGCAGATGAAAGGCCACTGCATTATATTCTCAGGACAGCCTTCATGACTGATTGCCTTGATGATCACCAATATTTGGATTCGAATACGGCAGAAGAAGAGGAAGAAGAACACTTTAAGAAGGATGCCACCAAACTGGAACAAGTTCAGAGAAGAGCAACAAGGATGGTCATGGGACTAGAAATCAAACTTCATGAGGAAAGAGTGAAAGAACTGGGTATGTTTAGCCAAGAGAAAAGGAGACTGAAAGGGGATATGACAGCACTTTTCAAATACTGTACAGTACTTGAAAAATAGTTATAAAAAGGAGGGGCAGAACACATAATAATGGGCTCAAAATAGTCAGGAAATCAGATTACAAGAGCAGTACAACAGTGGAACCAACTGCTTCGAGAAGTGGCGAGTGCTCCAACGCTGGAGACATTAAAGAGAAATCTGGACAACCACCTGCCATCTCTGCTTTGATTTGGATTCCTGCATTGAGCAGGGGTTGTACACGGGCTCATAGACCCCTTCCAACCCAATCATTCTGTGATTCTAGGACTATGTCCAGTGGTAGGCTCCAAAAATCTTTACTACCACACTGAGGGCGTGGTATGGTGGGTGCGGCCTGGGAGAAAGCCCTGTGCTGCATCTGAATTAGGACTACAGTACTGTACTTTATTTCAAAACTTGGATGGGAGGGCCAGCCAGAATTTCTGCTATCTGTTCTGGCGAACTGGTGCAAACCTGCTGATGCCCACCATTGACTATGTCCCATGGTACACTTTTGTTGTTCAGTCGCACAGTTGATTCTGACCCTTTGCGACCCCATGGACCATTGCCCTCCAGGTACCTCTGTCCTCCACCATCCTCCTCAACCCGCCCATCTCTCTGCCCATTACGTCTACAATACCATCTAGCCATCTCATTTTTGGCTGCTCCCTTCTTATTTTGCCCTCAACCTTTCCAAGCATCAAGGCTTTCTCAAGTGAGTCTTCTCTTCTCATTTGATGTCCAAAGTACTTTAGCTTCATCTTTACTATTTGCCCTTCTAAGGAGCAGTTAGGGTTGATTTCTTCTAAGATTGACCTATTTGTTCTCCTCGCTGTCTAGGGGACTCTCAAAACTCTCCTCCAACACCATATTTCAAAGGCGTCTATTCTTCTGGTACACTGGAGAGAGCTATTGCTTCCTTCAGGTGTGCAAGGGGCCAGAAAAAGCTTCTGTAAGCAGCCTTCTCATCCTTTCATACTTTTCACTTGTGAAGTGAGCAATAATGACTGCAGTGGCTCAAGTAGCTAAGACGCTGATTGCGAGGCGGAAGATCAGCAGTTCGATTCCCGAGTACTGCAGGACGGAATGAGCGCCCGTCTCTGTCCCAGCTCCTGCCAACCTAGCAGTTCGAAAGCAAGAAATTGCAAGTAGATAAATAGGGACCACTTCGGTGGAAAGGTAACAGTGTTCCATGCGCTCCGGTGTCTAGTCATGCCTGCCACATGACCATGGAAACGTCTGCAGAAGCAGACAACGCTGGCTCTTCGACTTAGAAACAGAGATGAGCACTGACCCCTCGAGTCGGATACGACTGGCTTTCGAGCAAGGGAAACCTTTACTTTTACTAGCGTTTTCTACTTCTATTTGTTTTCACCCTCTGTTTGTCCCGCAGTCAGGATTGGGGACAGCATACTAATCAGTCCTTATTTCATTGCCTAGAAAGCATCCAAGCAAAGGTAGTGACGGTTTTATTCACTCTGTGATTAACCTGCTGAGCAGAACCTGATCTGTTGAACTGTCCCGATGTGAACGATACAGAGAACCTTCCAAAGGGAGCAAACAGATTCACAAACAGATGCAGGGAAAGGTTTTGCCCTAAATCCACTGAAGCCCAAATAGTCAAGCATTACCAGGGCTGGACTGTAACTAGTCTAGGAAAAGCAGCACAAAGCATCCAATCTTTTAAAATCAATAGCCATGAATGCTTAGGAGACTGGTGACGCAGTCTGGCAAGGAGCTTGCTGTATGTGGCTACCTGGCTGATCATACAACTGGAACGTGTGATCAGGTATCAAACGGCATACCACTAACACTTCACTATATATTGTGGCAGCTTCCACAACTGACAAAGCACACGTTTTATCCCCTCTACATTTTCAGCACCGAGTCACCCTGCCCTAGTTACAGCTCTGATAGCAGCTACTATACAGTTGTACCTCACTTAAAGAGCATAATGCATTCCACAGGATTGCTCTTTAAGCGACTTTGCTCTTTAAGTGAAACATCATTGTAAGTGACCAACTGTGACTTCTGGTGGGGGGGATTGAGAACCCCGATTTATTTGTTAATTGAGTTTTTGGTTGGTTTTATTAGTTAAGCAAAGCAAACATTCAGAGAAAATTCTGCTCTTTAAGTGAGTTACTCTTTAAGCGAGGTGCTCTTTATACAAGGTTTGACTGTACTTTTATTTGCTTGCATTCTGCTTATGATCACAATATCATAGGGTGTCCCAAAAGTTCCTCCACTGATGGTGAACATGTTCCAAGATATCTGTTGTTATCCAAGTACTGGTCCCAGTCTTCTCTACCATGCCACAAAAAGAACACAGGTAATAGAATATAGGAGGCTGCACCTTCAAAAAGCAAGAACGTAAGTCTCCATGATCATATGTCCCTGTTTCTTCTCGTTGCATGGCAGAAAAGTGTTAGCAAGTAAAGGCTGCAAGAAACAGCTGCCATTGCTCATGTCTCCTTCACCTCTGCTCAGGATATTCTTTCTCACTGATCATTCCCAGTAAGGGCCCCGAGAGCAGGGATGGCAAACCTTGGCATCCCAGCTGTTCTTGAACTTCAAATCCCAGAAGCCCTGATCAGTAGGTGTGCTGACTGGGGCTTCTGGGAATTGAAGTCCAAGAACATCTGGCGTGCCAAGGTTCACTATCGCTGTAGTAATGAGTGAGTAGAAGCAACTGCTTCTCATCAAAAGGAGCCTGTATCTTTCTTTTCCTTCCATGTATGTGTAGATGACAACATAGGAGGAACTGAGCATGATATCACTGGCAGAGAGTAAGCAGAGTGAGAAGAGCGAGGGCTCCTCCTTCATTGGGCAATCTACCTGGTTCCTTATAAGCCTCTGTTCATCCTCTCCAGCCCTCCAATGGTGGGGGCTCAGCTCACCTGCAGGATGAGCTGAACAAGCAAGACCCTCCTCTGGACAGCACTGCAGGGTCCATCCTCTTACCATACGTGCTCAGAGACTGAGAAAGCAAACAAACTGTAACCCTACAGCCTTCCTTTCTTCCCTGCACGCAGCCCAGAAGGAACCAAAGGGCAGAGGGGATGAGCAGGCGGATGCATCAGGCCCTCCTCTTGCTCACCTGTGCTGCCAGGCCCAGAGTTATGGTAACAGCCACACCTGGACTCTTTCAACCAAGGCTTCCTAGGAACCACTGGAGAACCAGGCAGTTCTACCAAACTGCGGCCCCTTATTCAGTCATAAGTAAGGGTCATCCTTGCTCAAAAGCCAGTCGTATCCGACTCTAGGTTTGGTGCTCATTTCCGTTTATACCCAAAGAGCCAGCACTGTCTGTGTCTGCAGATGTTTCTGTGGTCATGTGGCAGGTATGACTAGACATGGAATGCTGTTTACTTTCCCACCAATGTGCCCCCTATTTATCTACTTGCAATGTCTTGCTTTCAAACTGCTAGGTTGGCAGGAGCTGGGACAGAGACGGGAGCTCGTTCCGTTGTGCGGCACTCCAGGTCTCGAACTGCTGACCTGTCGACCTTCCAGTCGTCAAGTGCAGCATCTTAACCACTGCAGTCCCTTATTCAAGTCATGCAGGTGGGAAAGTATCAATTGCCTTTGGATACCTCTTCCTGAAGGGAAGGGGAGATCTGGAGATGGCACAGAGGGCCATGAGGTGGGAAATGCCACCCAGCCCAGGGCCAAGCAGAGCCCAGTTTGCCCAGCAAAAGTGAGTCAATGGTAAAAGCAAAGCAATCACACTTGTACACTGCCCCATAAGGTTTATTGCAGGGGTGCCCAAATGACAGCCCAAGGGCCGGATCCGGCCCCCAATGCAGAAGAGTAGTGTGCCTTGGCGGGGCCCCGTATAAAAATTTGTTTGGGGGCCCTGAGGAAGGGTAAAGATTTGTTTTGCTTACGCACGTTGGGGGCCCCCGTGGCCCGGGGGCCCCGTATAATTGATACGGCAGATACGGCGGTAGCTACGCCTCTGCCCCAATGCCAATTCATCTGGCTCACAAAGCCAAACGGGCGTGTTTTACTTCCACTTCCAGGAACAATGAGAGCTTTGCGGGTCAGATGAATTGGCGCTGGGGGCCGAATCCGGCCCTTTGGGCCATAGTGACCCCAATTTTTTGGGCACCCCTGGTTTAGTGCACTCTCTGGGCAGTTCACAGAGTACAGTAATCAGCCTTCTGGGCAGTGGTGGGATGTCAAAATTTTTACTACCCCACCATGTCGTCATCACAGTGTGGGCGGAGCTAACATCATGATGTCATGATGTCATGGGCAGGGCCAAATAAAAAATAAAAATACAAAATAATACAAAATAATAAAATAAAAATAAGCGCACACACACCCCCTCAACCCACCCACAACACAAACCAGTAAATAAATAAATAAAATGAAAATACATTAAAATACAGTAATACCTCATATAACATTAGTATCGAATAACACTAAAATCGCATAACATTAAGGAATCTGGGGGGAAGAATTGCATCAGATAACATTAAGCTCCTATGGGATGCTTCAGATAACAACCGCTAAAGCCTGTGTGGTTACAATGTATCTCTATGGATCCCATAGGATTTTAACATGCATCAGATAACACTAAAAATCATATAACACCAAGACTTGTGGAACCAGGTTTTAGTGTTATATGAGGTTTTACTTGTACTCTTCTTTTGCTGCTTGGTGCGCATGGGCAGTGGGGGAACCAGTGAAAAGGTAAGCCCCGAAGGTGGTCCCCCTCCCAAAAAAAAGTTGCTACCGGTTCTCTGGGACACTGGGGAAAGTTACTACCGGTTCTGGAGCACTGGTGAGAACCTATTACATCCCATCACTGCTTCTGGGGCCCCAACATGATGGGTCCTCATTGTTACGGACCTCAGAAAGATGGAAGGCTCAGTCAACCTTGACACCTAGTCAGGATCGAACTCACACCCTTTTGGTTGCAGTCGAGCAGTGTAACCGCTGCAAACCCCCCCCCCCCCAGGCAGGGCGACGTGCAGAAAGGCGGCCAAATGGGGAGGAAGGAGAGGAAGCCACCCGTCCTGAAGAACCTGGGCCCAAAGGGGAACCCCTCGGGGTGCTGCCGTGGGCCTGACCTGGCCCACCTTCCCCCCCCCGGGGCTCCCTTCCCTCCCGCCTTCGCTCACCGAGCCCCGCTCGAAGTCGTTGTAGAAGGGCTTGTCGAGCAGGTGCCTCTCGCTCGTCCCGGCGGCGCCCACCAGGCTGAAGTAGACGTAGTCGTCGGTGCCTGCGAACCACTGGCTGCCCGTCGCCACCGTCACGGTGTAGGACGCCATGGCTCTGTCTGGCGTCGTCGGCACCCGGCGGGAGACTCGAGTGCCGGGGCTGCCGTCCGTTCCCCGCTGCTTTTTGGGCCGGGCTGGGCGGCGACGGGAGCAGCAACCGAGCCCGCCCTCGACGGGGAGGGACGCCAGCCCCACCCTCGGCCGGGTATCATCACATTCGTGCCCGGAATTATTCTGGGTTGAAAGGGTTTTTTGCCTGAGGAACTTCCCTCAGGGGGGACGCCCAAGTGAGGCACCTTTTCGTGCCCCCAAAGATCTTTTCCCAGGGGAAAAGATTTATCGACTTGCAATTTCTGGCTTGGGAACCGAGACAGAGGCGGGCGCTCAATCCATCATGCAGTACCCGGGTCTCGAACTGCCGACTTTTTTGCCCAGCCTTTTCCAGTTACAGTGGTGGGGTGTCAAAAGTTTTACTACCCCACTGTGATGTCATCACTGTGTGGTCAGAGCTAATGTCATGACATCATGATGTCGTGGGTGGGGCCAAAGAAAAATAAATAATAAAATAATAAAATAAAAATAAGCACATACACACACACACACACACACACACACCTCAACTCACCCATCCACCCACCCACTCACAACACAAACCCGTAAATAAATAAAATTAAATTAAAATTACATTAAGTGCTTGGCACGCATGCGCAGTGAAAAGGTAAGCACCAGGGGCGTAGCTACCGCCGTATCTGCCGTATCAATTATACGGGGGCCACGGGGGGCCCCAACGTGCGTAAGCAAAAATTAATAAAACCTTCCCAAATTTTAATTATGATGAATAAATATTTCTTTTAATTTTATGCCTTTTTTTTTCTTTTGTGAGAAATCTTTACCCTTCCTAAGGGCCCCCAAACAAATTTTTATAGGGGGCCCCACCAAGGCACGCTACGCTTCTGGTAAGCACCGAAGGTGGTTCCCCCCAAAAGCTGCAACTGGTTCTCTGGGACACTGGGGAAAGTTACTACCAGTTCTAGAGAACTGGTGAGAACCTGTTACATCCCATCACTGCTTCCAGATAACAAGGCGAGCTTCTTAACCACTGAACCATCCTAAGCCGCACAAATGTTTCTACTGATCTTTTAAGTTTCCAAAAGATTATCCTCCTAGACCTAGAAGATATTACATCCCTTAGCTGTGCCCATGTTCTCCACCTGGGTATAGTTTTCTTAGCGATGCCCATGGCGATTCATTTATTTGGTAGTGGAACATATAAATTAATCATCCCAGTTCCGCAGGTTGGGTTGGTAGGCTTTAAAGTCAAAGGTAAAGGTTTCCCTTGCTCGAAAGCCAGTCGTATCCGACTCTAGGGGTCAGTGCTCATCTCTGTTTCTAAGTCGAAGAGCCAGCGTTGTCTACTTCAGCAGACTTTTCCATGGTCATGTGGCAGGCATGACTAGACACCGGAGCGCACGGGACGTTGTTACCTTCCCACCGAAGTGGTCCCTATTTATCTACTTGCAATTTCTTGCTTTCGAACTGCTAGGTTGGCAGGAGCTGGGACAGAGACGGGCGCTCATTCCGTCCTGCAGTACTCGGGAATCGAACTGCTGACCTTCTGCCTCCCAGTCCGTGTCTTAGTGACTTGAGCCACTGCAGTCCCTTTAGGCTTTAGTTTGACCAAAATATTGTGTTTCCTCTTATTAATAATGTTTGTCACTATAATTATACTGTCCTCCCTCACTTTGTAGTATGTGGCCATTTCAAATTATTGTACAGTATGTGAATTTTATTTTATGCTGGATTTTATGCTGTTAGCTGCCTTGTGTAGGGATTCATGAGTGCAACTACTACAACAACATTATTTTACAGTCACTGACTGCTGCAATCAACTATATTATAGAACATACTATTTTTTTAAATACACATACAGTAAAACCTTGCATAAAGAGCACCTTGCTTGGGAGGACAGCAAGGAGGCTGTGCATACGCACCAAACACTGTAGGCGTGCATGCACACCACGTGCTTGGCACGCATGTGCAGTGGAGAAACCAGTGAAAAGGTAAGCCCTGAAGGTGGTTCCCCCCAAAAGCTGCTCTCGGTTCTCCGGGACACTGGGAAAAGTTACTACTGGTTCTGGCGAACTGGTGAGAACCTGTTACATCCCATCACCCCCTTAGCAATGCAAACTCTAATTGTCAAAAAGGGAGAGTGTTACATAAAAGGAAAAGTTCGTTAGTGACATGGTGGACATGATAGTGTAGGAGTGAGATGTCTTGTTACTGTTTTACAGGATCCCAAGCAGCTGCTGTGTTGCTGTAAGAACTACAAAGGGGGTGGGGGCACTAGAGCCAGCAAACAGTTGTTTGTATCCCACTTGGAACTTGGCCTTCCCCACATACCATGCTGCTTAGCAGGAAGGCATTTTCCATGGTCATGTGGCAGGCATGACTAGACACCGGAGCGCACGGAACACTGTTACCTTCTCACCGAAGTGGTCCCTATTTATCTACTTGCAATTTCTTGCTTTCGAACTGCTAGGTTGGCAGGAGCTGGGACAGGGACAGTGTACATCATATTTGAGAAATATAGAGTGCCTAATAGCTTGTCCCCCTACCTTGCAGCATTGGAAGAGCAAGTGTTATGGTTGTCGGTTTCCCCTAGTCCAGAGGTGGTAGCTGGAGGCACAGAATTGGAAAAAAAAGTCTTGTAAAAAGGTAGAGCATGATCCTAGAAACATCACATTGCCTACACCTCAGGCAAGATGTTAGCAGAATAAGAGCATATGTGATCCTTTGCTTCATATTTTCAAGCTATCTTTCCTCCAAAATTGGGACCCACACAGCTAAAGTTTTGTCAGGTTCAGTTGCACCATGTTTAGAACCTTATCTCATGAAGGTAGATCTCATTTTGGGAAAGCAGGTTTCACTATACTAAAACCCCACATTTTATCCATTTAATGTATGCTGGAAGATTGCAGACTACAGTACTTCCAGCAGGTGGTTAAGGACAGAATGGTTGTGGGGACCAGCAGGTAGTGTTGTATGTCCTGCAGCACATGGCAATTTACGTTGTGGGGCATACATGTGGAACACTGCACAGCTGGCGTGGGAGTGCCTGGCAGAAGAAAAGAGCAACCATTCACCCAGTGATGTGTCAGATATGATACCTGTTAAGAATGGAAAGCCATATCATAGCACAGTAATGTGCTTTTAGAGACCGAGTGCCCAAACTGCAACCCAAACCCCACTTATTTATCGCAAAGTGCCAACACAGGAACAGGGAAGGAAGGAAACACTCCCATTGGGCTGCTGGGCTGAGGGGCGGGGCAAACTCTGTGCTGGGGAGGGAGGAAGCACTCCTATTGGGCTGCTGGAAAGGAGGCAGGGCAAACTGTGCTGGGGTGACTTCACGAGTGCCCACAGAGACGGCTCTGAGTGCCACCTCTGGCACGCGTGCCATAGGTTCACCATCACTGTCATAGCACCTGGGGGTCCCTGGAGCCTCTTTTAAGAACCAAAACCCTCACTCATGCAGTTTTTCTGGTTAAACATCTTAGGTAATAGGTGAGAGTAGCCATAGAGTTGCATCCTGCTGGATTCCTAGCTGATGGGTATCTCTAGTCAGGGTCAGGAAGTCATTCTAAATCCCAATTCCAGTCAAGTGACAATTTAGGCTGGAATCAACCAATGGTTGGCATTAGGAGCAAATCTGCTTCATGTGTTCCTCATCCCGATTGACAGTCTGGATCCGAGAACAGGATACGGGTGGGTAGGTGGAAGACAGGCTAATGCTCAGATTGTGGTACGTGGCACTTTAGAAAACGCAGTAGAAGGCTTCACTTGTAGTTTCCTTGAATACCAGGCAATTCAGAGGGAAAAGCAGCAGGCCTCTTGTGTGTTGCCATTTCTTATTACTAGTCAACATTACAGTTCTACAACTGCTAATGTAATGAACGGGTGTGTAGATCATCATGTTCACAGAAGACAACCTCATACAACTAGGATTCTTCATTCTGACTATTTCTGAGTTAGCAACGCGCTGAGAATCACCATTCTGCTGTTTTCATCCTGTCTCTCTCCTTTGATATGTTAAGCTTTTAGGCTTAATGTTGAGATCTTTGAACCCACAGGTGCTCTTTGCTGTTCAGTTGTGATGCGGTGACAATGCAGACTATCCTTTACCTATTACTTTCTTCCCTGAAACTTCCTTTTCCTGTCATTGAATCTGCTTTTTCTACCTATCTGTAGCTGCTGAGAGCAGTACAGTCAAACTTTGCATAAAGAGTGCCTCACTTAGATAGTAACTTGCTTAAAGAGCAGAATTTTCTCTGAATGTTCACATCGCTTAACAAATAAAACCAACCAAAAACTCACTTAACAAATAAATCGGGGTTCGCAATCCCCCAGCCAGAAGTCACAATTGTTCACTTACAATGGTGTTTCGCTTAAAGAGCAAACTCACTTAAAGAGCAATTCCATGGAATGCATTATGCTCTTTAAGCAAGGTACCACTGTAGTTCAATGTTGAAACTTAGTACAGTATATGAACTGCCCCACACCTGTGCAATGCAATAGATAAACCTTCAGTGTTGACATTAGTTAATGCCTTCTGTGCAATCTTTGATATTGTAAAACCATGACACACTGGATACTCTCTTCTACCCTCATTTGTAGCTGCTAAGGTTGCTTATGTGGGAGGTCTATGAGAGAAGAAACACTTGAAGGGAGTGCTGCTGTGGTATTATTGTGAGATTCTAGGAAACAGAAAATAGGCTGGCGTGAAGAAAGGATGTGGTAGCAGAAGAGAAAATAGCATGATTCTGCCAATTTTCGTGCCTTAGCTCTGCCCACCGACACATCTGGCAATGCCTTCACTGATGTGCAGTCCTCATGACATTAGTCTGGAACAAATCTAGCTTTTAAATCAATTTGGTGAATGATTGAAAAAATACAGACCTGTCTCAAATGCTCTTTTCTTAGGCACGTTAATCAAGAGGGGTATCTGATCAGTTGCATTAATCTTGGAATAAATTGATAGTCTGGATCCATTTCAATCAGGGTTTAGGCCACATGGTACTGAAATGGTATTGGTCACTTTGCAAGACAATCTTCTGAGGGAGGCAGAATCGGGGAGTTTAACCCTGATGCTCCTCCTGGATCTTCCTGTGGCCTTTGACACTGTCAACCACGATATCCACCTGGGTTGGGTACCAAGTTTAGGAATTGGGGGCTCCCTTTTAGGTGGTTCTGGTCCTTTTTTGATGACTGGATCAAGATGCCACCTTCATCCATTGGGACTTCTGTTATGGGATTCCACAGGATGCAACTATTTCCCTAATGCTTTTTAACTTCTACATCAAGCCACTGTCACCAGTATGGTGATGGCACACCGCTTTGCATCTCATTTTCTTCATTTTAGGTGATGCTATACAGGTTGCTGCCTAACTTCAATAATGGACTGGATGAGGGCCAATAAACTAAAACTGAATCAAGTTAAGACAGATGTCCTACTGTTAGGAGGATTATCAGATCAATTAGAGGGGAATTTACCTGGCCATGATGGAGTTAATTTTTTTCTGAAGGATTGGTTCTGCAGCATGGATCCAACACTCTCTTTGTAGTCAAGAATGTCTATGGTTGATTGCCCATTTGTGGATAAGAAATGCCTGTGAACAGTGGTTCACATATTGGTAATCTCCAAAATAGATTACTGCAATGCCCTCTACATAGGGCTGCCCTTGAAAACAGTATGGGAACTTTAGCAGGTCAAAAATGTGGCAGCCTGATTACTGGGACTAGTAAGTTTGATCACATATCCTCCAGTCTTGGCATGCCTTTATTGGTTCCCTTGTCATATTCTGTGCTCAAGTCAGGATGCTAGTCATGACCTGTAAAGCCCTTAATGGTTTAGAACCACAATACTTCTCAGAATGGACTCAAATGACAGGAAAATGTCTGTTGGCTGAATATCAGAAAAAACTTAGCTGTCAGAACAGTACGACAACGGAACCAACTACCTTAGGAGGTAGTAAGTGCTCCAGTCCTGGAGGCATTCAAGAGAAAATGGAACAACTGTCACACTTGCTTTGATCTGGATTCTTGCAGAGTTGGATTCAATGGCCACATAGGCTCCTTATGACTAAATTATTATCCGACTCTTCCATCCACTCTTCACAATCAAGGAGGTCAAAAAGCCAATACAAGGAATTACAGTATACCTGTTTGATTCTTGTCCCTAGTCTCTGGAACAAAATGGAGCTAGAAATGTGCCAGGCTCATTCTCTCCTTAAGTTTAGAAAGTTGGTAAAGATGGGGCTATTTATAGCTGCCTTTAAAAACAATCTCTTGGATACTGCCATTTTACTAATTCTAGATTTTATAGGGTTATTTATATTAGTTTAACTATTGTCTCTTGTATTACTATATTGTACTGAATCTATTTTTTATTATGGGGGTATTGAGGCACTAATGGGATGGTATATAAATAAAATACATATATACATACTGTACTACCTATTCCCAGCCCTAATAGATGAGCTGGCCCAAAGTCAAATATTATATCAGATTACTGAAAAAATGAATAAATATAAGAATCCACTACAAGAAGTATCAGTGTCTCAACAATTAATTCCTACATTTATATTTTCTATCAAGAAATAGTATAATTGAGGCCATTCCAGTAAGATGAAGACTTAAATCATTCTAAAGGTCTGCTCTTGAATTGCTTTATTTGAGGGTGAATCAAAATGTAGCTGTCTAGAGAATACTTCAAAAAAGGGCAATCTCAGTTCGATTCTGAGGAGTTACAAAATCTGGGGATTGGAGGACCACATATTTAATCCTTTGGATGATACTTTTAATCAAGCAAAGCATTTTTTTTTCCTGCCTAAGTGACATGGATCATCTTTCAAGACAGGGAGAATGGCATAAAAAACAGAACATCCCATTGTTTATTTGCTCCACACTGAACAGTGGAGCTCCTATGCCAGTGATGATAGCAGAAAGTACGTTTGATAGGTTTCTTTAAGCAGGGGTAGAAGCTTAAGTTACCTACTGTATTTTGTGTTACCTGATGTGTATACATTTAGATGACATGAGGTCTCACTCTCATATCTGACAAAGTGGATTTGATCCATTAAAGCTCACATTTAAATACAGGCTGAAATCTTTTAAGTTTTAGTCTTTCTCATTTTGCTTACTCTCTGATATGCTTCCACAGACAAACTTGGTGCCCACTTCAAAAATACAGCAGGTAACTCATGCAGACAAAGCCAGCTTAGGCTTCTAGGATCACTATATAATTGAGAACTTTTAATAACTAGATTAAATATTTCATAGTACAATAATAGTTGGAATAACACAAGAATGAACTCCTTGGAAATCTGGAGACCAAATTTAAAAGAATTCTTGGGCATGTTTCTTTGTACTGTATACAAAATTGCCATGTGGTCTTCAGGTACTGAAAAACCACTTTGAAAGTGAAGGGTGTCCCAAAAGTCCTCATACATAGGAAAAATTAACAAACACCTATTATATTTTTTATAATTGTTAATATTTTTAATGTTAATATTTTTTAATATTATGTAGACTTTGTAAATATTTTGCAAGGTTTTGTAATGAATCTTTTGTCAATAAAGGTACATTTAGCTACAATTTATTTATTTGTTCAGATTTATTTCCCATTTGCCCTATGTATGGCGACTTCTGTGACAGCCTGTATATTACAAGGGTATTGTAATGTACTGTACAGTCAAAACTTGCATAAAGAGTGCCTCGCTTAAAGAGTAATTTGCTTAAAGAGCAGAATTTTCTCTGAAAGTTCACTTCGCTTAACAAATAAAACCGACCAAAAACTCGCTTAACAAATAAATTGGGGTTCGCAATCCCCCCCCCCTGCCAGAAGTCACAATTGGTCACTTACAATGGTGTTTCACTTAAAGAACAGACTTGCTTAAAGAGCAATTCAGTGGAACACATTATGCTCTTTAAGCGAGGTACAACTGTACTTTCAAAACAACATGCTATGACATGTTAGGAAAATAATAGCATCTGAAAGGATAGATATGCTTATCTGTGGAGTTCAGTGATATACTTCTGCTAATTTCTATTAAAATTCCAATGGGAAATACTGAATGACAAATGTAAGCAAAAAAGTCAAAGCAGAGACATTTTTTTAACATGAAAAGCAGAATCATACATATTATAAATAAAAAAAGAAACATATTAAATTGAATAGAACATAGGATCATGATTCACAACACCATCTCATGAAAGTGCAAACTGGTCTCTTAAAGAAGGCAACAATATAGACAGAATCTTTAGGAAATTAGTAGGGAGGTTAGAAAAGTGCAAACAAACAAACAAATTTTACATGTTTATTTCACTTAGGACAATTGGGTGGGAACAGACAACTAGCCAAAGAGCTACCAATCAATGAAAAGGATTTCTTGGGCCTTATCAGAGCGAAGAAGTGATTCTGTTTACCTCACAGAAGTCACACAGATTTGCATTACTTCTATATTAAACTGGGAGAGTCAATACAGATTGAGAAACAAAATTGTCAGCAGCAAAATGGCAGCAAGCAGACAGAGGGGCACAAGTGTTTTTGCCCTATCCTGCCAGCAGCAGGAGGGCAGCAAAATTTAGGGAAGCTCTTGCTCAGAGTTTGTGTGGGAACAGCTGTATTTGTGCCCTCTTGTGGCACACCTAAGACCCATGTGCTTTTAATCAGGAAATCTCTGCATTTAGCCTCAATGTTTGTTTGAAGATTAAGGGCCCTCAAAAGAGACAGGGATACCTTCCGGACTTTGTGATTCCAACAGTGTCTGTCCCATGACCATTTTTTAATGTTTTGCTACACAGAAGTAGGAAGTAACATATCTAAGAAACAGGAGATTGACAAACTGCTAAAACATTTGGGAAGAGGCCTGCTCTTCAAGTCCTTTTAAAAGCAGAACAATCCAGATAGTATGTTATCTTACAGCAAAGGCAGGAGAAATGTGGCTCCTAGTTTTGTGTGTCTGCCACTTTCATCAGCCTTAGCTAGCACAGCCAATGGTGGGTTTCTACTCCTGGAATTCTTCAACAGCAATACCTGGAAGTAGACACTTTGCCCTCCATTGTACAAACTAGCAAAGGAGGGCACAGCATTTTCAGGATGGGTGTGTGTGCACTGAACAACTACCTAGAAGATATACAGAATGATTGTGTTACTCTCAATCACTGTTTAGGGCAGTAGTTCCCAATCTTGGGAGTCCCAGACATTTGTGTACTTCAGGTCCTCCAAGAGGCCATCACCATTGGAAGTGCTGGTCAAGATTTCTGGGAGCTGTAGTCCAAGAGTACATCGGCCCCTAATATTGGGAGCCACTGGTTTAGGATGATCTGGACAAGCTTTCAGCTTGCATACGCCTCATGTAATACAGTCACTTTTATTTAACTACATCATTTTGCATCATTCAGGCAGGCATACTGTGCTTAATCTTAGCAATGCCTATTTTAAAGAAAAGCCCAACCTCTATTAACTATAGTCTGAAGTTTGCTTGTTTCAAAATAACTATATTAAGAAGTAACTGCAGTTGATCAGTCCATATGACATGACAAAATTATGGCTCAACAAAGGTAGAAGTGAAAATTTCCAGATCACTCCTCTTGGTGGGGGGCGGGGGCGGGCAGGGAGGAAGAGTGGATATAAGCCCAAGATTCAATGTTATTCTTTCACATCACAATTAATTATGGTTTAGCTGCTGCAGTTTAATATAACCCTTAAATGTGGTAAATTTCATATTTATTACACCCAAAAGATGTCTTGGAACTTAAGTATTTTTGAAATGAAATTGGATTTAATTCTCTGACAACTATTTCAATAATTCACTTAGCATTGGATGAAGTTTAAAGAAGGAAAGCATCTTCTTTGCTTAAACAATACCACAATGCAGCCTTGTTCAGCCCAGTGCCCCAAGATCTGCTGGACGACACATCCTATCGCCCTTAGACAACTTTCCCACTGTTTGGGAGTGACTCTAATTGTCGCCCAATACATCTGAAGTCCATTAAATTAAAAGGGGCTGTCATAGTTGGGATACCTGGCAAGAGAAAATGACTGGATAAACTAATCCACCACGCCATGTCCAATAAAGTTTCAGACTTTGAACACAGATTCCTGTTCAAGTAACATAATAAGAATAGGGAAGTAGCATTAGGAATGTTCATTAGTGTCCCTTTATTACTATAGTTTGGGCTTATTTACAGATAGAATTTGGCCAGCTGCTACAATGCTGAGTAGCAGGAAAGTGGGCCAATACACAAACACAGAACACTCTTATCAGTGCTGCTAGTTGGATGGACAAATATTTAAGTGTGCAACAGCTGGAAACAAAAATATTTAGATTTCAGTAAAATCTGACAGAAATTAAGATTCCCTGGAGAATTGCAGCAATTCTCCCTCTAAGGGCACCCCAGTGGGGACTCTAATGTACACCCCTGTGATCTTGGCATCTCACAACTATATGCCTGCTATGAGCTGTCCATAGCAACCACTCACAGCCACCAGAATCGTACATAGACAATCAACATGATAAAAAACACCGCAACTGCAGCAAGCTTGGCATAGGTGGACCGCATGTTCAGGTACTTCGCATCTTGGCGGTATTTCTTGGACAAACTGGAGAGATTATTTGCCTTGGAGTCCAAAGCTGTTTCAAAGGAATAAAATGGGTGGAGAAAATTTAATTTGTGAAATCAGACATGTGGCAGTGCAGAATACGATTTCCTCAAACAGTGGGTGAAATCATGCTATAGTTACACAAGTGGCATAATTTTAGACATGAACTGGTAAGTCTGTTAAGAAGTCTTTGTAGTAATTATGTGTTGCACGCATGCACTCAGTATACAACAGATAATGTTTACAGTGATTTCTTAATTTATGGGGATTAACTTTCAATAGTTATATTGTTTGCATAACTAAGCAACAAGATTTCAGTCTTTATAGTTGATGTTAAATTGTAGAATTGTAATATCTACCATGGGGAGAAAACCTGTGGATATGTGCAGTGAACTGAAGTGTGGCAAGAGAAGGCTGGAGAGGCTGTCCCAATAACTAAGCCTAAGAGGACAAAAGCCAAACAGCTCCCAAGCTGCCTTTCTGCTTCACCTATTGCTCCACTGGAGAGTAGACTGCATTCTTAGGCACTGGAGAAAACAAAGGACTGGGTTGGAAGAAAGGATCAGCAAGAGTTACTCTGCCTTGCTGTTTTGGCACCTGTCTCCAGCTTACCAAGCTAACCCAACCCCTACAAGACTTGAAACATGCATTATTTTCAAGGGCAGTTACAAGGAGCTGCTTCCTAAGACAGAGAGCAGCACAAGTTGTTTGGGTTTCCTTTTGCGTGCCAATGCTGTTCCTTTTTCTCCAGGAATAGCAGAAACAACTCTAGCTTCTTCCTCTTGCGGTCCTTGGCAGTGGTCGTTTCTAGCTAACTAGGATAAACACTTTCTTCCTTGGCTGTCCACCAGAGTAAGCAGATGGTCATTGAAGGAAACTAGACTTTGGACAGAAAGACCATTATTCCCTCCTGAAGTCAACATGGCTTCTCTCACTGATCACTGTCTGGCCCAAGGAGCAGTAGCAGCAGATGTTGCTATGACACAGAGAATGGTCTTCTCTGCTTTTGTGCTTGCCATATGGCATTATTTCCTTAATGTAATCAGACAAGTTCTCAAGGCAGAGCAAATTCACCACCTGCAGAAGACTTTCTGACTTGCTCAGGGACTTTCCTAATCATTATAATACATCTAGTGACTATAATGAAATCGTTTATAACAACTGAAGTGTATGGAAGTGTATTCTAAACTCCCCCATAGCACATAAAACACTCTCTGAGTGGTTGACAATTTAATTAGCCTTTTATATCATCATCAATTTATTTATTTATTATTCATATTTATCCACCGCCCTCTTCACCGAAGTGATTCAGGGCGGTTTACAGATCATAAAAGTACCACAATAAAACATTCTTTAAAAACATACCTTAAAACCCTCAAAATTAAAACTGTGAAAGATTAAAATTTAAGATCTAAAACATTTAAAAGGATGCCAAATTACTACATCTTGAGGGAGGGGCTTAAATCATCCAGTGGGCTGGGGTCATTATACCTCCCACACCCCATACCTGTCCTGCCAGCCAGGTTTTTATTCTTCCTAAAGGGCAGCAACTCCATCTGGAGAAGTAGCTCCGTAGGCAGGAGGTTCCATAGGGCCAGAGCAGACACAGAGAATTATTATTATTATGTTATCTCAGGAACTACCATCTTTGGTTCTAGATGGGGCAGCTTTGCCCCAAACAGACCTGGTACGTAATCTGGGGGTCCTCCTGGACTCGCGACAACTGCTCAAAGAGCAGGTGGCAGTCGTGGCCAGGAGGGCCTTTGCACAACTTCGTGTGATCCGCCAGTTATGTCCGTTCCTAGACCGGGACTCCTTGCTCATGGTCACACACGCCTTAGTCACCTCCAGACTTGATTACTGTAATGCGCTCTACATGGGGCTGCCCTTGGTGACCATTCGGAGGCTACAGCTGGTCCAGAACGCGGCTGCATGAGTGGTGTTGGGGTGCAGGCGTTATGCCCGTGCCTCACCGCTGCTGAGGGAGTTGCACTGGCTTCCAGTTCGCCTCCGGGTGCAATTCAAAGTGCTGGTTACTATCTTTAAAGCCCTACTTGGTAGTGGACCAGGATACTTAAGAGACTGCATCGTCCCAAGGACATCTGTCCGTCCCACCAGAGCGGACCGGAGAGGCTCTCTGGTTGTGCCATCGGCCAGAGGCGCACCTCTCTGGGACTAGAAGGAGGGCCTTCTCTGTGTCTTCTCCGGCCCTATGGAACCTCCTCCCAATAGAACTACACCTGCAAATGGAGCTGCTGTCCTTCAGGAAAGGATTGAAAACCTGGCTGGCAGGTCAGATCTGGGGAATGGATCGATCAATTTCCTCAGCTGGCTGGATGGTTTGACACCCAGTGCCTCCTAGCTATAATGCCTAATTTTTAATGCTAAGTTTTAAAGCTTCTTTTAAAACTTTTAATTTCTGAACTGGTTTTAAATTGTTGTCTATGCTGTTGTGTTGGGAATCGCCCTGGGTCCCTTCGGGAAGGAGGGCGACAACCAAATTTAAATATATAAATTATTATTATAGCTTTTATTGCAAAATGTTTTGGGATTTTAATTATAAAATTGAAAAGTGGTCTAAAATTATTGTTCAATAATTTAGACCACTTTTCAATAATTATTGTTCAAAAATTAAGTAAGAAGTTAAATAAATGCAGACAGAAGCATATTTAAGCAAATAATTGAGACTAAAAAAAATGAACAAAAAGAATCTCAAAATACCAGAATAGGTTTATATTTTGTACTTATGGCAACATGACAGATGTGGCTACTTTCGCTGTAGCAGTCATCTGTCACATCTCTGCAAAAATGTGTGGAGTGCACACAGGTTCATGTAGAGAGATGGTCTTTCATTACTAAAAAGTAGTAAGTTTCATTACAAGGAACACTTTACCAGTAGGTTGCCCTATAGAACATACTGTATAATTATATTTCTTATCTTTTTTCAAAACAGGTAATGGCTTGTGTACTCAATCATTCTTGTACCTGAAAGTGCCTCGCCTCGTTGTAAGACTTCCTCAATGTTGGCTACCATGATTCTCTGTACATCTTGTAACTCTGTATTGATAGAGCCAAGGTTTCTTCTTGCACGACTGTCAATATAAAGTTTCTTGGTTTTCTGGATGTATGTATCTGGAACAAGAGGGAGTTGCTCATGAATAACCTGTTCATCCTTCCAAAATTTCAGTTAACCTATGAAACTGAAATATCCATTCCAGATATTTAGGCAACCTTGATTCTCTGTCAGTCATTCTGCCTTTCCCAAAGCACTGGTCTCTTTCCAGAGCAACAATATAAGCAGAAAATTGACAACTATGCATGGGGAGCTCAACCATACATCAGCTTTGGTCATGAGTGACTCTGTGTCAGAGTATGCTGCTTAAGTATGGAGTTCATCTGCACACGGGGAAACAAGTTGACATTGTGGTTAATGAAACAATGTAAATAGTGACAGGATACATCAAACCTCCATCAGTTGAGAAAATATATACTCTTGTTGGTATAGCTTCACCTAAGAAAAGGAGAGAAGTAGCAATGGACACTGAGAGAACTAAGCAAGCAAATGACCCTCAATATCCTCTGAATGGATATGAGCCTCAAGTCTGTCGACTCAGATCCAGGAAGAGTTTTAAGGCAAGAACAAACATTCGTGAGGGTACGCAAGAGCAAAACCAAATTAGAAGATGGAAGAAGGAGCTCAGTGGACAAGGAATAACATTAATGGAGGATATGGCTGAGGAACTCAACCTCCCCTACATCACTTGGGGAACCCTGTACAGGCTGAGGACTGGAGTACCTAAATGTAAGACCCAACATGCTTAAATAGGGGTTGTTGTGTGAATGCAGAGAGACACAGAATCCAGCTCATTTACTGGTCTACCAATTACTATCAGAAATGGGTACCAATAAGGATTTAATTTTGGTCAAGGCCAAAGCTAAGAAGGTGGTTTCATTTTGCCAGTTTAAAGTTTGATCTGAATACGAAAGAAGTGCAAAACAGAGACAGCCTTATCAAATGTCACAACTTTAGATACTTGCTTCTCCATAAACATCTCAAAAGAGGTCTAAGTTTAAATATCAGCCTTAAAGTCAACATAAATAACTATGCTCAATATAAGTGTGAGTAGCATTCCTGATACAATATTTTCTTTTTAAATATAGTATCACTCTTGTAATTTTATTCATCACAGGAATTGGGAAAAAGCATTCTCTTCAAGTTTTGGCATCAACAGCAGTAAGAATGTAGATTTTCTCCAGAAGCCAAACTCCTGCTGGTTTGCTTTCTGAATTTAAATTGTATTCTCAACTGTCTCCTTTTGTCATCAGACTGATTATTCAGAAGCATCAGTCTATATAACAAATTATTTGATACTTACATCAATACAATGAACTATAAAGAGAACCTCCTGAAGTCTTTGTACACATGGAAAAGTTGAATCCATAGTTGCTTTATTAAATTAATTTTGATAGATAGTAATAAATCATACCTTACATGTATCTGGCATGCAGTGGGCTGCAGAGAAGTTGTTTTTGCTTATATTGCACCTCACCTTTTTCCCCACAGAGGGTCTCAAGGTGACTATGAGAAGATATTGGGAGAACATTATAGTAACCAGATGCTTCAGGAGAAAATGAAGAACTAGTCACCTTAATTTCCCACTCATGATTGAAGAGCTGCATCAGCGGTAAACATTCAGACATACAACATGGATGTGGTCACATTCCTATATAAAAAAATCCTTAGAACGCACAATTTCTTTGCTGTAGCCATGAAAATTTAAAAAGAAGAATCCCTATTCTCAGTGCTGCAGATGTCAGGGAACAATTCACAGAGCATATGGGAGGCGATCCTATAGATTCTATGGTACAAGACAAGGGTTGCATGGATAAGATTCTCATTCAATTTTCAGTTAAAACATCAATTAACAGATAATGGAAGACCCTTTTGCTGGAGACATTGGGCACTCACTAGCAGCTGGAGAAGACAATAAGTAGTTTGCTTTGCAGCAGATAATCCAGAAAGTCTGTAACTGAGACACAGAACAGGTAATTTACAAATGAATATCTCAGTGAGTACAAAGATAAGAGAACGGGTCTTCCTATAAACTGGTATTCGGTAAATTACCCAAGCGGGCCTGAATTCAGGACTTTTTGTAATTAATATAAGTTTATTTTTGTTACTGTTCAATGTTCTATATCAGTGGTTCCCAACGTGGGGCCCACACCTGGCAGGGTGACTTCAATTCCCAGAAGCCTAAGTCAGTACATTGGCTGATCAGTGCTTTGGGGAATCGACTTAGGCTTCTGGGAATTGAAATCCCAAAACCAAAGGATGAAAAACAGTGCTCTATATACTTGGCAAGATCCAATTTAATTGGTGAAATGGCCCTGTTCTTCCTTGGCAACAGTTGAATATCAAAATACACTTGTACCTCATACAACGATTTTAATCCATTCCATGGGGCTCGTTGTTGTACGAAACAATTGCTATACGATACATGCATCGTACAGCGATTTCCTCTATGGGATGCATCGTACAACAATTTGCTAAGTGGTTTTTCCCATTGAAAAATGGTTGTATGATGTTTTTCCATAAGGAAAATTGTTATGTGGGAAATCCCCCCCCAAAAAAACCCCTAATTGTTATGCAATTTTGTTGCTATACCTGCTGTATGAGGTTCCACTGCACTGTGTTCGGAAATTTAAACCAACATAGGTCACTGCAATTTTATAGACATAGTGGAACAACAGTATCTGAGCCCTTGTTAAGACTTGCAGAGGTAGATACTGACTAATGTGGCGTGAAATAACTGATTTGAAGCTCTGTAGATGTTGATGTAATTGGTTGTTGTTGTGTACAGCTGTCATCCTAGACCTCTTGTACGTAGGCATGATCACCCTTTCTACAAGCAGGCTATTCCTGCCAATGTCAGCAACAGGGTTACAGCTCAGTTATGTGAGCATGCATGTGTCATGAAACGACATCTTTTTCCTAATGTTCTCAAAGCTTGGAGAGGTTGTAGTTTGACTAGGTCTAAAAAATCCTTTCCTCTCTGTCTCACCAGACTATGTGTCATGAGATAGATTGTTTTCAATTCAGTGTTCCTGCTCCTTATCTCTAGGCTAGCAGAGCTCTCCCATGTTTTGACTAAAGAGAGCACTCTTCCTCCACGTGTGTAAACTTCTTTCTCTTGTTATGAGAAAGTTTTCTCTGTTCCCCGATTGGTTAAAGGTACCCCACCTGATTGGAGAATCTCCATTTTGGAGAGAGGAGAGTTAGTTCGTTTCTGGATCTTAATGGCTTAAGACCTTGGCCTGTGGGACTATCCTTTTTCCTTTTCATCATGATTACCTAACGTGGACTGTAACTGGACTGATCTATGTTATTGTCTTTTTTATCTACGTTTCTCCATGGATTATGCTTTAATAACCTGACCAATAAAGCAGCTGTTTTTCTCTGAAGACTGTCTCTTTCATCATCAGCACACGATCAGCACACACAGAGCCTTGCTACCCAGACCTCCCATGTTTTGCTCAATTGCCTGAGCATAGTAAGAGTTCTCTTTAAGCAGCCCGGCTCTCTCAGCAGTAAGGTAAGGGCTAACAGTTCCTGGAATGGGACAAGGTGTCCCAGGAACTGGAAGGGAGGGGCCCTTAATTGAGACGGCCGGTGACTGACAGCATGCTGTTCATAAGATATAAGAAATCTGATGAGAGGGAACAGTTGGATAAACCAAAAAGGAAGAGCCATGCAGATAACAAAAAGGATTTCCCACAGAGGCCCTTAGTAGTTAAAACTTAAGGAAAAGAAGCTCACCAAACTCAATGAATGAATAGGGCCTAGACACAGTTGGCACTTTCTTTCCGTGCTGTTCATCGAATTCTGAGTACAAATCTTCCAGATACGCAAAGGCCAGTTTTTTGGGGAAGGCAGCTTCACACAGTACCAGATAACACACTCCTTTCTCAATTATATAACTGCAAAAGAGGATATAGCAAATACGATGTCAGCAGATAGAAATTAGTTCCCATGGTGAAACTTTTCTAGTGCTACATACTCTTCTAAAAAGCTTCAAGTGGCAGGAATGGAATCTTTAAAATGGTTTAATTGCTGCATGCCGGGCCCAAAAGAATCCCCCTACTTCTACATGGGCACAAGTTGGTATTTTTGGTTTTATGTGGATGATCCTATTCTTGCCTTAATACAGTAATACCTTGGATAATGATTGCATCGGATAACGCTAAAATCGGATAACGTCGGGGAATTTGAGGCAAACATTTGCATCACACAACGTTAAGATAATGTTGTGCGATGCAAATGTTTGCCTCAAATTCCCCAAAGCGTGGCACACTGAGGATCACAGCGTCCCCTGCTCTCTTTATCCCAAGGAGGCACACAGATACAGAGGATCACAGCATCTGATTGTCAGCATGCCTCCTTGGGAGAAAGCATGCAGGCACACACATACACCCCTTTCTCCCAAGGAGGCATGCTGAGGATGAGACGCTGTGATCCTCTGTTTGTCTTGGGACAAAGCGAAAGGAAAGGGAACAGGGCTTTTTTTTAATGTTGTGCAATCAATGCATCGCAAAACGCTAAAAACTGGATAACATTATGACTTGTGGAACCAAGTCATAACGTTATCCGAGGTACTAGTGTATTCCCTTTAGTAATAAATATAAGGGAAAATAAATCACAATTTAGCTTGAATATACAAACTCTAAGATTAAAAAAGAAATTACAATTTAGTTTGAGTAAACAACGATAAAAGTAGCAAAATCAAGTTTTTCATCAAAGTGTCACTCCCACTCTCTAAGAGATGAACAGCTTTTAGGTAAATAAACCAGCCACAGAGGTTTTGAAATGGAAAAAGAGAATTTTATCTAAGTTTTTCAATCATAGCATAACATAACACAGTAACACATGATCATGGTATATCATAATGCATGCATTCATGGTTTCGGATTCATATTTAGATCCAGGACCTCCATCAATGATTTAGTCAGCCTTTTATACCCTTCATGTTCTTCAGCCCAGAGGGGGCTCCCATGGGCGGTAGGCGTTTCACACTTTATCTTGATGTTACATATTCAACTAGTGTATTCTATGACATACATTTACCCTGTTCTCTCTGCTTGTCACATACATTCTAACATGTTCAGTGGTAAACATGTCTGCTTCCTTCACCTATTCAGATAAGACCCTTTTTGGTGTGCTCCTCAGCAAGCTAGCTGTCAACAACTTTTAACTAGAGAGGGTTTCATAATTCCGAGATGGCTCTACTTATGTTCCTCTAATTGCATACATGGTGTACACATTGTTGTAAAGGAATATGTTAACAAACTAAAAATATGCTAATTAATTCACTTAGTGTCAAAATAATGACTGTCAGAACCTTTGAAGAGATCTGGGACAATTAACATACGGTCAAACCTTGGATAAAGAGCGCTTCACTTAAAGAGTAACTCGCTTAAAGAGCAGAATTTTCTCTGAATGTTCGCTTCGCTTAACAAATAAAACCAACCAAAAACTCGCTTAACAAATAAATCGGGGTCCGGAATCCCCCCACAATTGGTCACTTACAATGGTGTTTCGCTTAAAGAGCAAACTCACTTAAAGAGCAATCCTGTGGGAACACATTATGTTCTTTAAGTGAGGTACAACTGTACTAGCCATGAGGAGAAAGGGAAGGCTAAGGCGACAAACACTATGTACATTTCAGCAGCACCTCAAATATAAAATTCCAGTGCCCTCATTCAATTTTACACTGTAAACATATGGGCTTGCTAGGGCATGCGTAATAAGTGACTGGAGCTTGACTGTCACTTTTTGGATATGTGCAAGAGGTGACAGTTAACACAATTGAGATAAAAGGATAGGTTGCAATGGTTCTCAGCTAGAGTGACTGTGTTATAAAAGAGATTGTATGTGGGGAAGAGGCCCATAGCATAGGTATTCCTTTTGTGGGCTATTATGCCTGGCCCTGGAACCCACTGAGTTTAGAACAGTGAGCTAGCCAGCAGACTTTGGGAAAGCGACCCCGACCAACTGTATGCCCATGGAACCCAGGCGCTTTAAGAGAACCTAGACAGAACTCATGAGCAACCCCTGGCAGAGAACAAGACAATTTGAAATATCCTAAGGCAGTGATGATGAACCTTTTAGAGACTGGGTGCTCAAACTGCAACCTGAAACACACTTATTTATCGCAAAGTGCCAACACAGCAACAGGGGAGGGAGGAAATGCTCCCTTTGGGCTGCTGGGAAGAGGGGTGGGGTGAACCCTGTGCTGAGGGGAGGGAGGAAGCGTTCCCATTGGGTTGCTGGGCAGAGGGGCGGGGCTAGCTCTGTGCCGGGGTGACTGCACGGGTACCCACAGAGAGGTCTCTGAGTGCCACCTCTGGCACGCATGCCATAGGTTCTAAGGGCTCCTCTTCTAAAGCCTGTAAGGCCGGGATTATTAAAGCCACTTAGGAGTGTAAAAACCCCTTGCTAAAGGGAACCAGATGGTGGGCTGGGCCTGGATAGTGAAGAGAACTGGTTTTGAATGTTCAGCCGAATCCATGTTAATAAATCCTGTTTATTTGCAAACATCTGTGCTGTCCTTAGTAGAAGAGAAAATGGACGAAGGGGCCACTGCTGACCCTACCAGAGCCAGTGGGGCTCATATTGTGTGAAAGAGGTAGCTATACTTTTGAGCTGAACACTGTAAGAGTTGTGTGTCACTTAGGGTTAATGCTCCTAGAGTTGAATGTGAAGAAGCTGTGGATAATAGTGTGGTGTTACTGAAAGCAAACATCAATAAAAAACTTAAAAGTGATTAAGTAATAAGGCTTATGATTGTATAAGAACCTAACACCTTGAACATTCTGTAAGAGCAAAGAATGAGAAACCCCTCCCCCCCCCCCCCCGAAAGTTTATCTTCCTCTGTGTTTAGGCGGCCTGAAAGGGGGAGGAAGGTGGGGGAACTGAGACGAGCTAGCCTGGTCCTGGCTTATCTGTAGGAGGCATTCCAAAGGATGGGGCTGGTACTTGGGGAGTGAGAAAGGAAGGGGGGAGACTCTAAGTGAGTGACTGAGGGACGCTTTGCCTATCTTGAACTCTCTTTGTTCTTTTCTATGCTGTGCTGAAACGCAAACCCCTCAGCCTAGGAGGGAGGTGTGTTAAAATGTAGGGGCTGAGGCCCTGCTGGCCTCTACTAGGTTCATTATTTTTGCACTCTTTTGCCAATGTATGCTCTGTGACATCTTTGCCTTACAATAAACATTCAGACTACTGAAAAATCGTGTGATCTGTGTCGGAAAAACCAAGGCTGGGGGCAGGCGACGCTACCCAGGGAAAACCCCAACCTTAGGCATTCTTCTTATGTTGACCATTAAATGAGCCTTCTTACTCCTTTGTGTGTTTTAAAATAAGTTTCTTAGAGTTCAGAAACCTTGTATCATCATTTTGGAAATAGGGTCACAAGAAATTACATCCACTTATATTACTGGCCAGTTTATGTAGTGTCTCCCCCACCACCACCACTAAGCTGCATCTTTCATCAGAAGTTCTCTTATTGCTTTTAAAAGTGAGATGTAAAGCCAACCCTAAGTTTTGGCAGTGCTTGAATAGCAGTGTAAAAAGGAACACTAGCTGTTTGCACAAATTAATCATAGGAATAAGGGAGAGAGAGAGTCCCTATTCACAGATTCAAATGGCAACCCCAAATTTAGGGAAGGAGTTTGTAAATCTGTAATCATTGTTTAATTCATGCAGCTACAAAAAAAATGGGCATATTTGATTTTCCTCAGCTGAAAATGGTACACTTTGTCAAGGCAGAAAGGAAAAAGGATTTCAAGCTGATATAGGCATTACCTATAAACCTGTCTTTTAAAAAACCCTGTGAAAGAACACACCTCTTCTCCCTAGTTAAAGGACATCCAACACCTTTTTCCTTGCTAAATTCAAGGCCTACTGCTCTCTCTTAAGCCTCTTGAGTCATGCAGTACTTACTGAAACGTCATAGCTCCTGCTTCTAAGGTACACCTGGTAGGAGACTGTTCATTGAGCTTACGGAACAGCTGCTTGGCTTGGCTCTGGTACTGCTGTAGGTCTCGACCTGACTGCAACACACACAAAAAAAACACCCTTTAAGATAATTTTTTACTAATCCGCATCCCTGAACTATTCACAACAGAAATAAAGAGAACCAAATCATTTTAAAGCTTAACCACACAGTAACTCCTGTCCCCCCATAAACACCAGGGGGAAACACAGAAATTTCCAGCGTGAGATGATCTCCAAGCCCTCTGACAATGTAAACAGAAAAAGACAACGGCTTGAACTGCAGTCCTAAACACTACGAAGCAAACCCCACACTCAACACAGCCAGATTAATCCCAGGTAAACTTGAGGGAGAGACTGCAGTGGCTTAATGGTTAAAATGCTGGAGTTGATGGCCAGAAGGTCAGCAATTTGAGACGTGAATGCTGTGCAACGGAGTGAGCTCCCGTCGTCTGCTCCAGCTCCTGCCAACCTAGCAGTTCGAAAGCAAGAAATTGCAAGTAGGTATCATATTGGTGGGAAGGTAAGCAGCGCTGTTTAGGATTGAAGGATTAACCCAGGGGGTCCCCAAACTTTTTGAGCCACAGGCTGATCACGTGGTTCAGGGAGCCAGTCACTAAGACCCGTGGGCCAGATGCGGCCCCCGAGGCCAATTCATCTGGCCCATGAAGCCCTCATCGCTCCTGGAAGCGCTCATACGGGTGCATTTTACTACCCCTTCCAGGAGTGATGAGGGCTTTGTGGGCCGGATGAATCTGCACCGGGGGTGGGCCGCATCCGGCCCCCAGGTCATAGTTAGGGCACCCCTGGGTTAACCTCTAGAAAGGACAAATTCACCATTCAAGGTACTGCATATACGCATTAACACGTTATGTCGGCCAGCACAGCAGACATGCCGCTCCCCTGGAGCCTTTTCGAGATGCGTGTCACTAGTCGAGACCAATTCAGACGTCTCGGGCAGGGAAGCAAAGAGCGAGCGAGGGGGGCGGGGGGGGTCGCTCTTCACCTGCTCGTCCTCTTGCATGGAAGCGGCCAAAGGCAGCCCATCGGCCACTCTCGCGATCATCGTCAGCAGCACCATCTTCTCGCCTCCCCAAAAAACCTGCCACGGCGGCCGCTTCTCCAACCCCCGCCACACACACTACGCATCCGCGTCCTAGAAGAGACTGAGGTGGCCGGAAGCGGCGGGAATGATTTCCGGGGTGCCGCTGACCATCCTTCCCGACCTACTTCCGGTGCCTTCCCGACCTCCTTCCGGCCGGAGCCCCTGCTTTCCCCGGGAGACTGGGGTTCCAGGAGGAGGCGGAGAAGGGCGGGGCCTGAGGGGAGGCGCGCGCGGGGTGGGGGTGGGGGCAGAGAGGGGGGCGTGGCTTTGCGCCAGCGGAGACCGGCAAGCCCCGCCCACCCACCCCCTCTCTTCCCGCGACCTCCTTGCTTGGGGCTCCGCTTCAGCCATGGCGGGGTCTGCGGAGCCGCGCGGGCGCTCGGGCGGGGCGGCGATGCCGGGCAGCCCGCTGCCGATGAACCTCTTCGCGGCCTGGGAGATCGACGGGTCGAGCCCCAGCTGCGTCCCGCGGTGAGTCCGCCCCTCGCCTGGCGCAGTCCTTCCCCACCCTAGCGGTCCCACTTTCTACAATACCGCTAGTCTGGGCGGTTCACAAGTTAATTAACATTTTAATTAAGCCAATTAACGTTTTAATTAACTTGTGAACCCCCGCCGCTCTTTTGTGTCTGTCTGTCTGTCTGGCCGGCTGCACGCCTCCTACCTAGAGGACACGTGTCGGCAGTCCTGTGGGGACACACACACACACAAGTATAATATTGCAAATATTATAAGTATTATCGTGGAGGGACAGTGGATTGGTGCCCGGTGTTTATTTTGCTCCTGGAAGTCCTGAGCGGGTTGGTGCAGGCGGGGGACCTGCCGCAATTTCTGGCCCCCTGCACCCTCCAGAACCGGGTCCTAGAGGGGTGCTGAATAGTTTTAGCAATTACTGTACAGTAAAACCTCAGATAACACTAAAACCTGGTTCCACAAGTCTTGGTGTTATATGATTTTTAGTGTTATCTGATGCATGTTAAAATCCTATGGGATCCATAGAGATACATTGTAACCACACAGGCTTTAGCGGTTGTTATCCGATGCATCCCATAGGATCTTAATGTTATCTGATGCAATTCTTCCCCCCAGATTGCTTAATGTTATGCAATTTTAGTGTTATTCGATACTAATGTTATCTGAGGTATTACAAAAATTCGTATTGTCAAAGCAATGGTATTCCCTGTGGCAATGTATGGTTGTGAGAGCTGGACCATAAGGAAAGCTGAGCGCAGAAGAATAGATGCCTTTGAGATGTGGTGTTGGAGGAGAGTTTTGAGAGTCCCCTGGACAGCGAGGAGAACAAATAGGTCGATCTTAGAAGAAATCAACCCTGACTGCTCCTTAGAAAGTCAAATTGTAAAGATGAAGCTAAAGTACTTTGGACATCAAATGAGAAGAGAGGATTCGCTTGAGAAAGCCTTGATGCTGGGAAGGGTGGCGGGAAAAAGAAAAAGGGAGCGGCCAAAAATGAGATGGATGGATGGTATTGTGGAGACAATGGGCACAGAGCTCAGTGAGTTGAGGGGGATGGTGGAGAACAGGAGTGCCTGGCGGGCAATGGTCCATGGGGTCGCAGAGGGTCGGAATCGACTGTGCGACTGAACAATAAAAGACGCTGAACTTGGCAACTGGAAGATCGGCAGGTTGCTCAATCCAAGCCCCGAGTGCTGCATGGTGGAGTGAGCTCCCGTCTCTGTCCCACCTCCTGCCAACTTAGCTGTTGGAAAAGCAAGAAATCGCAAGTAGATTAATAAGGACCACTTCGGTGGGAAGGTAATTTAGATGATTTAATAAGGACACTCTCTCCCTCTTTTAAATCTCTTAATCTGTAGGGGTTGCAGTGATTTGGGGTGGCAGTTTTGATGGGGTTTTTAATTGGTTTTAAAAATGTGATTGGTTTTATTTTCTGTGAGCCACCCAGAGTCTTCGGAGTTGGGTGGCAATAGAAATCAGAAAAATGAATGAATGAATGAATGAATAAACCAGGGGCGTAGCTACCGCCGTATCTGCCGTATCAATTATACGGGCCCCCGGGGGCCCCCAACGTGCGTAAGAAAAACAAATCTTCACCCTTCCTAAGGGCCCCCAAACAAATTTTTATACGGGGCCCCGCCAAGGCACGCTACACTTCTGGAATAAATAAACAGTGTTCCATGTCTAGTCATGCCTGCCACATGACTACAGAAACATCTGCACATCCAAATAGTGCATCCAAATAGTGCTAGCTTTTTGGGTATAAACGGAGATGAACACTAATAATAATTTCTTGTCAGAACTCTAGAGTCAGATACCATTGGCTTTCAAGCAGGGAATACCTTTACCTCCCTATGGTGCTTAGCACACTGTCGGGCTGTTAAAATCACCCAGAGGTCTTCAGGTTTTGTGGGTGCCATCAAAGCTGCTCCTCACTTCGGGTGACTCTATGGCAGTGGTGGTGAACCTATGGCACATGTGCCAGAGGGGGCACTCAGAGCCCTGTGTGTGGGCACACATGCCATTGCTCCTCTGCCCAGCAGCCCAATGGGAGCGCTTCCTCCTTCCCGGCGTGAGGGTGCGGCATGGACCACAGTTTGGGCACTCTAAAAGGTTCACCATCACTACCCTATGGAAAATGACATCCCAACAATCCTTAACATTAACACCCCTGCTGAGCTCTTGCACTCATTGAATCAATCTCATGTTGGAGCATCTTGTCCTCCCATCCACTTTCTGCCTCATCTTACAGACATTTCTGTGCATCGCATCTTCTTATTATATCTCCAGAGTTTCATAGGCTCGCTTTATCCAATTTGGCTTCTACTGAGAGTTCAGACTTGATTTGAAATAGGAGCCACTTACAGTATTTGTTTTCTGGCAGTCCATTGTATCTAATAAAGCTCTCCAACAACACATTTTGAATGAGTTATTTTTCCTGGTAGTTTTAGTCATTATCCGTTCCATGCGCTCCGGTGTCTAGTCATGCCTGCCACATGAACATGGAAACGTCTGCAGAAGCAGACAGCGCTGGCTCTTCAGCTTTGAAACAGAGATGAACACTGACCCCTAGAGTCGGATACGACTGGCTTTCAAGCAAGGGAAACCTTTACCTTTATAGTACAATAGAACCCTGGATAACGCTCAAACTTGGTTCCATGTGTCTTAGCGTTAACCGGATTTTAATGTTATGTGATACATGCATTGCATAACGTTAAAATCCTATTGAATGAATCGCATAACGTTAAAACATCGAGATACATTGTAACTGGCACAGGCTTCAGCAAACGTTATGCAATACATCCCATAGGATTTCAACCTTATGTGATGCAATTTTTTTCCAGATTGCTTAATGTTATGCGGTTTTAGCGTTATCTGGAGCAAACGTTATCTGAGGTATTACAGTACTGTAATTCAGATTTGCACAAAATAGAGGGCAGTACCACAGCATGAATAGTTTTGACCTTGGGCCCAGCAATACATCCTAATACTGTACTGTACTTTGGGATCTTTTCTGCTTCCTTCATAGTTGGATCTTCCAATTTCAGTTGTCTTCTGATTTCTTTCCTGTTGCTTCTATTTGGATTAATGACTGATTCAAGATATAGAAAATGTTCAACAATTTTGATTTCATTATCTCTATTAAAGGGGTACACAGAAAGAGCCTCCTCAAAGGTTGTGGCATTTTTGAACCACAATTAGGCATACCCTGGTAACAGCAGGGCTAATCTTTCTCACACTGGGTCAGGTGAAAGGAACTACGGAATGAATTCACCAACAGATGCCTTCAGTTTGGCCTAGACATGGAAGAAGAAGAATCTCTATCAAAAGTTGATTCTTTTTTTCTATAGATACTATTTTTGTATTCTTAGGTTCAACTATAATCATGTGTTTGCATTTCCTCTGTAATCTTCCTTAGTAGTCATTCTGTTGCTGTTTTCTGATAGTAGACAAATGTCAAATTTTTGTCAGTGACTCTGCATAACTTAAATTACTGATGTTTTTCTCACTTATTTTCACTTCTGAACTAATCCAGCTTTCTGAATTAGATAAGCTATATTCTTTTTTGGTATCTTTACCAATGTAAAATCATTCTGGACGAACAATAGACATTTGTTCAGAACATAGAACAATCAGTTTAATTGTTACCAGGGCAGTCTAATGTTGTGGCACACACATTTCTCATAGAATTTCCAGTAACTTTTAACACTGATAAATATTTTGTTTGTCAGATACTAAAAAAAACAAAAAGACATATACTGTGCCATTGTGACACTTTAAAAACTAATTGCTATATTTTCTTTCAGCAGTTAATCTTTAAAGTGCAACTTTTTTTTATCTTTTTGTTTACTCTCTGATATGCTTGAAACACAGCTACCATTTCATAGATTTTGCTGTAATCTTTAAAGCACAAGCTGATTTCTCTCTTAAATGCTCTTTACTAATCACTAGTGGCCAATGAATATTTGCAACGTGATCTCTGATGTCTCTTCCTATTCCAAATCTACCTGGAACAAACAGGAGCTCTTTTTATTTATTTTATTTTATCACATTTATACATTTATATATATATACTGTACTGTATTGTGAAATTCAATTACAACATTTTAAGCATCACTTTAGTTACTGTAGTCTTTTGTGTTTTGTGGGATTGGAATGGAGATTGAGTAGTTCTAGTCTGTGGGTCATTGTTTTGTTTTCCTGCTTTGTTGGCATATTCTTTTTAGGATTTTGATAGCATCAGCCTCCATAGTTTGAAATACTTCTGTTGGTATTCTGTGTATTCTTGCTGATTTATTTTAAGTGCTTGAGGAATAATTTTCACTTCAGTCTAGAATTGTAAGTTCTTGCTTTGATGGATTCTGTGAGCCTCATGTCTCTTCTGTATAATTCTTCAGCATGTCGCTAACATTTTCTCTTTAATTTATCTTTCTCATGTAACATATTTCCTGTTGGATTTACAGTGTTCCAGCTCTTCGTTATTGTATAATAAACTCACTGAACCATTTGTAAACTTCTTTATTTTGGTTTAAAGTTCACTTTGATTTATTTGATCTTATAATTTTATTATTTTTTTCTTGTTCTCTTCTATTTCTTTGTAGTCATTGTTATAATAATTCCCTTTGTTCCTATGCAAATTGTGAAAAGTTGGTTTAAGATTCTGACCTATTTCTGTTTCCTTTAAATTTTGTTTCTCAGCAGTTATTAACTGTTTTAAGAATTTTATCAGTTATCATCATTAACTAAAACAATAATATTTTTGCATTCTTTCTTGATAATTCTTCTGCTTTCAGTCCACACCTTTTCAATTGAATTCAATCAATTGAATTTAGTGAGTGTATTCTAACTTGATACAGTAGTTTGTGGTCTTTATCACAGTTTGTTCCTGGTCTTGTATATTCAAAAGAGAACAGAGTTTCTCCATTTTATGCCTCAAGTTACATAATTCCCTATCTGATGATGTCTACATGTACATTCCATCCCCCTGGTCATGTTAAGGAATACTTCCAAGAAGATTTTTAATTTCCTGCTGGTGTCTGGTTTGGAGATGGGATATTTGTTGAGACTGTTACATAGATATAAATAAACAATTCTCCCTTTTCATTCCTTTCCAGGTCAGACCTCACTGTTACTACTGCTTATGTAGGAAACATGTGCAGTGGTTAATTGTGTTGACATACTAAATATCTAGTCCACTTTGTCTCAGAGGCAAAGCTATGGTTCATTTGAGTTGAAGACTTTCTAGATGTTTATGCCATTCAAGTATGGCCATATATTTTGGGGTGCTATCCTTTGCAGTTTTGAAGTCTTCAGGAAAGGACAAATTCATAGGTTACTGGAAAACTTGAAGATATGATGCTAGGGTTTCTGTCTGTTTTAATTCTTGAAAAGCCCTTCAAAAATGGAAGTGGAGAAAGAGTTTCTTAACATTGTGTACCAGGCCAGACTTTTTGTATTTTTCACAGAATTACTGGCTAATGCATGTGAGGAATGGTGTGGTGACATATCTGGATTTTGATTACTCTTTCAACAAAGGCCTGCGTGATATTCTTGTTGGCAAGATGGTGAGATGTGGGCTGGACTGAGGTGGGCGGAAGACTGCTGAATCTGAAGGCAGAATCCTCTCCTTATCCTGAAATATATTGTTAACATGAAAAAAGTTTGAGGTAAAATGCGAAGCAGACTGCAGTGTGAAGAATTCTGAGTTTCCTTAGTTCTTGTACTCAAAACAAATTCCTGAACTCAAAATTATATTACAGTATTCTGTTTTTATCTTTTTGGTACCATGCTTCAGGTGGTGGGTCTCGAGGTTCTTGGGTCTCCCCACCAAAACCGTTAGTAATATATTCCAGAAGCCTACATCTGGGCTAGATGGCGATATTACTAGACTTCTCATTAACTCAGAGAGACATGTTGAGTGAATTATTTAAGATTTTGTCCTTGACTTACTTTTGATCAGTATCTTTTTTTAATGAATTAAGTGAAAGACTAAAGAGAGCAATATTTATTTATTTATTATTTCATTTATTTGCTCATATTTACTATCCCGCCCCAATCGGGTAAACCCGACTCTGAGCGGCTTACAGATTAAAATCATAGGTTAAGCCTATGATAATACTAATTCATCTTAAAACTTCATACTTAAAACTATAAAAATTCATAAAACATTAAAACAACGCCAGAAATAACCATATTTTTGGTAACACCAATATTTCTAGATAACACAAGGATTGAAGATTATCTTGATAGGTTTAAGTACCTCATCAAAATTAACAAAAGAAATTCAGCACAGTCAAATGTAAAGGTCTACATTAGAAGAACCGGTTCATAAATACAAGATGGGTAGTACTTGGCCTAACTTGGTTTAAAAAGTACAGAATGGCAAAAGACTACAGTTTTTGAACTACAACTTCCATAATGTTTAAGTCCTAAAATGCTTCTGTCAAAAGTCACCTTTCCAAGAAAACAGGCTAAGCTAAACATGAGTTGGCATTTCAGTTTGGATGCTGAAAAGTGTGATCCAATTCAAAGATCCAGATGTGGTCTGTTTTTTTCATACATCGCCTAGAGCACTTGATTCATTTTTGGGCACCACCAAGGAGAGAAATGATAGTATTGAACTAGAATGGGTCAAGAGTAAGTTGGGAAAGATAGTGGGGGGAAGGGGGGCTCATAGATAATTTTTATGAAGAAAGGTTGAAAATATCTGGAGAAGAAAGAAGCTAAAGATGATATAAAATAATTTAGAAAAGGTATCAAATAAATGAAGCAAATTTGTTTCCTGTTCTTCCATGTATAAAGAACCAAATCCACATTTTTCATTTACAATAAAAAGGGTTTGACTAATTTAATGTAGGACCGTAATGTCACAAGCGTTTTGGAATGGCTTGAAAGAGGTGGTTTTTTTTAAAGAAGTGTCATGATGCCTAATTAGTGGTTAATAATAATAATAATCAGTTTTATTGCATGTAGCCATAGGCCATTACAATTTGGTGACAGATATTAAAAAAACCCAAAACTACACGACCTTTCAATATCATAATAATATAGGAAATAAAGAAAAGGTAAACTCTCAGATAAAATACTAAACACCCAAAGATTATTCCTGTACAGCAAATATCTGCCTTCACTTACACTTGTTCTAGTTATTTGCTCTCTGAAGAACCTCCTTGGCCCTTATTTTCTTTGCCACGAAGGCAAATAGAGTAATACCTCAGATAACATTAGTATCGAATAACACTAAAATCGCATAACATTAAGCAATCTGGGGGGAAGAATTGCATCGGATAACATTAAGATCCTATGGGATGCATCAAATAACAACCACTAAAGCCTGTGTGGTTACAATGTAGCTCTATGGATCCCATAGGATTTTAACATGCATCGGATAACACTAAAAATCGTATAACATCAAGACTTGTGGAACCAGGTTTTAGTGTTATCTGAGGTTTTACTGTAGTGACATATTTTTAGAAACCTGTAAATTAGTATCTGCTAACAAGAACACCAATATATCGTGAACGGATTTGTCTTTTCGCCCATCAAGTATGCTGGCAAGAAATTTGGCTCTAGGGTCTGTATATAATGGACAAGTGAGAATGTAATGTGGGAGGTCCTCCTGGACTGGGTCACCACAAATACAGAAGCATTGATCTCTTGGTGTTTTGTGGTAACCCCCACTCAATATGGCTATTTGCATTGTTTGAAATCGCAAGGAAGTAAATGCTACCCTAAGGTTGTGTTTTGAGAGGTGGGCTAAATAAAAGGATCTATGGTGGTTTGTTTTTATTAATTTGTACCAGGGGGAGCTTTTAGATTGCAGGATTGAAGCTCTGTCAATCAGGGAGTCTGAATAATATGATGGCTAATTGTCATGTATGTAGTAGTAGTGGGTTTCCTTGGTTGGCAGGCTTTGGACTAACTAGAGCAGGGTTTCTCAACCATTTCACCCCACGGCCCAGACAACTTCCCCTCAGTCAGCTGAGCGGGCCGGGTATACGGTCCCCCCCTGCTGTAAACGCTGCTGTAAACCGCAGCAGACATGTTTGTACATGCACGGGCGCATTTACGGCTGTCCTAAGTGCTTCCGCTTCCAGGGTTGTTGCAATGGGCCTGGTGGAATTTCATTGGGGGCCAGGTCTGGCCCACAGGCCATAGGTTGCGAACCCATTAACTAGAGGACTGTTGCAATCCTTTTCTTTCTGTGAACCTGGCACAACATCTTGCTGCCTGCCTTAGTCCAGTTTGAGTTTCTTTTTGACACTCCTGTCTTTCCACCGCTGCTCTTTGCCCGTTGACTTGAAGAGGAGACATTGCCAGCTCAAGTGGTAATAATGGTGGCCCAAATGATGGGAGAAAAGCAGGAGGGGTGGGGTGGGGTGTTATCCCTCTTTTCTTCCAGTGAGCAAAATGAGAGAAGGGGGAGGAGAGTTAAGACAGCTGCTGCCATGGAAAAGGCTATTAGTGGTCTCCCTAAGGACTTCAGCACTGTACACACTGCTATATTTCAGTGTTTTAAATGTTCAGAAACAATGGCATTGCCTAATAGGAATTTTTTTAAAATGGTAGCCACGTTAGTCTGTGTTTCAAGCATATCAGAGAGTAAACAAAAAAGATACACCACAATTAACAGGTTGTTATATGCTGCTATATAGGTTGTATGTTATATGTTACTAAAATTATACCACCTTCACAGAAACTACTTCAGTAGACTCCTCATCCACAGCCTCAGGCTACCTCTTAGAACAAAGGAAGAATTGGGGTTTTGGCCTGGGCCACTCACACAAGAGATGCTAGGCTTGAAGGGTAAACTTTTTAGCAAATGTGTAATGCTAACCATTTGCAATTCAACAGGGTGAAGCTTTATAACTAATTTGAATAATAGGTTGTAAAAAAACCCACATTGATTTGTATATTTATCTATTATGCTAACCATTCTGTTCTTTTGTACCTGATGGTATAAATCAGGGGTACCCAAACTTTTTGGACCGTGGGCCGATCAGGTTGTTCAGGGAACCAGTCACTAAGGCCCGGGGGCTGGGGGCTGCCCCTGACACCAATTCATCCGGCCCACGAAGCCGTTGTCACTCCTGGAAGCGGAAGTAAAATGCGCCCATATGGGCGCGTTTTACTTCCGCTTCCAGGAGTGACGAGGGCTTCGTGGGCCGGATGAATTGGTATTGGGGGCCGCACCCAGCCCCCAGGCCTTAGTTTGGGCACCACTGGTATAAATTGATGTCATGAAGTCTCACTCTTATGTCTGAAGAAGTGGACTTGATCCACGAAAGCTCACATTAAAATATGGCAGTTAGTCTGTAAAGTGCCAGAGTGTTTTTTTGTCTTTTTCTTTTGTTTTGTTTACTCTCTGATTTGCCTTATAGGAAGTCAGACTATTGGAGATGTCAGCTCTGATAAGGCCTGTCCAGCAGCATTCTTTCCTAACTCAGTCTAGAGATCTCTGGTATTTAGATCTAAAGATCTAGAGATCTCTGATGATCTCCCATCCTTGCTTATCATCTGTAACCAGATAAGATGGTATATTCAGGGTGATATGATGGTAAAAAACATAATAAGCAGGGTTAAGCAGTGGTATCTGCTTTTTTGGAGTATTATTTAATTTACAAGTTTTAGCAGCATCCTAGTGCATTAACTCCTGTTCTGAGTACACAGAAAGAGCCTGCTTGAAGATTGCGGTATTTTTGAACCAGAATTGGGCATACCCTGGTAACGGCAACCTTGCTTTGCTGGCTAATCTTTCTCACACTTGGTCAGGCGAAAGGAACTGCAGAATGAACTCACCAAAAGGTGCCTTCATTTTGGCTGTATCACGGCTGGCCTAGACATGGAAGAAGAAGAACAATTCTTTTTTCAGTGTTCAGAGCAAAAATCAGACCAGAAATGTCTCTGATTTTCCCATTCTTCAGTGTGGATATAGAGCTGTGCCTGCAGTCTTTGGAAGAAAGGAATGCTTAAATTATTGGTAGTATTGCCAGCTATTTTTGAAAGCAACTGCTATCTTGAGGTCCAAAAACAATTCAGGAGTGTTTGAAAGCAGAAACCCTGTGAGAGATGGCAATGCCCTTTTCCCATGAACTGGATAGCTTAAATTGCACCTTAGAACTATAATCTTTAATTGGCATCTTGTGCATGTTTTAGAAGTGGATTTGGTTACGTTTTGCAGCTTAAAGACAAAAATGGGAGCTTTTGTCCTCCCTCTGCCTGCCTTTGTTCAGAGCTGTTAGTTGTTTTGTAAAGAAATAATTTCATTGTCGCCTGGAGTACCAAGCACATCCTTACTGAATCAGACTCTGTTTGGACTTTTGTCTGTGAGCGTAGGCTCAGAACAAGTATCTTTTTTCCTCCAACTTCCAACCCAGCTTAGAAATTCCTGTAAAATCTCCATCCTCCAGTACTGTTAGCAAGAAAGGCAAGAAAAGCATACCACTTTTCTATCATCTGTTATCAGATATGCACTGCAGCTGGAAAACTGTATATAATGGGGGGATTACTTGATTAAACACTGGATAAAACCGGCAGCTGAGCTGTTCTTGGATGTGGTGTTATTATCACCCTCAAATGCTTGTTAGCAGAAGCCCCTTCAATAGCAGTGACTGAAGGTTTCATAGCAGCCCTGTCAGTCCTTTGTTGTTGTTCAGTCGCACAGTCAATTCCGACCCTCTGAGACCCCATGGACCACTATCCGCCAGGCACTTCTGTCCTCCACCATCCTCCTCAGCCCGCCCAGCTCTGTGCCCACTACATCCACAATACCATCTAGCCATCTCATTTTTGGCCGCCCCCTTCTTCTTTTGCCCTCCACCTTTGCCAGCATCAAGGCCCTCTCAAGTGAATCCTCTCTTTTCATTTGATGTCCAAAGTACTTTAGCTTCATCTTTACTATTTGCCCTTCTAAAGAGCAGTCAGGGTTGATTTCTTCTAAGATCGACCTATTTGTTCTCCTTGCTGTCCAGGGAACTCTCAACTCTCCTCCAACACCACATCTCAAAGGCATCTATTCTTCTGCGCTCAGCTTTCCTAATGAGCCTTATTTGTGTTTTGCCACTACTTTCGTGTAGAGCAATCTGGTGAGAAAGATTAGCCAGCAAAACAAGGTTACTGTTGTCTGGGGGTACACCTGATTGTGGTTTTAAAATGTAAAACGTATTCACAGTCTTGGAGGAGGCTCTTTCTGTGTTTCCCTGAGTTTTGTTATTCTGCCGCGGTTGGTGAAACCAATGATGGCTAGAAGATTGGGGGGGGGGGGGGGGCATTTTTGGTAAATCCAAGGGCGGATTCTGGGCCTCTGTGATCAAGTGTTTTCTGTAGTACCCAGGCATCGAGCTGGGACACATGTTCACATGAGGGGGAATTATTATTTTAAGTAGCTGCTAATTCTCAGTTTTTTGCAGTTGGTATAAACAAAACATCGCAGACAACAAGATGCCGCTTCTTTTCCCTCCTGCATATTAAATAGTACTGTATTCTCAAACGCTTGCATACTTTTTGAATTTGTTTGGTTGACCTAAAAAAACACCTGTTCAGTATGGATATTACAACATATTTCCTTGCCTCTAAAATTACTGATGCTATTTTCAGTTCAGAATAACACAAACCTCATTTTGATCTAAGAAACTGAGAAACAAGCAGGAACCCAGTTGTTATGTTTCTGCAGGAAGATCTAACATTAATTTTAAAGGGGATTATTCTCTGACCCCAAAAGACAGTACTCTTCCCTGAAAGAAATGCTCTACCCATGAAAGTCCATTCTTTGTGCCGTCTGTCAAACAAGGAAAGCATGTCGCCTGGTTGCTGCTGCTGTATTTGCAGGCAGATTTCCCATGGTGCATTCTCTCTTGGTTTCTTTTCATCTATTGCCTTATTGTTGGAGAAACAGTCTCTTCTTGATACAGATGCTCATTCAGTTGGAAACTGAGATTGGGATGCATAATTCAAGCCAGACCTTTATGATGGTATGACTCAGGTTTAACACATTATATAGCCTTTGTTCTATCTTAGTTTGGGTGATCTTTCAAGAGGAGGCGTCTATCTAAGAGTGGCTGAAATCCATGTACTGTATCAAAGGTGTAATATACAAACTTTCTAATCATATCTTTGCATTTGTTTTGAATATTATGTTTAATATACAATGATAACCATGGTCATTGATGGAGCTTTCTCTGGGTATACTTGTGGTTTGTGCCAGGAGGGGTCAGTCATCGACTGCAACTTGTATCAGAGAATGGATTTTTCTCCTGAAGCAGGAAAAATGTCACTGGTGTGAATTTGTTTAAGGTGGATCCCAGCTTGCCATGAAGTGACCCACACACTATGATCTCGGAACTTACTCTAGTACAGTCACTTGGCCAATCTCCAGGCAAAGAAACAAATACTCTTGTGCTGTGTCAGCCATCTTCATCTTGGTTTCCTGCAGGTTTTGGACTACAGTACAGTAATACCACGGATAACGCTAAGACTTGGTTCCACAAGTCTTGGAGTTATCAGATTTTTAGTGTTATCTGATGCATGTTAAAATCCTATAGGATGGATTGGATAACGTTAAAGCTCCATAGAGATACATTGTAACCTCACAGGCTTTAGCGGTTGTTATCCGATCCATCCCATAGGACCTTAACGTCATTCGATCCAATTCTCCTCACCAGATTACTTAACGCGATGCGATTTTAGCGTTATCCGAGGTAAACGTTATCCGAGGTATTACTGTAGTTCCCTATCCATGGTTTAATTTGTTACTGCAAAATTAGGGCTAGGTTCGTTTCTTGGTGGAGAATTAATTAACCTCAGAAAGAACTGACACCGAGACATGGTTTTGATCAAAACAAAGTTGGTTTTATTGGCTTTAAGGGTTCTGATCTACAGTGACCGGTAGTATAGACCAGAAGTCTTCACCTCAAACGTTTTAATACAAAAAACCAATCTCGGGGGCTCCATCATGATTGCTGTGACAGAGCTCTCTTCTTCCTGTTGTTCAACAATATTTATACACTTCTTACTGAAGACCACTTAAACCTGGAACAATGAGTGCAGGGGCAAATGCTGTCTAAAAATGAGGGCAATTAAAAAGGTAATTTACACTTCTTGATTGCATGTTACAGAGCTTAGTAAAATTGTTTAAAAAGGTACACATTGCAGTTTACATATGATGAAATACTGAAAAAGGCTGAAATGTCTCTTTTCAATCCTTAAATTGTCACATTTCTTCTTGAGGTCATCCTAAGGTAAAGTTTCCATTGAACTGTCCTCTCTGGAGCTTTTAGGAGATAAGACAAGAGATTAGTTCCATTGTTTCTAGAGATGAGTCATCTCCCCCCTGGGAGGCCACCAGCGCTTAATGCAATTGCTCACCTAGACCTTTTGAGGCTTTAATATTAAGCTTTAAACTGGTTATTAATTAATATTCTCTGCCTTGGCCAGTGTTGTATAGCAATGTTTAATTAAACTTTACTAAGGAGAATCAAACCAGATGTATGATTTTAAAATTTAGGCATTTATTCCTTTTGTTTGTGAAGGAATGAGAAGGAATATCTGCTGTTATCAGGAACCCAGCAAACCAGTTTTTTTTACACCTTTAGGCAAACTTTTTGAGGCTTAGACAATGGGGACAATAGGTGACATCATTAGTTTTACATCCCTTGCCAGAGTGACTAGTGGGCTAATCCCATTTAATCCTCCCCCCTTGGAGAGGTTTCCAATTAAAACTTGTATGATTTTATTTCTTTGCTAGCCATTAAACATTGGCTTCTCCCCTCTTTTCATACCTTTTCCCATGTGTGTACAGTGGTTTTTCTGATTGTAACTTTATTAAAGAGTTAAATAAAATGATGTGTTGGAATCTCAAAATTTTAGGTAACAATTTGAAAATATTTATTGTAAAATCCCAGAAATTCATAATTTACAGGTCCCTTCCATATCCTTGGGGGATACATTTCAAGACTTACCATGGATACTATAATGGATTGAAACAGAGCCTTTGCTTTTGTGAGTTTAAAATGGATGCTATTGTTTCCATCCTTCCTAAGAGGGGGTGAAGAGAGGCTTGGAATTTGACCATGAGCCCAGGTGCAAATTCCTTTTTCCCCCAAACATAGTCAGAGCGTGGGAACAGAAGGAAACATTCAATGGATGTTTGAAATGTTGAAGTTTTGTTGGGTAAGAGCAGGGGTGCCCAGTATATGGCCCATGGGCCGGATTGGCCCCTGATGCCAATTCATCCGGCCCATGATTGCTCCCGGAAGCGGAATTAAAATGTGCCCATACGGGTGCGTTTTACTTCCACTTCCGGGAGCAATGAGGGCTTAGTGGGCCGGATGAATTGGCATCATGGTCCGGATCCAGCCTGTGGGCCATAGTTTGGGCATCCCTGTTCTAATATTTGCTCTTCCTCTTTTCCTGCCGACCCTACGGGCATGTTTTACTTCCGCTTCCGGGAGCAACAAGGGTTTCGTGGGCCAGATGAATTGGTGTCAGGGGCCCAAAAAGAAAGTAAACATAAATATAATAAACCTTAAGTAAGAAACAATCCAGTGTGATAGGTTTACTTGTTTATTATAAGTTCGTGGAAAGTTAATTTTTACTTATAAAATTGTGATTCAGGAGCTGCTTTGTATCGAACAGTACAGTATTGCATTTATGTGTACGGAAATGATAGGAAGCCTAAATGTTTGGTTGTTTCGTGTGTCTAACATGTTTTATTTTGTGCATTCTATAATGAGAAAAGTTGCCCTTAGTCTAAAAGTTATAAAGCTTTTTGAATGGCCCTTCATATGTTACTTCTTGACGTAGCTTGATGTGTTTTTGCCTTCATTTCCCCAAAGTTAAATTTTGCAATGACTGAAAGCTGCAGTTTTGTTTTACAGGTTGTGCAGCTTGACTTTGAAGAAACTGATAGTGTTGAAAGAATTGGATAAGGATCTAATTTCTGTGGTAATTGCGGTCAAAATGCAGGTAATGGAAATTTGCATGGCTATAATAATGTAATACTATGCAGATCAGAAAGTTTTAATGTCTCAGTGATACATACCTGCCTCCCCAAAATAAGTAAGGAACAAAGGGAGCTAAAACTTCAGCTTCAAGGTAGCATGAACCGTATAAGAGAGGGTTTCTTTACAGAGTTCAGGCATACTAGAAAGCAAGATGGCATCTTCTTTCCTTTAATCTGTGGCCACAACCAGGCAACTTTAGAGAGTGGGTTGGCCCTATGACAGTGACGGCGAACCTTTTAGAGACCAAATACCCATCACAGCTGCACCCTCACACCGCATGTGAGCCTTACCTCAGACGGAGGAGGGCGGAAACACTCCCATTGTGCTGCTGGGCAGAGGGGTAGGGTGAACTCTGTGCTGGGAGGTGGTGCACATGCCCACAGAAAGGGCTCTTTAGTGCCCCCTCTGGCACACATGCCATAAGTTCGCCATGACTGTCCTATGACATGTGTTCTTGTCCAATCCAAAGAAAAATATGTGGAGACTATTACTGATCCTGAAAGTCCATTTATGGACTATTGGTGTTAATAGGTACATGTATAGATCTATTGCAGTTTTCGCTAGGCAGAGTTTGAAACGTCATGTACTTGTGAAAACCAGCTTTGTGAACCACATTAGTGAAACTCTTTTTCTTTATCATATATTTCTTGTAACATACTATGACTCTTGCACAGTCCTGGGGTGCCCTGAGAAGAAGGGAATGATAAAGCAGAAAATCCTGGAGAGTGTCACCTTAAGTCAGAATTGACTTGATAGTGCACAGTTATGATTATTAGTTATGTCAGATCTGTACATCTTGAGATGAGGGTGAGGAACCAGACTTTTGTGTATGCATGAAAATCAACATAGAAGAGACTCCTTTCACTTTTGGATTCTTTTGTTTATTTCTGAAAGAGTGTCTCTGAAATCCAAATCATTTGGTTTAACAAATGATAGGAACCTGGGGTGTGTGGGGTAAATTATTTTAAATTGTTTTGACTTTTAAACGGGGTTTTAATGGGTTTAGTTAGTTTTAATATTGTTTTTAATTGTTGTTAGCCGCCCAGAGACGTTGCTGAGTTGGGCGTCATAGAAATTTGATTAAACAAACAAAGATTTCAAGTGACATTCAGATAACCTCTTTTGGTCCATGTACACTATATGAAATTGCCTCACTCATTTCTGGAGCTGGTCAGTATCCTACCATTCTGTATAGCTCTCATGTTGATGATCATGATGATTATTTCTCTTCTCATTGGATGTCCTGATTTTGGATACTTGCATTGTTGTTGTTTTTGTTGTTGAATTGTGGGTTATCGTTTTTGTTGATATATATAATTTATTCAATTTATTTAATTTTAATTGTAAATTTTTTTTAATATGTTGTAAGTCACCCAGAGTGGGAAAATTACCCAGATGGGCAGGATATTAATATAATATAATATAATAAATACATATTTCTAGGAATTAGTGACTTGTTAATTTCTAAACTATATTCATTATATAAAGCAGGGGTGCCCAAACTTTTTGGGCCTTGGGCTGATCATGTGGTTCAGGGAGCCGTTCACTAAGGCCCGGGAGCCGGGTGTGGCTCCTGACGCCAGTTCATCCAGCCTGTGAAGCCCTCGTCACTCCTGGAAGCGGAAGTAAAATGCGCCCATACGGGCGTGTTTTAGTTCCGCTTCCAGGAGTGACGAGGGCTTTGCGGGCTGGGGGCCTTAGTTTGGGCACCACTGATATAAAGTAATGACTAGGTTTTAAAAAACAAATATTCTTAGGTTTCGCTGTGAGGAATAAAGTACTCCTCATCTGATGTGAGGATGTCCAGCAGATGGCCTATTCTACCATTTAAAATGTGTAGCACATGGCACAGGAAGCTGAACCAATTGCAATAATATATATTTTTGATTAGTGAAATCTTATTATTTCCTGCCTTATAATTTCACTGGAAAAGTATCTGAGGGGTGATTTAGCAAAGAGAATATGTAGCAGCAGCAACAGCTTCCATAATGTAACTGGTATAAGAATAACTACAGTACAGTAATACCTCGGTAACGCTAAGACTTGGTTACACAAGTCTTGGTGTTATCCAATTTTTAGTGTTATCCGATGCATGTTAAAATCCTATGGGATGGATCGGATAACGTTAAAGCTCCATAGAGATACATTCTAACTGCACAGGCTTTAGCGGTTGTTATCCGATCCATCCCATAGGACCTTAATGTTATTCGATCCAAGTCTTCACCCCAGATTACTTAACGTTATGCGATTTTAGCGTTATCCGAGGTGAATGTTATCCGAGGTATTACTGTACCTTGTTCTGTATGCTAAGGAAGCTGTACATTGGAAGGAACAAATTAATGTCTGCAGGTTTTGTAGGATGGGATCAGGTGATTGTAAGTGTCATTGTGCTATTTATTCTAAGCAGATGTGTTTTCCTTTTCTCTGCAGGGTTCGAAACGAATACTACGATCTCATGAGATTGTGCTGCACCCTAGTGGACATGTAGAAACAGAGCTTGCACTGACTTTCTCCCTGCAGGTAGTGTAGGGAACAATAACATTTGGGCATTTGCTTCTTGCTGTATTTCATAGACAACGTTTGATGGTCTTACATAGTTGAGCCTAAGTGTGTGATTGCATTCAAGTACAGGTGTGTGCATATATGTGTTGTACATGTGTGAATTACTTAATTCATTGATTAAATTCTTATGAAATTTAGGAATAGAGACTACCAGGTTATTGTAGAATATCCAGTTGTCCCAAGTTAATCTCTTCTAGAAGATCTCCCCACAGCATGGTCTTACTTGGATTACTTCACCCAAGAGTCTTTGTCGTTTGCTGTTGAATATTAACCCCCATCATGTGTGGACAATAAATCTGGGAAATAATTGAGGTTAGTTTTGTACCAAGGTGTATTGTTAGAACTCAACTATGGCACACCTTGAACATAGGAAATTCCTGGATTTAGAATTCTTCTGGCTCCACAGTCTCTTTCTGTTACTGACCACAAAATAGCTAGAAGTAGCACAGGAGGAATAAAGGCCACCTTCATTTCCCTCTTCATCCAGGACAGTCGTAGCATGTTGCAATTTCAGCTCATCTTCCTCAAGCAAGATGATACCTGCAAAATCCAGGTCGCCAAGACAACCTTGAGTCACTCCGACCCTCAGTCTATCCAAGTGATGTAGGGGAGGTTGAGTTCCTCAGCTACATCCTCCTTTAGTGGTGTTCTTTGTCCAGTGAGTACTGGATAGGACTCTGTTAGTAATCTCAAAGAAGTCTGTATGGCCATTATCAGTCTTAAAGCAACAGTTTGATCATTGGTACAAGTTCTTAAAGATGGTAACAAAGACTGTCAATACACCATATAGACACAAGATCTGCCAAAGGGACTCTCAGATGCTTTTTTGAAATCAACACACATAACAGTTAATGGGTGCTGATATTCAGTGCACTGTTCTATGATGTTTTGTAATGTGAAGATTTGCTCACTGTAGGACCATCCACAACGGAAACCAGTCTGTTCCTCTCTCAGGCTTTGATCAAGGGCTGGATTATTTGGCTGGTATTACCTCTTCAGAAGTACATTGAGAGGGGCTAGCAAATACAGTAATACCTTGGATAACGTTTACCTCGGATAACGCTAAAATCGCATAACGTTAAGTAATCTGGGGAGGAGAATTGGATCGAATAATGTTAAGGTCCTATGGGATGGATCGGATAACAACCGCTAAAGCCTGTGTGGTTACAGTGTATCTCTATGGAGCTTTAACGTTATCCGATCCATCCCATAGGATTTTAACATGCATCGGATAACACTAAAAATTGGATAACACCAAGACTTGTGGAACCAAGTCTTAGTGTTATCCGAGGTATTACTGAACTGTACTGAATGAAATAAGGTAATGCAGCACCAAACTCACCACACAGTACCAGACAGAGCTGATGTCCTTTAGGAAAGGAGTGAAAACCTGGCTGGCAGGATGGGTTCGGGGCACGGGTGATATAACGCCCCCAGCCCGTTGGCTAATCTGAGCCCCCTTGTCCTCAGTTTCTTAACTGTAATTTTAGTTTGCTCTTTTACTCTTTTAATTTGTTTTAGCTAGTTTTAAACTTTTGACTTAATAATTTTAAATTGGTTTTAACTGTTATTGATGTTTCTGTTGTAAAATTGCCCTGGGTCACTTCGGTGAGGAGAGCTATGAATATGTTTGACTAATAAATAAATAAACTCACCCGCTTCATGGACACCAACACTCTAATCAGTGATTCCTAATGTGGGGCACAGGCCCCACAGGAGTACTTCAATTCCCAGAAGCCTAAATCAGTACATTAGCTGAACTGTGCTTTGGGGAATTGGCGTAGGCTTCTGGGAATTGAGGTCCAAAAACCAAAGGTTGGGGAACACTGATCTAGCTGATGGCTGAAATGGAGGAAACATTTTCTGTACCCCTCTCAAACTCTACATATGAAACCAGAGGAGGCTAGGCCAAATCAATGGGGAACAGAAACAACATACCTTGCTGAATGGAGGAATGCTAAGAGTGTCTTCTATCAGCACAAGATTCTGGCTGGACCATCTGGAAGTCACTTAATAGAACTTGAAGTGAATAGAAGATCAAAGAATAGCCAAGTAAAATGCAGCCACTTAAGTACAGACCAAATTTTCGGTGAATGTGGAGAAATCCAATCAATGTAGCATTTGCATGCAGGCAATTTTAAACCCTACCACATTTACAAAAGATGATTTAATCAGATGGCTGAGATAATGCTATTGAAGTAGCTCATCTCCGAACAAAAATAATTACTCATTTAAGCATTTAATTTGTTTGAATTTTATCTAAATTTCACATACAGTAATACCCCGTATAACGCGAGTATCATATAGCGCTAAAACCGCATAACGTTACAAGATTTTCGGAAAAATCTTGTATCGAATAACGCAATTTTAACGTTATACGATACAGTCGTTCTTAGTAGCAGGGTGAGTGGAAAGCTGAACGGGATTCTCCGTTCAGCTTCCCAGCCACCCTGAAGCTACGGAGGCAGGGGTGGGGAGGCTGAAAAGCTGACGGGGGGCTCCTCGTCGGCTTCCCTAGCCACCCCACAGCTGCGGAGGCAAGAGCGGGTGGCTAGGGAAGCCGACAGGGAGTCCCCGTCAGCTTCCCCAGCCACCCTGCAGCTGTAGATCGGGTCCTCTGATCTCTCTGGAGCAGGTGGGGGACACGATCCAAGCTGTTTCTGGGCTTCCCCGACGTCCTCAACCAGTGGAGCAAGCCAGAATGTCAGGGTTCGAATCCCGACATTCTGGCTTGCTGCACTGGCTCAGGACATCGGGGAAGCCCAGAAACAGCTTGGATCGGGTGTGCCCAACTCCCTGGACTCGGCGGGGGGTCAGAAACCCCAAAATTGGTAAAAAAAAAAACGGACTTTTTTTTTACCAATTTTGGGGTCTCTGACCCCCCCGCCGGGTCCAGGGAGGTGGGCAGACCCGCTCCAAGTTGTTTCCAAAGTTCCCCCACCTCCCTGGAGGCTGCAGCAAGGCAAAATGTCAGGATTTGAATCCCGACATTCTGGCTTGCTGCAGCCTAAAAGAGGGTGGGGGAACTTCAAAATTAGCGCGCATCGGGTCTCCCGACCTCCCTAGAGCCGATGCGCGCTAATTTTGAAGTTCCCCCACCCTCTTTTAGGCTGCAGCAAGCCAGAATGTCGGGATTCGAATCCTGACATTTTGCCTTGCTGCAGCCTCCAGGGAGGTGGGGGAACTTTGGAAACAGCTTGGAGCGGGTCTGCCCACCTCCCTGGACCCGGCCGGGGGTGGGTGGGTGGGTGTGGTCAGATACCCTAAAATTGGTAAAAAAAACCCAGACTTTTCTTTACCAATTTTGGGGTTTTTGACCCCCCCGCCAGGTCCAGGGAGGTGGGCAGACCTGCTCCAAGCTGTTTCTGGGCTTCCCCAACGTCCTGAGCCAGTGCAGCAAGCCAGAATGTCGGGATTCGAACTCTGACATTCTGGATTGCTGCACTGGCTCAGGACGTCGGGGAAGCCCAGAAACAGCTTGGATCGGGTTTGCCCACCTCCCTGGACCCGGCCGGGGGGGGGGTCAGAGACCCCAAAATTGGAAAGAAAAAAAAAGAAGACTTTTTTTTACCAATTTTGGGGTCTCTGACCCCCCGCCGGGTCCAGGGAGGTGGGGAGACCCGATCCAAGCTGTTTCCAAAGTTCCCCCACCTCCCTGGAGGCTGCAGCAAACCAAAATGTCAGGATTCAAATCCCGACATTCTGGCTTCCTGCAGCCTCCAGGGAAACAGGGCTTTTTTTAGCATTGTGTGATCAATGTATCGCACAACGTTAAAAACCAGATAACGACGGGACTTGTGGAACCAAGTCATAACGTTATCCGGGGTTCTATTGTACTTCCATAATTTAAATTGTGCTGTGGTCTGACATGAATGAATGAATGAATGAATAAAAGGATCAATAGCCTACTGTTGGCAAGATAAGAAAACTTTGAATGTTTCTGTCTAGCAGTTATTGAACTAAGGCAGTAAGGGTGGCTGATTTCCACAATTGACCTCAGGAGCGCCTCCTATTCTTTGTACCAAATGAGGACAACCATGCACGGTTGGCTTGTTGCCCTGAATACCCAAATTTTTCCTTGTTACACTTTACCCTGACAAAATGGATTTCTTTGAGTCGTGGTGTCAAGAGTATATGCAAAATGCCAGTAGGGTAAGCTCCTTAGTAATCGCATCATATTCTTTTTATGAGGTCTTATAATCTCAGTATTTTTCCTTATCATAGTTCTTTTCATGAAGGCTTTGATGCATCCTTAACTAATTGGTTTATAGATCTTTAGGTATTTTCTATCGGGTGCTTCTGCTTTCGGAATACAAAGAAATTAGGTTTCTCCTTTTGTACATTTAATAAAAGTTTCAAATGTTTTAATTGCAGTATCCTCATTTTTTGAAAAGAGAAGGCAACATACTTCAGATAATGCTGCAGAGAAGGAAACGGTATAAAAACAGAACAATTCTTGGCTACAAAACGTTGGCAGTGGGAACTATCAACATGGTAGAGGTATGTGCCCATATATGTAGTTCATAAGCATGGTAATTGTGCATAAGCGTAGTTTGTGAAATTAGCAAGTTGCAGTCCAGTAACATTTTGCAGCCTCACCATTGCTTTCTTCCCATCCTGCATTCCTGACAAAAGTCATATTCCCATCTGGTTGGTTGACATAGGATAGGTCCTCCTTGCTAACACTGATGGAAGTATTCTTCTTTTTGTAGCTTCTAGGGAGCAATTTTGCTCATCCATAGTGAAAGATGTAAAGGTTAAATCTTTTACACTAAGTCTTCTGATCGCATTTCTGAATCTAGCACTCCAGTAGCTACTGCTTAGAGTCAAAAGTTGCATGTGAGACATTGGAATGATGGTGCTCAGACTGACATCAGCTCATCCACAAGCAGTCCTCCTTTCATTTCAGAAGTGCCATCTAAATCTGTAAGCCTCAAGTCTTTTATGTCTTTAGCTTTTTCTTCAAAACTATTTGTTCCTCTGAAAGCAAAGCAGTCTCACTTCTATACTGCCCCGTGTAAGCTCCCCGGTGGCTCAGTGGATAAAAGGACTGTGCTTGGAGACCGAAAGCACGAGGTTCGATTCCCCCGAGAGCTGCATGATAGGGGACATGAAAGGAACCTCATTTGGGTGTTCCCTACAAAAATCCTTTCGATCCAGAGTAATCTCTGATACAAAAACACAGCGCTTAGTGCACTCTCTGGGCAGTTCACAAGGTAATTCGCATTTTGCTCCAACATTCTGGGTTCTCATTTTACTGACTTCGGAAGGTTGGAAGACTGAGTCAACCTTGAGCCCTAGTCAGGAATGAACTCACAACCTTTTGGCTGCCATACAGCATTTTAACCACTGCGCCACCAGGGCTCCTCCCTGGAACCTGGACACATCACACCACTGCATTCAGCCCCTAATTCTCTTTCAGCTTGTCTTTACCCATGTACAGTCATGCCTCGCATAACGAGTTTAATTTGTTCTGCGAGGCTGTTCACTATGCGAGTTTTTCGCTATGCGAAACAAACTCGCATAGTAAAAATTCCTATGGAGAAACTCACATAATGAGCTTTTCTAGGGGGAAAACTTGCATAGCGAATTTTTTTCATGATGTGAGTTTCCCCCATAGAAACGCTCGTTATGCGAGTTTTCCATAGGACTCGCATAGCAAAAATTTTCATTATGCCAGTCGGACCGGTTAGCAAAAAAACCTCTCATTATGTGAGTTTTTCGCTATGTGAGTCACTCGTTAAGCGAGGTTTGACTGTACAAAGAGAGACTCACATTTCCATTAGTGTTAATGGTTATTAACTAAAAATAATTATTATTTAACAATAAGATGAATGAGACATTGGCTTTTAACTCATAAAATATAATTGGGGTGTTTGCTTATGTCCTCTATCATAGGTATTGCAGTACCCAACGGAAGGAGGTCAGGTTCTGAGCCTTTTTAGCAACATCAAAGAAATTACAGTCAAGATAGCAGAAATCTGGATCTTCTCACTATCCAGTCAGCCTATAGACCAAGAGGACAGCACTATAAGTATGAGCCAGAAAACTAAGTCTACAGGTAACTTTAGAATGCTTGTACATTTTTATTTGCTTGCTTCTTTTGCTTGTAAGGCAATTTCTATACATTATTGGCCAGTTGTCTCTTTGAACCTGCAGTTAAGTTTGCTTGACTGCTTTTAATTGTATTGAATGTATTGCAGTCTGCTTTGTGTTTTGTTTTGTTTAATTTCAGTTTGCTTGGAAGCCTTCAAGCTATATCTCAGAAGTGCTGTGTTGTTTTCTCTACTTATCATGGACTGATTTAAATAAAATGCTTCTAACTTGTGTTTATACATTTCTCCCCTTTCTCTTTAATGTATACTTAATCTACTTTTTGTTGTGTCAGCTTCTAGCGTATCCTTGGTATTTACTTTTCCAAACGTTGAAATGTCTCAACATTTTAAATTCCTATCCCTTCCTAATTTTTCTCAGTCCTTCTCCTCACTATTTTGCCAAGTTGATCCCAGATTGTTTAGTACTCATTTTAGTGCCTACTTAGTACTGTACTCATCATTTCTGTATTTTTTTTCCTTTCAAGTACAGTACAGCAGAACCTCATACAACAATCGCCCCGTATTGCAATTAAATCGCATAAATTAGGTGTTTGTTTTTTTTTTGGGGGGGGGGGGATGGCGTCCCACATAACAATTTTCCTTATGGAGAAAATTGTATAACAGTTTTTCAGTGGGAAAAACCAGAGTACAATGGTCCATGGGGTTGTAAAGGGTCGGAATCGACTGTGCGACTGAACAACAACAAAAAAAATTGTATGATGCATCCCATAGGGAAAATTGCTATACGATGCGTGTATCGTATAGCAATTGTTAAGTACAACAACGAGCCCCATGGAATGGGTTAAAATCATTGTATGAGGTACCACTGTAATTGCATTTATATTTTTATGTGTACTTTATTTTGTACCAATTGCTTAAGACAATGGTACCCAAACTAAGGCCCGAGGGCCGGGTGCGGTCCCTGACGTGCCCAGCCCCCAGGCCTTAGTGACTGGCTTCCTGAACCACATGATCGGCCCATGGCCCAAAAAGTTTGGGCACCCCTGGCTTAAGAGATGTTGGTTATCAGCTTAGAGGAGGCACAGAAGTTTAACTATTGTGCTACTGAATTGTGCTGATGTATGATCCATCAGATTTTGTGTGGTAGCATCCTGTCCTCCTCTGTTATTTCTCCTGTTTAATTTCTAGGCTTCTCCCAACCAGAGAGGCCTGGGTTGTCTTGTCATCATTTCACGGTACTGCTGTTGAACATGATTGAAAATGGGTGTATAAGGTTTAGGGCTGTTTTTTGTTCCTCAACAGCCAGCCAGTCAGTCTGCAGTTGTTTTTTGGAGGTGCTGTGGCGCCTTATCACCAAATCCTAAAATTAGTTTGGCAATGAATGAGGCAGGAATGTGTACTATTTCCACTATTATTCATCACCTACATAGACAAAAAAGCTAAGCCCATGAATGGAAACAATATCAATGAATTAGGTTTTGCAGATGATCAGGCATTGATAGCAAGTATAACTAAGGAACTACAACAACACCTTACATCCATGAACCAAGAAGGTAAGATACCCCTGTGCCCACACCAACGGCCGGGGGAAGAAGAAGCCAGGGCAGGTTGAGGACTTCGCCACCCCTCCCCCTGAGCCCCCATCAACATATTCTATTGAAATGTAATGTATTGTTTGTAAGCCACCTTGAGTCGCTACGGCGAGTGGGCAGCAATATAAATTTGAACTAATAAACAAACAAATAAATAGATAGATAATATAGGAATCAATAAAGAGAAGACTGAAGTAATGGCAATTGGAAGGAAACAGCATACTTCAGATATGGAGATAGAGGGAACAAGTATAAAACAAGTGGCAGAGTTCAAATGTCTAGGAACAACATTTACTGAAAATGGCAAAATGGACAAAGAGATTAACATATGGTGTGGTAAAGACAAACCAAATATTGGGAAAATTAGCTCCGCTTTTACAACACAAGGCAATACCAATCAACACAAAGAAACACCTCTTACAAAGCATATTCATTCCCAGCTTATGTTACCAGTGCCAAACATGGACACTTACAACAAAACATAAAGATTGGTCACCATGGAAATGAGATGTCTGAAGAAAGCTGCTGGAGTGACCAGAAGGGATAAAATCTGGAGTGGAGTTATAAAGGAAAGAATTGGAACAGAACCAATTTTGCACTTACATATAGAGACACCAACAAAGTGGTTTGTCCATTTGGAGAGAATGTCTTGGAATTCCATACCTTACAAGGCATATGTGGAAAGAGAAGGACAAAGACCCAGAGGAAGGTGGAGAGATAACAGCTAAGAAACATTACAAGAAGATCAGATAACACTGGTGGAGGCCACTAGAAATGCCAGAACAAGAACCTTGCATCTCCCTTGACACCTGATGGGGGTAAAAAAAGAAGCGGAGGAGGAGGAAAGAGTGTTTGGGAAGGTGCTAATGTGTTTTTAATTCTGATGGGCTTTTAATCCTGTAGGAAAAACAAACTTTTGCTCTATTATCTCAAGAGCTTCTGTTCTATAATGTGAGGAATCATGAAAAAAAATTATAATCCAAATCAGTAAAGAGTTCCATTGGCAGTCTTTAAAGCACTATCTGTAGTGATTGTGTTATATGAATTATTTAAACAATAGAAGTGACTTTTCATGAAGAATGTGAGGAATTCGCTTTCAGCTCTCTGTGAGCTCCTTCTAACAGTTTTAAGATTAAAGGTTACATAGCTGGAGAAGGCCTTGATGCTGGGAAAGATCGAGGGCAAGAGGAGCAGGGGGCGACAAGAGGATGTGGTGGCTAGATGGCATTGTTGACGCAATGGGTGTGGATTTGTGCGAGCTGCAAAGGACAACGGAGGAGGAAACAGGAGCCTAGCGTATAATAGTCCATGGGGTCGCAAAGGGTCGGACTCAACTGTGTGACTGAACAACAAAAGCTGGAGAAAACAGGAGGTTGAGTAATACAGAATGAGGATGACTGATTATTTCCTTTCTTTATCTTTATTGTACTTTTGAGCTACTGTAGAGTATTTATTCATTTTCCTAGGGAAAAGAAGTGCTCTAATTATGCCTGCTTGTGTTTTCTTACAGACAACTATTCTGAAGAGGAATATGAAAGCTTCTCTTCAGAACAAGAAGCAAGTGATGATGCTGTTCAGGGACAGGTAGGCATAAACTCTTCCTGTGTGTTCCTGTCACATACACATCTTGCTTGATTTATTTATTTATCAAGTTTATTTATCAAGTTTATTTATTTATTTATTGTTCACACTTGTACTCGCAGAGCGACTTAGAGCGGCTAACATAGTATTACAAAAAATTAAAACCCAATAATCACAGTAAAATCCAACGATTAAACAGTGAACAATAAGCAATCCAGTGAAAATTTTAAAGATTTAAAAGATTAAAAGAATTAAAAAGAGAGGGGTAATTATTGTATCAGCCAACAGGCCGGGGTTGTCATGTTACTGGTACCCCATACCTGTCCTGGCAGCCAAGTCTTTACACCTTTTCTAAAGGGCAGCAACTCTGTTTGGAGACGCAACTCAATTGGCAGGAGGTTCCATAGGGGTGGAGCAGACACAGAGAAGGCCCTCCTTCTGGTGCTAGAGAGATGTGTGGATCTTCTGGTGCTAGAGAGATGCGTGGGTGTTATCTCAGGCCTGGGTTCTGCAAGAGAATGGTTGTAGTGGGTTTGAAAAAAATGTAAAACATTTCAGCTATAGCATCCCGATTTGGCATGCAAGACAAAACAGGATGGTCACACTGGTCAATCATGGGAATCAAGCCAGGCAAAAATATTTTGCTGACCTCTCCCGTTGCATGCACGGAAGCAAACTAAATTAGCATTTTACTTCGGTGCTAGTGATGGGAAAGTGCTCTCTGAGGACAAGTAAGTTTAAGGAGCACCTGTCAGGCTATGTGGCACACCTAGCTCTGCCCTCAGAGGTAAATAGCTATGGGCTGTTGCTCTTTTTACGTACCATCCGATGCAGTCGCCTCACATTAGTGGCAGTACCTAGCAGCCTGAGAGATGACTGCATTTTATGTTAGGTAACAAATAGGGTTAAGAACAGGGATTCTCAACCTGCGGCCCGTGGGCCAGATGTGGTCCACAGCACCATTTCATGTGGCCCCACACTGCCTCTACCACACCAGGATGTACCATGTGGTGGAGGAAAGGCAAAATGGCTGTCTGGCCCCTGAAGCTGTCTGAGGGAACGTGACCTGGCTTTAAAAGGTCGAGAACTCCTGTGCTAGAAGGCCAACAAGTCAGCAGTTCAAGACCCAAGTGCTGCATAACAGTGAGCTCCCCTCTCTGTCCCAGCTCCTGCCAATGTAGCAAGAAATTGCAAGTAAATTGCAATTGCAATCAAAAGCAAGAAATTGCAAGTAGATAAATAGGTACCACTTCAGTGGGAATGTAAACAACATTCCGGTGTCTAGTCATGCCTGCAGCATGAACATGGAAACGTCTGCAGATGCAGACAGTGCTTCTTTGGCTATAAATGGAGATGAGCACTGAACTCTAGAGTTGGATATGACTGGCCTTCAAGCAAGGCTGACCTTTACCTGACAAACTCTAGTACACTACTACGTCGGATAACGTTATGTCTTGGTTCCACAAGTCATAATGTTATCTGGTTTTTAATGTTGTGCAATGCATTGATCGCACAACGTTAAAAAAAAGCCCTGTTCCCTTTCTGAAGAGGAAAGGGAATGGGGACGATCCGATTTGCTTGGGGAGGAAACGCATGTCCCAGTGAGTGATCGCCCTTTGCTTGCTCTGTGATCAGCGCTTTGGTAGGTGGGGGGGTTGAAGCTGCTGCTGTGCCCTTTGTAGCAGCGGCGTGGCTGACAAGGCGACTGGGTACTCCCTGTTCGGCTTACCAGCCACGCCGTCACTGCGAAGGGCACAGGGGTGGCGTGACTGGCAAGCCAACTGGGGACTTCCTCTTCCCAGGCACCCGCCACTGTGTGCCTTGGAACGGCGTGTTTTTGGGAAGCTGAAGGGGGACTCCAACTAATAGATCGTTCGCCGTTGCAAATTTTTAAACAAAATTTTGTATCGTTATCCGATTTTAGCGTTATCCGATGTAATCATTATCCAAAATATTACTGAAGTCTAGTTCCATGTTTACCAAGATTTGTCTGCAATACAGCTGGAAAGTAGCGCATTATAAATAATAATTATATCTATAATGTGCTTCCCTTTGAGGTAAGGAGGGCATAAGATCATTATTTTTAAAACTTGCTGGGTATTTGTGGCCCACATCTCTTCCTCCATCTTGATAAGAAGATCAGAATATTTTTGGATCAAGTCTATCCATTATTTCCTTTTCATGCTCCCAAACCAGCCAGTTTAGAATGCCTCAGATCAGCAGCTTTCAAGTAAGATAAATCTACCAAGTTTATGATATACATGTGACCAGAGTAGACTGATAACGTAAGGAACCGCATTCTGGCACTCATTAAAATCTCTATTGTGCAAAGCAATCTTGCAACAACCTCTGAGTAGGTGAAGCCAAGAAAACCCATCCGTCTCATCAGACTAAGGGACAGTTAATGCAACAAGCTTCAAAACATCCACATTCTGGTATCTGTTTCAGGTACAACAGTTTCTGAGTAGCAAAACCCAGTCTTATTCAGAAGTCAAGGTCATTGTTGGAGTAATGCAGAAAGCCACAAGATAGTCAAAGGATCCTTTCTTGTACTTTTTCCAGGAAGCTGCCCAGAATGGCAACTTCCAAGTAAAGCAAATCTACCATATAGAAGGTACCATTCTAGGCTATTTTGAGGGATATTGATTTTGTTGTTGTTGAAATGGACGCTGGATATGGTTCGTGGGGATTTTTGTGGCTTGCTACATCAGTCTTACCTGACCTCATATGTGTTGTGAATTTAGTTGGTTTATCTTACTCAGAAGTTGCTTTTGTGATTTTTTTTCCTGTTCTGGCTGGTTTCAAAAGGCTTTAAAAGGCTAATGAAACAGTAATACTTCAAAGCTTTGATTTTAATAATATTGCTCTAGTATGTGTCCATCGCTTACCACTAGTGGTGAATCCCCACATGTTTGAGAAGGCAAGTCTTCTTTTTCAGTTCATATAAGGAAATAAATAAATGTATCTCTATGAAATACAAGTTAATGAACATTAATAATGCAGTGGTTAAATTGCAGCCAAAACCCTTCTCACAATCTGAGTTTGATCCCAATAGCCTCAAAGTTGACTCAAACTTCTATCCTCCCAAGGTTGGTAAAATGAATATCTAGCTTGCTGGGGGGGGGGGGGGGATGCTAATTACTTTGTGAACTGCACAGAGAGTGCTCTAAGTATGGGGCCATATACAGTTGTACCTCGCTTAACGAGCATAATGCGTTCCACAGGATTGCTCTTTAAGCGAGTTTGCGCTTTAAGCAAAACACCATTATAAGTGACCAATTGTGACTTCTTGGGGGGGTGGGGATTGTGAACCCCTATTTATTTGTTAAGCGAGTTTTTGGTTGGTTTTATTTGTTAAGTGAGGCGACCATGCAGAGAAAAGTCTGCTCTTTAAGCGAGGCACTCTTTATGTGAGGTTTTACTGTATGTGTAATTGCTATTTTTTTTAACAAAGTGAAACAACTTTACTTGTTTTAATAACATTGGATGTGTTTAGTGCTAAAACATAATAATGTGTCATTTAGTCCTTTGTTATTGAAATAACAGCTAATTTTTCTTTCTGTTCAGGATCTGGATGATGATGAATATGAATTGGGGAAGCCAAAAAAACAGTGGCGATCGATAGTAAGAACAACATCCATAACCAGGGTTGGTGGAAATTAATTTTACTAACATTAATGGTGATTTGGAACAGGATGAAGGTGTGATTCATAATCTGAACTAGTTAATAAAGCATGCAGCTTTATTAAGTGTGTGTTTATATTAAAAAGAATATTTAAAAGAGATTACTATGTCACAGATTCTGAGTCGTTTGTAAAAAGGGAGAAGAAAGAAATCCTCTTTTTCTAATCATTTCTATGTGCTAATAGTTGTCCTTACACTGTTTCCCAAATAAGCACAGCTGCCGCATAGAATGATGCTACATCTGAGCATTCTGGCAAAAAGAAAACTGACTCAGCAATGCGGTGGTAACAAAATAAATTAAAAAAAAAAACACTGAAGCAAACTGCAGCTTTTCAAAAAAGGTAGCTCCTTTCCCTCAGTAACTATTTCTTCAGCATACTACAGACAGGCACGTGTTGGTATATTGGGCAATTGGGCTTTATCCTACCTTGCCCTCGCTTCTGGCGCCCTGGGGTGCCAATAGCAATGTATGGGCTCCCCCCCCAACCTGACCCCCAAATAGGCACCCCCACCATTTCCTGTCCAGCACTTTCCCATGGTGCCCTGGACAATCCTGACTACAGAAACTTTGATCTTTGAAGACAATGGACAGATCATGAAAGTTAATTACAGTAATACCCTGGATAACGCGAGTACCGTATAGCGTGAAAACCGCATAATGTTACAAGATTTTCGGAAAGAAAAAATAATAATCTTGTATCGAATAACACGATTTTTAACGTTATCCAATACAGTCGTTCTTAACAGCAGGGTAGCTGGAAAGCTGAACGGGGTTCTCCGTTCAGCTTCCCAGCCACCCTGCAGCTACGGAGGCAGGGGTGGGGAGGCTGGAAAGCTGATGGGGGGCTCCCCCGTCAGCTTCCCCAGCCACCCTGCAGCTGTAGATCGGGTCCTCTGATCTCTCTGGAGCAGGCAGGGGACCCGATCCAAGCTGTTTCTGGGCTTCCCCGACGTCCTCAGTCAGTGCAGCAAGCCAGAATGTCGGGATTCGAACCCTGACATTCTGGCTTGCTGCACTGGCTGAGGACGCTGGGAAGCCCAGAAACAGCTTGGATCGGGTCTCCCCACCTCCCTAGACCCGGCGGGGGGGGGGGGTCAGAGACCCCAAAATTGGTTAAAAAAAAAAAGTCCATTTTTTTTACCAATTTTGGGGTCTCTGACCCCCCCTGCCGGGTCCAGGGAGGTGGGGAGACCCGATCCAAGCTGTTTCCAAAGTTCCCCCACCTCCCTGGAGGCTGCAGCAAGCCAAAATGTCAGGATTCAAATCCCGACGTTCTGGCTTGCTGCAGCCTCCAGGGAAACAGGGCTTTTTTTAACATTGTGTGATCAATGTATCGCACAACGTTAAAAACCGGATAACGACGGGACTTGTGGAACCAAGTCATAACGTTATCTGGGGTACTAATGTATTGGGAAATGGCATCTAGGAATGGCTGGATATATAGGACTGACAACTCTTTAAAGATTTCTGAATATAGCAGAATGGTAGTAGGTAGTGCAGCTATGAAGTGACTGAGGTGAATGCAGGCAATCCCTTGGAATCTCAGAACTCTTAGAAGATTGCCTTGTCAAAAGCAAAGACACTTTGGGGAAGGAACCAGTAGAGGTAGACAGTACTGGAAATGTGAGATGTATGGAGGAAGAGATGGCAGTAAATGGAGATCTAACATTCTTGCTGGAAGAAGGTATAGTTAGCCAAAAAATGTTGTTGTTCAGTAGCACAGTCAATTCTGACCCTTTGCGACCCCATGGACCATTGCCCTCCAGGCACCCCTGTCCTCCACCATTTTGGGCTAGGAACAGCCAGCAGCCCTGGACCTTGACTCCTGCCACACAATGCCCCCCCCCCCCCGGGACCCAGTATATTTTCATATTGTCAGTATATCATTTTATGTTGCTCTTTCATGTTTCTCTGTATTGCCGATTGTCTCCCTATCCTGTATCCTCAATGTTTTTACTCTTTGAATCACTTTGCATTTCTCATTTATTCTTCATAAGTTTCCATTCAGTCTTCTGCCAGCTAGATCCTGCTTTTAAATAAATGCAACTTTTATCTGAATGTTCTTTCCTAATGTATTTTATACAGTGCACCCCCTTACTTTGGGGCACTGCAAAGCTTTGAGTATTCAGGTAATAAAGGTGATGCCCCCCCCCCCGGGAACCCCAGGGTTTCAGGCAACAGAATATTAACAATGGGGGTTATATCTTATACTGTGTATATTGTACACATTTTTAAAAAAAGGATACTGTGGACTAGATCTTACACAACATGAGAAGGTACTTGAAGGGGGGGGGGAAATAAACATGTGGAGGAATCTGAAAATTGGTCTAGAAGCAATCATTGTGTTTTCAAAGCTAGAAGGGAAAAGATGGAAGAGGCTAATTCTCCAACTTATCCCCTGAAGGTCAACAGGAAAATGTGCTCACATAGTTGATTTACTTCTTGTGATCCCTGAGATACTTTGCTCACTGAAGAGACACATTTGAGAGAGATGAGAGATGAAGGTGTCTTTCTTTACCAAGAGATGTGTCTGACATAGTATAGTAGAACTTCTGCAAGAACATTGAGGGAGAGTAAATTTCATTGTGGAAGTCTCAGGGTATTTGGACTTTCATGTGACTTCACAATTCATTAATCTTAAAAAAAAATGCGGGAAAGCGTTTCATGTTGCTGATAGGAATAAAATGGGAAGATTCAGTGCAGCTAAGGACATGGAAGGTGCAGGTTTCTGGGGGAGAAAGACTGGCTGTCATATGATCTAAGATGCTGAAGAGTCTATGGAGAGAGGCTCGCCTCTCTAGCACCAGAAAGAGGGCCTTCTCTGTGTCTGCTCCAGCCCTATGGAACCACCTGCCAATTGAGCTACGATTCCAGATGGAGTTGCTGCCCTTCAGGAAAGAACAAAAAACCCAGCTGGCAAAGTAGGTGTGGGACACTGGGGATGCGGTGATGCCCACCTGCTGGCTAATATAGTGACATCGCTCCCTCACTCTTTTTAGTTGTCGGGCTAATTTTTTAATTGTATTTTTGATTGGGGTTTTTACTGGTTTTACGTTTTTTTATAGTTCTCTAGTGGGATTTATGTAGTTCATGATGTAATTGTTGTACACCGCCCAGAGTCACTTGCCGAGTGGGCGACAATACAAATGTGACTAATAAATAAATAATAAAATAAACAACCGAACTGAGATTATCATTTGGTGTTTTGTCATTCACTCCTGTCTTTGCTTCAGTAAATTAACAGCCACCCTTTTAGAAATAAACCTGATATGTTAGAATGTTGTGAAGTTCTAGTTATGCCAAACAATGTTTGATGTGTTCAAAAATAGTTTACTGCAGACAGCACCACAAGCTGAAATCAGGGCAGGGTGCGGTTGTGCTTCTCCTAAATTCACTTTGGTTATTTTCTGCAGTACTTCCATTTATCCATACTATCATGAAACCTAGGGGGAAAAAACAATGAGCAGGAATCTCTTGGTTTGTAGGAATGAGAATGTGTACCTAGATTCTTATCACCGGATGATGGGGGATTTTCCATTCCACTGGAAAATGTTGTAGAATCATAGAATAATAGGAATTAAAGGGGCCTATAAAGCTCAATGCAGGAATCCAAATCAAAGTATATCTGACAAAAGGTTGTTAGGTTTTCTCTTGAATGCCTCAAGTTTGAATACTCACCATCTCCAATGTAATGGGTTCTGTTATTCTACTGCTCTAACAGTTAAGATTTTGGTAATATTCAACTGAAAGCTGATTTCTTGTAACTTGAGCCCACTATAATGTGTCCTGCACTCTGGGATGATCAAGAATAGATTTAGTCCCCTCATGTTTGTGGTCATCTTTCAAGTATTTGAAAAAATCTGTCTTATCTCCCTTCATTCTTCTTTTCTCAAGGTCCAGTTGCTTCAATCTTTTCTCATAGTGCTTGGTTTCCAATCCCCTAATTGCTCTTGTATTTTGTTGGCGTCCTTAAAATGTAGTATCCAGAACTGGGACTAGTATTTCACAGGTTTTGGAGACTAGAGTTCTGTGAATACTGCCTAAAACAGCATTCACTTTTTTTGCAGCTGCATTACATTGTTGGCTCATATTCAGCTTGTAATGTACAACAATTCCAAGATCCTCCCTCATAGTATTACTGAGCCAAGTATATTCCAACTTGTAATTGTGCATTTGGTGTATTTCTCTTAGGTGTAGAACTTTACACTTATCCTGATAAACTTTATTCTGTTGTTTTTAGCCCACTGCTCAAGCCTATCAAGAGTTTTTTTAATTCTGTTCCTGGGTTCCAGGCTATTAGCTATTCCATCCAAATTTGTGTCATCCACAAATCTGATATTCTTTGCACCCCTTCATTGAAATAATTAAAAATGTGGAAGAAACCAGGCAGTCCTAATAGGGATTTCAAGGTATTTGAGATATTAAGGAATGGTTTTAGCATTGCCATCCCCTTAGTGAATTTCTGTGGCCAAGCAGGGTTTGAACCCAGGTCTTCTGAGTTCAAGCCAGACACTGTCTCTTAGTCAGTGGCAGACAGTGTTTGATTGGTAGGCATCATTGAAATTTGCAGGAAGTATTCCATGAGCGAGTTGAGGAGGATGGTGGAGGACAGAAGTGCTTGGCGGACAGTGGTCCATGGGGTCGCAGAGGGTTGGAATCGACTGTGCGACTGAACAACAACAAAATTCCCTGGATGCCATGTTGAATTAGTTGTTTTTTATATATTTATTTTATATCTCTGCTCCCTGCTAGCTTAAGTACACATTAAAAGTAATAATAAGACCCAAGTTGGAGCCTGAATGTTTGTTCCCATAAAAGTATTCTTAAGTTTACAGGAGTAATTCTGCCTTGCCTTTGGGCAAAGCACTAGTAATAGTGGCAGGACATTACAAGTTGGACTAAACAGAGAAGGACACCCAGGGCTCTTTCTTCTATGATCTTAGTCTAGTGTCTACAACAAGGAGGAAACATCAAAACATCTGATTTGGGCTCTTCCAACTTGATTCTGTGCAGAGTTATGTGCATTATGGTTAAGATGAATTCTGCTGAATGATATTTTAGCAGTGATGGTGAACCTTTTAGAGACTGATTGCCTGAGGAGGAGGTGATGTCATGTGAGTGGGTGTTCGTGGCCCCTGTGGATGTACCACCTCGCCTCCTCGGATGGGTGGTTGGGGGGTGTCTAGTTGCCTCTCCTCATCCCCACTAGCCCCTCCCAGGTGGGATTTCAGCCTTCCCTCCTGCCTCCCCATTGGCGAAGGGAGAGGGGTGGGTAGGGAAGCAGTGCTGCCGTTGGTGCAGTGGAGCGAGACTTGCCCGTGTCGGCATGCCCATAGTAAAGGCTCTGCGTGGCACCTCTGACACATGTGCCATAGGTTTACCTACACTAATATATAGGGTAAGGAAGAAAATTTCTTAGGTCTGATTTGCTCTTTTAATTTGGGTGTTATACTGGAGTAAGCTATTTGTTTACTATATTGCCACTTTTATGGTCTGTGATTGTAGATGCACAATATGAGTTGATATTTGGTTGGGTCTATAGCAATGTTTCCCAACCTTTGTTTTTTTGCACTTAAATTCCCCAAAGCACTGATCGGACAATGTACTGACTCAGGTTTCTGGGAATTAAAATCCCCCCTGTGGGACATGGGCCTCACATTGGGAACTACTGGTCTACAGCCATTTAGAAGGAGTCTCTTGTTCTTTTCCACCTTTGTGATTGATATACAGTATAGAGGCACTGCAGCTAAAAGTAAATTATTGGGTGACATGTAATACTTAGGCCAAATCCTTTTTCCTAATTATGCTGGCATAGTAAAAGGCGTAACATTTGGAGGGCAATTGTCTCAAGTTACAACATTACTGGCAGCAGCAATTTTGGGCATCAAAACTTCCCTTTCCCAAGGCCCTCAAAGGCTTCCTAAAGCAAAAAAAAAAAAAAAAAAAATCCAGTGAACCTTGGAATCTGGCAAGAGAGATTAGAAGCTTTTAATTAGCTGTAAAAAGTCACGAATGATGATGTAATTACCCTTGTATGTGTGGAGATGCAGTATCAGGACTTCAGTCACTGTCTTGCATACATTGGAATGATTCAGGATGCAACTGGTAGGATGTATGCTGACTTGGGGCAATTTGGCTCCAGAAGTCATTCCTCTTTTTTATAGCATTGCAAGAGGATTTTGACCATGGAATCACAGGATTTTAGAACTAAAAGTCTGATTATCCCATATCCAAAAAAACAACAACACAGGAAATATGGAGTCTAGGATTTATTAGTAATTGGGTGACAATTATCTTAATATTTAGTTACCCTTGATAGAAGTTACGTTCTCAAAATATAGGAAAACAGTATTGTGATTTCATGTCAATTCTCTGATTTCTCGTAGAACCATTAAAAAAATTATTGCAGGCAAAAATCTCCACTTTAACTACAATAATTACTGTTCTTCAGCCATTGTGTTGGGATGCAAAAAAAATGTGCATTATGTTAAAGTTGATTTCAGATGAAAAGTGCGACGTAAGACTCCGGTGACTTCATTATGGATGGCTAACCAACTAATATAATCTTACATTTTTCTTGGACATTCTTAGAAATATTGACATTGTTGAAAGAGTTTTAGAGATGAATTTATATTATTGGGAATCGGGATTGAAGAGGGTTAACTGGCAGTGGAAAGGAAGGAAAGAATGAAAAATAATGGTAGGTAGCAGTGCATTACAGTCAAACCTTGTATAATGAAAATATTTCGTTCTACGAGACTGTTTGCTATGCCAGTTTTCCGTTATATGATTTTTTTTTGCATAACGAAAATTCCTATGGAAAAACTCGCATAATGAAAATTTCTATAGAAAAACTCACATGACGAAAAATTTTCATTATGCGAATTTTCCCCATAGAAATTTTCGTTATGTGAGTTTTTCTATAGGGAATGCAAATTTCACATAGCGAAAATTTTCATCATCCGAGTTGCAATGTTTTTTGAAATTCCCACTCGTTATGCGAGTTTTTCTCATAGAAATTTTTGTTATGTGAGTTTTTCTATAGGGAATGCCAATTTCACATAACGAAAATTGTCATCATGCTAGGTGCAATGTTTTTTGAAATTCCCACTCGTTATGCAAGTTTTTTGCAATGCGAGGCATTCATTATGCAAGGTTTGACTGTACTTCTACTCAGTTAATGAGGTGCAGTGTAGCATTGTGTGGAAACAGCCACAGCTAGCGCAGAGATATTTACCATAGTACAATCCATTGCTACATCCAATGATATTGATACCACTTTCTGTGGTGTGGATTGGAACCTGCTGTCCCTGTCTAGTCAGAATTTCTGCCCCAAATCCTTGTTAGGATGGATCTATCTAGATTAGGGGTTGTCAACCTTTTCAAGTTGGGGGCCGGGTCATGCTCCCTCAAACAATTGAGGGGGCTAGACTGGTTGTTTCCCCCACTGTTTACGGCTGCCATAAATGAGTCTGCAGCTGTCGTAAACAGGTTTATGAAGGCCACGGACTCATTTACAACTGTTTAAACGAGTATATGATGGCCATAAATGAGTCTGAGGCCGATTCCCCCAGCGGCATCAGGAGTGAGAATGGGGCCAGATAATTTGACGCTACAGGCTGAAAACCCCATAGAACTTCACATTTGATGCTTAAACAAGGCAAGTGGGAGTGCAGGTTTCATTTTAGAGAATTGCATTATCAGAAATTCTCAGCTTTCTTCTTCACCTTGTTTTAGTGTATTGTTCTTTATCAGTACTTCTCCTGCTTCCACCTACTGTCTGAATTTCAGCAACAGGTGAATTAAATGGTTTACAAGGAGGTCCCAAGGGTGAAACTAATCCTGAAACAGTGGAGATTACCCATCTTTTATGTACTTTAGTGGGTGATATATTTGAGTGTGCAGAGTAAATTTAAAATGTTGCATTCATTTATATTGTCTCTATATTTGTGTTTACATTTACAGCAACAAAACTTCAAGCAAAAAGTGGTGGCGTTGTTAAGAAGGTTTAAAGTAGCTGATGAGGTAAACTGCATATTATAACAAGCTCCAGCAATTTCCTTCACTTCCATATGGGAGTTGCATTATCTGACATGTTAAAATCACTTTTGTATGAAACATAGGACATGTTGCTACAGTTATTTGAAATTGTGGAAATAGCCTGACGCTGCTTCAGGAATTCCAGGTCTCACAATTCTCTAGACAATGTTGGCAAGCGAGTATCAAATTATGTTACCTCTGTCCAAACCTCATCTCCTTTAATCATAGCAACATTCTCCATCCTGACATTCATTCCCTGTGTTTGATGGCATGGGGAATAATCCACCCAGTAAGATATAACCTCCAAACATCTAAGAAGCATCGGTAGGCTACTCTGTGGATGACCTAAGCCCAGTCTCTGTCCAGGCCGTGTTTTCATTCCTCCTGTCTCAAAAAGCCAGGGACCTGACAGTGTTAGAGGCCATCTCAGCTTTCTTCCTTAGCCCAGTGGGTGATCCTTGTTCATCTATCTTGATGTACGCAGGTTCCTCAAAGGTCTCAGCAATTTGTTCACCACTACCCATTGCACCAGATTGGATCCTATTCTTGATGCTATACCAATTCACTAAAGGCTCCTTTGAACCCATGGTTGCAATGAACCAAGCCCCTGTCTGTAAAGGTATATTCCATGTGAGGCTTATATCAGCTAGGCAAGCCAGCAAGCTTAGTACTCATTACTTTATTTTTCACAAGAATGAAATTGTCCTGTGGCCAAACATTCCCCCGCCATCTTGCCCCGCCAGTAGCATTGTGTGGGGGCCCAGGGGGCGCCCCGCCCCGGGTGGCACTTTTTGGGCATATGGGTATTCTTGGACTACAATTCCTAGAAGCCCTATCGGGATCGGGCACCAGTGTCCTAGGTCCCCGCCAGGGGGCGGCAAATTTGGCTTATGCCCCGGGTGACTGAATCCCACACTATGCTACTGTGCCCCGCCAATGTGGTCTCAACCTTTCATGTAGCTGAAAACATCTCCTTTCCTACTTTCTGCAGCAGTCGATCTGCTCTATCGAACATTCTAGCCATACATTAGATCAGTGATGGCGAACCTTAGAGACTGAGTGCCAAGGAGGAGGAGACGCACAGAAAGGTACCATTCATACACCCATGTGATGTCGTCAGCGTGCCTCCAGTGAAGTAATATCGGTGTGCTAGCCCCTCCCCCCATGGTGCTCACCACACTCTGTGGGCATTCCCCACCTTTCTGGGTGCTCCCCATGCAGACAAACCCCACAGGCATACCCCCCACCCCTTGCACATGTGCCCAACTCCTAAGAGAAGTGAGTAGGGGTGCCTGCTCACCTTACCTTGTCTCCGCCTCCTCCCAGGCGGGATTTCAGCTTCATCTCTCATCTCCTCATTGGCAGAGGGAGAGGTGGTGTGGAACTGGCAGTGCAGCCCTTGGTGCCAGTTTGTGGGGCTGGGCTTCACCTTGACGGCACACGTGCTAAGAGAAGCCTCTGTGTGTCACCTTTGGCACACGTGCCATAGGTTTGCCCCCACTGCATTCAATGCTTGTCCAGGCCTTTGTGTTCTGTGTACACAGAATGAAGCCCTGCCAATCACAAGAACTATTTGTTATGCTTTCAGGAAACAGGGCTCATCCATCTCATTGCAACATTTTACCAAATGGGATGTAGAAACTGTCACACTCTGCTACTAATTGGCCTGTATTCCCCACCTGAATCTGTTTGGGGCCACTGGATTTGAGCCACCGTCATGTCAAAAGTGTTCCTGAGAGGCATTGTCCCTTCCTGATAACTACAAGGCGGCAACGGTAGAGTCAGTCAGGCACCTTTGGAGGAAACTACTAGCTTTATTTGACATCCCATCTTGATACACATTTTGGCTAACAAGTGTTTTTTTAATAATTATTTTTATTAAGCATTAAAAACAAATTTAAACATAAATCATACAAATAAATCTTATAACTCAAATCATTACATTACATAAAGGGAAAAAAACCATACAGTACTTCTACATTGTGTACCCATCATCTTGGGGACTTTGTCTTAATCATTATTCACTTATACTGTACATTGGTTATCCTCCATTTCCAAAATTTCATATATTCTTGACCCAGCTTGACCCCTTTGGATTTATCAAACACATATTTAATAAATTCCCTCCAAATTTCCATGTTCATTTTTCTTTGTAAGACCTTTTTTTTGTTGCTAGTAAGTACAGTCAAACCTCGCTTAAAGAGCGCCTCTCTTAAAGATTAACTCGCTTAAAGAGCAGGATTTTCTCTGAATGTTCACTTCGCTTAACAAATAAAACCAAAAACTTGCTTAATAAATAAATCGGGGTTTGCAATCTCCCCCACCAAAAGTCACAGTCGGTCTCTTACAATGGTGTTTCAGTTAGAGAGCAAACTCGCTTAAAGAGCAATCCTGTTGAACACATTATGTTCTTTCAGCAAGGTACAATTGTATTGTCTTCTATCCTACAGTGACATCGGTTCTTCTCCAACAGGTAAACTCCTTAATTGCACATTGATGTCTGTAATTGCTGTTGTTATTGATGTGCATTCACAGAGACCACAAGGCAAAAGAACAGTTTGCTAACCTGTTACTATGTTTTTGAGTGGTAATATGAATTCACAACCCACCAACTTCTCAGACATCTCCATTTGTGTGGTGGACTGAAAGAACCATAGTTACAGATGAGGAATGTGTGCTTTCTCTCCTTGCCATAGTAAAAAGATAAAATGTTCCTCACAAAACTGCTACAGTAAAACACCGGATAACACTAAAACTTGGTTCCACAAGTCCGATGTTAGTGTTATCTGATCCATGTTAAAATCCTATGGGATGGATCGGATAACGTTAAAGCTCCATAGAGATACATTGTAACTGCACAGGCTTTAGCGGTTGTTATCTGATCCATCCCATAGGACCTTAACATTATTCGATGCAATTCTCCTCCCCAGATTACTTAACGTTATGCGATTCTAGCGTTATCCGATCCAATCGTTATCCGGTGTTTTACTGTATTTACATTTCGGGGGGAACCTCTGCCAGTATGGATGCTAATTGTTGAACTGCCTTTGATTTTGTGTCTAGGTTTTAGATTCTGAGCAGGATGTAGCTGATCGTGTTCCAGAAGCAGAAGAGGATTTAGACCTTTTGTATGACACCCTTGATATTGACAATCCTAGCGACAGTGGACCTGACATGGAAGATGATGACAGTGTACTCAGCACTCCTAAACCAAAGCTAAAGTAAGGGGACCTGATTCTTAAACTTATGTTTGGGAGACGTTGTGACAACAAACTGGAAGCATATTTGACATTTTACTCTGTACTTCGGCCTATTAGGCTATTTGTGCAGTGCTACAAATAGAGTTCAGTTTCTCTAACTAGAATTACTCACCCAGGAGTTTCCTCCCAATTAGTGGTACAGACAGAAGGGAGCATTTTGGTAACTTGAAGACTAACAAATTTGTTACAATATATGCCAGGATTTAATAGTAGTTCCATTATTATATTTTGAAAAAATGCAATATAATGGATTTTACCCTGGCAAGCAGAAACAGAAACAATGACACCAGTAAAAGAACAATCCATTATCTTTCCAGAAAAACCCATGGTCTTTCAGTATACTATAAATAAATCTGGTAGAATGATCCACATAAGTTCTGTATCAACTTGGAGGACAATGTCTATTTCCTTCAGTGTGTTGCATATGTATAAGTGAGAGCTATATGAGATCAAAGATGTTAGCATCTTCAGGTTTTTTGTGTTAGTCTTTCAACAAGGGCAAAGTCTCAAACATGCTTGTTTAAGACAATTTGTTTAATTTAATTTAAGACAATTTGTTGTTCAGTCACACAGTCAGGTCCAACCGGTTGCGACCCCCCATGGACCACTGCATGCCAGGCTCTTCTGTCATCCACCATCCGCTGGAGTCTGCCCAGATCTATGCCCACTGGGTCAACTAGGCTGTCAAGCCATCTCATCCTCTGCTGCCCCTTTCTCTTTTTGCCTTTGATCTCTCCTAGCATCAGGGACTTCTCCTGTGAGTCCTCTCTTCTCATTTGTTGGCCAAAGTACTTGAGTTTCAGCTTCAGCATTTGTCCTTCCAATGAGCAGTCAGGGTTGATTTCCTTTAGGATTGACTGCTTTGAGCTCCTTGCAGTCCAGGGGGCTCTCAAGAGTATCCTCCAGCACCATAGTTCAAATGTGTCTATTCTTCTGTGGTCAGCCTTCCTTAGGGTCCAGCTCTCACAACCATACATTACTACTGGAAAGACCATTGCTTTAATTACACTGACTTTTGTTGGCAGGGTTATGTCTCTACTTTTTATTATGCTGCCTAGGTTTCTCATAGCTTGCCTCCCAAGGAGTAAGCATATTTTTATTTCATGGCTGCAGTCACCATCTGCTGTGATCTTAGATCCCAAGAAAATGAAATCTGTCACTACTTCCATTTCTTCCTCTTTGATTTTCCAGGGAGTGATGGGGCAGGATGCCATGATCTTGTTTTTTTTATCTTGAGTTTCAAGCCAGCTTTTGCACTCTCCTCTTTCACCCTCATCAAGAAGCTCTTTAGAACATCTTCACTTTCTGCCATTAGGGTAGTGTCATCTGCATATCTCAGGTTGTTGATACAGTAAAACACCGGATAACGCTAAAACTTGGTTCCACAAGTCTTGGTGTTATCCGATTTTTAGTGTTATCCGATCCATGTTAAAATCCTATGGGATGGATCGGATAACGTTAAAGCTCCATAGAGATACATTGTAACCTCACAGGCTTTAGCGGTTGTTATATGATCCATCCCATAGGACCTTAACGTTATTCGACCCAATTCTCCTCCCCAGATTACTTAATGTTATGCGATTTTAGCGTTATCCGATCCAATCGTTATCCGGTGTTTTACTGTATTTCTCCCTGCAATTTTAATTCCAGTTTGTGCGTCATCCAGCCCTGTATTACACAAGATGTACTCTGCATATAAGTTAAATAAGCAGGGTGAAAATATATAGCCTTGTCATACTCCTTTTCCTATTCTAAACCAATCATATGTTCCGTATCCAATCCTAACTGTCGCTTCTTGACCTACATACAGATTTCTCAGAAGACAGGTGAGGTGGTCTGGTACTCCCATCTCTTTAAGGACTTGCCACAGTTGATTGTGATCCACACAATCAAAGGCTTTGGTGTAGTCAAAATAACCGAAGTACAGTAATGCCTCTGATAACAATTGTTTCTGATAACGCTAAAATCGGGCAGGCTGCCTCCTTTAAGATTGGGCTGGCTGGAGGTGCTTCCCCAAGCAAACCAGATGCCCCTCTGTTCCCTTTCCTCTTCAGAAAGGGAACAGGGTTTTTTTTAACGTTGTGTGATCAACGTTAAAAACCGGATAACGTTATGACTTGTGGAATCAAGATATAACGTTATCCGAGGTACTAGTGTAGATGTTTTTTAGTACTCTACCAATTCTTTACTGTCTTGCCATTTATGAGCCAACTCTTGTCTTGCTGCTACAGGTAGGAATGTTAACAGCATTTCTAACAACAATTTCACCTTTGAATAGAACAAGTAGGACTAGTGGTGAATGAAAATAGATTTGTTGACTTGTGATGTGCTGCAGTGTGGCATGCATCTAGGAATCTAAGCAGTTCCCCAAACACATATAGAATCCTTACAGTTCAAGCCAGAAGTTGAAGAAGGCCATTTATTGAGGTGGAGGGATTGTATTCCTTATAATTTCTGAGGTAGCATGGCCAGTTGCTGTGAAATTTTGGGAGTTGTAGTAAAATTAGAAACTAAACAAACTATTCTTAGTTTCAAGCTATTCAGTCTGATGCTAACTTCTTTTACAGGTGTTTGGTTTTCCTTCTTAATTCATGGCTTTGTCTCAGTCATGAAGATAAGATAATTCTGGGATGTGACTTTATTTCAGTTTAAAAAAAAAAAAAAAAACCAGACTTCCATGCAGTGTTACTCTGATGCTGGTGGGAATTCAGGTCAGAAAAATTGTGTACAGTTTTTGGAGTGTACAGTCTTGGCTATGTCATTGAACTCCTAGAGCAGTGATGGCAAACCTTGGTACTCCATCTGTTCTTGAACTTCTATTTCTAGAAGCTCTGATCAGCAAGAGTGCTGCCTTGGGCTGCTGGGAACTGAAGTCCAAGAACATCTGGAGTGCCAAGGTTCACCATCACTGTCCTAGAGCAGGGGTGTCCAAATTTTTTGGGCCATGGGCCGGTCATGTGGTCCAGGAGGCTGGTCACTATGGCCTGGGGGCTGGATCAGGCCCCTGACACCAATTCATCTGGCCCACGAAGCCCTTGTCGCTCCCAGAAGTGGAAGTAAAATGCACATTTTACTTCCGCTTCCGGGAGTGATGAGGGCTTCGTGAACCAGATGAATTGGCATTGAGGGTCGGATCCAGCTCACAGGCCATAGTTTGGGCACCCCTGTCCTAGAGTCTAAATATTACTACCATCGTGGCCATAATATACTTTCTGTTCTTTTTGCAGACCTTACTTTGAAGGATTGTCACATTCAAGTTCTCAGACAGAAGTTGGAAGCCTCCACAGCATCAGAAGCCAGAAAGAACCACCAAGTCCGGTAATCTGGGTTTCCAGTATCACATAAATGTGCCCATTCTAAAGAATTGAAAGCAACTAAGAATAAAAATAACAGCAAATGTGTTGCAGTCTTTAAATATCTGTATTAAGCTGCTAGGGCTTAATAGAAGAAAGAGAACAAGATGTATGGATTTCTCTTTAAAGTTCTTGGATTTTCTTTAAAGTAACCATTAGACAAGGATAATGAAAGCCTTGAAAGTTGAAAGTCTTCCTAAAGAAAGGTATTCACTTCTCCATTTCCATCAGGATGGAGGGACGTATCTGAAGGATGAGGAGTAAGCATTGATCTGGAGCTTTTTAGTTTGGGACATACCTTCTCCTGTGATTGTTTGCTTTAAATGAGAGGGCTCCTCCTCCCTTCATTGTTTAGGACAGGGGTGACCAAACTATGGCCTGGGGGCCAGATCCACCACCCCTCACACCAATTTATTCAACCCGCGCCACCCTTACTGCTCTTGGAAGCGGAATTAAATGTGCCCGTATGGGCACATTTTACTTCCAGTTCCAGGGGCGGCGTGGGCCAGATGAATTCATGTAGGGAGCCAGATCCGGGCCCCAGGCCGTAGTTTGGGCACCCCTGCTTAAAGCAGAGAAAATGGCAGCTTAAAAATCTATCCCATCCTGTTGCAAAACAGATTGCAAGGCGCATTTTACCTCTGCTTCTGGTGGGAGGAACCACTTGACCGGCCCACTGAACCACGTGGCCGGCCCAAGGCCCAAAAAGTTTGGACACCTCTAGCTTAGGCTCTGCATTGTTATGGTGATAATATTCAGTGCAATTCTGAGTATTAAACTATTCAAAGACATACCACTTCTTGTTTTACCTACCCTTGTATGAAATAGGTAGAAGTGCCTGAAGAGAACAAGAATCCTGGAAGTCAGCAACCAGCCGATACCACTAGTGACACTGTATCTTATGTAAGTGTAGATTTTGGTTTTTGCTGGCTTGTTTTTCCACTACTAAGAACTCATGTGCTTGGCCCTTTTAAGGGGGGCATATTGCTTCACAATCTCCTTTCCTTCTGGTTGTTTTTGTCTTTTAGATGGATATTTACTATTTTAATCAAGTTCTATTTTATGTCGACTGTAAGCTCCCTTTAGTCCCTGTGGTGGGCGATACAAGTCTAATAAATAAATACATTTTAAGCATATTTGGGTATCTGTCTATTATACTTACAGGCAAAAAAACAACAACCCTCATTCTCCCTTCCGTTTGTATTTCTCATGTTTTTTAAAAAAATATTTCTTAAAAATAGAATCAACAAGAAGACACGTCCGAAACAGAACAACTGTCTGCTCTGGATCTCTTCACTGAAAAGCTTCCACCAAGTGGCAGAATTAAAAAGACAGAATCTCTGATAATTTCTTCCACCAGGTACCCTCCCCTATAAGCATGCAACAGCTAGCATTTGTCTCTTATCTAGAAATGGGTGACTTCTCCCTTAATCTGTGTTTAAATTTGCCTCCAGTCAGATTCTAAATATCTTTTATGTCCACCTTTGATCCAAGGATTCTGTCACAGTTTTTGTGCAGTTCCCAGTTTTTCAACCTGCTGACAGATCATTTTTTTCAATCCATCTTTAAGAAAAAAACCTTTTTGTTCAGTCGCACAGTCAATTCCAACCCTTTGCGACCCCATGGACCATTGCCCGCCAGGTACCTCTGTCCTTCACCATCCTCTTCAACGCACTTTGGTTAAGCTTAATACAGGTACTGTATTTGGAATCGGATATGGAAGAAGTAGTTATGTATGGCATTCCCTCCCACAGGAGGTCTGTTTGGCCCTACATTTGCTATTTTAATGTCAAGTAAAGTGGTCACTATTCACCTCTGCAAGGATTGTAGTGTCTCAAATGGCTAAGACGCTGACTGGAAGGCAGGAGGTCAGCAGTTCGATACCCAAATATTGCAGGACGGAGTGAGCACCCATCTCTGTCCCAGCTCCTGCCAACCTAGCAGTTCAAAAGCAAGAAATTGCAAGTAGATAAATAGGGACCACTTTGGTGGGGAGGCAAACAGCGTTCCGTGCACTCCAGTGTCTAGTCATGCCTGCCACATGGCCATGGAAACGTCTGCCAACGCCGACAACGCTGGCTCTTCAGCCATGAAACAGAGATGAGCACTGAACCCTAGAGTCAGATACAACTGGCTTTTGAGCAGGGATGACCTTTACCTTTATATTCACCTGTGCATATTAAAACTCTTTATTGTGTTAAGTAATTTAAACTCTGGCTGAATTGAGCTTTTAGCTGCTGGCTGGTTTTCATATGTGAATCACTATTTAAAATTTTGTAAATAGTATAGAAATCACTGATACAAGGCAGTACAATATATGAATGTTTTGAAGGAAGGAGAAAAAATTCTGGTCTTATTCCTTGCCTCCTTCCTGCTGGACTCCGGAGTATTGTAATCTAGTGAGCAGCATCACTATATTAGTGGTGTCTTTTTGAGGATATGTTTGGAAGATGCAGCTGTCTTTGTTTTCTTGGTAAAGGTGCAAATATTCTTCCTTAGCAGGTTAGAAGGGAAGCAGGTGGGGCGTAGAGGCCGAAGCACATCACTGAAGGAAAGGCAGCCATCGAAGCAGCAAAACGAAAGGGCCAACAGTCTGGACAATGAGAGGTCTCCAGATAGCAGGCACCACTTACAGGTGAGGTGGCTTTTCCGCACTCACAGGACATCATTTTTGTGTGTTTCTTTCATTTGAGATGATTCCAAATTAGTTGTCAATTCCCTCTATCACTCCAAATCACTTATTGTTGTCTTCAAGAACAACTGCTTTATTTAAATGTTATGGGATGTTACAGCTCAAATAAGGGTTGCTGAGTTGAAGGCATGAGCTTAATTCTTCCCAGCAGTTCTTAACTCATACAGTAATACCTCGGTTAACATTTACCTCGGATAACGCTAAAATCGCATAACGTTAAGTAATTAGGGGAGGAGAATTGGATCGAATAACGTTAAGGTCCTATGGGATGGATCGGATAGCAACCGCTAAAGCCTGTGCGGTTACAATGTATCTCTATGGAGCTTTAACGTTATCTGATCCATCCCATAAGATTTTAACATGGATCAGATAACACTAAAAATTGGATAATACCAAGACTTGTGGAACCAAGTCTTCGCATTATCCGAGGTATTACTGTAATTGTTTTTTAAAAAATCTGAGGCTGTTTCTCCTGATTTAGTCTACCATATGTCCCCTCGGGTTCTTATTTTCCTGTAAAGGAAATCATTTTGTTAATATAGGGAAAGATGCATACTTTTGTCCATAGAACTAACAGGCACCTTGTGAGAACTGCAGAATCTTTAAATCAAGAGCAAAATAGAGGAAGAGAGAATTAACTACAGTGGTGGGCACCAAACTTTTCACTACCACATGGTGGGTGGAGCCTACATCATGGGCGGAGCCTACATCATGGGCGGAGCCTACATCGTGGGTGATCTAGTCATACCTGCCTTATGGCCATGTATACATCTGCAAACACAGTCAGCACTGGCTCTTTGGCTGTAAATGGAGATGAACACTGCACCCTAGAGTCAGATATGATTTGGCTATTGAGCAAGGGAGACCTTGAAGCACTTGCAGGGACAAAACCTGATGGAGCAGGGCAGGGAGGTGGGTGTGGCCACCCAATTTTGCTAACCCCCCTGCCCAAAGACCTCCCAATTTCACCACCACCCTGCCCAGAGACCACCCAATTTTGCCCCCCCTCCCGGGGGTGCACAAACCTGTTGCTGTCCACCACTGATTAACTACCTTCACCTGAGATGTGGCCCAAATTTGATTTATTGGACTTGGTAGAAGAAACTTTGCACTCTCACTCTGTCTAGAAGAGTATGGTCTCCAGCTGTTGCCCCAAGTCCTTTATCAATCTGCTTATAGGTGAGCTGGTGAACAGAGAATCTGTTCAGAGTCCTAGGAGTAATCCCTTTTCACCAGGCCACTCCCTTGAGCTATAGTGCCTCTGCCAGATCTGTAATTAAAAGATCAAAAAAGCAGAGTGGAAAAAATGGAACTCCGCATAGGTTAGTAAATATTTTAAAAGCTGATGCATGAAGCCCAAAGATAGAATATTGGCCTTCATTACACTTGCAATGAAACTGGCTGTATTATATTCCTTGATGATCAACTTTGTTATAAATAGCGTCACACAAAATGTGAAATATAGAGCACTTCAAAGGTAGATTTAGCCATTTTGTTATGGGCATTCATTGGCAGTTTCTTTTCTTATTGGTTAAAACTGCATTGCATAGTTCATTCCATCCACTCAATACTCTTAAAGATTAGTACAGTAATACCTCGGATAACGATGAGACTTGGTTCCACAAGTCTTCTCATTATCCAGTTTTTAACGTTCTGCACAAATGAGTTTACTGCGTGTAGTAAACCCATTAGTCTGGATTCACAGAGCCTTGGGCTGCTGCGAATTGAAGTCCAAGAACACCTGGGGTGCCAACGTTTGCCATCACAGAACTAACTGAGGGGAAAAAGTCAGAAGATCATTAGATTGATTTATGTTCAACAGTATGGGTTAAAATCTAAATGTTGGAACTAGTCCCAAGATCTAAAGATCCTACTGGGACCTTTTCATTTTTGACCTTTTGTGTTTACAGATTCCCAGGAAAACTGTGTATGACCAATTGAATCACATTTTGATCTCGGATGATCAGCTACCAGAAAATATCATTTTGGTCAATATATCTGACTGGCAAGGACAGGTGAGGATGCCAATGTTATCCTTGTAGGGTTACCTTGGATTGCAGCACGAGTGCCCGTTGATCAGATGGAAAAGCAGTGGCTGGAATCCAATAGCAGCATAAACCTGAAATTGTGTAACTAACGTGCATGATTGTTTCTGTTTTGTGCCATGTGCTCAAGATTCACCTGGCTCACTCAATCTGTGACATGCCAGAGTATGCAACAGACAATCAGAAAATGGTGGAGTACTGTGGTAACTCAGAGTAGGATTCTGCTCATTGTCATCAAGCTTCTGGTGGGCCCGCTGCAGAAATTTCCTGGGTAGAAGGAAGAGAATTCATACTTTGATGTTACATCTTATTGTGATTGTCTACAAGACATAACCCTTTTTATTTGTACAGTTGTACCTCGCTTAAAGAGCATAATGCGTTCCACAGGATTGTTCTTTAAGCGAGTTTGCTCTTAAAGTGAAACACCATTGTAAGTGACCAATTGGGGGGGGGGGAGATTGCGAACCCTGATTTATTTGTTAACCGAGTTTTTGGTTGGTTTTATTTGTTAAGCGAAGCGAACATTCAGAGAAAATTGTGCTCTTTAAGCGAGTTTCTCTTTAAGCAAGGCGCTCTTTATGTGAGGTTTGACTGTAATTCTATATGTTAAGGAATGTGCTTTGCAACTGTGAGCTATTTGTAATAGGTGAATCCAATTTTTAATGGAAATAATGAGATTTCTGACATAGGAGTGTTCCCCCCCCCACCTTTATTGGAACATCTTAAAGTGAGCCTGAAGTAGGATTAGTTTGCCTGAAACAACATCTAGAGGCCAGTTTGTTTGTTTGTTATTTACTTGTTATTTATTTATTTATACCCCACTTTTGTCCTCAGGAGGAGCCAAGGTCTCTTAACATATTAAAATGGTATTGAAAGCTTTTTAAAAAGTTACTATTTATTTATTTATTTATTTATTTATTTACAGTAATACCTCATATAACATTAGTATCGAATAACACGAAAATCGCATAACATCAAGGAATCTGGGGGGAAGAATTGCATCAGATAACATTAAGATCCTATGGGATGCTTCAGATAACAACCGCGAAAGCCTGTGTGGTTACAATGTATCTCTATGGATCCCATAGAGGATCAGATAACACTAAAAATCATATAACACGAAGACTTGTGGAACCAGGTTTTAGTGTTATATGAGGTTTTACTGTATTTATTAGTCATATTTATATGCCGCCCTATTCGCGAAGCAACTCAGGGCGGCTAACATAGCTATAAAAACACAACGATCCAATGAAATTTGTCAATAAAATCCAAACCCATACATAAAATTTAAAAGATTAAAATTTTAAAAAGTTTTTTAACAATCAGATGAAACAGCAGGTTGGGGTGCCCGTATGGCCAGCACCCCACACCTGCCCCGCCAGCCATGTCTTTACACGCTTTACTAAAATGTTAGAAAAAGAATTAAATAGATACCAGATAAAAAACCAGATAAAACAGTAAATAATAATAACAATTTTGCATCAGAAATTATTCTGGGTTAAAAGGATTTTTGCTCCCTGACACTTGGCATTGAATCGCTGGTTGTATGGTCTATTCCATTCCCGTGTAGCAGGATGTCCTGCCAGATAGTTTATCTGAGATATAACTTTAATAAATAACAAGTTCCATGGAGGAGTGCTGGCTACTACATATATGGTTGAATCAATTAGTATTATTGGAATAGTTTGTATTGAACTGTGGTATGTAATTATGTAAAACAGTTAATTTTCATAAAGTTCTGTTTCTTGTTCAACTTGTATGTCCTTCACAGTTTCTTTCGGATGTCTTGCAAAAGCATGCCATTCCAGTAGTTTGCACTTGTTCATCTGCTGATATCCAGGCAGCTTTTAACACCATTGTCTCCAGAATACAGAGATAGTAAGTTGCATTTTTATTTACTCTTATGATACATAAGTCCTTTTTCCAACTTCTTCCATATCTAGGTCAACATAAAGCTGCCAAAATGAAGGCACCTTTTGGTGAGTTCATTCTGCAATTCCTTTCGCCTGACTTAGTGTGAGAAAGGTTAGCCGGCAACACAAGATTGCCGTTACCAGGGTATGCCTGACTTTGATACAAAAATACCACAAACTTTGAGGAGGCTAGTCCTTGAAAGCTCTAGTTACTTTTTAAATAGAACTTGTTGCATTAACGACCAGACAATCCTTATTGTTGCTCTGAGTGTGCAAGTAATTTGTTCCATTACATGCTCTTAATGTGTTACAGTGTCTTTACCAACAAGTCAGAAAAAAAATTTGAGGGAAACTATAGGTGTGCACATTTGTATTTTTGGACTGCAACTCCAGTGTCATCTGAGGAATTCAGGGGTTTATCGTCCCAAAAATACAAATTTGTACAGCTTTAAGGGGAAAAGTCTTGTGGCCAATTCTGATACCACATCTTGGAAATATACAATTTTATATTGGCTTTATAAAAATGAACCATAATTATGTATTGTCAGATTGTTTCCAGATGACCTTCCTAGGGTTTTGTAAGTATAAAGCACTCAGAAGTATTTTACCAGTCTTCTAGTGGCATTGTGGAACTGGATTCCTTGCTGGAGGATGCATAGGTGGTAGGGTGCATAACTTCATCGGTCACACATGCCATCTGGGTGATCTTAGTAAAGGTTAAGGTTTCCCTTGCTTGAAAGCCAGTCGTATCCGACTCTAGGGTTCAGTGCTCATCTCTGTTTCAAAGCCGAAGAGCCAGCGCTGTCTGCTTCTGCAGATGTTTCCGTGGTCGTGTGGCAGGCATGACTAGACACCGGAGCGCACAGAACGCTGTTACCTTCCCGCCAAAGTGGTTCCTATTTATCTACTTGCAATTTCTTGCTTTCAAACTGCTAGGTTGGCAGGAGCTGGGACAAAGACAGGAGCTCATTCCGTCCTGCAGTACTCGGGAATCGAACTGCTGACCTTCCGCCTTCCATTCAGCGTCTTAGCCACTTGAGCTATTGCAGTCCCGTTTCCCAGAGGTCATAGTGGGAATTTAAATTTCTGGCCCCAGACTTAGCAAGTCAGATGTTTCAACACACTGAGTCATACCAACTCAATGTAAAAATACTCTTTAAAAAAACAGAAAACTATGTTACCCTTATCACATAGAATTGAGACTGCAGTGACTAAAACTTGGAGAATGCCAAGAAAACATCTTAAACAGCCATTTAAAATTAAATTTGAAATTAATTAGGGTTTGTTTGTTATAGTTAAGTTACTCAGGTGTTTTTTGTTATTTCTAGGCTCTGGGTCTAGCATAGGAGTACATAATCTGTTAGGCCTTAGAGATTTGTGTGGTACAGATTTGGGAGCTGTGAACATTATATGGATGCATAACTTCGTACACATGTCCAAGAATTCTTTTTAAGTTGCAGAATTGGCTTGAATACAAACCTCTATTTGAGCTGGTCCACCTTCTGGTAAACATAGACTTTTAAGAACAAGAAGCCTACCAGTCAGCACTCTGTCACTAAATTATTTTAATATGCCATAAAATAATTATCCATCAAAGCCCCCACGAAATTTTGAAGAGACAGCAGTGATAGTTTGTTTCATTATGTAAAACAGAAAGAAAACATTTTTTAAAATCCCAAAAATATTGTGGCACCCTAAGTCACTAAGACACTGACTGGGAGGCGGAAGGTCAGCAGTTCGATTCCCGAGTACTGCAGGATGGAATGAGCTCCTGTCTCTGTCCCAGCTCCTGCCAACCTAGCAGTTCGAAAGCAAGAAATTGCAAGTAGATAAATAGGGACCACTTCGGTGGGAAGGTAACAGCGTTCCGTGCACTCCAGTGTCTAGTCATGCATGCCACATGACCATGGAAACATCTGCAGAAGCAGGCAGCGCTGGCTCTTCGGCTTAGAAACAGAGATGAGCACTGACCCCTAGAGTCAGATACGACTGGCTTTCGAGCAAGGGAAACCTTCACAAGCACCACCAGATTTATTATAATGTGGCTTTTTGTGGATTACAACCTACTTCCTCCATCACATGGAGTAACACATTTATCTACAGGTTTATAAACACAACGTACAATATTGTGAGAGTAGGAAAGAGGCAAAAAGGCAGTGGTACCTCGCTTAAAGAGCATAATGCGTTCCACGGGATGGCTCTTTAAGTGAAACACCATTATAAGTGACCAATTGTGACTTCTGGCAGGGAGGATTGCAAACCCTGATTTATTTGTTAATTGAGTTTTTGGTTGGTTTTATTTGTTAAGCGAAGCGAACATTCAGAGAAAATTCTGCTCTTTAAGCGAGTTAGTCTCTAAGCGACGCACTCTTTGTGCGAGGTTTTACTGTATACATGGATAATGAAGATCTAAAGTGACAGCAGCTAATGTGGGTAATTATAGAGTTCAAAATGCTGATTTATGTTAATATCTCAGCAAAAAGTTGAAGTAAGTTTACCAAATAAGCAAAAGGCAGCATTTGAATTGCAAAGTGTTTTTCCCCAGAAAGTTATTTCGTTTTCCCTTGAATCCTTCTTCAGATTCTGAGGCAAAGTTTTGCCAAAGGAAATAGTCTTTTTGCTCAAGACTGTAGAGAAAACAAGTCTATTAATGTACTGTATTAGATTTAGATACTCCCATGCTATTTAGCATACCAGGCAGCAAGGGATCTCCATCAGCTTCAGTTTTGGGAGGCTTTTGCCTCCTCCCATGTAATTTCCAGGGTCTTCAAGTCTCCCTTGAAAATTGTTTGCCAAGGGCAACATCGTTGTTGTTTAGGATTAGGAGGGGTCCAACCCATTGTTACCTTAGGGATCCTGTATTTCTCCATAAAGAAAATATAGCCTGCCATTTGTAGCCTTCGTGCAATGTTACGTAATTTGCACAAGCCACTCCTTCAATGCACTTCCTCGTTGGAATGCGTCAAAATAGCGAATCTTTAAAATTCGGCAGAGGTACCTCTGCTGGAAGACATAAAGTCTCTTGTTGATACTTGCTGATACCTTACAAGTCTTGCAGGGATAGCTGGCTGTCAGGATCACTATGGAGGTGAACAAATGGAGTTTAATTTTCAGCAGTATAAATGGCAAGGACCAGATCTTATTCATCCTCTGGAAGACTGCTATTGCTTTTCCAAGGCGGCATTTGACATCCACCTCTGCATCTCCAGTTGGAGTGATCACACTGCCCAAATAAATAAACCTCTCCACTTTCTCTATCTGCTGTGACCTAAGTTTGATTCCTTGCATCTTGGTTGTGGAATTCACACACATGACCTTCAATTTCTCGGCATTTATCCTAAAGCCAGTTTTCTTTGCTTCTCTGTCCAGGGCAATTGTCGCCTGTTGTAGTTTCATCTCATCTTATGGAGGGGTACTTTAACATTTTTAAAATGCTTTTATGATTTTAATTGTTATTGTGAGGATGCTTTTATATTTTATATTCTTATTGGTTAAACTGTAAGCCGCCCGGAGTCGCCTCCATGAGGGGGCGGCAATAAAAGTGGAACAAAATAAATAAGTAGGTAGGTAGGCAGGCAGGCAGGCAGGCAGGCAGGCAGGCAGGCAGGTAGGTAGGTAGATAGATAGATAGATAGATAGATAGATAGATAGATAGATAGATAGATAGATAGATAGATTTTTGTTGTTCAGTTGCACAGTTGATTCCGACCACTGTCTGCCAGGCACTCCTGTCCTCCATCATCCTCCTCAACTCGCCCATCTCTGTGCCCATTGTGTCCACGATACCATCTAGCTATCTCATTCTTGGCCGCCCCCTCCTTCTTTTGCCCTCCACCTTTCCTAGCACCAAGGCTTTCTCAAGTGAGTCTTCTCTTCTCATTTGATGTTCAAAGTACTTTAGCTTCATCTTTACTATTTGACTTTCTAAGGAGCAGTCAGGGTTAATTTCTTCTAAGATTGACCTATTTGTTCTCCTCGCTGTCCAGGGGACTCTCAAAACTCTCCTCCAACACCATATCTCAAAGGCATCTATTTTTCTGCACTCAGCTTTCCTAATGGTCCAGCTCTCACAACCATACATTGCCACAGGGAATACCACTGCTTTGACTATACGAATTTTTGTTTGCAATGTGATGTCTCTACTTTTCACTATGCTCCCCAGGTTTCTCATCGCTTGCCTCCCAAGAATCAGTCGCCTTTTTATTTCATGGCTGCAATCTCCATCTGCAGTGAGTTTTGATCCTAAGAAAGTAATATCTGTCACTGCTTCTACTTCTTCCCCATCTATTTTCCAGGGACTGATAGGACCTGTTGCCATTATCTTGGTTTTCTTGATATTAAGTCTCAAGCCAGCTTTTGTACTTTCTTCTTTCAACCTTGTTGTTGTTGTTCAGTCGCACAGTCGATTCCGACCCTCTGCGACCCCATGGACCATTGTCCGCCAGGCACTCCTGTCCTCCACCATCCCCCTCAACTCGCTCCGTTCTGTGCCCATTGTCTCTACAATACCATCTAGCCATCTCATCTTGGGCCATCCCCTTCTTCTTTTGCCCTCGAGCATTCCAAGCATCAAAGCTTTCTCAAGTGAATCCTCTCTTCTCATTTGATGTCCAAAGTACTTTAGCCTCATCTTTATTATTTGACCTTCTAAGGAACAGTCAGGGATAATTTCTTCTAAGATTGACCTATTTGTTCTCCTCGCTGTCCATGGGACTCTCAAAACTCTCCTCCAACACCACATCTCAAAGGCGTCTATTCTTCTGCGTTCAGCTTTCCTAATGGTCCAACTCTCACAACCATACATTGCCACAGGGAATACCATTGCTTTGACTATGCGAATTTTTGTTTTCAATGTGATGTCTCTACTTTTCACTATGCTCCCCAGGTTTCTCATTGCTTGCCTCCCAAGAATCAGTCGCCTTTTTATTTCATGGCTGCAATCCCCATCTGCAGTGAGCTTAAATCCTAAGAAAGTAAAATCTGTCACTGCTTCTACTTCTTCCCCATCTATTTTCCAGGGACTGATAGGGCCTGTTGCCATTATCTTGGTTTTCTTGATATTGAGTCTCAAGCCAGCTTTTTCACTTTCTTCTTCCAACCTAATCAGGAGCTTCTTTAGGTCCTCCTCACTTTCTGCCATGAGGGTGGTATCATCTGCATATCTCAAATTGTTGATGTTTCTTCCAGCAATTTTGATCCCAAATTCTGATTCCTCCATCCCTGCGTTGCGCATTTTGTGTTCTGTGTATAAATTGAATAAGCAGGGTGACAAAATGCAGCCTTGTCTTACTCCTTTTCCTATTCCAAACCACTCTGTCCTTCCGTATTCTGTCCTAACTGTTGCTTCTTGATTCATTGTACAGATTTCTCATGAGGGCTATAAGGTGTTCTGGTATTCCCATATCTTTAATTACTTGCCACATTTTGTTGTGGTCGACACAATCAAAAGCCTTTGTGTAATCAATGAAACAGAAGTAGACTTGTTTCTGATATTCCTTTGGTTTTTCCATGATCCATCTTATGTTGGCGATGTGATCTCTAGTCCCCCTGCCTCTTCTGAAACCCACTTGCACTTCTGGTAATTCTCTCTCCACATACTGTTGCAGTCTATCCTGTATTATCTTGAGCATCACCTTGCTAGCGTGAGGGATGAGCGCAATTGTTCGATAATTTGAACATTCTTTGGCATTACCCTTTTTGGGGAGTGGAACGTATACAGATCTTTTCCAATCCTGTGGCCATTGTTGTGTTTTCCAAATCTGCTGGCATATCGAATGTAATAATTTGATTCCATCGTCTTTTAGGGCTTTGAAAAGTTCAACTTGGATACCATCAACTCCACTGGCTTTGTTGTTTGCATTGCTTTTTAGGACCTTTCTGACTTCACTCTAGGTTGTCTGGCTCAAGTTCAATTTCTTCATCATTGCAATTATCAGGGGTGTAGAGGTCCTTTCTGTAGAATTCCTCTGTGTACTCTTTCCATCTTTTCTTAATCTCTTCTGCATCAGCTAACTCCTTGCCATCTTTGTCCTTTATCATGGTCATTTTTGCTTCCCACAGGCCATGGTTTAGGCACCCCTGGTATAGTCTTTGAGCTTTGCTATTGCAGATGGTCTTTTCAGTATATATATTTTATATTAAAGTATATAATGAGATAAAAATAATTGGTCTTAGTATAATATTTAGGTGCATCCTGGATTTTATAGTTATAGTTCACAATGACAATTCTTTCTCAAATCTCAATTTTTTATTCTTTTGCACATTTGTCAATCTGTGATAATTAACTGAGTCTTATGGGAGATTAAAGTGTTCTGAGACTAGTTTTTATGGGTTGTGTGGCCATTTCTCGTGTCAAATTTCTTTCCATGCAGTCCCTTTTGTAGAAATTGACTTGAGTAGAGCACAGGGGGCACAGCTGGCAATGGATGGCCTAGCTCAGATTAGCAGATGAATTGGTGCTGTAAATGTTGGGACACAATTGTCATCTAAGTTGTTCCAGGGTCTTGTTCCTTTCTCTGTATAGTACAGTAATACCTCGCATAAGGAATTTAATTCATTATCCAAGGTTGCTCTCTATGAGAGGTTGCTCGCTATGCGAAACAAACAAAATTCCTATGGAAAAACTCGCATAACGAGCATTTCAAGGGGGAAAACTCGCATAGCGAAAAAATTCACTATGCAAGTTTTTCCCAGAGAAACGCTCGTTATGCGAGTTTTTCCATAGGGAAAGTCTGACTCGCATAATGAAAATTTTCGTTATGCGAGTCAGACCGCTTAGCAAAAAACTTGCTCGTTATGCAATTTTTTCACTAAGCGAAACACTCGTTATGCAAGGTTTGACTGTATTCACATTTCGTAGCCTGCTATGTTGTTTAAAACAGCCCCCCCCCCCAACTTTTTGGGCTGTGGGCCGGTCATGTGGTTCAGGGTCACAGTGGCCTGGGGCCAGATCTGGCCTCCGATGTCAATTCATCCAGCCCACAAAGTCCTCATCACTCCTGGTATGGGAGCATTTTACCTCCGCTTCCAGGAGTGACAAGGGCTTTGTGGGCCGGATGAATTGACATCAGGGGCCAAATCTGGCCCCAGGCCATAGTTTGGGCACCCTTGGTTTAAATTTAGAAGGGGGAAGTGGTGTTCCTTGAGCAAGGTCATCCAGAGTGGGCTGCAATTTGTCGTGAAAGTGAAATGGATTCTTCCACTTCTTTCTGCTACAATAACTCTAGCTGTAATTATCAGATTTTTAGTGATGTGACTATGTTATCACTGCATTTGGCATTTGGTTCTGGAGAGCCTTACTACCTATGGATGCATTCCACATGATTGAGAGCCCCGAATCATGTGGATACAGTAATACCTCGGATAACGCTAAGACTTGGTTCCACAAGTCTTGGTGTTATCTGATTTTTAGTGTTATCCAATCCATGTTAAAATCCTATGGGATGGATCAGATAACGTTAAAGCTCCATAGAGATACACTGTAACCGCACAGGCTTGAGCGGTTGTTATCCGATCCATCCCATAGGACCTTAACGTTATTCAATCCAATTCTCCTCCCCAGATTACTTAACGTTATGCGATTTTAGCGTTATCCGAGGTAAACGTTATCCCAGGTATTACTGTACTTCCTTGTCAAGCTGTCACTGTCTGCTTGTAGGGCAATATCGTCAACAGGGTCATCTGAAGCTACCACACTCTCTTCCCTAATACTGTATATTCATTATGAATGCCTGGATATGGCTCTTCCATCACAAATAGGTACTGATAGTTGCGATGGTATAGTGGATGTATCTATCTTTGCATTTTCTTTAAAGCAGTAACTTAAATAAGTGTTCTTTCTGTCTTGCTTAGCTGTAACTGCAATTCTCAGCCTCCCAATCCAATTAAAATTGCAATTGCTGGAGCCCAGAACTACCTCAGTGCTGTATTGAGGCTTTTTGTAGAACATTTGTCTCGCCGAACCCCAGACTGGCTCAGCTACATGAGATTCCTCATCATACCACTTGGTAAATAAGCTTTTTCATTCTCTCTTAGATGTAACTCTTTGTTGATAGCTTGCAGTGCTGCAGCAACTGTTAATTCAATTGTACTGTACTAAAAGATTGTACAGTGCAGTGTTTATGGCTGCAACCTCGACAATATTTACTGTCCTCCTTTTCAACTCTGTGACAGAACGGAGGAAGTTGGTTAGTAGTCAGAACTTCACAAACACGTCCAACTTTCTCACTCATTTTTCCTGGGAAACAAATTGTAAAAAGCAATAGAAGTTATTCCCCTTTTTTTTGTTATCTGTTTTTTATTTAAGCTGCAGAGAAGAATAAAAATAAGCTAATAACTGTCACAGAATGGTAGGAAAAAAGGGTTCTGAGTAAGGTCCTTGTCATGTGTTTAAAAGATATGGGATGGAGACTCCTAGGCCAGCTTCCAGGAATAGTCATCTGAAATTCACAAAATGCTGAGCACACAGACACCCCGTAATTCTGTACCACAACCCACCTTCTCTCTTCTCTGCCTTATGGGTACACAGACGCAAAGAGAAACTTTTGATGGCAACAAAATGTAGAAACAAGTGCTCCCAAGGATTTTCAAATTTACATGGAATTCCAGTCCTAAGAAACAAAGAGACAATTTAAAGGACTTAGTGTGCAGGTCTGCCTACTAAAACTACAGAAATACCTTATGATTCATTTCCCCTTGGCATGCTGTACAAGAACAAAGAGTGAAAAGAAGAGACAAAGGCAGATTAACAGAACAATCTCATGCATATTTACTGAAAAAGTAAGATCCGCTATGGATTGCAGGCTCAGTCTGTTTATGACCATCACAGTATTTCAGGCTAATACCATACCCCACCTCTCCCTGTTGTTTTTAAACTTTTTAAACTTTTTAATCTTTTAACTTTTAATTCTTATTGTAAGTAATGTGCTTTTAATTGTTTTAAACTGTAAGCCGCCCTGGGTCCCTGGATAAGGGCGGGGTATAAATATAATAAAATAAATTTAATAAATAAATAAATTCTCTACATAATCCACCCTAATTTATCTGTCTCCATTTTACATTTTTCAGGAAATGATTAGACTGAATTAGGGTTCTGCACTATTACTTTATTCTTATAGATTGAATTGAACAAAAACTTCACTATAATTTTATCTCGGATGTTTAGAGCTCTTTTCATTTTACTCCCAAAAAAACACAAATTTTCATATTACTGAGTGACCAAAAAAATCCAGTAGAAGAACATGGCCTGAATTCACAAAACTGCTCATGAGATGAACTGATTCCTTCTGGCTTATTCTTGGTTGCCAGTAGTTCATACAAAAACCTGTCTTTAGTGCTTATAACTGAGGATGGATTGCAAAGTATAAACTTAAAAAGGCACATTATTATTTTATTTAATAAACAAATATAATTCCACACTCGTGCATTATTAGACAGAATTTCCGCCATCCAAAGCAGTCTGGAATTAAACTACTGTACTTAAATGTCAGCTGTTCTCAAGTAATTGTTATGTGGGTATGCTTTTTGTGATGTAAACCGCCCACGGTCGCCTCAGGAAGGAGGGCGGTATATAAATGCAAATAAATAAATAAATAAATCAGAGAAGGTGATCAATCGTCGTGATTTCTCTTCCTGATCAGCAGATGCAGCAAAATTTCACAGGTTGATTATTTGCATTACCATGACAGGGTTACAAAAATTATTCATTGGAAACTTTCTCAAAAGTTTGGGTTTGAATGCAATAAAAATTATTGGGAACATCAGGTAGAGAAAGTTTTAGAAAATAAGAATCACTGTGGGACTTTAAAATTCAAACAGATAGACATCTGACTCACAATACATGTGGAAAAGAAGAAGGCCTGATTTCTTGACATTGCTGTACTAGGAGATGTACGAATTGAGGAGAAACAACTGGAGAAAATAACAAAATACAGTATTGTGATTTGCACATTGAAGTTGGATGTTTATGGAGGAAGAAATCACCAATAGTGACCGGAGCCCTTGGAGCAATACTTAAAGACCTCTCTAGATGCAGTGGAACCTTGGTTAACAAACAGCTCAGTTAACATAAAAATCACATAACAAAAGGAAATCCATAGAAAATAGTGGCTCGATTTGTGGATTTTCCACCCAGAACGGATTAATTGGTTTTCAATTCATTCCTATGGGAAACCGTGTTTCGGTTAAAGTATTTTGGTTTTCAGTGCATTCCTATGGGGAATTGCATTCAATGCATTCCTATGAGGAATTCGCTTAAAGTAATTTTCACTGTAAGAAACGTCCCAGAGAACGCATTAATTACGTTAACCGAGGTTCCACTATAGTTGAAAATGTTGAATTTATTGGACTTGGGGGGGGGGGGACTTTACTAGGAACTGCCTATATACTTAGGCGTTACCTTAACAGTTCTTAGGTCCTTGGTTAGGTCTTGAACGGTTAATTTTATACTAGTCTTCAACTGTGAATCTAATGGTGGATTTTTAGAACAACTACACAACAACAGCAACAAGTTTTGACGCTGCTAATATCTGTTCAGCATAATTAATAAAAGTGTTTTTGTGTTCTTTATAGGTTGTCATCCAGTAGCAAAGTATTTGGGTTCAGTTGATTATCGATACAACAACTTCTTCCAAGACTTATCGTGGAAAGATTTATTTAACAAACTTGAAGCACAAAATGCTGGTAAGCACTCTTGAGTAAAGTTGCCTGGTGAAACCTGCATGCATTGCTCATTTTTAAAAAATAATTACTGTTTTACTTCTATAAATATATGCCTTCTCAGTTTCTTATATGTGTCAGACATTAGGAGCATCATTGGTTTTACCTTAATTCTTATTTGATTTTCCTGCGGATACACATTATTGTGTTTAGTAGTTGAGTTTTCCTTTCAAATTTTAATTGTATTGAATAATAACTATCTTAGATCTTGGAATGCTGTTGCCTATGTAGCCAGGAACTTCTGTGTCCACAAGTATAGCTTAACAGCAAACTCAAAGAAAACAAGTCCAAAAGAAATTCTTATAGCCACAACCCTAAAAAGGAATTTAAATTCAAATAGCTCGTCGAGAACTCAACATTCCTGGGGGAGGTGGTTGAATGGGAAACTGGAAGAAAGTGAAAAAGAAAATGACATGTTGAACAAAGGCATTCCACAGTCGACCCGCAGGGAAAATGTGCCATCCATTTGGAATATTTCTAGAGAATGGAAGAAAGCATTATTTATCGGTACCTTCCTTTCTGCTGTGTGGAAAAATGAGAGAAAACCTGAGACCTACTAGATCTTCCCATGTGCTTTGAAGAATTGCTGGGGCTTCTCTGCTTAGAAGTCTTATCTTTTGGAAACGTTAGGGAAGAGGTAATGTGATTCCACAGGGAAGTGTTCAGTTAGTACTTCAAGGTGTCCTTGAAACACCTTGAAGTACAGTACTAGGTACCAAAGGCAGGATGGGCGGAGCAGAGAAAACCTGCCCTGCTAAGATCAACTTTGAATCAGTGTGCTTGGGGAAATTTTCTATTCAGTGCTTTCTGTTTACTGCACAGCACTGAGGGAGACTGTGAGAAGGAAAATAAATACATACAGAATCTCCTTCTTACAATCTCCCTTTGCTTCCACTTCTCAGCATATAAGGGGAATGACTTAGGTTTTTTCTAGTGTGTTGTTTGTAAGGGCTCTTTCAAATACCACGTGACCTAAAATAGGCCACTTTTTGATGCCCCCTCACGCCTCAGTGACTTTCTGTGACCTTTGACCAGACCCCCCTCCCCAATCATGTGGTTTGAAGATAGATCTATGGCCAACTGGAGCGAAAAGCAAATGATGATTTTGGTGTCACGTGACTTCACACCGAACCCCCCTCCCCCGTGACTTTCCGTGACTTTTGGTTGACTCCCTAAACTGGTCATGTGGTATTTGAATGAGCCCTAATGGTAAGCAGTGCAGAGAGGACGCATGAGAGAGCTCCACTTGTCTTCAGTCTCTAGCTCCATCCATGCGGTTTAATTAAGGGATGCCATGCTGTCCTCATCTTTAAATTGAGAAGTTTTAACTTGAGAAACAATCCTTGTACTCTACAGGAATGTGGGGTAGCCCACCTGTAATTTGGGGAAAGCCCACAACTAAGCTACCTGCACTGTGAAGTACAGTGGGCAGTCAGCTTGTCTGCCTGCACTTTGAGATACTTCTAGTGGATTTCAGGAGGGTGCAGACAGCCTGTTCAGCTGCCATATGACTACCGAAGTCTATCACACTATTTTCATATTAAAAGGACTACCTTTGGGAGTAAATTAAATCTTGCTGACCACTGTGGTACACCACCTTCTTGAAAGTCCATGGATGCCCTCCAAATGCAGGTAGCCTGGAAGAATGTGTTTGAGCATAATCATTTGTGTATGTACATGTTGTGTGCGCATGTGCATGCACCTACCATATATGCTTATACTTCATATGTGTAAATGGCCTCCAGTCTCACCATTGTCTGCCAGCTGAAAAATATGCCCCTGACAGAATTTAGGCTAAAGCAATGATGACATCGCCATCGACAAAGTCACATGGACGTGTGCTTATGCCCCCCAGTAGGGGACCCCCACAGGTGCGCTGGAGCTGCCTCCTAGGAGGGGTGGGTGGATGGGTGCCTGGTCGCCTCACCTTATCCCCACTGCTTGCTCCCAGGTGAAATTTCTGCCTCCACTTTCACCTCCCCATTGGCAGAGGGAAAGGGGTGGGTGAGTAAGTGGTGCTGCCACTGGTGGCGGTGGCACAGGGCAAATCTTGCCCACAACAGTACATGTGCCCACAGAAAGGGCTCTCTGGCACGTGTGCCATATGTTTGCCTAAGTAAAGGTAAAGGTAAAGGTTTCCCTTGCTCAAATGTCAGTCGTATCCGACTCTAGGGTTCAGTGCTCATTTCTGTTTCAAAGCCGAAGAGCCAGCGCTGTCTGCTTCTGCAGATGTTTCCGTGGTCATGTGGCAGGCATGACTAGACATGGAATGCTGTTTACCTTCCCACCAAAGTGGTCCCTACTTATCTACTTGGAATTTCTTGCTTTCGAACTGCTAGATTGCCTACACTGCCCTAAATGGATGTGGTTCTGAAGTTCAAAAGAAGTTTCTGTCCCTTCTGTTGAACCTCAGCAACAGAGATATGCCACTATACAGAATTAGTTTCAGACAGCAAAGAGAAAGTTGATAAAATAAATTATTGTTGGAAGTATAGCACATACAGAATATAACCCAATTTTTCATAAATAAGGCTACCAAATATTACAATGTATTTTAAAAAAATTTGCCTGGTTTTAAAAAAATGAATGAGAATGCCACATATCATTATCTTGGTTATCAGACAAACCTTCAAGGGTGATCATCATGCTAGTGTGTTTCTAGCGGCATGATCCTGACTGTATCGGAAATAGAACATGAGAGGAAGTAAGTCTTTGGCATCTGTTTCAACAAGGCATTTCATGGTACATGATGATGTTACTTCTATTTCTTGCTTGCTTTGTTTCAGCCCAGGACTTGCCTGATATTGTCTCCAGGATTACCCAATACATAGTGGGCGCCAACTGTGCACATCAGTTACCCATTGCAGAAGCAATGTTGACATACAAACAGAAAAGGTACTTTGTTCTGAAAATCCTGCCAAAGGGCGATGTTTTTCAAGTTTCTTGGATTTTAACGTATCAGCCATAAATCCTCACACGATTACTACACAGTTTTAAATGTTGTGGTACACATGAGTCAGTAGAACTGTGCTAAACAATGCTGTGTGAAAAAGCAAGCAGAAGTTTAGTTTACGAGAGCTTTGGTTTAAAGCTCAGAATGACAATCTTTGTTGTACAGTTGAGAGCAAAACTACAATTTGCAAAAAGTGTTCTATTACATATATTGCAGGAGAATAGCATGGTTCCCATGCCACTACTATAATATGTATGTCCAGCTTTAAGGTTTATATCTATGATTGTAATAATTTATTTATTTTTCTTTTGGTTGCTTCTGGAAAGGAAAAAGAACTTTCAATTTGATTTTAATATAAGGTATTAAGTCTCTATGGATTTCCTTTCCATTCTGCTGTCCTACTTTTTTTTTTACTTCGCTGATCATTCGGAGCTTAATAGTTTTTCATGCTCAGTTTTGGCAAATATGGTTTCTTTTTACCTTTAGTATTATTTCAGCAGTCAGAATGCATTGTCCAGGGACTCAAGTGTTTATTCTTCATAAAGGCATTCTGTGAAGCATGACCACTACACATATAGTTTAGGACAGTCATTCGCAACCCCCAGACCGCAGATCTCATTAATCCAGCTTGCAGTGAGAACCCGGGCCCCCCTAGACCCGCCCCCCACCCCTGGAAACGTCACTTACCGCAGTGGCGGCGGCAATCACGTTGTCTTTCCAGCTTCTTGCACAGCCTCCACCACTCCTCACGGTGGCAGGAGGCTTTTTGGTGCATAATCGCTCCATTTTGGGCTTTTATCATTGCGTACCCGCTGCATTTTGGCTACTAGAAAGCACCGCTGGGCGACTTCCGGTGCTGGGTGGAGCTTGCATCAGTGGCTGGGTTCCCAGTGCGGAACCAGGAAGTCGTTCTAGCAGCTGAAATGCAGCGGGAATGCAGCGAAAAAAGCCCAAAATGGAGCGATTATGGTCAGAAAAGCCTCCTGCCACCTAGGGAGCAGCGGAGGCTGTGCAAGAAGGTGGAAAGACAACACAGTTGCTGCCACCACCGATGACAATGAAAACATAAGTCCAGGAAGCAACCTGGCCCCTGATAGGGAGTGTCGGGGGTGGGTCCAGCCCCTGGTGGGAAAACGTTGCATACCCCTGGTTTAGGCCAACAAACTGACTAGAAAAAAGTTTGTCTGGTCTTTCCATTGACTTCAGAGTTATTCAGGACTTTATATCTATTTTGTTGAGCTAAAAATAATTTCATGTCAGAAATTATTCTGGGTTGAAAGGATTTTTGTAAAAGAAACTCTTCTCAGGGGACGCCCAAATGATGCTCCTTTCCTGTCCCCAAGAGCTGGGACAGAGATGGGCACTTAATCCGTCATGCAGTACCCAGGTCTCGAACTGCCGACTTGCCAGCCTTCTTAACCACTGAGCCCCCACAGTTCCCACATTGTCAAGCAAGTTTACCACTAATATGTGGTCTCATTTTGATGCATACTAATAACAAATTCTGTAGTAACCTATATAAGCTTTTCAGTCATTCCCTCTCCCCTGTTCGTATTTCTTGAAAGGTATTGAGCCTTCCTAATATGACCTCTTTTAGAAGGAACAGGGCCGCAACCTTTGACATTGGTACTTCAGAATGAAACTCTGAAATCAATTGAACAGTATTCTTAGCTCATGTTATGATTTAGAAGGAATGCTACTTTTCTCCCACACAGTCCTTCGTAGTCTCATACAGGCTGTGGCAAAGACCCCCAAGCTGGATTTCTCTGAGTAGTAGTAACCATGGAAACTCCAAAGAGGGTTGGTTTCCAAGTTGTTGGGCCTTGTATACCTCCACTTTGTCATGTGGCCAGATTTAAAAAAGGCCTCTTTGCTTGCATTGTAGCAGCTTCTACGAAATAGCAACAAAGATCATGGAGCCCACTTAATGTATTAGTCATGACAGAGTCTTTTAGAAATTCACAGTAGAGTATTTTTGCTTTCAAAGCCAAAAGCACTTGGTAGAGGAACTGGTAATCCAAATGTCCTGTGATTCCTTTTCCCATAGATGGGAATGGGGGACTGATGCAATTGTTCTTCCCTACTGTGTCACAAGATTGGTATAGAAACACGAAAAAAGCCATGAGTATTATTTCTGTAGTGTTGTCACTGTATCAGATGCTTTAGAACAAGGGTCCCCAACCTTTTTTTGCACCACCGACTGGTTTTGTGCTAAACAATTTTTCCATGGACTGGTAAGGGGGGGGGGAGCCCAGCTGTAGCTCAAAAACGAGGAGGGGGCCAGGTGCTTGCCAGCCACACTATTCGACTCAGGAAGTGAGGTATCACACTGCACACAGGTGGGGGTGGAGACCCGCTATAGTTAAGCAGTGCGGAAGAGGGGCCCGGCCACTGTTTATCTGCAGTGTGTGAAGCCCGTGATCTCGTGCCATTCGTCGGGCAGACCGCCGGAGCACATTGAGTGCAAAAAGCTGTCATTGGGACTCCCAGCGCCAAACCCCACCCCCACCCCCCAACGGCCTGGTTTGGGACAGTCCGTGGCCATCCAAGACCAGTGGTTGGGGACCCCTGTTTTAGAAAATATAAGCCAAGGCCACGTCCCTTAAGAAATTGCTATCTAAATGCTGTCAGAAACATTTTGAGACATGAGCGTTCTTTTAGATGGGCATGTAGTTATACAGCTTTCCTCTAAAAATATATATTTATTTATAAATAAAGTTTACATACCACCTGATTTAGTGACAGACGCTACTCTGAGTGGTTAAATACACACAGTAATCCCAACCAAACCCCACAGCATTAACCATGAACATAACAACAAACAAACTAACAAAACTTAATGACCTAGTTAAAAACTCAAATTAGGCAGCCTGATAAGAGGAGAGATTGTTTTAAAGGCCTCCTCTAAAAGCTCTGTTTTTAAGACTTTCTTAAGTCTGGAGGAAGTGGGCTGAGAAAATTTTTGGATCCTAATCATTCTGAACCACACTTCCCTTGGAGTGGCAATCTGCAAGAGCAAGGCCTGTGAGGGCAGGGTAGGTCGAGGAGAGATGCTGTTTCATATTTAGTCTCTCATAGATTAAAAGCTACAGTAATTAAAAAAAAAGATTCCTTACATCTCACAGTATGGAGTCATAGCTGGATGAGATGTTAAGTAAGGCTATCAAACACAGAACAAGTAAATAATGCTGTATGTGAACTTAATAAGACCATATTTACTCTAGTCAGGGCTCTCCACATTAATTTCTCCAGATACAGTAATACCTTGGATAACGATTACATCGGATAACGCAAAAAAATTGCATCAGATAACAATCTGTTAGCATTATCCAACGTAATTGTTCGTAGTGGCGGCTTGGCTGGGAAGCCAAACGGGGGCTCCCCATTCAGCTTCCTGGCCATGCTGCTGCTGCGGACCCAGGGACAAGGTGGCTGGGAAGCCAAAGGGGGAGTCCCCCGTCAACTTCCCAGTCACCCCACCCCTGCGGGCGCAGGAGTTCCCTTCGCAAGCAAAGGGCTATCCCAGCATCACAGTTTTTTTGCCCATTTCGGGCTCTCCGCCGCCACTGCTGCCTCTGGGGAGGTCAGGGAACCCGATCCGTGCTGTTTCTGACGTCCCCCGACCTACCCGGGTGCTGCGATCGCAGCGCGTGATCGGTGCTTGGGGGGGGGGGGAAATATCAAAATGGAGCAAAAATGCTCCAAAAAGCCTCTCACTGCCCTGGGAAGTGGCGGAGGCTGTGCAAGAAGCTGCAAAAATGGCACAATTGCTGCCACTGCCACGGTAAGTGACTTATTTCAACTTCCGGTGGTGGGTAGAGCTTCTGGGGGTGCCCGGGTAGCCACCATGGGCTGTATTAACAAGCTCCATAAGCACACAAAAGGAACCCAGTTAACCCAGAAATGTGCTGGTTTTTTGCCCGGTCTCGTTCTCAATTTTGCACCTGGCATACACTTGGCATCTTGTCAGTTAACCATAATCAGGTGTAACAATTTCCATGATTCCTTCTACATCCATGTAAAATCTCACCAATGTTTTGGCTTGTATATTTATATTATATTTGACTAGATAGTTTTCACGTAAATCCTGACATTGAAATTAATCTGTGAGAAGTGATCTTGTTCTTCCTTAGACATTAGGCAACTGTCTTCAATCCAGGGCAGAAGCAATCACATTCCTTTACTACAAAGCTATTGTGCAAACACATTTGGAGTACTGTACTGTGTACAGTTTTGTTCGTCCCATTTCCTAAAAAAAAAAAAATGAAAAAGGAAGGAGTACAGAAAAGAGAAGCTGATATGATAATTGAGTTTGTGTTTGCCTTTACAAATACTTGGACCTGAGAACATCTTGCTGCATAGGACAGGGATTCTCAACCTGTGGGCTGAATGTAGCCTATGCCTCCATTTCATGTGGCCCACCATCACCTCCACCACACCCAAAAGTGCCATGTGGTGGGGGAAGGGCAAAATGGCCATCCAGCCCCCAAAGCTGTCTGAGGGAGCGCAACCTGGCCCCCGGTTTTAAAAGGTTGAGAACTGCTGGCGTAGGATAAGGGGGAATTGTCAGAAACACACTTTTTGGTATTCCTGTGCTATGTATATTGACAGAAGAACAAATGTACACATTTCATAGGATGGTGGATGGGGTATTAAGAGTGCCCCTAATGGACCTTGCATTCTGCCTGAAATAAACTGCTATATCTGAGCTGATCTCTTTTGACTTTGCTCTGGACTCAGAGCTTTTCTACCTTCTTACAGGGCCAAAAGCTCTACAGAGCTACTAAACCTTGAAGTGAGCTATAACTGAATTACACGTTTGGAGTTTTCAAAATTGTTTATTGTACCAGCTTTAAGCTCTGTGATCTGCAGATTTGAAAAGCTGAAACATCTTCAGAAGCCTTTATGTTATTAGTACAAATGAGCTCTTTTCAGCCTTTTTTCCCCTCTGGCCATTAATTTCCTTGAACCTGACTCCAGTCCTCCCCTCTTTCTCTTCTGCTCTGTTGGCAGTGTCCAAAAGCAAGCAAGCAAACAGTGCATGCAGTGCTTGTGAGGTGGTTTGGGGTGGAAGATCCATTTTGTGTGCCTGGCAACGTATGCTGATAGGAGGTTCAGAGGGTAGGGAAATCTTTTGATCCCTCTGAAGTGAAACTACATAGCTGTTCCGCCATGCTTGCTTTTTTCCACTTTGTTTCAACTTCTGATAAGAATTTTTAGTTCTTAAGACTGAAGTTGATAGCCTTCAAAATATTACATAAGCGTGATGTGCAAAGATTAGAAAGTTGCAGTGTTATTTGTAGGGTCTCCAAAGTAGTTTGTTACCATTACATTTTAGGCATACACAGAAAGCCTCCTCAAAAAATGTGGTACAGTAATACCTCAGATAACGTTTACCTCGGATAACGCTAAAATCGTTACGTTAAGTAATCTGGGGAGGAGAATTGGATCGAATAACGTTAAGGTCCTATGGGATGGATCGGATAACAACCGCTAAAGCCTGTGCAGTTACAACGTATCTCTATGGAGCCGTAACGTTATCTGATCCATCCCATAGGATTTTAACAAAGATTGGCTAACACTAAAAATCGGATAACACCAAGACTTGTGGAACCAAGTCTTAGCGTTATCTGAGGTATTACTGTATTTTTGAAACACAGTTGGACATACCAAACTCATTACCCTGACATATGCAAGGAAGGAACTCTTTTTTGTTTGGTTCTCCCAGAAGTCTCACTTGACTCTTTATTATGCATGCATTCTGCACCTCGTTTTTATGAAATTACTTAAAAAATGAGGAACAGTGCTGCTTGACAGCTTTTTCTCATAACGGTAGTGGAGTGGTACTTTTGAAGTAATGTTGGGACCAGAATTGACAACCAATGCCATATGCCATGTTTCCCTGAAAATAAGACATACCCATAAAATAAGCCGTAGCGGGATTTCTCAGCAGTTCTGCAATATAATACCCTAAAAGTAAGACGTAGCAATAGGCGTGGCTATGCAGTAAGGTGGCGTGGAGCATTATCGTTGGGCACCACCCAGTGGCATAAAAAATAATACATCCCCTGAAAATAAGCCATAGTGTGTCTTCTTGAGGAAAAATAAATATAAGATGGTGTCTTATTTCCGGAGAAACTCGGTAGTAGTTTGAAGGCTGCAGTAAGATTAAAGAGACCTGTGTTAGGTTGTTACTTGAAATGAAACTGACTGAGTGACACTGAACCGATCACACTCACTTAGCACAACCTGTCTGAAGGGGGAGAGCCATTTATGCTTCATTGAGTCATGGAAAAAAAGGACAAGATAGAAATATAATAAAAACAAATAAAATCAATAAGAATGTCTATGTAAATGTTACCCTTCCCCTTTTTTGAAAGACACTTAAAATTTTTATAGTACTGTACTCTAAATCAATCAAAGTTATTCATACGCTTTGGTCAAAATCTATTGCCTAGCATAGGAAATTCCACTAGAATACCGTAAGTTACCTTTTAAGTGAATCACTAGGGACTTAATGAGTTAACTTCATGTGTTCTGTTGATTCTGTCCTCTCTAATTGTGACCTACTCTGCTGATTTGAATCTGCAATTTGTGGAGGAGTTGACTCATCAAATTCCTATTGATTCAATTGATCTACTCCAGTGTGAGTTACTATATTAAGTAACAGGATTTTAGTCATTATGATATATCCCCATTTTGAAATCTCTGGAGATTTGCAGATACCCTTTGATGAACTTTTGATGTAACTTTTGGAGGATACAGTGGTTGTCTTTGCTTTTTTGACCCTGTTTTGGATTTCATACATCTCCAACATGACAACACTTTAAAAAAGAGAAGTGGATAAATAAATAAATAATGTAAAAGATGCAGAACTGTTTCCCATGTTAAAGACTTTCCTAGAAACAAAAATAGGAATTATATCTAACTGTGCAACTATGTTTTGTTTTACAAGTTTTCTTAGGCTGTAGTTCAGGGGTTCTTAATCTTTTCAAGTTGGAGACCAGGTCACACTCCCTCAAACAGTTGAGGGGCCGGACTGGTGCTCCAGCCCCCAAAGCCGGAATCAACCGCAGACTAATTTACAGCTGTCATAAATGCGTTTATGTTGATTGTAAATGAGTAGCGAGGGTGGCACAAGCCAGATTACATCAGGGGCCAGGGTTGGCCCATGGGCCATAGTTTGGGCATGCCTGATCTACATATTTAATGCTGTGGAATCACCAATGGACTTTCATCCTCTAGTCATCATATTTATATTTCCCCCCCAAAAAAAATTTCTCACACCATATTGGTTTGGGTGGATAATTTCTAAATTGGGGAAGGACGCCATTTTTGTGATGAACAGTTCTGATCTTTTAAATGCCAAAATATTCCAATCGTAGCCTCTTTAAACAGCAACAGGTACCTTAAGTCAATTGAAAAGAACGAAGGACCGACATTTTGAAGTGAGGATTTGCAAGAAGATCTTGCCTGGATGAGAAGCTGTAAGGACATTCTTAGTCACCTCTTGAAATGCGAAGTTATTTGAATGTATTTTTCCTGTGTTAAATTATTTTCTTCTAAAGACACTAGGGTTAGTATAAGAGGAAGTCTGTTAGAGGGTTCTTGCATGTATCCATGCTTGTGTGCATGCACGCATGTGTATGCTCGCTAATTTCCATTCTGCATGGGTCTGTAGTAGCAGATTGATAAAGACAAATAGGGAAATCCATGCTTCTGTGTTTTAATTGCCACTGCATCTTTAAACAAAACATAAGATAATTAATTGTTTCTTGCACTTGCAAGAAATGACCATGACTTTCTGATTTCTCTAGCCCAGATGAAGAATCAGCCCAGAAGTTTATCCCATTTGTTGGCGTGAGTACAATATTTTGGTATAAATGTGGATAATTTTATTATTTCTGTACTTCTCATACTTTTGCAAATAATAGAATCATAGAATAACTGAGTTGGGAGGCCATAGAATTCAACCCCCCTGCTCACTGCAGGAATCTGAATCAAAGCATATGTGACTCTTTGTTGTCCAATTCTCTCTTGAATGCTCCAGTGTTGGAACGCTCACCACCTCTCGAAGCAGATTCCACGGTCGTAAATAAATTAGTAGCCTAGTTCAAATTTATTTTATCGTTTGCCTCGGATGTATCCAGTGGGGATTGGACTGTTTGTTGTTTATATTTGTAAAGAATATAAAAGAAATAAACAAGCCATAACAATGAGGGCTGGTTTGTCTGAAGGTCTGTTTGAAGTAAGAATTTTATATCAAGGGATTGCTTATTATTTACTACTCACATGCAGTCAGCAACTCTTTCTTGACTTTTTGAAAACTATTGTTGATATAGCCTGTCCTATATTTCTTTTCTTCCATTCAGCGCTTGGTAAAGATGCTAAGGCAGGGATTCTCAACCTGGGCCCTTGGGCCATTTCGTGTGGGGCCCTCACCGCCCCAGCAAAATGGCTTTCTGGCCCCCAAAGCTATCTGAGGGAGTGTGACCCAGCCCCTGGCTTAAAGAGGTTGAGCTCTCCTATGCTAAGACCTTGTTGTCAACCAAATAGATAGCAACTGTGATACAACTGTGCCCCCCCCCGTGTTTTTAATGGAGTACAGATAGTTAAGAAATCTAACTTATTTATTTATTATTTATTTATTAGTTCAAATTTATATTGCCGCCCACTCACCATGGCGACTCAGGGCGGCTTACAAAAAAATACATTACATTACAATATACTATGTTGGTGTGCGCTCAGGGGGATGGGCGGCAAAGTCTTCAACCTGCCCTGGCTTCTTCCTTTCTAATAGCTCTAGCCACAATACGGTTCTGTTTGATAAGACATTTCTGTGTTATTTCTTTTGCAAGAAATTGTGTTGGAAACTGTACTCATTCTCTTTTCCTAAGATTTTATTATGACTCTTACTTTCTGATGCTGAAGGTCTAATTTGCAGCCCTCCCACCTTTCTGAAACCTTGTTACTTTTCCTTAAGTAGATAATTTAGATTGGTAATTACAGGCTGAATTTTTTTTAGTTTTCTGTCCTTGCTTGGGTAAGGCTGGCTTCTGGTTCTGATTCTGGAAACAAGATTTGTGTGGGGGTGTTGAACAGCCTACTAACTGTGGGGGTAGATTTGTGAGTAGCACATTGTACACAGGATCTGTCTGAACAGAAGAGCTTGTGTGGAAATTCCTTCTCCTTTGTGAGTGCATGTGGTTTCCTTAGAGATTCAGCTTTTGGGGAACATTGGTTTGGGAGCAAAGTGTTATGTTGATTTTTGACATTTTGCTTTGTATCTCCATATGGTAGTTTGTAGATGCTATCTTAGACCACTACTGTTTCCTGGGAGACATGCTTTAGCCTCCCCCTTAATTTCTCAAGAGATATTTCAGCGCCTGCATATGACAAGAGAGATACCGTATTTGCTGGTGTATAAGACACACTCCCCCCACCCTTAAAATACATTTGAAAAATGGAGTGTGTCTTGTGTGCCGGTAATCAAAATCATCGTGTTGATCAGCGGCCGCTGGAGCTGAGCAAAGGGTGGCTTCCAAAGGAACCCTCTTCCCCCACTGATCCCGCCCTCCCCAACTCCTAGCAGTCAGTCGTGGTGGGCTTGGCGGGGGAAGGATGCCTTCTTCCCCTGTCAATCCCACCGACATTGGTCGCCAGGACTCTTCAAGGGGTAGGTTGCGTCTCACAGGAGTTTGCTAAGAATGTGTTTTGCAGACTTGACCAGATGAATTTTGAATTGAATTCTCCTGGCGATAACAGTGTTTATCCTAGTTCATGTACCAGGAACTGGGATGATGGAACAAGAATCCATTGAATGGTAGCAGGTGGAGGAAATGAGTTTCAAATGTTAGCATATGACCGCACAGATCATAGAAAGCAAACAAGCTTGAGCTCTTGATGCAGAAAGGCACAGATAATAAAATAGGCATTACTGAAACCTGTTGTGGTGGGATTGAAGTCTAGAATGTAGCGATTGATGGGTATAACATATTCAAAAAGAACAGATTAAACAAGAAGAGGGGCTGGTATAACATTGTGTTTAAAGGATGTGTACAGCTGTGATGCAGTCCATGAACTAGTGGAGAGCATTTGGGGGGAAATGAGAGGAGAAACAACAGTGACATCACTATATTATTCTGCTATAGATTTCCTTGTCAGACTGAAGATTTGAATAATTTCCTCCTAGGTCACATTACCAAAAATTTTGAAGATGTGACTTATAATAGTAGTGAGATACTTCAATTATACTAATGCCTCTTGAACTCCCAACCCTGCCAAGGCTGTAATGCAGGGGTGCCCAAACTACAGCTCACAGTCCGGATCCGGCCCCCGATGCCAATTCTTCCTGCCTGTGTCCCTCCCAGAAGTGGAAGTAAAATGTGCATGCATGAGCACATAACATGCCCACGCATGTGCAGAACACTGCCGTAAATGACCCATGACTGTCGTAAATGCGTTTATTTATTATTAGTTCAAATTAGTTTATGGCAGCCATGGGTCATTTACGGCAGTGTTCTGCACATCCACGCTTTACTTACGCTTCCAGTGGGAGAAACCATGTGGCTGGCCCCCAGCCCGGAAAGGTTGAATACCCCTGCTGTAAGGCATGACAGATTCCCCACTTGCCTTGCTGACAACTGCATGTTCCAGAAGCTAGATAGAGATCAAGTATTCTGGATCTATCTATTAAAGCTGGTTAAAATTGGTCAGTGAATTGGAAATACTGAATTTTTTTGAATAGTAGCCGTGTTAAGGGTATTTGGTGTATAAAAACCATGCCTGTAAGTTTCACTCCTTGTCTGAAGAAGTGGACTTGATCCATGAAAGCTAACAATAAAAATATAGCAGTTATTTTTATTTTGTTTTGTTTATTTTGTTTTGTTTTCTGATATGCTTGGAAATACTAGTGGTATTTGAGGGGAAATGACTGTGAGACAAATTAGTTTAGATACAGGTATACTTTGTATCAACCTTGGGCCTCTGGGAATCCCCTATAATCTGTTTTATATATTTTTGGTTTCTTTCTAATATTTTTGGTTTCTATCTAGCCCGTTAAAACTTCAGCAATGCTTTCTTCCACTTTGATATTATTAAAGATAGACTAGATGGGGATTAAAACATAAAACAAAGACTTAGAACTTCAGTTGTTATTGCAGACATCCTTTCTGTTTATGACATCTTGAGTCCTTCTCAGCTCTTACAGGTCTGGTTGTTATTGGCATTCTCAGACAAGAACCACTAGCTTCCCGCTTCTCTTTCATTGTTTTTCTCCACATGGAGAGCTGCACATCTGAAGTGAAATGTAGATTTAGGTCAAGCATGCCAATTAAAACCTTTAGTGTAAAACACAATGTGTGTGTGTGTGTGTGTGTGTGTGAGAGAGAGAGAGAGAGAGAGAGAGACCCAACCTTTAGTGTAAAACACAATGTGTGTGTGAGAGAGAGAGAGAGACAATCTTTAGTGTAAAACACAATTTGTGTGTGTGTGTGAGAGAGAGAGAGACAACCTTTAGTGTAAAACAATTTGTGTGTGTGTGAGAGAGAGACCCAACCTTTAGTGTAGAACACAATGTGTGTGTGTGTGTGAGAGAGAGAGAGAGACCCAACCTTTAGTGTAAAACAATTTGTGTGTGTGTGTGTGAGAGAGAGAGAGAGACACCCAACCTTTAGTATAAAACACAATTTGTGTGTGAGAGAGAGAGAGACCCAACCTTTAGTATAAAACACAATTTGTGTGTGTGTGTGTGAGAGAGAGAGAGACCCAACCTTTAGTGTAAAACACAATTTGTGTGTGAGAGAGAGAGAGAGAGAGAGAGAGGGAGAGAGAGAGAGAGAGAGAGAGAGAGAGAGAGAGAGAGAGAACCTTTAGTGTAAAACACAATTTCCATGTGTGTGTGAAAGAGAGAAAGAGAGAGAGAGAGAGACCCAAAGAGGGATTTTATGGCTTAAAACAGAATGGGATTTGAGTATTGGGGGGCGGGGGTTAATACACTTTCTGCATACCTTTAAAGTGTGCCTTCTTAATTTGTAGCATGGCTGTCTGCAAATAGATTCTGAATGTAGTTCTTGGCCCCTGCTGCTAAGGTGGAAAGGCATAGTTGTGCCCCAATTGGCAGAGACGGGCCTGTGTGATGCAAGTGCCACACCTGAAGGACAGCATCCTATGTAGACTGATTTCATTGTTCTGCATTCACGTTGGGAGCTGTCAGCCTCACTTTAGGTATGAAAACCCCCACAATACAAGCATGACATTAGCTTGTCTTTCCAGAATCCTTCGTTGTCTGTTAGTCTCCATTGTCCTGTCCAATCAATACCTCCCAAACGTTGCCTGCTGAAACAGTGTCCTCCAAGTAACCGCTGTTCTTGCCAAACAGTGACTTCCTGTAGTAGCACCACTGTTTGCAGCTTGAAAGTAGTGTCCAGAAAATCCATTCAATGCCCTAACCAAATAATCCATTCGATGCCCTAATTTTTCTTATGAATTTTTAAGGTTTTAACCTGTGATTTTAATCTATGATGTAAGCCGCCCAGAGTTGGGTCTACCCAATTGGGGCGGGATAGTAAATATGAGTAAATAAATAAATAAAATAAATAACCAAATAATTGGTAGAATCCCTCTCCTCAAGTTGCTGCCCCTTGCTGTTTTCTCACTACTCACAATTGCCACTGCTGAGTACAAAGAGCATAATGCATTCCATAGGATTGCTCTTTAAGCGAGTTTGCTCTTTAAGCAAAACACCACTGTAAGTGACAAGTTGTGACTTCTGGTGGGGGAGATCGTGAACCCCGATTTATTTGTTAAGCGAGTTTTTGGTTGGTTTTATTTGTTAAGCGAAGCGAACATTCAGAGAAAATTCTGCTCTTTAAGCGAGTTGCTCTTTAACTTGACTATATTGTTTTGCTTCTCTTTCTAATTCATTTAAAACAGGGGTTCCCAACCTCTCAGTCAGCTTTGAGGGTCGGACAGCCATTTTGCCCTGCCTGCACTATGGGGGTGGTCATTTTGTCCCAACAGCTTCAAAGGGATGACCATTTTGTTTCTTGAATGCCCTTGGATGGGGGGCACATAAAACAGACCTTAGGTTGAGAACCTCTGGTTTAAAAGGTGCAGAGAAGACAGAAGATTGAAGGAAGATCAACATGTCTCTTTTTCCTATGGCATTCCTTATAGGGAAATTAAAGGAAGTATGTAAACCATCAAAAGGAGATCTGCTCTTGCTTGCTAACTTCCTTCCACCCCTGCCCACTTTTTAAAGATTGTTTGATGTCATGGAGATGGAAGATGGCCAAGCTCACCAGCAAACCAGCTTTAGACTGCTGAATTTCCCCTGTATTTTTGTAGATGCTAATGAAAGGCTTTCGGTATATTTTTTGTTTCCGAGGGTTTTTAAATTTCTTATGTTGAGCAAATAGTTCCAGCAGCTGATGGGCTTAAAGTAGAACATGAAAGTTTATGTCCTTCTGGTCTTCCTAAAACAAAGCAACCAAGAATCTCAGTCCCTTTTCATTAAGGGACAAAGAATGATTTGTAGTTCAGCATAGGGTGAGAGGAATGAATGATGAGAAATATGCAATAAAACCTCGTATAACAAAAACTGGTTCCACAAGGCACTTCATTATACAGTTTTTTCATTATATGATGCATGCATTGTATAAGGAAAATCCCCATGGGATACATCGTACAACATAAATCTCTATGGAAAAAAATTGTACAAAGAAAATCTCTATGGGGAAAATCGTACAAAGAAAAATTTCCGTTGTACAATTTTTCCCATAGAGATTTTCATTGTACGATTTTTCCCCATAGGGAAGCATTGCATTGTACAATGAAAATTTTTATTGTACAATTCAACTTTTTTTTTCCAAATTCTCTTCGTTGTATGATCCATTCGTTATACAAGGTTCCACTGTACGTGATTCTCCAGATTCAGGTGACAAGTATAGTGAGGAGAAAAGTTCTTTTCATTACCAATTGCTAGATCTTTGTCTGATTTTCATCTGAGATATTTTCAACAGGAAAAATGCTTTCTCCTGGTATGAGAAACACAACAATCCCCACGTTCCAATGTTCCGTGTTTCTTTTCCTCTATCTGACTTGTTATAGCCGCCATCTGCTTCTGCTACACCATCACCTTTTAAAAGTATTTTTGGGAATATTCTTCCACTTATTGATCACAAATTATGTAATTAATTATAGTGCTCTTAGTAAAGGTAAAGGTTTCCCTTGCTCGAAAGCCAGTCGTATCCAACTCTAGGGTTCAGTGCTCATCTCTGTTTCAGAGCTGAAGAGCCAGCACTGCTTCTGCAGACGTCTCCGTGGTCATGTGGCAGGCATGACTAGACACCGGAGTGCATGAAATGCTGTTTACCTTCCCACCAAAATGGTCCCTATTTATCGACAGTACTTGCAATTTCTTGCATTCGAACTGCTAGGTTGGCAGGAGCTGAGACAAAGACAGGAGCTCATTCTGCCCTGCAGTACTCAGGAATCGAACTGCTGACCTTCCGCCTCCCAGTCAGCGTCTTAGCCACTTGAGCCACTGCAATGCTCTTATGAAGGTTCACAGTCAATGAAATGTGACTAGACTACGTCATCAGTGAGCGTGAACAAATCTAAAGTATCAGTCTGAAACTAATTTGGCTTAGCTTGACACCAGTATCCAGATATAGGTAGACAACACATTGAAACATGTATGACTTTAAGTGAAGTCAGTGTTTCTTCCAGTGTGCATTGTTATGTTGTTTCAGTTTCAGTACTGCAGTTCAAACAACAAAACAAGGTAAGTTTTGTTTGGTTTCCAGGGTAGTTAGGACACATTTTCTCTTTCCTAAGCAACATTTCTGTGCTTAAAAAAAAGAAAAGAAAATGCACACAAAGTGTACATTGCTTTTGACGGAACTGCAGAAGCCAGTTCAGACCCAACATTTTTGCATGTCAGGGCTAGTATTCTGTATAAAATAATATCAGCGAGTAAAACAGAAAAGTCAAAAAAGTTGTGGCACCTTAAAGACTGACTCCTGTTTTTTAATGTGAGCTTTCATGGATCAAGTCCACTTCGTCAGACATAAGAGTAAAACCTCATGACATCAATTTGTACACAGCTACAGAGGCAGACAATGGCTGGCCAGCCTAACAGAAAAGTAACATTTTAGCTCTTTACAACTGACAATCATGGAAAATCCCTGGTTGTTATTCAAACTTGCTATGAAACTTGCCCCTATTGGTTTGAAAATGGTTGCAAAACAAACTTCTCTTGCAAGCTGATGCATCACATCCAAAGGATGGATGCAAAACTAACAGTGTGGCATTACACAGGGGCTGGCAACCTATGGCCCATGGGCCGAATCCAGTGCCCGCCCTTGCTCCAATCACCACCGCCAGACATTGGCATGGATGCATTGGGGGGGGGGATCACCAGTCCGGCCCCCTCAACTGTCTCAGGGAGTGTGACCCAGCCTCCAACTTAAAAAGGTTGCTAACCCCTGAGTTAACACATAATGATAATGGTTTTTTGTGACCCTGGCAAAATTGCAGCATATAACCTGTTAGTTGTGGTGCATCAAATTTGATAATATCTCATAAATCCTTGACTAATATTCAAACCCCTGAGAAGCATGTCCAGCATATGCATGTGCTCTACTCTGCTCTTGTTCTCTGGATTCTAGTCTTGTAATTCCTCTGCTGTAGAATAACAACTTTTCAAGTCCTGTGCCGAGTGTCCAGGTTAGATTAAAGTGATGTGAAGCGAGTCTCTGTGTATTGCCATTCTTGATATCTGATTACGGTAACTCTTTTGTGCAGAGATTGTTCTGTTTGTCCTATGTAGAGTGCAGAAGGGCATTTTTGGCAAGAAATGGCATACATCACATTAGAAACAAGTAAATGTTGTGTGTGGTGTTGTTAGGCACTGTAATTGTGTTACTCTGGTAACCAAATAACAGGATATATGCTGTAAGGTTTTATTCTTATGTCTGATGAAGCGGACTTGATTCACAAAAGCTCACATTTAAATACAAGAGTTAGTCTTTAAGGTGCCACAACTTTTTTGTTGTTTTGTTTTGTTTACTCTCTGATATGTTTGCACAGACTAACAAGGCTACTACTTCAAAAATTTCTCTTTCTCTCTCTCTCTTCAGGTGGTAAAAGTTGGAATAGTTGAACAGTCTTCAACAACATCAGGTAGTATTTTCCAATGGTGTTATAAATTCTCCTTCATGAATAGTATGGCCATTGGACACATATACCCTGTAGGTTAACAGATGTTTGGTTTTAATTGCCTTTTGGAAGACAAGGTTGGACTTTTCCTCCCAGGAAGCGCCTCTGTACACTAAGAATTAGTTTAGCAGCCAAGCTTAATCTGGGTCTCCTATTCAGGTTTTGATTTCATTAATAGTTGTTACAAACCACAACTGTCTTTATTGCTTGCATTTTTTGTTGCAATGTTCTTGTAGTTTAATAAAATATATTCTTCACAAAAGAACATGGGAAAGAGATTTTATAAAGCAAATTATTATCAGGCACTTAGTAAAGACTCCATATATTGCTGCCTGGCCACTTTCTTGTAGCAATTTTCTTATCTTAGTTGCAAAGCTTTCTTGTTTTATCACACAGTTAAGCTTCTGGTTTGGTTTTCTACTTGCTCCAGTATGATACAAAGCGTCTAAGATTTTACTTATCAATTTGTTTCCTTTGTTTGAACATTTTTCCTAAGTAAAATAAAACTCACATCTCCTTTTTTCAGTTTGCTGCTTTCCTCGTTTTACTATATATTAATACTACAATCTTGGGAGTAAGTCCCATTGAACTCATTTCTCTGTGAGTAAATGTACATAGAATTATACTATAACACATATTTAGATTCATAGGTAATCCTTTTTTACTTGTTCTGACACTATAAGTCTATTTTATATAAACTATAATAATTCCTTCTACTTCCTTTTGAAGCCATATCTGGATTTCTTTTTAAAACTTCATTTTCTGCATTTGTGTGCGTGGATATAATAATATTCCTATTGTTTCCCAAACTTGTTTCTCTCTTGTCTTACAGCCATTTGTTCCTTTTCTATACAGTAATACCTCGGATAACATTTACCTCAGATAATGCTAAAATCGCATAACGTTAAGTAATCTGGGGAGGAAAATTGGATCGAATAACGTTAAGGTCCTATGGGATGGATCAGATAACAACCGCTAAAGCCTGTGTGGTTACAATGTATCTCTATGGAGCTTTAACATTATCCGATCCATCCCATAGGATTTTAACATGGATTGGATAACACTAAAAATCGGATAACACCAAGACTTGTGGAACCAAGTCTTAGCTTTATCCGAGGTATTACTGTATCTCTAAACCTTTAAAACTGTGTTCCTTTCTTTTGTTGTAAATAATCTATACATTTTATTCCTCCCTTAATTGCTTTTATAATTGTTGTTTTCTATGTATATTGGACAAAATCAACAGCATAAAATTCCACTGTGCTTGGCCTTCTTAAAAATGAATTTATGCTTTTCCTTGTAACAATCCCAGGTGACCTGGAAAAACTAATTATGACTGGTGTGCCTGTCCATGTTTGCTTCTCCCTTTTCTAGCAAATGAACTCCTAAATTTACTCATTCAAATGTACCAGGACAGGTTGCTTTTCTGAGGTTTACAAGATTGAGTAGAGAATTTTTTCATATTACCCTAAAACCGTGGTTCCCAACACGGGGCACACGCCCCACAGGTGGCCAATTAGATTTTTAAGAGGGGCAATTTGAGAATGAGTTAGACCAAGTTAATGGCCTTTTAGGATTCCTCCACTTAAATACCATATATACTCGAATATAAGCCGAGGTACCTAATTTTGACCTGAAAACCCAGGAAAATAGATTGACCCAAGTATAACCCAAGGGGTGGGAAATGCAGCAGCAGCTAATAAGTTTCAATAATCAAAATACATGAGAATATGGTAAAATTAATTAAATTGTTGGCATGTCTCAATCTGACACGGTCTTGGGATCCTCGTGGTCATAAGCCATTTCCCCTTTTTGGGGCTCATTTTTGGGACTGAAAAACTAGGCTTATACTTGAGTATATACAGCAGTGGTGGGATGTCAAAAAATTTACTACCCCACCGTGATGTCATCACAGCGTGGGCAGAGCTAACATCATGACATTGTGGGTGGAGCCAAAGAATAAATAAATAATAATAATAAAATAAAAATAAGCACACACACACCTCAATCCACCCACCCACAACACAAGGACAGCAAGGAGGCCGTGCATACACGCCAAGCACTGTAGGCATGCATGCACACCAAGTGCTTGGTGCGCATGGGCAGTGGGGGAACTAGTGAAAAGGTAAGCCCTGAAGGTGGTTCCCCCCCGAAAAAGCTGCTACCGGTTCTCTGGGACACGGAAAAGTTTCTACCGTTTCTGGCGAACTGGTGAGAACCTGTTACATCCCACCACTGATATACAGTGGTTCATTCTTTGAATAAGAAGTATATGTCACGGGGTGGGTGGGGTTATTGATGCTTACGTAGGGCATGGCCAAGAAAAGGTTTGGAACGACTGCTCTAAAGCATTCCATGCTGGCTTTTTAGGGTACATGGGGCCATTGCCCTTTTAATACACAATTTATATTTTATCTGTCCACTGCTTGAAATATTTTGCCATACTTACTCAAGACCTATGACACCAACTGTACAGAGTTTGAAAACTATTTTACAAGAAAGTTGCTGTAGCAGCAGCGAGATCAACTCTGAGCTTCTGATATTTGCATGCTTTCCTCTGGATAGTTTAGGAAATGTGAATTCCTCACCTGTTATATATTCTGATGTATTTTCTTTGGCTGTTTCGAAAATACTGTTCCATTAATAAAATTATAGTGCTATGAAAACTGGGGGTTGGGGGATGGACCCACAGCTTATTGCCAAGTAGGGCCAGAAGCTTCCGGTGGCTTTCCTGGGTGTGCCCCTCTGTGGTGTGCAGCGGGTGTCTTTGCTGATCAAGAGGCTGCCGACCAACCCTTTGAATCATTCTTTTTAAGGTGACTCGGATGATGCTACTCCTCCCTGTAGTTCGAGTGTCCTTTCCTCTACCCCGCCTTCTGTGTCTCCTGCAGTGAAGGAAACCTCCCCAACCCCACCCTCCTCACCGTCTGTCACAGGCAGTTTTGCTCCCTCCAGGTAAAAAGCACTTTCTGCCTTTTCTTTAACTTGTACAGTGGAACCTCATGGCCCCGTATAGCAACGAAATCGCTTAACAATTAGGGGTGGGTTTTGTTTTGTTTTGTTTTTTTGGGGGGGAGAGGTCCTGCATAACAATTTTCCCTATGGAAAAAATCATACAATTTTTCCATGGGAAAAACCACTTAGCAATGGTTGAGAGTAATGGTTGAACGCATGTCTGGCCAGACATCCTGATACGGTAATGGTGTAGACCAGTGTTTCCCAAATGCTGGTGTTTGGACTTCAATTCCCAGAAGCTTAAGTCAATTCCCCAAAGCACTGATCAGTCAATATACTGGCTGAGGCTTCTGGGAACTGAAGTCCAAACACCAGCATTTGGGAACCACTGGTGTAGACTGTACAGCCAGCAACTCAACGCCGAGTGTCAGGCGGCAGTTAAATAACCTGACTCCCTAAAGGGACCAATAGCTACAGACGGATAAGCACCTTTAAGTGGGGTGATGGTCTCCTCATTGGAGGAAATGCCACTGGAAACTGTCACATTGGGCCCAACGGCAAAATGAGCGGAGGAGGAACTCTTATTCCCAACGATCATGGAGGCGGAAGAGGCTGTGCCAGATGGACTGGCTGTGAAGGCGCACCTTGTCCATTGCATTCACGGAGTTAAATCGTGCATGTCTCATTTCATGTGTGCCACAGGAGATGTTTGCATGATCATAGTGCGTGGGTCACTTCATGGCAAGTTGGGATCCACCAATTTATGGCAAGCTGGGATCCACAAATTCACATCAGTGGCATTTTTCCTGCTTCAGGAAAAAAATACATTCTCGGATATGAGTTGCAGTCGACAACAAAATGGTTGAACAGTCCTTTAAGTTTTCTACTCATTTCCTAGCGTATACATTGATTAAACTGCTTATCTGAAAACTGTGTTTTCTGTTGTGTGCAGTTTTTTCATATATACACATGGTTTTGGGGAAGCTTTTCTCCCTCAAAACACATTAAAGTGTAGCAAATACACAGCTTCTCAGTCTGGATATATTCTGTTTCATAGACAGTTTCAGAAGGTATGACATTGGATTTGTGGAGGGCCATGTGAATCCGCATACAGTAATACCTCGGATAACTCTAAGATTTGGTTCCACAAGTCTTGGTGTTATCCGATTTTTAGTGTTATCCGATGCATGTTAAAATCCTGTGGGATGGATTGGATAACGTTAAAGCTCCATAGAGATACATTGTAATGGCACAGACTTTAGCGGTTGTTATCCGATCCATCCCATAGGACCTTAACGTTATTCAATCCAATTTTCCTCCCCAGATTACTTAACGTTATGCAATTTTAGCGTTATCCGAGGTAAACGTTATCCAAGGTATTACTGTATTTGTCTTTGCTTGTGTAGTCCCATGTGGTATGTACATGCATTCTCCTGATGTTTGTGGCATCAAAAGTGTTTTCCCCAGGTTCCTCCTGCCTGCATCTCATAAGCCAGGATTCTAGGAGTGGCAGTTCACACTGTAACAACAGATGGCAGCCATTTTTTTTTAAATTACCTTAAGTGGAAATGGTTTTCTGGCTTCTTGGGGTTGTTGTTTTTCTCTATGCACAAGAATGGTTTTGGTTTTCATGCCTGTTTTGTTGAAAAAGTAGTCCCAGTGCTTGCTTCTGCTTAAATTTGCTGTATTCCAGGGTTTTTTTGGGTTTTTTTTGTTAGTTTTCTGTTTGTGAGTCTTTGTGGTAAGAGAAGTTCCAGGCAGGCAAGCACATTTAAATGAAGACATTTCAGAGAGAGAACTTTGGTAGGAAAAGGGATATGCTTCTTCTTACACAAACTGTGAATTCACATAACCTCCCCTCCCTCCTTCCTTCCTAGTGATAATTTTATCAATTGATTTTATTGGCAAATCAGAATTAGGGGACTTTGGTTGAGGAGTGTTTTAACATGCATGGTGATGGGATTCCCACTTTCAGCTCAGCTTTAGAAGGCTTGAAGCAGTTCTCATTCTTATGAGTTCACAGAAGGCCACTTGAAGAACCAGTATTCCTGAAGCAACCTGCCATTTTCAATGTACCTTCTCACTTTGGTGTTAGTGTTCTCTTTTTTTATCATCTCTGAGCCTGGACCTCACAACTTCTAAATGAAAACATTTTATTCACATCTTTTCAGCCATGGTCTCGGTACAGAGCTGATGGGACTCCAGGTAGATTATTGGATTGCTCATCCTGTGGAGAAGAAGAAAGACTTAGAGAAGAAAGATCTCTCTGGTGCCAAAAACACACTGAAATGTACTTTCCGGTCTCTCCAAGTCAGCCGGCTGCCTATAAGTGGGGAAACCACTTCCACTCCAACTATGTCAATGACAATTGTGACAAAGGAAAAGAACAAAAAAGGTGGGGGGAAACGACGTCTGTTGGCAAGTTTTATGTTGCCACCACTAGCTTTTCAATAGTAAAAGATTCTTATGAGATCCAAGTTAGAATTCTTAAGTTTCTATCTTGGATTGACTTTATTCATGTGTGAAATGCTTTTCATTGTATCATAATTTCAAGCTAATTTTAGTATATTCTTAATATCTATTTTGTTGGTTGGTGTGGATATTCGAACTATAATGTTATGGCCATTCCTATTTCATGTTTAAACTGACAGTGGTAAAAAAAATTTTTTTTAATTATCTCACAAGGGATCAACATGTTAACTTTTCTGTCTAATTTCCAGTGATTTTAGGAATTCATATAAGGCTCCCCTCCCCCTTCAATGAAGGGGAAAACTGAGCTATACAGTGTGACTTCATACTAGGGCTCATACAAATGCATTGATAGAAGCATTGATAGAAGCTAGGCTAATGTGTGTTCTTCAATAACTAGTAATTCTAGAAAGATTATTGTTTGAACACTCTTGATTTAGTGACACAGAAATAAAAATATTACAGAAATGTAATATCAAAATAGACCCACTCTCTGTAAAGTTTGCCCATATAGAGAAAAAGGCCTTAGATAAATAGGCTTGTAAGACAAAACCTTAAAAGTAATAATTCGCAGGAGGAGCAGATTCGTCCGGAAGTATTATTTTAATAACCCTGACTGCTCCTTAGAAGGTCAAATGATAAAGATGAAGCTAAAGTACTTTGGACACCAAATGAGAAGAGAAGATTCACTTGAGAAAGCCTTGATGCTGGGAAAGGTGGAGGGCAAAAGAAGAAGGGGGCGGCCAAAAATGAGATGGCTAGATGGTATTATAGATGGAGTGGGCACAGAGCTAGAAGGGTTGAGGATGATGGTAGCGGACAGAGGTGCCTGGCAGGCAATGGTCCATAGGGTCGCAAAGGGTCGGAATCGACTGTGCGACAACAATAGGAACTACCGGTAGTTCCTCGGACCAAAGACTTTTTAGAGTAGTCTGGTTTCTCTCTCTCGCTCTCTTTTTAGAAGTCAAATCTGTTTTTTAAACCCAGCAGAACACTAGAAAACTCGATAGAGAACAAAATAAAATACTGGAAGATAAAACTCTGAAAAGATAAGTAAGTCTGAAAAGGAGAAAGTAGTCATCAACCTAGCTCTTTAGGGACTAAAAGATAAAAAGCAGCGCTTTAAATTGCCAGATGAATTACACCCAAGGATATTGAAGGAACTGGTTGAAGAGATCTCACAACAACTGTCTAGAGATTTCTTGAAATCATGGAAACCATTTGGGCCTTCAGATATTAGGCTGGATCTGAGAACAACCCTCAAACTGTGATTATTCTTTAAAGATTCAGTTCACATAGGGTCGACGTTTTTGTCTATCTCCCCATAGGATCTCGCTCCATGACTAAACAAATGGTTTTGCTGGCACCAGCACTGGTGCGGAAGAATACTACCCATATGCCTGCATAATTTAACCGGCTCCATCTTGGAGTTCGGGATAGAATACATTAAGATGTGTTTGTAAGCTTGGAACTCCAGACAACATCACTGTCAGCAGTCAACACCTTAGCTAGCCAGCCCACAGGGGTGGCGACAGCTGCACAATTATACAGCAGTAGCTGTTGCTCAGCAGCAGTGGGGGCAGGTCAAGAATGCCGCATGCTGGTGCTTTTCAGGACCTCTTCAGTGACAGAGAAATCTGATAAAATGGAGCAATAATATTAGGTGTGATAAGTATTTTAAAAAGTGATGATTTTACTCAGTTGATTCATGTTAAGGTTTAGTAGTTTAGGAGGGGGGAATAGAGCCCAGTAGTACACCATGAAATGAAAGACATAGAAAATACTATATTCCAGTACTACCTTCTGGAAGTGCTCATCTGTAAAGGAATTGATGTACTAGAGTGTGATATTATGAATTTCTTCCCTGGCAGCCAGTTTGGAATGATATTAGTTAGTGGCATCTAATTTTGCAGAAAGGCCCGAGAGGATTTGTAAGGTCATACTCTCTGTCTTCCATCTGTGCAAACAATGCTGACTGGATTCCAAAGGCCACCCTGAAGCCACATTGAGATGGAGCCAGATAACCACATCAAGCAAGAATGCTTGGAATTGCAGGAAATCACTTGAACACCTTGCTATAGAACCGGGGGTCCCAACCTTTTCAAGCTGGGGGCCAGGTCATGTTCTCCCAGTCAGCTTTTGAGGGCCAGACAGACATTTTGCTCAGCCTGCATGATGTAGTGATAGTTTTGAATATTTTAGACATACTGTACCTGTTTTCTTCTTGAGTTTCAAATGTGCCTGGTTTCTTCTAGTGATGTTTCTGCCTAAGAAAGTGAAAGACAAAGAATTTGATTCTAAGAGCCAGTGTATTGATGGAATTAGCCGGTTGATTTGCACAGCAAAGCAGCAGCAGAATATGTTGCGAGGTAAGTGGCAGTTGTCATGTTTTTGCTTTGAAAGTGTACCTTGGATTGTTTTCTGTCACCTGAAGTTTTAAATCGGTAGCTCATTTGCTCATACCCTTTGGAGTGAGCTTTGGGAGCAGCATAGGGGCCTTTCAAATACCACGCAACCTAAAATAGCCCACTTTTTGACACCCCCCCTCCCCTGTGACATTTGGTCGACCCCCTCTCCCCCTAAAATGGTCACATGGTATTTGAAAGACCCCATATGTACCCTTCAGTTCATTGTTCTTGCTACTAATAATGAAACTGAGAGGAAAGGCAGAAGCCCTGGAGAGTAGTCAGGGAAGCTCGTCCATCAGTAGGGCTACTGTCAAAACTCAACTATAGAATGTGCATGACAGTTCTGCATGGGTGCAGAACAATGCATGTCTGCGAGTGTACAGATGACCACTTCAAGAATCACAGTAATAGGTGAGTACTTGGTCATTCAGGCAGAGCACTTCAACAAAAGCAAGACAGATTAAAGAACCATTAATGCCCCAAATTACAACCCTTTGAGGGTTTTTTAAACCTATTCTGTGTTTACTCGAAGGGGTGCCCAACCTACAGCCCACAGGCTGAACCTTTCATGTGGCCTACTGCCGCGTCTGTTGCACCTGGAAGTGGAAGTGGACGTGCTTATGTCAGCTGTAAGATGCACCCACGCATGCGTAAACATTCCCGTGGCTGTCGTAAATGCAGAAGTGGGTGTATTTACGACCGCCGTAAATGTGCTCATTTCTGCTTCCGGGGGCGTGGTCTGGCCCGCTCAGCTGTCCATTGGACATGGTCAGGCCTGCGGCATAGAAAGGTTGGCCACCCTTGCTCTGAGGCATATGTATTCTGCCTTTACTTTTTCTGCCTGCCCTCTGTGCGTGTTGTAGGTCTTAGTGCAGGCAAGAACACAACACGGTGCAAGTGCAGAGGAGGAGCATTTAATTCCAAATACATTTTTCTCTCATTCTGTTTGACTTTACTGTTTCATCGTCATTGTAGTGTCTCAGTTTTGACTATTTGTTGTCAACTTTAGCTCCGAAATTAGGAGTGACTCTAGTGCGAGGCTTCCAGTACAAGGAGGACCATGGCTGGGCAAAGGAGCTGGAACTCACAGGTTTCAGCATTCAAACTGCCTTCACGGGGTTTTCAAAAGTACTGTATATACTCTAGTATAAGTCTAGTTTTTTAGCCTCAAAAATGAGATCCAAAAAGGAGACTCGACTTATACTCGGGTCAACGACCCTGAGGGTCCCAAAACCACAGTGGTGCAAATTTAAACATACAGTAATACTCGACTATAAGTCGTCTCAAATATAAGTCGAGGTACCTAATTTGGACCTCTAAAACTAAGGAAATAGATTGACCCAAGTATAAGTCAGGGTGGAACATGCAGCAGCTGCTAGTGAGTTTCAATAATTAACATACATGAAAATACGGTAAAATTAATTAATTTAGACATTTGTGTGGGTATGTTTTTGAGTTTTTGCGGTAGTGTTAATTTTTTTTTACTGTACAGTAAAACCTCGGATAAAGCTAAAACTTGGTTTTACAAGTCCTCAGATAATGCTAAAATCGCATAACGTTAAGTAATCGTGTGTGTGTGTGAGAGAGAATTGCATCGAATAACATTAAGATCCTACGGGATGGATCGGATAACAACCGCTAAAGCCTGTGCGGTTACAATGTATCTCTATGGAGCTTTAACGTTATCCGATCCATCCCATAGGATTTTAACATGGATCGGATAACACTAAAAATCGGATAACACAAAGACTTGTGGAACCAAGTCTTAGCGTTATCCGAGGTATTACTGTACTTAGATCCCAAGTGACCTTTGAAGAATGGGAAATGTATGGATGCTACCCTGGTGCTCTGTCGTCCTGCTACAAATGATTGCAAAAACTGCAGTGCTTTATTATTTTAAAAGCTTTTTAAAATAACAACAACACTACGTGCAATGTAAATATAGAGAACAATTTGCTGTTTTACCCCAGGATTTCATGCTTAATGGCTACTAATAGATATAATTTCTGGAGCCGATTCTCCTAAGAAAGATCCAATTGTGTTTTAATCATCTTCTTTTTTTTGTTTCCTACTGTAGTGCTTATTGATGGAGTGGAGTGGAATGATGTGAAGTTCTTCCAGCTAGCAGCACAGTGGTCTTCCCATGTCAAGCACTTTCCCATCTGCATATTTGGTCATTCAAAATCCTAATGTAGCGCAATTCATAGGACAATCCTGTGACAGAGTGCCAGCTATTTGTGCTTTCCTGCGTTTTCTTATATATGTGCTTGGGTAACTGCTCAGTGACTTTTCAGTTTGTTGTTCAGTTTGGCTGTGGGGAGAGAATATTACTTGAAACAGCAGCTGTTCAGTCTTAATTCTAAATGCACATCTAAGATACTAGCAGGAAATGGTAGAATATTTTAAATGTAAAAGTGTTGCTTAGAATTTAGAAGCCAGTTGGATGGAAAAGAGGATGGGGTTGGGGGTAAATTTTGCAGTAAATGGGAATGTTGCTAAAGGTATTCCAACTTAGAAAAATCGCAACTGGAGAAGAATCTCCGCTTTCCCTTTCTTTCAGCCCACCTAGTTCTGATTCTGCAAATGATATTCCTACCCTAACCCAAGCCTTTTGCTTCACAACAACGTACCTGATCACAGTACCTAATCTGTTTTTGCTCTTCTTCCTCCGATTTCTGGCATTATTGATCACTGGGAGGAAAATGCCTAATAGCCTTCAGATAGTATACGTTTTGCAAAAGCTTACCACCATTACAGGGAAGTGGAAAGATCAGGTTTCCTTCTTCCTCCCATCTAGAATGCCTCCATCCTTATTTATCCAGATGGAGAAGTGATTTTGGAAGGGGTGCAGGACAGGTGCATTCTGGTATTGGATGGGTAAAAAGAATTGAAGCAGTTGATTTTATCAATGTCAGCTTGCTTCAGAGATGATGCAAGTTGGTTTTTATTTTATAGGAAATACCTGTTGTTGTTCTTTTAAAATTAGTCTAAGGCAGGTAGACTGCTATCTAACGTTATAACTTTATCCTAGAATAGTTGTTAATGCGTATACCAGGGGTGCCCAAACTTTTCAGGCTGTGGGCCAGTCACGTGGTTCAACAATCAGGTCACGTGGTTCCTCCCATCGGAAGCGGAAGTAAAATGCGTCCACACTTTTTTAAAAAATCTGCCATAAATGCACCCACAGCTGTCATAAATGCATTTACATCATCCATGGGTGCCTTTACGGTAGCGTTCTGCGTATGCGTGGACTTCTGTTTTCGGGAGTGGTGAGGGCAATGCGGACTGGATGAACTGGCGTCAGAGGCCAAATCCGGCCCACAGGGCATAGTTTGCGCACCCCTAAAGGCATATTTGTTAAACCATTATTTGTCCCCCGTATAGCAGCTTGCTATAATTGAATACAAACTGTTGATCATCCGGTTGCTGAAATTCAGCTGTCACTCTTCTGCTCTGGCTGTTATCATACGAACTGGGGTTAAGCAATATCTTAAAATCTATAAGCTGTTAGTGTTAGCTAGAAATGTAGCACTGTCTGATGTATATCAGTGTCGTCCAAAATCAGCCCAGCTGTGAACCCCCTTTTTGTCAGAGAGAAACCACTGGAATTAACAGCATGTAGGATGCACATTTTGGTCTGGTGCCACTTAGCATTTTGCACTGATTAAGTTTTAAGTACAATGTTGATCACATAATGTGAGATGATATTTGTAATATTTTGTAAAAATTATTTTGCCAAAGAAGTGTCAGGGACATAGAAAGCTAGTCTTTGAGAAGATTTCTCTCAGCATTGCATTGTTATTCATAAACATGTACAACATCTACATCGCAGTGGTAGCGCAGACACTCCATATTCTTTCTTTATCCTCTCAAAGCACTTTGATCATGTTCTCTCTCTGGAGCAGCCGGCAAGGCTCTCCTTCTATACACCAATAAACTAGGATGTTTGAAGGGCGTGTCTCAGTCGCCCTTCCACTGTTCACTATTTCCAGGACCACAGACACTGTGTATTTGGAAGGGGCAAAATAAACAGTTATGGAGGCTCGTATGTGAAAGAACTTCTTGCCTGGAGAATTCATAGCCTGTCCCTTAAGTAAAGCACATTATGTGTGTGGATGTTTGTAATAGAGATAGTAGTACCACACCTAGAAGGTTTCCTTTGAGCCTTTTATAGGTTCAAAGATTCTTAAGTGTATGTATGTGTGTGTGTGTTTTAAACAGTCTTGTACTCCAACACTACCCTTTTTTGTGTCCTACCCATTAATACAAAAACATAACAAATCAAAATTGCTGTTAAAGATACTTACAAAGCTATTCTTGTGTATGTCCTGAGAAAAAGTGATGTTCGTTACAGATAAAATATCTGTTTTTAATTTTAATTTTATTTATTTATTTTGCTGTTCTTGATACAGTTGCTTTTGTTTGTGCTGCTTGTCTGGGGAAAAGGCACTAACTTTTTGTCAGAGATCAGCACTTTCCCTCTCTTTAGCAATAAACTCTAATCTAAAAAAACCTGCCTTGTTGCTCTATGCCAAGAGTTCTCAACCTTTTTAAGCCGGAGGCCGAATCATGCTCCCTCAGACAGCTTTGGGGGCTGGATGGCCATTTTGCCCTTCCTACATCACATGGGACTTCCCAGTGTAGTGGAGGCAGTGGGGGGCACATGAAATGTTGCTGTGGACTGCATCTGGCCCACGGGCCGCATGGTGAGAATCCCTGCTCTGCGATAATTGCCAGTAATATTTTGCAGAGGCACATAAGTACATATTTGTTTCTCATGCTTTTGAACTCGACATGCCATATCCAAAAGTTTGTTGGTTGACTTCTCCTCCATGTTAGTCCAAGCATAATAATTGAGGTACATTTCATCTTTGGACTCTACTTCACAAAGCTCTGGACTGGTCAGCAGCGATTGGAATGGTCTTTACTGTTATTTGCAACAACACTGTTAATGGGTATGATTTACGATTTTATCTATTGTGCATAGGCAGACACTCAAGAATACAGTAATACCCCGGATAACGCGAGTACCGTATAGCGTTAAAACCGCATAACGTTACAAGATTTTTCGGAAAAATCTTGTATTGAATAACGTGATTTTTAGCGTTATCCAGTACAATCGTGTGTGTGTGGGGAGGGGGTTGGATTACCCAATCCAACCCCCTCCCCAGCGCCCGCCTGTCTTTCCCCCTAACCTTCCCTCTGTTTATTTTCCCTTCTCTGACTGCCAGCTGATGATCGGAGGCTTTTTTTTTAAACTGCAGGGAAGGGGGGAAAGAGAAATGTGGTTGGTTCTACAGAGAAGTAAAGGAGGCCAAAGCTTCTCTCCCTGTCACTTCACTCCTTCCCCACCCCTACCCCTACCAGTTTGGGGACACCCCACTGCCTGCTCGGCCACAGAGAATCCACCCCAACTCTGTTTACCTAATGTTCTTGAGCTGCAATCTCCACGCTGTGTGCTTGCTTTAATTCCTGAATTGAAAAAAAAGGAAAGGGGGAAAAATACAGAGATCTGATTGGTTCTCTATATCAGCTGGCAGTCTCTAGAGAACCAATCAGATCTCTGTATTTTCCCCCTTTCCTTTTTTTTCAATTCAGGAATTAAAGCAAGCACACAGCGTGGAGATTGCAGCTCAAGAACATTAGGTAAACAGAGTTAGGGTGGATTCTCTGTGGCCGAGCAGGCAGTGGGGTGTCCCCAAACTGCTAGGGGTAGGGGTGGGGAAGGAGCGAAGTGACAGGGAGAGAAGCTTTTGCCTCCTTTACTTCTCTGTAGAACCAACCACATTTCTCTCTTCCCCCCCCCCTTCCCTGCAGTTTAAAAAAAAAAAGCCTCCGATCATCAGCTGGCAGTCGGAGAAGGGAAAATAAACAGAGGGAAGGCTAAAGTAGCGTGGGGGGGGGAAGGCACTTCCCCCCCTACTGCAGTCGCATGGGGGTGGCTTTAAAGGTAGGGAGGTCTCTTTCCCTGCCTGCCTTTAAAGTGGTTTGTCCCTGAAGTCAGGGCTTTTTTTTAGTGTTGTTCGATGCATGTATCGGACAACGCTAAAAACCGGATAACGTCATGACTTGTGGAACCAAGTCATAACGTTATCTGGGGTATTAGTGTACCTGGTTCTCCCATGTTTTCCTGGGGCAAATCATGAGTTATATTTTTTTGGCTATGAGTCATGATAGAATCTTCTGCATTTCTGGGATCAGGTGTTAAGATGCGTTTTCTTCTGAAGAAGGGAACATGAAACGTCACTTACCATATATACTCAACTATAAGTCATCCCGAATATAAGTTGAAGTACAGTTGTACCTCACTTAAAGACCATAATGGGTTCCACAGGATTGCTCTTTAAGTGAGTTTGCTCTTCAAGCGAAACACCATCGTAACTGACCAATTGTGGGGGGGATTGCGAACCCCGATTTATTTGTTAAGCGAGTTTTTGGTTGGTTTTATTTGTTAAGTGAAGCGAACATTTAGAGAAAATTCTGCTCTTTAAGCGAGTTACTCTTTAAGCAAGACGCTCTTTATGTTAAGTCGGGGGTGGAAAATTCAGCAACTACTAGTGAGTTTCAGTAATTAAAATACATTAAAATTGAGTACAATTAGTTTATTCAGACATTTGTGTGGGTATATTTTCAAAATTTTATGGTAGTGTTAGTGCTTTTTTAAAAAATGTATGTTTGAATTTGCACCACCAATGACCCTCAGGGTCATTGACCCGAATATAAGTCGAGTCCCTTTTTTGGATCTCATGTTGGAGACTAAAACACTAGACTTATACTCGAGTATATACATATACAGTAACTGAGACAACTGGAAGAAAGTAATACTATTGATTCCATCCCTCAACCCAACCCAAACATTTAATAGAAATTCATCTGCACAGGGTTTTAAGTGCACATTTGATATGGAAACTTACAGCAAAATTAGTTGACATCTCCCCTCTGTTTTGTTTTATCAAATGTACAAAAGCTGAATTAATTAGGCTATCTAGAAGTCAAGGAGTGTTACGAAAAAAATGTTTCTTTGCTTCAGTCACAGCTAATAGAAATGCTGGTAGCATTGACAGCTTAGAGTACAGTAATACCGCTAAAATCGTATAATGTTAAGTAATCTGGGGAGGAGAATTGGATCGAATAACGTTAAGGTCCTATGGGATGGATCGGATAACAATAGCTAAAGCCTGTGCGGGTACGACGTATCTCTCTGGAGCTTTAACATTATCCGATCCATCCCATAGGATTTTAACATGCATCAGATAACACCAAGACTTGTGGAACCAAGTCTTAGCGTTATCTGAGGTATTACTGTAGTTGCTTTTGCTAGTGTGTCTGATTTGGAAGCACCAGGAAAAACCTATGCCATGTCGCAATCGGAACATATCTGTATTTGGATGTTTGTTATAAATCCATTGGAACAGGTAGACATTGCTTTTATAAATGAAAAGAAGCTGTTTTCAACTTCCAGCTCCTCTATCCAATTTATTTAATAGCAGTGGCCATGAGGGAGGTCATTTGCCTTCTCAGGGCTGTTTTTTTTTAAAAAATAAAAACACATACAACTAGCACTTCTTAGTAGAAAAAAATGTGAACCATGACTTGTACCACCACTTCTGAAGGTGTCTGTGTAATAGGCACACTTCTTCCATAGAATGCATTCAGTGCAGGAAAAACTTTGTAATTAAGCAATATAAAGTGGGATGCTTCTATTGTAATCCAAAGAACCAATTCAAGAAAACACTAGAGCCTTCATATAACAACTATTGTACCAAATAGCAAGAGTTTACAGTTCAAGAAAACACTAGAGCCAGCAGATAACAACTATTATACCAAATAGGGAGAGTTTAGCCTCATGCAGTCTTTCTCTGCCTCTTAGTAGGGTTCTTCACTTACCTGTCAGACGAGAACTGGTAGGATAGGTCCACTGTTTCCTATTTGAATAGGTTGTTGCACTGCGCCTGGCAGGAGGTGATAGGGTATCATTACTGAAGAAACTATGGACAGTGGCAGATAACCTCATTTCAGCAAGTCAGCAGATAATAGGGTCAAAAGTATCTGACCCTATGGCCAGTTCTTCTCCCAGCTGGTTGCCTATTAAAAAGTTCTTGATTTTGCTGGTGCTGTTAATTTGATGACAGGTAGTTGACAGCTTTGTCATTCATGATTTGTTTATGGATAAGAAAGTTTGACCTAATGTAAATTTTTGATTTATTAATTAATTAATTAAATCAGACCATTCAAGGGTTGAGTACCGTCTAAAACTATTCAAACAATTTAAAGTATTTTAAAACATTTTCAAACTATTTAACAACTCAGCTAGAATAACATACACAAACTGGATTAAAAACCAAAAGACAAGATGGCCTTAAACACCGAATGCTTGGTTGAATGGACAAGATTCAACCTTATGGCATACCAAAACATTTTGGAAACAGTCAAGCATCAGAGAAGGGCATCCCACAGCAATAGTGGAGCATTACATGTACGTGGAACATCCTACTTAGATTACAGCAATCCATTGTATGTGAGGATAGATTTGAAGATGGTCCATATATTTTGTTTAATGTAAAAGAGAGCCAAGAATTATTCACTGAAGTCATGAACAAATTAAAATTAGTTTACTGTAACATAAGCCTGCCCCCATATTTTCCTGCCCAATTATTAAGGTCTGGGCTGCTGTCCTTAGTCGTGCGACAAGCGGCTACCAGAGAACAAGATTTCCCCCCACAACTCCCTGAGTGTTCTTCTAAGTGCTGTCACCTGCCATTTTTGTTGGTAATATTTCCAGACTCTGCCCAGGCTAAAAATCTCCGGCAAGCCTTCACACATTGATTTGTATGTTTTAATTTATTGTTTTAAGTGCCATTTCAGAGCATTAACATCCTAATATGTTAATGTTTTGATACTGTTCGGGTTGATTTGTTTGTTTTTACTGTGACTTTTATTCTTTTTTATATATATATATATTTAAATTGTCACCAGCATTTTTCATTTGGTCAAAAATCATAAATAAATTCATAAACTAGTTGGATGTTTTTTAGACTGTACCAAAAATGGATGCCTGTGTTTTTGAAAGAAGTCGGTACATGTAAATGTTCTTCAGCTGGTCAAACTGAAGCCAAACATATATAGAACCAAACATGTAACTGTTCCTCAGTGGATATTTGCTAAAACTTGTTGTAGTAGTCCTGATAGTTCTACAGTGTTCTCTTCTAACCTTCTCCTTCCCATCCTTTACTTCTATGGTTGCTTTCTCCTTTTGCAAGGGAATAAGCTGACGCAGCTCCACATATCAGGACGAGCTGAACTTAGCGAACACTGTAATTAAAAAATCTGATGGATTCTGTTCTGCATTTATAGACATTTCCATCTAAAATATGGTTACTCGCTAGAATGAGAATCTTGTACCACAATTTAAAAAAAAATTAAGAATAACATTTTTGAGAATTAAGAGTTGATTTTATCACAGAAGATACCAAACTCAGAAAAGGATCCATATAATTCTATCCTTGGTTAACAGATATACTTGGGAATAGAGTTGGGGGTGTAAGCAAGGGAGTCGGATGGTAATGAAATTTAAGATTTATGGCTTGTGACTCAGTGTAAGTCAGGGGTGCCCAAACTTTTTCGGCCGTGGGCTGATCATGTGGTTTAGGGAGCCGGTCGCTAAGGGCCGGGGGCTGGGGCCGGCCCCCAACGCCAATTCACCTGTACAGGCATGTTTTACTTCCGCTTCCAGGAGCGACGAGGGCTTCGCGGGCTGGATGAATTGGCGCGGGGGCCGCACCTGGGCCTTAGCTTGGGCACCACTGGTGTAAGGAATCAGGGCTGTGCTTCACATGGAGGAGGGTGAATTCCTCACTTCAGGGTGAATCAAGAGGAGCAAAGAAAGTGCCTCCTCATTCCTCTTTTAATGCTATAGAAAGTGCTCTCTAGAGTAGACACCTGCCTGAGTCTCATGCTTAAGACTCCCAAAATAAGAAAGAGTAGTATGGAACTTATATGACTGATTAATTGGAGTGACTTTCCCTAGCCTGGCAGTCCACTTTATCATCTAGGAAAGATCATGCTGTGATAAATCTGTTCGCGGGAAAGGTGCTACATCACACTGTTGTTTTCCTGCAGCAGACTTAACATGGCAGGCTTCTTAAAGCAGCTTAAGAGTCCTACAAGTACCCAGAACGGTTTAGTGGACAGAGTCATGAACTAGGACTCAGGAAACCTGGGTTCAAATCAGTGGTGGGCAGCAAACATGTTTGCTACCACACCGTAGGCGGAGCCTATGTCATGGGCAGAGCCTACTGAGCAGAGCCTAGGTCGTGGGCAATCTAGTCATGCCTGCCATATGGTCATGTATACATCTGCAAACACAGGCAGCACTGGCTCTTTGGCTGTAAATGGAGATGAGCACTGTGCCCTAGAGTCGGATATGACTGGCTTTTGAGCAAAAGAGACCTTGAACCACTTGCAGGGACAAAACCTGATGGAGCTGGGCAGGGAGATGGGCATGGCCACCCAATTTTGCTACCCCCCACTGCCCGAAGGCCACCCAATTTCGCCACCACCTCCCGCCCAGAGGCCACCCAATTTTGCTTTCCCCCCCATCTTGGGGGGGGGGGGTTTGCAAACCTGTTGCTGCTCACCACTGGTTCAAATCCCCCCTCAACTATAGAAATTCATAGAGGTGGTGATGTAAGTAGTAAAACTACTCCTTAAATAGCTCACTCTGAAAGCCTTGTTAGGAATAGTGTAAGGTGGTTCCAACTTAATGGCACATAACTGCATAAGTCTCCTAACTGCTCAGTAACTCAGAGGACCCTTAACAAGATAGACATTAACTGGGGTACTTCTAGCTATAGTGGTACAGACTGTCTCTATGTCATATGATCATCTCACCCACAATATGTCAGTAAAAAGAAGACATTCTTAGACAAAGCACTCGGGTGGTGAGGCAGAAATAGGGAATGCAGTAGGAATGATGCCCCTTGTCTTCCTATCGCAAACAGTGGGGCATCTTGTACTGTCCTCATGAAGTGTAAATGTATACAAAATAAGCACACTAATTCTGTATCTGTTCAAAGTTAGGTAAAGGTAAAGGTGTCCCATATGTCAAAAACTACCTCTTCTATTTCATGGTCATTTGGCTCAGTGATAATGTAGTACAAAATGGATGCAGCTGGACCACAGTTACCATATCTCCAATTCCTACCCACGCAATGGCTCAAACGTTTTGAGCAAGAATAAGGGGGAAACTTCAAAAGAACTAATGATAGATTTCCTCAAAAGGAAAAACAGCACTCGGATTTCTTGACTCCTAGACAAAGAAGTTGTGGCACCTTAAAGACTAACTCCTGTATTTAAATGTGAGCTTTCCTGGATCAAGACATCAGACATAAGAGTAAAACCTTGTGGCACAGGTACAGAGGGGGACAATGGCTGGCCAGCTTAACAGAAGAGTAATGTAGCTCTTTACAACTGACTGGAAAATCTCTGGTTGTTAGTCAGACTTGCAATGAAACCTGGCGCCTATTGGTTTGCACAACAAACCTCTCTTGCAAGCTGATGGTTTACATCCAAAAGATGGACGCAGAATAAACACTGGCATTAGATGGATGCAAAATAAACACTGTGGCACTACACATCTGTGAATGAGTTAGCATCTATTGATATATTGTGTATAAAGATGCCATGGAGTCTTATGTCTCACGAAGTGGATTTGATCCGCAAAAGCTCACATTTAAATACAGGAGTTAGTCTTTAAGGTGCCGCAACATTTTTGCCTTTATTGTTTTATTTTATTTTCTCTCTGATGCTTGCACAGACTAGCACATCTACCACTTCAAAACTTTTGACTCTTAGAGTACAGGCAATATCCAAGAACTGGCAAGTTAGACAAGTGCATCCTTTACTAAATAACTTGTGTTGTTTGTTCAGAATGAACTGGTGAGGCAATAAGAGTAATTTATCAGATCAAAGAAAAGGGCAATATTCATTTATATGTATTTCTAACTGGTCCATGTATTTCATAGTATTTTTTTTATTTTGTAAATTAAGACAGTAAGTGAACATATCTTTTTTTAAAGTGCAATGTATACTCCTTTAAGAAGTACTAATGCACCACTAATAAAATGAGACTGGAAAGCACACACTTAGTCTGTCTTTTGTTCAGGATTAAATCTTCATTTTCTGTTTAAGAATGTACAGTACTGTTGTTTATGGTTCACAATATTAAGATGACAATTCTAAGGATTGAAATATTCACAAGCACAGAGACAGGGAGTGCAGTCATTGTTACATCAAAATATATTAATATTTGAGTTAAAAAACCTTTGCATATTCTGCTGTGTGATAAACACATCACAGAAAGTGAATAATTTCTGTGTCTAGTAGTGGGTATTGCAGTATAAGACGGATATTGAAGATACAGTATAGGCCATTTCCAGAGGATAGTATCTAAGCTGATCTGGAAACCAAGCCCTACAAGGAACTGTTAACATCTGAAGTGGAAACTGAGAGGTGATAGGAACCTCTCTCTTTGTACACATAGACTTGAAATTTTGAAACTTCTGTCTGAAGTTAACATCAGATAATTGATGGATCATTTTAACACCATCTGTGACAGGGATCTTTCTGGTTGCTATCTACCTTTGTTACATTGCCGAAGAAACCACATGCAAAGTCCCAAGGAGTACAGAACGATTAGCCTCATAAGTCAGCCTCTTAAGGTCTTTTTGAAAATCATCCATAGTAAAAATTTATAAGAGGTTTAAAGAAACCATAAGTAAGACACAATTTGGCATCTGGAATTCTATGGGTACCAGAAACTACAATGCAGATCCTCCTACAAAGATATAGAGACATGAGGTGTAATGTGCATGCGTGTTTGATAAATTGTGCCAGGTGTTCTCAACCAGGGGCCCGACCCACCTCCAACGCTTCCCGCTGAGGGCCAGAGGCATGTCTGGTTCCTGGCCCTATGTGTTCATCATCATCGGCAGGACATGGCAGCGGCAGTGCTTTTTCCCTGCTCTTTTTAGACAGCCTTTGCTGGTCCCCATGGTAGCAGATGGCTTTGTGGAGCTGGAACGCAGCGTTTTGAAAAATTTTTGCTGCTCTGTTTTGAAATCCGCGCTGAAAGGAGAGGTTCTTTTCCGTGCGGTGATTACATCTCCCAGACTTCCCCAGTGCCATGCATCAAAGCTGATGTCATCGCCGCGCAGCAAGGGACCTCTACTTTTGGCGTGAATTTCAAAACAATGGAGCAGCAAAAAAAATTTCCAAAATGGTGGGTTCCATCTCTGCAAAGTTGTCTGCTGCCCTGGCGACCAGCAAAGGCTGTCCAAAAACAGCAGGGAGAAAGCGCTGCTGATGCCGCCATAAGTGACATATTGCAATGTCAGATGGTGGGGAGCGTGGGGTATTGTCCTACAAGTGCCCAGGTTCTCACCGTGGGCCACATTTAATTGTATGCACAGGCCGGTTTGGCCCATGGGCCAGAGGTTGAGAACTGCTGGATTATGCAAAAGCCTTTGACAGATGCCAGCATGAGAAGATGATCACAGCACTGAAGAAAATAGGTATAGATGATAAAGATAACAATCTTCTCCAACCTTTATTGTAATCAGACAGCTCAAGTCAAGAGTTGAAGAGCAGCTGACGGAGCAGGTTCAAATTTGTAGAGGTGTGCAACAAGGTGGTGTGTTCTCCCCAACACTGTTTAATATATGTTCAGAGAGTATTTCTTCAGAAGCACTATTAGATTTAAACATTGGCATTAAAATTAATAGGGAATACCTGAATTCTATTCTATTCTATTCTATATTCGATTTATATCCTGCCCCAATCGCGAAGTGCGACTCTGGGCGAATAACATCCGATATGCTGATGACACAGTGTTGCTGGCCGCTAACCTTGCAGCTCATCAGTTGATGCTGGATTGAGTTAGAGCTTCAAGCGCAGAATATGGTTTGGATCTCAACACCAAGAAGACTATATATTTTGTTATAAGCCGAACACCAACTCATAGCAAGGTAATGGCAGGAACACAAGAAATCAAAAGAGTGGTAAAATTGTCTCTTTGGGAAATATGTTAAATGAAAATTGGGATCCCGAGGCAGAGATTAAAATATGAATAGGAAAAAGCAAGATCCAAGATCCCATAAAAATGTGACATTTGTTATGCAGTAGAGATCTGACTTGCTACAAAGATCAGAATAGTGAGATGTTGCGTATTCCCAGTGTTGCTTGGAGTTGAAGCTTCGATAGTAACTAAAGCATCTGAAAATAAAATACTAGTAGAAGCTTTGGAAATGTGGATCTACAGACAGCTGCTAAGGATATCATGGGTTGACTATGTGACTGATGTAGAAGTGTTGCGTCAAATGGATAAAGAACAAGAACTGTTCAAGACCGTCAAGCAAAGAAAGCTCCAATACCTTGGCCATTTCACGAGGAATGATATGAAGCACAGAATATTCCAACTCATTCTGCAAGGGAAGATCCCTGGGAGGAGAGGCTCTGGACATACACAGTCTTTATGGAACCTGAGAGACTGGTGTGGTATGTCCTCGGAATAACTGTTCTGAGGAGCTAAGAACAGGAAGACGATCATCACGATGGTAGCCAATATCTGGAATTGATATAGCACCTGAAGAAGGATGTAAAAGGGAAAAAAAATACAGCATTCCATATCTGTGCAATCCCAATATTAATAGATTCTTCTGAAACTTGGACTGGACATAAATTGATCTTGATGATTTAAGCAGGAAAACCTTGTCGAACATGCGTCTTCCCATCAAAATACCAAGGCAATCATCCAAAAAAGGACATGAAGAAACTATTTGCTGTGGATCAAAGAGTCAAACTTGAAACTATGTCTACGGAAGCATGCTTCCATTTCATCAAATGATAGTAACAAACAACAAAGGGCTAAAAGCACTGCAACCAGCTTTTAGTCCCTGAACACAGGGATGCATAGTTTGAGCTATCATTCCATAGGAAGCACCTCAGTTACCTCCTGGATGCTAATCTCGACACGTATCAAACAAAACTGCAATTTAAATCAGGCAATTTCTTCAGGCTAAAACCAAGGCATTCATATGTGCAATACAAGACTAATTTTTCCTACTAGATACTATCAGAAAATAATTATGAAGCAAGATGTAATTGATAAATCTCAGGTCTGTCACAAATCCAAAGGAACAATTTATCATGTTGGATGCTCTAAGCTAGTGTCAGTGCCTTACATATGTAAGTAAAATCAAGTTGCAAAGATAATTCTCAGTAGTTGGCTAAATCTTATGAATTACTCTTGTTTTCCCCTCTATATTATAACTTCCTGTAACCTGAGGTTTAAAAAAATAAAACTGCAATATTGTACAGTACAGGGACAAGTCAGTTAAGATGGATAAGGTGAATTTCGTAAGACGGATATTAGATAAGCAACCACAACACATATCTTACAGAAGCTGGAGTTCCATCAATGAGCAACTTTAAAGTACAGAAAGTTCAAAAGTGCAAGCAGTATTTCCCAACATGGGGTCTAGGCCCCACAGGGGGACATTGGCTGATCAGTGCCTTGGGAAATTGACTTTGGCTTCTGGGAATTGAAGTCCAAAAACAAAGGTCTGGAAACACTGTAACCTTCAAGATAAGAAAGTAAAAGAAAATGGAAGCAAGATCAGGTCATCTTCCTCCTCATGCTAATTTCCGCAACTGGAGTTATTCCAAACATTTTAATTACCAATTTAGAAGCCTTGTCAAGATTGTTTCCTGAAATCCAGAAGCTAATTATTTCTCACATATCTCACTTGTAAATTTTAAATACTGTACTCACTTGCTAATTTTTACATTTGACCCTTTGGTTCAGCCCCAAGTACTGTACCAGCAAAGCTGAGAAATAAGTATATAATTTAAGATTTTTTTTAAATATACATAAGGATTACTTCTATCCACAGAAGCAATCCCTGTAATTAGCTTCTATTAAATATATTTTCTTTGGTGTTTGCTACTTAACTTTCATGCTTATATGACGGATTGTACTTTATCATGGTAAAGGTAAAGGTTTCCCTTGCTCGAAAGCCAGTCATATCCGACTCTAGGGTTCAGTGCTCATCTCTGTTTCAAAGCTGAAGAGACAGCACTGTCTGCTTCTGCAGATGTTTTCGTGGTTATGTGGCAGGCATGGAACTCTGTTTACCTTCCCACCGAAGTGGTCCCTATTTATCTACTTGCAATTTCATGCTTTCGAACTGTTAGGTTGGCAGGAGCTGGGACAAAGACGGGAGCTCGTTCCATCCTGCAGTACTTGAGAATTGAACTGCTGACTTCCCACCTTCCAGTCAGCTTCTTAGTCACTTGAGCCAAGTCCTTGCATACTGAGGCGCCAGAAGCTTTATTTGTAAATGTTACATTGTAATCTTATAAAATAGGTTAGTACTTTCAGAGGTACTGCTTGTAGTAGGGAGAAAGGGGGAAAAGGGGGGGGGGTTTACTTCAAGCCTTCATGTGGCTCTTGATCTTTTTCTCCCTTCACCCCCACCCCCCAATTGGATGTTGAAGGAGATGCAAGGTTCTTGTTCTCGCACTTCTAGCAGCCTCCATTGGTGTGCTTTGGTGTTCTTGTAAAACTTATTTGATGTTATCGCACCACCTGCCTTACAGCCTTTGTCCTTCTCCTTCCACATATGCCTTGTAAGGTATGGAATTCCAAGACATTCTCTCCAGATGGGCAAACCACTTTATTTGTTGTCTCTGTAATTAGTGCAAGATGGGTTCTGTTCCAATTATTTCCCTTATAACCTCATTCCTGATTTTATCCCTTCTAGTCACTCCAGTAGCCTACCTCAGATGTTTCATTTCCGTGGTGAACAACTTTTGATTATGTTTTATTATAAGTGTCCATACGGTATTTGGCACTGGCAACATAAAGTATGGTTCTGCAGTGGTTCAAGTGGCTAAGGCGCTGACTGGGAGGCGAAAGACCAGCAGTTCGAGTCCCAAGTACTGCAAAACGGAATGAGCTCCCATCTTTGTCCCAGCTCCTGCCAACTTAGCAGTTCGAAAGCAAGAAATCGCAAGTAGATAAATAGGGACCACTTCGGTGGGAAAGTAACGGCGTTCCATGCGCTCTGGTGCCTAGTCATGCCTGCCACATGACCATGGAAACATCTGCAGAAGCAGACAGCGCTGGCTCTTTGGCTTTGAAACAGAGATGAGCACTGGACCTCAGGGTCAGATACGACTGGCTTTTGAGCAAGGGCAACCTTTACCTTTACCTAACATAAAGTAGGAATGAATAGGCGTGATGGTAATGGTGTGGATGTTGCAGCCAAAGCAAAGCTCTAAGTGGGCACTTCTTAATTCAACCGGGAAGTGGGGGCAGTTACTTTTCATCAGGGGTGCCCAAACTATGGCCTGGGGCCCGGATCCAGCCCCTGACACCAATTCATCCACCCCATGAAGCCCTCGTCGCTCCTGGAAGCGGAAGTAAAACGTGCCCATACGGGCACGTTTTACTTCCGCTTCCAGGAGCGACGAGGGCAGTGATGGGATGTAACAGGTTCTCACCAGTTCTCCAGAACTGGTAGTAACTTTTCCCACTGTTCTGGAGAACCGGTAGCAGCTTTTTAGGGGGAACCACCTTCAGGGCTTACCTTTTCACTGTCCATGCGTGCCAAGCACTTGGTGTGCATGCATGCCTACAGTGCTTGGCGCGTATGCATGGCCTCCTTGCTGTCCTCCCAAGCAGGGAGGAGGAAGAGAAGCTGCTAGCCTAAAGCTCCCTATAGCCTGCTCCCCGGGGTAAGTGATTCATCTTTGGATGTGGTGTGGTATTTTAATGTGTATTTAATACCTTTACCTATATTGATGTACTACCACAGTTCCTAAAAAGGCCTGGCTTGGGGTTTTTAAGCAAAGTCTTGGAGTTACCTCATTAATAAGCTGCACCTGTGCTGTTCCAATTGCTGTTCCAATTGGAGAACCCTTAAGGAAGTACAGCTGTTTTACATTTACATTAAGGCATATTATCCTAGAGAACTGGTTAGGCAAAGACTTAGTACTGTACCTAAGTTCTTTAACTGTTGAAAAGTTGAAAAGCGCAAAAATGAAGCCATCTTGTGGCGAGTTCATTCTGTAGTTCCTTCCGTCTGACCTAGTGTGAGAAAGATTAGCCAGAATAAGCTTTAAGCTCTGGTTTAAAAGCTCCGGTTGATTTGTGTTTGGGGTGGGTGGGTGTATTTTTATTTTTATTTATTTATTTAATTTATTTACGGGTTTGTGTTGTGGGTGGATGGGTGGGTTGAGTTGTGTGTGTGCGCGCACACACTTATTTTTATTTTGTATTGTAATCCTATTGATATTTTGATGTTAGGTATTTATGATTTATGGACATGAATTTTGTAATTTTATATATGTTGTGAACCGCCCTGAGTCGGCCCTACCGAGTAGGGCGGTATAGAAATTGAAATAATAATAATAATAATAATAATAATAATAATAATAATAATAATAATAATAATAATAATAATAATAATAATTTTTTCTTTGGCCCCCGCCCATGACATCATGATGTTAGCTCCATCCACACTGTGATGACATCACGGTGGGGGTAGTAAATTTTTTGACATCCCCACCACTGGACCAGGGCTTCGTGGGGTGGATGAATTGGTGTCAGGGGCTGGATCCAGGCACTGGGGGGCCATAGTGACCGGCTCCCTGACCCAATGTGACTGGCCAGTGTGGCCCAAAAAGTTTGGGTACCCTTGCTCTTTTTTGCCCGCTTTCCAAAAGGCACCGGGTGGGGGTGAGTGGGGGTGAGTGACGGAGTCAACCAGGGCTAACGAGGCCTGCCTTCCCTCGTTCAGGAAAGAGTAGCGAGAGCGCGTGCGCAGCACTGGCCTGGCGTCTCCCATGGAATGGCGGACGGGGGAGGGGAAGGCAGCGCCCTCGTGTGGCCGGTGAGGTGCAGTGCAAGCACTGCCGCCATCTCCTGCTCTGAGGCATTATTTGGAGGCGGCTCCGCCTGTCCTCGCCGTTGGCCCGGCCTCCTCCTTTTTTTAACCCCCGTCGCCCCGTTTCCCTTCGCCCCCCCCCTTCCCCGCCGCTCGGGTCTCCATTTTCCAACGGACCCGGCACCGAAGGACCGAGGAGGAGGAGGAGGAGGAGGAGGGTGGGCGTTAGGAGCCGGAGCCTCCACCGGCGCGGGGCTTGCCCGCCTCCTGCCTCGGCATGGCTGCCAACATGTACCGCGTCGGAGGTAAGGGCTCTGCCCTCTGAGAGGAAGGCTGTGTGGCTTCGGTGTGTGTGTGTCCCGAGGAGGAGGAGGAAGAAAAGGGAGAGGGAGGGTGGTTGAGCCGGGTAGGGCCGCGCCTGCTTTGTGAGGAAGAGGAGGAGGAGGAAGGCTGTGATGTGGGAGCCGGCGTGGAAGTTGGGCATGACTGGCATTGTGTGCTTGTGAGGGGAAAAAGGGTGGGTGGCTTCCCTGGCTGGCGCAGGGGTTTTTTTTCAACTGCTCTGCTGCAGCCACAACGACGTGAGTTCGATCCTGAGAGAGCCAAGGTTGACTCAGCCTCTTCCATCCTTCCCGAGGTCGCTCCAATGAGGACCCAGCATGGTTGGGGGCCGAAATGCTAATCTTTTTCTTCATTCGTGTCAGAGGCACTACCAGATGTGTAAACAGGACTGATATTTTGGGTTTTTTTGGTTGTTGCTTTTTTATTGTTGCTTATTGAATTTTGGTTCTGTAATTATTTATATTTTTTATTATTTGCATTTAATATCCCGCCCCAATCGGGAAGACTTGACTCTGGGCGGCTTACAACATACATATATTATAGTATTTTTTGCTTTATTCCTTAGGATGTCTTGATGTTTTGTAATTGCAATTGCTATTGTAGATATATGTGATATTTGTAACTTATCTGTAATTATTTTTATGCTATGGAATATGGTATGTAATTGTAACCGTTTCTTCTGTAAGCCGCCCAGAGTCGCTCTGTGAGTGGGGCGGCATATAAGTAGTAAATATAAATAAAATAAATAAATAAATAAAATACAATACAAATACAAATACAAAATACAGTAAAACCTCAGATAACACTAAAACCTGGTTCCACAAGTCTTGGTGTTATCCGATTTTTAGTGTTATCCGATGCATGTTAAAATCCTATGGGATCCATAGAGATACATTGTAACCACACAGGCTTTAGCGGTTGTTATCCGATGCATCCCATAGGATCTTAATGTTATCTGATGCAATTCTTCCCCCCAGATTGCTTAATGTTATGCGATTTTAGTGTTATTTGATACTAATGTTATCTGAGGTATTACTGTACAATACAATACTACCAGATTACACTAACATACATAGCTCAAACTAACAACATCTAAAAACAAAATAGAATTGAAAAGGACTAGATGACGTCTGCCCACATCAAGAGCGTTTCTTCTTGCCAACATGAGGTCCTCCTCAGTGCGCGCTGAGGGTAGTAAAGGTAAAGGTTTCCCTTGCTCGAAAGCCAGTCGTATCCGACTCTAGGGTTCGGTGCTCATCTCTGTTTCAGAGCCCAAGAGCCAGCGCTGTCTGCTGCTGCTGCAGACGTTTCCGTGGTCATGTGGCAGGCATGACTAAACACCAGAGCGCATGGAACGCTGTTACCTTCCCACTGAAGTGGTCCCTATTTATCTACTTGCAATTTCTTGCTTTCAAACTGCCAGGCTGGCAGGAGCTGGGACAGAGACGGGAGCTCATTCCGTCCTGCAGTACAGTAATACCTCATATAACATTAGTATCGAATAACACTAAAATCGCATAACATTAAGCAATCTGGGGGGGAGAATTGCATCGGATAACATTAAGATCCTGTGGGATGCATCGGATAACAACCGCTAAAGCCTGTGTGGTTACAATGTATATCTATGGATCCCATAGGATTTTAACATGCATCGGATAACACTAAAAATCGGATAACACCAAGACTTGTGGAACCAGGTTTTAACGTTATCCGAGGTTTTACTGTACTCGGGAATCGAACTGTTGACTTTCCGCCTCCCAGTCAGCATCTTAGCCACTTGAGCCACTGCAGTAGGGTTGCCATAATTCTCTCCCACAAAACCGGGACAGAAGTACTGTATACTTGACAAAAATGGGCAGGTTATTTACAAAAAAGCCTTTTTAAAAAACAAACATAATATAATGACAGCTATAAAACACTTTTACATTAAATAAGATGAAACACACTGGTCACACTTATCAGGTAGTGGTGTGAGGCGAGGACATTAAGATTTGTCTCCAGGTATACTCCAACTCCAATGTGGCAGGATATTGCTCGTTTGATGTAAAGAGTTCAGTGGTGTGTTATAATGCACAATGAGTACCTTTTAAAAATCCGGGACTTTAACATGATTTTTATTGAACTGGCCAGGACAATGTTTCCTACCATGAATCTGGGACAATCCTGGTTTTCTGGAACGTATGGCAACCCTAGTTGAGGGACATCATGTGTATTGTATCAGATGGGAGGTACTGTAGTTGGTACTTCTCCCCAGGCTGTTGTGATAATAAAAAAAGTCTGATTTTAGAGAGATAAGGGGTGAGTTTATTGAATATGTTTTAGTGAAGAGACCAGAATTTTTAACATTCTGGAAAGAGGGGACAAAAATAAACATATAGTAAAACCTCGCATAAAGAGCGCCTCACTTAGAGACTAACTCGCTTAAAGAGCAGAATTTTCTCTGAATGGTGACCTCGCTTAACAACTAAAACCAACCAAAAACTCACTTAACAACTAAATCAGGGTTCACAATCCCCCCCCCCCCGGCCAGAAGTCACAATTGGTCACTTACAATGGTGTTTCACTTAAAGAGCAAACTCGCGTAAAGAGCAATCCCGTGGAACGCATTATGCTCTTTAAGCGAGGTACCACTGTATAAATGAAGTAATAAACATTAGGATACAGTAGTTAGTCTTTAAAGTGCCACAACGTTTTTTATTTTTATTTACTCTCTGATATGCTTGGAACACAGGCTAACACGGCTACTATTCAAAAATATATATAAATGAAATGTTATACATAGAATAATTATAAGAAGATGTATAATGTTCACTAAGGTGGTGAGTGCACGTAGTAGTGATACATGTTTTTTCTCTTCTTTTTTATGTCACCATATCTTGTATTCCTATATTATTGTGTTTTTTTTGTTTATTATTTAAGAATATTTAAAAATGCTAATTTCCTTGTGAACTGCCCAGAGAGTGCACAAAGCACTACGAGGCAGTACCTTATCTTGGCTAATTTGGAGTCATTATTCAGCAAGGAGTCCACGCATTAGTAGACGTCTCCGCCACAACATTCCACACATACAAACGGACCTGAGAAATCAAGTCCATCTGCATGCGTTTTTTTTAGCCATTTGGATATCATGTCACCCGCTGGCTAGGTGGACCATGGCGTGTGCCCTCCACTTTCACCTTGTCCAAGGGAAGCTTTGGTGAGTTTTACTCCTGACCTAACATCATTAACAAGAGATGGGCAACACTGCCTAGTTAGACCACTCAAGCTTCTGTGCCTTAACAAGGCTCTCAACTAGTGGGGGGCTATGAGGTGCTATATAAGTCTAATTCCTGTTCCACTGTGTGCTTGTGGTTCTTGGCCACATTCCTTCAGGTGGTCCCCTTGACCTCCAGTTGTCCACTTTTGTTCATGGAGAAGAGCAAAGGAAACAAAGGGCTCCTAGCTGCGCCCTCCTATGCTCTCACCCAGCAGTGGGGAAGCAAGATTGGGCCCTCCCTCAGGTGTAGCTTCGACCCACGTCAGCCCTCAGGTGCGCAAATAGGTGCACAAATAGGCAGAAGTAAGTGTCTTCCTCTCCACCCCATAGAGTATTCAGTAAACTCACCCCTCTCCGTAGTGGTAGCAGTTCTCGGCTTGGTTACCAAAGCTGGCCCTTTTTATGTGGTACAGCAGCAACTGTTTTGCGACACCAGCCCCCTCATCTTTACTAAGAGAGCAACTCAGGGGGATGTGGGAAAAGAAGGTCCCTTCCACTCACATCGTGGCTCCTGGTGTGGGACCACCAGACACAGTCTTATTTGCTGCTGCAGTACCCAGAGAGGGAGATAGCCGAGCAGTGGATGGAGCTTCCCAAGGGAAACCACTGGCTGGAAACCAGAACCAAAAGCAGCTGCTTTTTATGGCTAGCCCTTGCGGAATGTTCTCTGTTATGGGCAAGAGGACAAACCAGTAGCTCCCTTCTGGTATAGGAGATTGTAGGACCAAAATTATGAATTGAGGCCAGGTGTGAGAACTAATGCTGAAGATGATGGTCTTGGCAAGATGACTGCTTCAAGTAGTTAGCAGTAGCAATTAGACTTCTATACTGCCCCATAGTGCTTAGTACACTCTCTCAGCGGTTCAATAGTTAATTAGCATTTTGCCCCAACATGCTGGGTACTCATTTTACTGACCTCGGAAGGATGGAAAGCTGAGTCAACTTTGAGCCTGGTCAGGAAAGAACTCACAATTTTCTGGCTGCAGTACAGCAGTTTAACCCCTGTGCCAACAGTAGGATAGTGACCCTGTACTGTACATGGTATTTTGGCTATTTTAACCATTTGTTGGGCTGCAGTGACTTAGTGGTTAAGACGACCAGAAGGTCAGCAGTTTGAGACCCAAACGCTGCCCGAGGGAGTGAGTGCCCGCCGTCTGTCCCAGCAGTTCGAAAGCAAGAAATTGCAAATAGATAAATACATACCACTTTGGCAGAAAAGATAACAACTTTCCGTGCGCTCTGGCATCTAGTCATGCATGCCACATGACCATGAAATTGTCTGTAGATGCAGAAAATGCTGGCTCTTTGGCTGCAAACGGAGATGAGCACCGTCCCCTAGAGTCAGACACAATTTGCTTTCAAGCAAGGGTGACCTTTATCTTTACCTTACCAACTAATTACTTCTATCCTAAGGTAGCAATTTTAATTACTGACCTCTAGAATGCCCTGTCGTTGACAGATCTACTCAGGTCTTGCAAATTAAAGGGAATGGCTTCCTTTATTGAAGCAGTTCAGCACATGATGTTTGTATAGTGGTACCTCGCTTAAAGAGCATAATGCATTCCACGGGATTGCTCTTTAAGCGAAACACCATTGTAAGTGACCAATTATGACTTCTGGCAGGGGAGGAGGTATTTGCGAACCCCAGTTTAGTTGGTTTGGCTGGTTTTAGTTGTTACGCGAGGCAACCATTCAGATAAAATTCTGCTCTTTAAGCGAATTAGTCTGAAAGTGAGGCGCTCTTTATGCGAGGTTTTACTGTACTTTTAAACTTTTTGTATTGTTTTTATGTCTTGTCCTGAATCTAGTCATTTTTAGCTTCCTCTTGAGATTTTAAGCTTCAATTGATCAAGAGTCATGACACACAGAAGCACTCATAGCATCTTAAGGTTTGCATTCGAGAAGATTCTTTAACTATACCCTTCAGTATTTTAATGTTTTTTTTAAATAGAAGATTGTCAGACATGCACACTTATCTCTGTGACAAAAAATGATGATAACTTCAGGCACATTTAATCAAGTGTGCAAGTAAGAATAATGCAAGAAGTTTTTTTTTACCTTTGTACTTTTGATTTTGATTTCCTAAAAATATTCAATATATAACAGTCTTACCAATAGTTCAAGTGTAATGTTATCAGTATGTGTGAATTACTAGTGTACAGTATTACTATAGTTGCATATATAGCAATTTTGTCATGAAAAAAGTCACTGTTGTACATACTTACTTGAGCATAGGCCTATCTGGTCAATTTTGTTTGTTTTCATATTAGCTGTCATGATAATTATCCATTTTCTCAAAACCCTTGTGTAATTACAGATTGGTAGATGAAGCATGGCTTTAGGGACTTAACCAACAAGTCTACAGCCAGCTGCTTGATTTCATCTCTAACTTAAATGCTTAAAGTTTTTCTGGTGGCCAGGTGTATGCACTGTATATTCTGCAGTTTCCCCCAGTGAGCTGCAAGTAGTGTGCATGGCTTTCCCTTATTCAACTTTATTCTCACAACAATATTGTGAAGTTAGGAGGAGAGAATATTTGTGTTCCAAGGGTGCCTAATGAGCTTTATGACAAAGTTGGTATTTGAACACAGGTCTTCTGAGTCCAATTCCAAGATTCATCACCACCATAGTCTTATGACAGCACTCATAACACTATTAATCTTAAATACTAATTTTACTACTCCTTAACTCTGAGCAGAAACGCTCCTTTTAAAAATATTTTTTAAATATTAAGGTCGCCCTTGCTCAAAAGCCAGTTATATCCGACTCTAGGGTTCAGTGTTCATCTCTGTTTATAGCCCGAGTTTTGCAGACATTTCCATGGACATGTGGCAAGCATGACTAGACACTGGAGTGCACGGAACACTGTTTACCTTCCCACCAAAGTGCTACCTATTTATCTATTTTCAATGTCATGCTTTCAAACTGCTAGGTTGGTAGGAGTTCACTCCATCGTACAGTACTTTGGTCTTGAATTGCTGACCTGCCGACATTTCAGTTCTTAAGTTCAGGGTCTTAACCACTAAGCCACCACAGTCCCTGCTGGCAACTGGTACTGTCCACCTTATTTCAGTTAAAAAAATAAATCCTAATATTAGTTCTCTGGAAACCTTAACATGTTTCATGCAACTTCACAACTCTACATTTGCATTTGTTTCAACTCATTGATACAATGTACTCATGCTTAAAACATATTCATTGTCTCTTTTGTTTATTTGTATGAGGGATCCTAGTTGAGATTGTTGATTCACTGTTGCTATTAGCAACAGTGAACATGCGGATTTTGATATGATAACTGGGATGGGTAGAGGTGTTTTATCTGCCACTTTAATGTTGACCCACAATGATTCTAATGAAAGTTAATACCTTGCTTGCAGTTATGGCTGTAAGAAAGCAGCTACACCTTCACCCATTTAATTGCATGGGCAGTTGAGAGTACCGAATGGGACACTTGAGCCCTTATGGACTATATCGCTATGACCGTGCCTCACAGCTGCCTTGGTATGCCACCAGGTGCAATTCAAGGTGCTGGTCATTACCTTTACAGCCCTACATGGCAGTGGGCTAGGTTACCTAAGTGACCGCATCACCCCAAGGACATCAGCCCGCCCCACTAGAGTGGACTGGAGGGGCTGTCTAAGGGTCCTAAATGCTAGAGAGCTGAACCTCTCTAACACTAGATGGAGGTCCTTTTCAGCGGCTGCCCCATTCCTTTGAAACCTCCTGCCGACTGACCTCCGCCTACAATCAAATCTCCCAGTATTTAGGAAGGGTCTAAAGACTTGGTTGGCCCAGCTAGTCTGGGGTGCCACGATGGGAGCTCTCCCTCCCCCCGGCTGGCTTATATAGGTTGCTTAAAGTGGTTTTTAATTGTGTTCTGTTTTATATGACTGTGAGCTGCCCTGAGTCGCTGTGGCGAGCAGGCGGCAATATAAATCTAATAACATAAATAAATAAATAAATATTGTTAGGATTGCTAATTGTCACATTTTGCCTCATATATTAAATGTATACCATGAACGATTGGGAAATCAGTGCTTCAAGAAACATCTGTTGTTTCTAATGTTAATCTGCCTTCTGTATAAGAAACTTTATGTCAAGATGGGAAGCTATATTGCCTGTCAGAGCTTCTAGTGTGACTTTGTATACCTACCTCATCACCAAGGACAGTACCTTATTCCCAATATGAAGTGTGTACAGAGGGAGAGAGAGTCAGAATCAGACAGACAGGCAGAGTGATCATGATGAAGAAGAAACTACTTCATGCATGTTTCTGCTGCAATGAAATCAGTTTTATACTGTGCTAGGAAATGCCATTTCAAATAACAAAGGATACTCCTTTCATAGAATGCCACCCAACTCTCTTCAGTCATTTTGTCTGTGAGTATGTAAAAGTCACTAAACTCACACTTCCAAAACCCTTGTGCTGGGTAATTCATGTCGCCCTGTCTCTCTTTCTCTGTTCCTTCTCTACGAGCTATGTCTTTGTTTCCTTCTCTGACCCAGCCTGTTCCATTTTCCACTCTACCCCACAAGATTCTAGTTTCTCTTTTTCTTTAACTTTCTGTTGGTTAGTGAGCCTATCCACTCCGTTTTCCATCTTGTCCAGATCTGTTCTCCTTTAGTTCATGACATACTTTCTCGCTCTTCTAATTTTGCTTTGGTCAACCCAAAACCTAGCAGTTCAGTCAGATTTGAGGTGACTGTCTGCACCAAAGAACAACAGACAGAGAGGGATTGTTTGGAGTAGAAATACAATTTTAGTTGGTGTTTTTAAAAACAAATTAACCATACAATCTGGCAAGGGAAGGAGACATATAGTGGGGCCGGTAACGGGTTCAGGAGATTGGTGTACATTAATACTACAGTAATACCTCATATAACATTAGTATCGAATAACACTAAAATCGCATAACATTAAGGAATCTGGGGGGAAGAATTGCATCAGATAACATTAAGATCCTATGGGATGCTTCAGATAACAACCGCTAAAGCCTGTGTGGTTACAATGTATCTCTATGGATCCCATAGGATTTTAACATGCATCAGATAACACTAAAAATCATATAACACCAAGACTTGTGGAACCAGGTTTTAGTGTTATATGAGGTTTTACTGTATATTGAAGATGATAGCTGATGAAGTCTGATTTAGATGAAATCAAGTTGGCTGACTGTTCAGATACTTGAGGGTTCTTAAAATCTGTGTGTGACTGCCATAGTTTTCTATGAAAGGATTATCCTATGTCACCATGGTGCTTAGGTACATGAAATTAGCCACGATTACAAAGGGGACCATGGATATATACAAGTGACCATGTTCTACTTGAGTTTTTGATCTAAAAATAAACAAAAGTGGAGTGTAGCAGCATATACATGCTGGACTTTAGAAAAGCAAACTTCAATAAACTCAGAATAATGATAGGTAACATTGTATGGCAGGAGATCCTTTCAGTCAAAGGAGTCCCAAGAGTGGTGGGAGTTTCTAAAAAAGGAAATTCTAAAGGCACAGCTCCAGACAGTTCCAAAAAGAAAGAAAGGTAAAAGGCAGCAAAAAAGACCAATGTGGTTCCACAAAAAGCTCAGAGAAAAGCTAAAAAAAAAAAAAGGACACATAAGAAGTGGAAGGAAGGCCAGGCTACAAAGGAAGAGTACAGTCAAGTAGTGAAGAAGTGCAGGGATAGTGTTAGGAAGGCAAACGCTGAGAATGTGTTGAGGCTTGCGAGAGATGCTAAAAGCAACAACAACAAAAAACTCACACACATTTATTCAGGTATGTACAAAGTAAAACAGGGTTTCCCAAACTTTTGGACTTCATTTCCCAGAAGCTTAAGTCAGTATATTGGCTGATCAGTGCTTTGAGGAATTGACGTAGGCTTCTGGGAATTGAAGTCCAAAAGGCACAGGTTGGGGCACACTGAAGTAAAAGACAGAGAAAAGAAACAACTCAGCTGCTCAATGGGGGTAAGAACAAAGAAAACGCAGAAGTGCTCAATTCTTACTTCAGCTTGGTCTCCCCCATCCAGGCAAGTGTAAAGTACAAGGGGAAGGGACAGGATTGCAGCTTGAAATTGATAAACAGTCAAAGACTATCTTATTACCATGAATGAATTCAAATCCCCAGGACCGGATCAAATGCATCCAAGGATATTGAAGGAACTGGCTGAAGAAATCTCAGAACCACTGTCTATCATTTTCACTATTTGATTAAGTGGACTTGGTCCATGAAAGCTCACATTTAAATACAGCAGATAGGTGCCACAACATTTGTCTTTTCTTTTTTTGCTGTTTTGTTTACTCTCTGATATGCTTGCACAGACTAACACGGCTACTACTTCAAACATATCATTTTCTTGAAGTCACGGAGGACAGGTGAAATGTCAGTCAATTGAAGGAGGGCTAGTGTCCTTATCTTCAAAAAGGGCAAAAAGGAAGAACAGGGGAATTACAGACCAGTCAGCCTGACATCAATCCCAGAGAAAATTCTGGAGCAGATTATAAAATGGTCACTCTATAAACAACTGGAAAACAATGCAGTAATAATTAGAAGCCAACATGGATTTATGAAAAACAAATCCTGCCAGACTAATCTGATTTCATTTTTCAATCAGGTAGTTTCCTTGGTGGATAGTGGGAATGCTGTTGATGTAATATATCTTGACTTCGGCAAGGCCTTTGACAAAGTGTCTCATGATATTCTGATTAGCAAGATAACTGGGTGTGGCCTGGATAACACAAGTGTCAGGTGGATATACAGTTGTTTACAGAATCGTACTCAGAGAGTTATTATTAATGTCTCCTTCTCAAGCCGGGGGGGCGGGGGGGCGGCGGCACAGGTGGAATACCACAAGGCTTGGTCCTGGGCTCAGAACTGTTCCACATATTCATAGATGAGGGAGTGGAGGAAATTCTCATTAAATCTGCAGATGACACAAAACCTTGGAAGACAGGGGCAGAATTCAAAAAGATATTGATAAGCTAGAAGAGTGATGGTGAACCTATGACACATGTGCCAGAGGTGGCACTCGGGGCCCTCTCTATTGGCACCTGTGGAGTCACCCCAGCACAGAGTTTGCCCCGCCCCTCTGCTCAGCAGTCCAATAGGAGCACTTCCTCCCTCCCCCCAGCACAGAGTTTGCCCCTTCCCTCTCCCCAGCAGCCCAGTGGGACTGTTTCCTTCCTCCCCTGTTGCTGTGTTGGCACTTTGCGATAAATAAGTACATTTTGGGTTGCAGTTTGAGCACTCAGTCTCTAAAAGGTTCGCCATCACTGAGCTGGAACACTGGGCTGAAACCAACAGAATGAAATTTAACAGGGACAAGTGCAAAGTTTTACACCTAGGGAACAAAAAACATACAGTTACAAGATGGGAGATACTTGGCTTAGTAATACTGTATTACAATGGAGAAGGATCTTGGAATTGTTGTAGATCACAGGCTAAATATGAATCAACAGTGTGATGTGGTTGCAAAAAAGGCCAACACTGTTTTAGGCTACATTAACAAGTATAGTCTCCAAAACCCGTGAAGTACTAGTCCCCCTTTATTCAGCACTAGTTAGACGACATCTAGAGTAATGTGTCCAATTCTGGTCACCGCACTTGAAGAAAGATGCAAATAAATTAGAGGCAGGTACAGAGAAGGGAAACAAAGATGATCAGAGGACTGGAAGCCAAGCCGTATGAAGAAAGAATGAAGGAACTGGGTATGTTTAGGTTTAGAAAAGGAGACTAAGAGGGGATATGATAGCACTCTTCAAAGATAACCATAAAGAGGAAGGGCAGGATCTGTTCTCTGTTATCTCAGAGTGCAGGAAGTATAATTATGGGCTGAAACCACAGGAAGCCAGATATAGGCTGAATATGAGGGAAAATCTTTATAGAGAAATTAACCCTGACTGCTCCTTAGAAAGTCAAATAGTAAAGATGAAGCTAAAGTACTTTGGGCATCAAATGAGAAGAGAGGATTCGCTTGAGAAAGCCTTGATGCTCGGAAGGGTGGAGGGCAAAAGAAGAAGGGGGCGGCCAAAAATGAGATGGCTAGATGGTATTGTAGACACAATGGGCACAAAGCTGAGCGAGTTGAGGAGTATGGTGGAGGACAGAAGTGCCTGGCGGACAGTGGTCCATGAGGTTGCAAAGGGTCGGAATCGACTGTGTGACTACTGAACAACAACAACAACAACAACAGCAACAAAATAGTGGCACCAAATGCCTTGAGAGGCGATGAGTGCTCCAACACTGGAAGTTTTCAAGAGAGAATTGGACTACCACCTGTCATATCTGCTTTGATTTGGATTCCTGCATTCAGCAGGTGGTTGGATTATGGTAGATTGCCTAAAAGGCACCTTCCAACTCAGTTATTATGATTCTATCTGAGATTAATTGTTTTGCAGTGGATGGAATGAACTCTGGAGATCTGTGTTCAAATTGCTGTTTGATCGTGGAAACTCAGTGGGGTGTGGCAATTGTAAGCTACTCTCTGTATATTCAACGTACCTCAAAAATCCTATTATCATTGCCATGAGTTGAAAGTGACCTAACAGCACATATCAGTAATAGCTTGCAATGCTATTTCAGTCGCTACATTAAAAATTGATCAATTTAGGTTCAAATTTACCGTATATGTTTTAAAGTTTTTATTTATTGGTATTTTATTGTTCACCTCCTTATATTGCCTTTTGCCCAGAAGGGCAGCATATAAAATTTTAAAAATAAATCAAAACCATCAATAAAATGTTTCAGCAGCAATAGTACTATCCAATAATGAGATAGCAGACTTCTGTAACCATAACAGTTATTCAGGGCCACGCCTCCTGGAAGTGGAAGTGGGCACATTTACGGCTGACATAAATACACCCACTTCCATGTTTACGTCAGCTGTCGGCGCGTTTTATGGATGATGTAAATACACCCGCTTCTATTTCCAGTTGCGGCAGAGGCAGTAACAGGCCTGATGAGATGGCATTGGGGGCCAGATCCGGCCCATGGGCTGTAGATTGAGAACCCCTGCATTATGTAATCTACAAAGTTGTCCTGGCAGATTTCAGTTCTAGAAAAATATTTTTGTCCAATCTCTAAAGAGATGTTTTAACCATCTTTTCGTCTTTTCTGTCTCCACATTTGTTAGTTTAGATGTATAAATAGGATTTCAAAAACAAAACAAATTGAAGAAGAGATACAGCGATGTTCTGTCATGTTTGATATCCCCATTAGTTTACCTTTCCCTTGCTAATTCTTTCTTTTGCGTTTTTCTCCCTTCCACTGTGTGAGGAAGTTGTTTCTAGTGCTTCTGTTGCACAAGCTGCTGCTTCTGTATTGCTCTGTCCTTCAGCAGAAGTGGCTGGATAGAGAATGCAAATAAGATAATGTTTTGAGGCTGGGGCAGCAACTCATGAGAAGGGGCGGGTGGCGATCTATGTATGTGGAGTGTACAAGCCTTTTGTGTGTTTCTTTCTACAAGTCTGTTCTTCCCTTGTGCACAACTGTTGAAAAAGAAAAAGGGGAAATGTAGAGAAATACACAAGTAAACAAAACAGCAAAAAATAAAAATAAAAGTGTTGTGGCACCTTAAAGACTAACTCCTGTATTGAAATGTGAGCTTTTTTCTTTTTTCTTTTGCTCTGTTTCGTTTACTCTCAGATACACTTGTACAGACTAACACACTAGCACGGCTACCAACTTCAAACATTTCAGAAATACACGAGTGAACCAATTTTGAGATAACAAAATACTTTACATTCCATCTGCTACAAGTTTTTGGCTTGTGGTCAGACTGTCATACATGAACAATATTCAGGAACCAATTTTGGGAGGTAATTTAAATATTTTGTACAGAATGTTTCAATGTTATCAGGTTATCCTATAATTTATATAATTTTCTAGAAATATCTTGTCTGCTGCTCCTTTTTTTGAATGTGCTGACACAAGATATGGATACACGAGCTGTTGCTCTGTATGATGTGTTGATTACACCAAATAATTGTAGTCTGATTTTTAATGTTTCTTATTTCTTCATTTTACTGGGCCTTTGTACTGCAGACATTATGCTTTCTCATTTCATTAAATGATCTCTGTTCTCTACCACACTTGGCCAATGTTTATTTGTTGTAACCTTTTCTTTATGAGTTGAGATGATTATAATAGAAATTATGTTGTCATACAAGGATCATTTATGGAGACATGATATGAATATCACCATCTCTATTATGTTCCTGGTCTGTGCTTCTAGGAAGATTGGTAAAAGTTGTGGAAGATTAAAAAGTCATGTAACAAACTGAGTAAACACTCTTTTTACAGAATTAATCCAGATGGAAGGAAAAAAGATTTGAAGTCTCATTACTACGCAAGCCCGTGTCAGGTTTCTGAAAATGCAGTGACCTTGTTACAATGAGAGATGGAAGTGGTGATGGAAGCAAAAAGGACTTTTAATGGAATGTGCTTTTGGAAGAAGTTACATGTAACAAATAGGAGCATTCATATTTGTAGAAATATATTAACTTTTCAAAACCTCATACAGTACTTCAAAACTGCTTTTGTTTTTCCAGATTATGTCTACTTTGAAAATTCTTCAAGTAATCCATATCTGATACGTAGAATAGAAGAACTCAATAAGGTAAACACAATACTAACGTGCCCACTGGTGTTCTAGGTGTTGACAGATTATTTTTAATGGTGGTGCTATTGTATCTGTATTTGTATAATTTGGAAATAATTGTCAGTTATGTTTTCTGTAAAATAATAGAATTAATGTATTAAAGTAAAAAATAGGAGGCCTTAATAAGCATAGTAGGTTGTATCCATTTTTGCTGCTGTATTTTTTTTCCACCCAGTGATGGGACGCAACAGGTTTGCACCACCTCGCCAGAACCAGTAGTAACTTTCCCCAGTGTCCCAGAGAACTGGTAGCAGCTTTTGGGGGGAATCACCTTCGGGGCTTACCTTTTCACTGGTTCCCCCACTGTGCATGTGCGCCAAGCACTTGGTGTGCATGCACGCCTACAGTGCTTGGCGCGTATGCACGGTCTCCTTGCTGTCCTTGCTGCTCTTTATGCAAAACACCATTGTAAATGACCAACTTGGGGGGGGGGGGATTGCGAACCTCGATTTATTTGTTAAGTGAGTTTTTGGTTGGTTTTATTTGTTAAGCGAAACGAACATTCAGAGAAAATGCTGCTCTTTAAGCGAGTTACTCTTTAAGCGAGGCACTCTTTATGCGAGGTTTGACTGTACTCGAATTTAAGCTGACCCAAATATAAGCACCCCGGCAGAGCATTTCTCACCCCGCCGCCATGGAACACACCTGCGGCCGGGGGAAGAGGCTACCGCCGCGCCCAGCCGGGACTCCCTCCACCTGTTCCGGAGGCTATGCTTAAAAGCCGCAGTGGCGGCTGGACTTCCCCAGCAGAGCATTTCGCGCCACGCCGCCACGGAACACACCTGTGGCCAGGGGAAGAGGCTACCGCTGCGCCCAGCCGGGACTCCCTCCACCTGTTCCGGAGGCTATGCTTAAAAGCCGCAGCGGCGGCTGGACTTCCCCGGCAGAGCATTTCGGCCCCACCGCCACGGAACACACCTGCGGCCGGGGGAAGAGGCTACCGCCGCGCCCAGCCGGGACTCCCTCCACCTGTTCCGGAGGCTATGCTTAAAAGCCGTAGCGGTGGCTGGACTTCCCCGGCAGAGCATTTCGTGCCCCGCCGCCATGGAACACACCTGCGGCCGGGGGAAGAGGCTACCGCTGCGCCCAGCTGGGACTCCCTCCACCTGTTCCGGAGGCTATGCTTAAAAGCCGCAGCGGCAGCTGGACTTCCCCGGCAGAGCATTTCGTGCCCCGCCGCCATGGAACACACCTGCGGCCGGGGGAAGAGGCTACCACCGCGCCCAGCCGGGACTCCCTCCACCTGTTCCGGAGGCTATGCTTAAAAGCCGCAGCGGCGGCTGGACTTTTTGATAATGTTCAAATCTTTGTGTAAATTTGATGAATTTTGTAATTTTTGATTGTTGTTTGAAATTGATACCTATTGAATTTTTTATGATGTAACGATGTTGAGTTGTTTTATGGTGTTGATACTGATTTTTCTCTCTTTTTATATTTACATGTTGTGTTTATAAACTTGCTGTTTACTCTGTGCTTGTGAACCACCCTGAGTTGGCCCAACCGAGTAGGGTGGTATAAAAATTGGAGTAAATAAATAAATAAAAATAAATAAGAGGAATACAGCATCTTCATCATAATCACAGAAATAATTTATTGGGTGCAGGATTGTAATGAGGAGATTGCTTATACTGGTCTTATAAAGCAAGAATATACTGAAATGCCCTGGACAGACTGGAAAATAAGAAATATAAATAGTTCACTTTTTCCCGCTTTGAATTTTCAGACTGCCACACTCCATAACCATTCATGTCACAGCTGTCTGTTGTGTTACTAATATAAATGTACAGTACTGGCAAGACATAACTGAAATACACAGCTAAGCAAAGATATCTGTCAGAAAAACAATATTAAGTTGCATACAAATTAAAGATAATTAGTTAGGATTTTATTTCCTTATAAATAGATATTCTGTTACCCTGACCTCATGGGAGTGGCCTCCATTTTCCCCTCAGTAAATGTTGACGTAGATATATAGAAATATACCTGGGTACGCAAAAGCAAATGCATATTAGAAGATGGAATAAGGAGCTCACTGGACAAGGAACAACATTAAAGGAGGACATAACTGAGGAACTCGACTTCCCCTACGTCACTTGGAGGACCCTGAATAGGCTGAGGGTCATAGTCTCTAAATGCAAGGCCAACATGCTCTAGTGGGGACTGCTGGCAAACAACAACACGCGGTGTGAATGTGGAGAGATACAGAATCCAGTACATTTACTGGTCTGCCAATTACTGCCAGAAACATGCACCGATGAGGACTTAGGTTTGGCCAAGAAATTTTGGGACATGAAAGAACAAGAAGCTTAATCTGGTCTGGTTCCTTTTGTCGAAGAACTATGTTTTTATAAATCATAACTTCTCCAAACTTGGTGGGTGCTACAACAGAAACTCAGGTGAGCAAAGTTGGTTTCACCTACCCAGAACTCTATACTACACCTCAGTACCTTAACTTCCATTGGGCAGCTTGAAGACCAGGGTAGCAGTGGGGAAATGTAGGGCTCTTTTAGCCCCAGCACAGGGCCCCCTTTCTATAGCCCTTCTACCTAGTGAGCAGGTTTGTGAGGCTTTGGCTTTTTCCTCCTAGTGCCTTTTGCATCTCTCCTGAAGTACAAAACTGAGGGTCCCAAGCCTCCTCCCCACCTTGTCTCCTTTCCCCCTGAGGTCTCTATGTCTTCCTTTGTTACTATGCAGAAAGTCCTAAGCCTTACCATGCCTCTCGTTCTCATCTCCTTCTCCCTCCACAGCTTCCCCTCATCAGTCTGCTCCTTTGTGGATGGCTGTTGTCCTCCCCCTTGCCTGGCCAATGTCTCCCAGCCAGCCAAGTAAAGGGCAGGTGGCCCCCGAAGGGCAGGTGCCCCCCCCCCCCCGAAGCACAGGGGGAAACCCCTTCACAGTAATGGACAAAAGAAAAAGAGGATGTCCTGTCTCCCTCTCACTTCTTATTGTCTACCTTGTTGCAAAGCCTCTTGTCAGGGTTGGCTATGGAGTTAGATGCCTTGCTCACTGACTGCCAAGTTCAATACATTCTTAAATTTCCTTTAATTCTGGGGAATTTGACCTGGAGTGGCTTCTTATACCACAGCAAGCTTGTGGCTTGTTTGCTTATAGTAGCTGTAAAAAATTCACTGCTATGGGCTGGTTTTTCAACTTAGTGACAAGCTAACAGCTCTGTCTGAGTCTCAGCACTCTGAGTGGCCACCTTCCTGGCACTGTTGCAGGCAGACATCAGCTTCTGAAGAAATGCTGTCTTTTATGAGCTCATTCAAGCAGCAATGGGTTTCCAGTTTGCTCTTCTCCTCAATCTCCAGAGAGTCACATTGTAAACAGCTATGAAATATTAGTTGTGAAAAAGCTAAAACGCTCAGCAATGGTAAACAAAGAGAAAACCTAGTCAAACAAAGAAGATTGAATGTGTACATGTGTGAGCCAAGTATTCACAGCTCATACTTTGTTCTGGCTTCAATGCCAAGTTTTAGCCAGGTCTGCCTGGCTTGGTTGCGCTGCTTACAGTGAGTGTTTTCTTAGTTCTTCTCCTAGGCTAGGCAGGAAGTTTAATTCACTTTCCATGACTAGGTTCAACTTACACTCTTGACTCACCTCACCTCCCTCTGAGGACTTTCCATAGACTTCTGAAGTGATAGGCTGGCTTTTCTTTTTTGTCTGGCTGCACCTGAGCAGCAGAGGTCCAGTGTGTGCTCTCCTGGTTATGCCACACATTTCACAAGACTTTCAAATCATTCTCCACTTGTACATGACCTCAGTATCTGCTGACTCCTTTCCTTGTAGTTCCAGACATTTACAGGCTGAATCAATTATATCAATAATGATGAACTAAAATACAGTAAAACCTGGCATAAAGAGGGCCTCGCTTAGAGACTAACTCGCTTAAAGAGCAGAATTTTCTCTGAATGGTTGCCTCGCTTAACAACTAAAATCAACCAAAAACTTACTTAACTAAATCAGGTTTTACAATCCCCCACAACCACCACCACCAGAAGTCACAATTGGTCACTTACAATGGAGTTTCACTTAAAGAGCAAACTCGCTTAAAGAGCAATCCCGTGGAACACATTATGCTCTTTAAGCAAGGTACCACTGTATAGGCAGTATCCTATAACAGTGAAGGTGAACCTTTTATCAACTGAGTGTCCAAGGAGGTGGGGGAGATGGGCAGCAGACATCACGCATGCGGGTGATGTCACGTGGGTGCATGCACACCCATGTGACATCACCAGCATGCTTTGCGCACCATCCCTGCACCTCCCAACTTCATGCCACTCCCTGGCAAGCCCCCCCCCCCCGACAAGTGGCCATCGTCATGCCTGCTGCCGCTGTCCCCAAAAAGTGTGCGTGCCTCCCGGGCTCCAGAAAAGCACTGTGCAGGCAACAGGAAGGCCTCTTGGGCTCCAGAAAAGCTTTGTGTGGGCACCAGAAAGGCCTCCTGGGCTCCGGAAAAGCCCTGTACAGGCCTCCTAGGCTCCAGCAAAGCCCCACACAGGCACCAGAAAAGCTTCCTGGGCTCTGGAAAAAGCACTGTGCAGCTGCCGGAGAGGCCTCCCGGACTCCAAAGAAGCCCCAACAGGCCTTCCCACCCCAATGTGCCTTCCCACCCCTCCAAGGGGCCTTCCTATCCCCTCCCCTGGTGGGGCCCCGTCGGGTCTTCCTAACCCCCATTGGGCCTCCCCACCATCACAAGTGCTCCCCACCTTATTTCTCCCAGCCTCCCAGCTGGGATTTCTACCTTCCCTGCTGGTTCTCCTTTGGCAGAGAAAGGGGTGGGGAGTGGGAAAGTGATGCTGACTAGGCTGTGTGTGGCAGAGCTTCCCCTTGATGGCATGTGTGTCAAGAGAAAGGCTTCTGCATGCCACTTCTGGCACGCATGCCATAGGTTTGCCACCACTATCCTATAAGATACTCTGTTTTCCCTGGTTAGAAGCTCGCAGTAAGTCTTGCTCCTGTTCATTTAATCCCATTTTTCATCTCTTTCATGGTGTGCTTTCTTTCTAAGATAGCTGGACCATCCTGTGTTACAAAGACTAATCCGACGTGGTAATGAGAGATTTGCAGGAAATGTCACAGTGGTTTTGGCAGGACATATTGTAGGAAGGCTTGCTTGTCTTGGTAATAATCATCATCATGTGCCATCAAATCTTTTCTGATTTATGCCAATGCTTTTTAGGGTTTTCCAAGATAGAGAGCGCTCAGAAGTAGTTTACCATTTACTTTTTTCTTCTGGCGGCATCCTGGGATTGTGCAGCTTGTCTAAGACCACACAAAATGGATCTTGCAGGAAGCACAGTGGGGAACCAAACTCCCAACCGCTGGCTTCAGCCAGAAACCACTATGCTATCCAGCCAGCTCTTTCCTTGGTGCCATCTCTCAATTAAATGGACTTTGCAGCCCCTTAAATGTCTAAGTAACAGTACACCTAAATGATTTGCTTCATAGGCCTAAACAGCATCATAGTTGTTTCCAGTGGCAATGGAAGACATGTAGGACTTGAAATGTTTCTACATGAACTGTCATGTGTATGGATTTTTTACCATTTGGAGGATAACTTACAGAACCAAACATAACATGTTTAATTGATCATATTGACACTATAAAGTTTAAATGAGATTCTATTTCATCAATGAAATAGTAAATCTATATGGGACTAATTAACATAACAAATGATGATACATTTATAGGTGTGTAACACATATGCTCATAGTTAAATTCAAAAAAAGTTTGTTGCATAACATATCTAAAGAACAAAATTAAAAATAATTGTGGTTCTATTTTTGGAAGAATTGTCATATTTTATGGTAAATATTTTTAAGCGGATAATTTAAGAGGGTATGTTTGTAAAACAAGTGTGATTGTTTTGTTTTGCTTTGCTTTAAAATACATTTGTTGCAATACTACTGTGTTTTTTTGCCACAATTTAATTAAAATTTCATGGTAATCACTTAATAAATTAAAAAAGCCTCCTTGAGTTGGGCTTCCTGATTGGGCAGCATACAAATGGGAAAATTAAATTAAATTAATGACTGGCTGCTATCTCAGTAGCATTTCTGGAATAACAAGAACTCAGGTTGGGAGAGTTGTTCTTAAGCTCTCTTGGGTTATTAAGAGATGGCATGGACCTGTATGCATAATGGAATGGAGGTTTCAAATGATGTATAGCAGTGATGGCAAACCTTGGCACTCCAGCTGTTCTTGGACTACAGATAACAGAAGCCCAACTCCTGCTGATCAGGGCTTCTGGTAATTGAAGTTGAAGAACCGTTGGAGTGCCAAGGTTCACCATCATTGATGTTTAGACTTGGTTTCCCCACACATAATTGAAACAGTCATAAACAAGAAGAATAGTGATTTTACCATTGAAGTACAATGTATTTATTTCCAAGAGTCTCACAAACTTGATATTGTTTATGCAGTCATTCTGTGATGTGGTCAGAAATAAGAAAAGGCAATCTGGCCAAGAATTGTGACACACACACACACCAGTTGCCTACAAGGACTGACTGACCTTCTTCCTCTTCACTAATAAATGTGAAAGGTCACCTGGCCAGAATACAACCAACATGTTAAAAAGTAATAAAAATTTAATAATTTTAGTATTACATAATTTGCATAATGTGACATGCTCTTTCATATCAAATCTTTCCTGCCTTTTATGTAGATGTCTTTCCATTACTGACAAATAAAACTATTGATGCTATTTTTTCATTGTTGTTATTCTATAGTACTGTCAGTTAAAATACTGTATGTATAAATAGGTGTTCTGTTTATGAAATCACACTCCTTTTAATATGCACTTGATTGATATATTTGTTTCCTATTACAGACTGCCAATGGAAATGTAGAAGCTAAAGTGGTGTGTTTCTATAGGAGGAGGGACATCTCAAGCACCTTAATTGTACTGGCTGATAAACATGCAAGTAAGCTTTTCTTTCTAATAAACAACCTGACTTAAAGGTTAAATTACATATTAGATTTACATATAAATTATATGTAGTATAATACTGATCTGGGAACAAACTAATAGAATTACTGTATCGTAATGCTATGTGATATTAAAGTATTTTGCCATTTCTTTGGGTCACTGAGATTTAACTATGATAGATAATAACTCATTCCCATAATTTAACATTTGGGGTACACAGGAAGAACCTCCTCAAAGATTGTGAATACAATTGGCCATACCTTGGGCAGCAACCTTGTTGGCTAATCTTTCTAACACCAGAGCAAACCAAAGGAAATGAAGAATGAATCCACCAGAAAGGTCTTTGTCAAGACCAATCTTAACAATGATCTCAATAAATATCGAGGGACTTTCGAGTAATAAGACTGCCCTCCTACCAGACATGTGCAGGAAATACAAATGTGACATACTTCTGCTTTAGGAAACACATCGGTGGACAGCAAAGTACAGACCCAAAGTGGCTGGAATGGAACTTGTGATTGAGAAACCTCATGGCCAGTACGGGAGTGCAATTTTTGTTAGACTTGGCCTCAACATAATATCAGCTGCATTGACGGAAACAAACAACATTGAAATTCTAACCATCCAAGCCCCACAATTCTCCATTACCTCTGTCTATAAGCCGCCAGAAGCAAATTTTAGTTTTAATGAACCAGACAGTTTTACTTATGACCAAATAAATTTTGTTATTGGAGATTTTAATTGTCACAGTGAGGCTTGGGGATATAACCGGAACAATGAGGATAGTGCAAAACTTGTATCTTGGGCCGATACCAATGACCTCCAACTTGTCCATGATCTGAAACAGCCTGCATCCTTTAACAGTGGTAGATGGAGCGGGGGTATAATACGGACAACATCTTTGTTAGCAAGAAGATAGCAGCATATTGCATGATAGTTGTTGATGATCCAATCCCATGCACTCAACACAAACCCATTGTGTGTTTAGTAAACACTGCAGTGAAAGCCCAGGAGGTGCCTTTTCCCAGACGATTTGGAAAGGAAACCAGGCATTGGAGCGTCCGATCCCCAGTTCCCTTTCCGAGGAGGCAGGCGAGCAGATTGCTCTGAGTTGGGAAGGGCCAGGGGGAATCCGGTGCCAGCTAGGGCAGCTTCAAAGTGCTCTCCCTGGCCCTTCCCAAGTCAAAGTGGTCACCATGGGCTTTGGTTTAACGTTGTGCAATACATGTATCGCACAACATTAAAAATCACATAATGTTAAGGATCGTGGAACCAAGCTTTAACATTATGCGGGGTACAGTAATACATTGGATAACGCTAAGACTTGGTTCCACAAGTCTTGGTTTAACCGATTTTTAGTGTTATCCAATGCATGTTAAAATCCTATGGGATGTATCAGATAACGTTAAAGCTCCATAGAGATACATTATAACCGCACAGGGTTTAACGGGTATTTTTAGGTTTTTGATGAGTGTCATGTTCAATCCCTCCTTCAAGTTCTTTATTCCTTTGGCTTGATCTGGTGTGTGAAAGATTAGCCAGCTATACAAGGTTGCCATTGCCTGTTGTGGTTCAGTCGCACAGTCGATTCCAACCCTTCGCAACCCCATGGACCACCACCCTCCAGGCACCTCTGTCCTCCACCATCCTCCTCAACCCGCCCAGCTCTGTGCCCATTGCATCTTCAATACCATCTAGTCATCTCATTTTTGGCCGCCCCCTTCTTCTTTTGCCCTCCACTTTTCCCAGCATCAAGGCTTTCTCAAGTGAATCCTCTCTTCTCATTTGATGTCCAAAGTACTTCAGTTTCATTTTTACTATTTGACCTTCTAAAGAGCACTCAGGGTTGATTTCTTCTAAGATCGACCTATTTGTTCTCCTCGCTGTCCAGGGGACTCTCAAAACTCTCCTCCAACACTACATTTCAAAGGTGTCTATTCTTCTGCGCTCAGCTTTCCTAATGGTCCAGCTCTCACATCCATACATTATGACCAGGAATACCACTGTTTTGACTATGTGAATTTTGGTTTGCAAGGTGATATCTCTACTTTTAACTATATCCCCCAGGTTTCTCATTGCTTGCCTCCCAAGGCACCTTAACGTTATTCGATCCAATTCTCCTCCCCAGATTACTTAACGTTATTACTGTATCACAACTTTGAGCAGAACATTGCAGACATTATATGGAAAAACAGCTACACTAGACAACTAGAAACAGGATACATAAAAATGAGTTTAGAAAATGTTTATCTGGCCAAGAGCATTTCTCAATGATCCTTTGTACAATAGTAAGAACCATCATGAAGACAATAAGACAGTATGGCAGAAATCCACGAGATAGTTGCAATTTACCAAAAGGAACAAAATATTTTACCAAAAAGTAAGAGTCTAGTAACTCAGTTCTAGGTGCAGTGTTCACCCTCACTTGCTTATATGAATGCACTACCTGTTGCCGCTAATTGTTTTCTTCCACACACTACCTGTAACTGTGTAGTAGGTAGTAGCTATCATTGCGCAAGACATGATTGGATTAGGAAGTACTGGTAGTAGTCTTTCTTAATCTTATGTGTCTCCCCACTAGTTTATAGGACAGTTAATTCTGATTATGACCTTCATATAGAGAACAGTAATAATGTTCTGAGAAGATACTAGCCTACTGATTTGCATCTGTCTTGAAATCTATAAGCCTTAAAGTGCTGCTAAATTTTTGCTTTAGATCACTAATGCATCTTCTTTGAATCTCTGATTTTCTGTTGTTTTGGCTGATGTGGAGAGGAAATCTGGATCCATTAATTTCCCCCTCTTTAGACAGTCACATTTTCTGGATGAAAGAGATAGTGGTGGCAGTGAGAATAACACATTCCCCTAAGCACATGTGAGGTCCACAAACTTTAAAGCATGAGTCTTCTCCTGAAACAACAGATACAGATGTAGTTCTGAACTATAAATCTGCTCATTTGTTATGCTAGGTAGTTAAGTTAATTGGTGAAGGAGTTATAATGTAATGTGTTTGCACAGCTTGATTTAATTGGTTGCAGATGTTTCATATTGACATCTGGCAGTGTCAAGAAATATTACTTAGAGATTAATATTAATTTTTGTTCAATTAGAAGAAATGGAGGAAGAAATGGAAAACCCAGAAATGGTGGATTTACCAGAGAAACAGAAACATCAGTTGCGTCATCGTGAACTTTTTCTTTCACGGCAGTTGGAATCCTTACCAGCTACTCATATTCGGTAAGGTAAAGGTTTCCCTTGCTCAAAAGCCAGTTGTATTTGACTCTAGGGTTCAGTGCTCATCTCTGTTTCAAAGCCAAAGAGCCAGCGCTGTCTGCTTCTGCAGACATTTCCATGGTCATGTGGCAGGCATGACTAGACACTGGAGTGCACAGAATGCTGTTTACCTTCCCTGTTTATCTACTTACAATTTCTTGCTTTCAAACTGCTAGTTTGGCAGGAGCTGGGACAAAGACGGGAGCTTATTCTGCCCTGCAGTACTCAGGAATCAAACTGCTGACCTCCTGCCTTCTATAATTAAATATGATATCATTTAACTTTTGCTTTTATGTTAGATGTTTATCAGACACAGGTAGATTGATTCTGTGGAATTTCTCAACATAAATTTCTTTCTGCTCATCATACTAGAACCATTGAGTATCTGTGGACTCATCCTGAGGGTGGCCCACAAATCCTCAACAAAAAATCGGGCCTTCTTGGTGGCAGCACCCTCACTATGGAATAACCTTCAAGAAGTCTGCAAGGCTCCTTCCCTCCATTTCTTTAGGAAACAAATGAAAATTTTGTTTTTTAGAAAAGCCATTAGGGAAACTGTTCCCAAGATTTCTTCTTAATTTTGTGTTACTGTCTGCCTGTAGTTTTGTTTAATCTAGTTTGTATTGTTCATATGCTTTTAATTGTGCCTGTAAACCATCCAGAATAGCCTTTAAGCTAGATGGATGGTGTAGAAATTGAATAACTGAATGAAAATAAATAATGTTTGCCCCTCTTTTTTTTTTAGAGGCAAATGCAGTGTTACTCTGTTAAATGAGACAGAATCCCTTAAATCTTATCTGGAATGTGAGGTATGAAAACAATTTACTGATTAAAAGTCTTTATCATAACAGTTCTTATAGTTTTCTAAATGTTTACATATTTTGGCCCAGTTTTTTATCATGGTTGTGCTGCACATTCTTCCTATATTCCCTGGATCAGTGGCTTAGCTGTTGTATCTGAACTGGAGAAGAAATTATTTTTGTGAACTATAGGTAAAGTTAAAGGTAACCCTTGCTCGAAAGCCAGTTGTATCCATCTCTAGGGTTCGGTGCTCATCTCTGTTTATAATCAAAGAGCTACCGCTGTCTGCATTTGCAGACATTTCCATGGTCATGTGGCAAGCATGACTAGACACTACCAGTACACTGTTACCTCCCCACCAAAGCTGAACCTATTTATCTACCTGCAATTTCTTGTTTTCGAACTGCTAGGTTCTGCAGGAGCTGGGACAGAGGTGGGCGGTCACTCCATTATGCAGCACTTGGGTCTTGACCTGCTGACTTTCCAGTCATCAAGTTCAGCATCTTAACTACGAAGCCACCACAGTCCCTTTGTGAACTATAGATTGTTGTAAATCTAGTTTAAAGGCTGCTGCTTCTTCCATTTTTGTGTGGTTGTTTTTTGTCAAATCTATTGCTCGCCTAATTCGGGTGCAGTGGTATATTGTGTCTTATTTTAAACCAGGAAATCAGGATCAAAAGTAAGCATGGGTCAGAGATCATATAAGCCTCAAATTTATTCACATTTGTAAGTAACTCATGCAGTAACTCTCTGAGGTGGACAGGTTGAACCATCACTTTGGGAGAGATATTAAATAACCCCCATCTAAATAAATACAAAAAAGGAATACGAGTCTAAACTCACCAACTGAGTTCATGACAGAGTTGAGGTTAATTAATACTGAATAATCTATGTCATGTGACTAAAGATCTAGTGACGTAGATGAGTGAGTTGCCTGATGCTGTGGAATATAGCTTTATATGTTTAAGTGAGCTAGTTATTCCTTCTTTTAATCAGTCTATAATGCTAGTTCTGTACTCATTGTATTTGGCCTTTTTAAAGTACAGTGGTGCCTCGCTTAAAGAGCATAATGCATTCCACAGGATTGCTTTTTAAGCGAGTTTGCTCTTTAAGCGAAACACCATTGTAAATGACCAATTGTGGGGAGTACTGCAAACCCCAATTTATTTGTTAAGCGAGTTTTTGGTTGGTTTTATTTGTTAAGCGAAGCGAACATTCAGAGAAAATTCTGCTCTTTAAGCCAGTTACTCTTTAAGCGAAACGCTCTTTATGCGAGGCACCACTGTATTGAGTTCTGACATACGACTTTTGTTATTTCTTAGATAATAGCAGATGCAACAGAGTTACAGTACTCTAAAACCAAAGATGCCAAAACACTGTTTCTGTAGAAATTAGTGTGGATCACACTGGAAGTGATGATTTTGAAAAATAAGATCTGGGAGGCATGGATATGAGAGAATTAAAGGGTACTATTGATAATATTATGAATGTCTTATGTAAGTCCCATGTGAGATGAATAGAGATTTGAGTAGAAACTAATAAACGTGCTACTTACGAAGCAACAAATGTGAGATGACAAGCAGTAGACTCTAGGCTTCTCTAAAGCCATGGAAAGCGCGGCAGATTGGATAATGCAGTATGCAAGTCTTGCTCCTAGCAGAATTAAACAACACCCAAGCTAGTTTTTTAACCATAACCCCTCAGGTGTATAACTTTTTATTTCTCTTTCTTAAATTTCATTCTGTTGTCCCCCCCCCTCCCCGTGCTTCAGCCTATCAAGAGTTGATATCCAATAAGTATTATTGTACTCTATTCATTCGGATGTATTCATTAGAAAGAAAAACTCCAACTTGCACTGTATTTCCAAAAATAACAAGGAACCTCAATTTTTTTAATTTATTATAAAATTAATGTATTAAATAAGGATCATTGGTTTGAAATGGAGTAATAACTTGGCTACAACTTCAAACATAATAACTTTTCATTTTAACTATCATTGTGTTATTTAAATCAACAAGTAAAATCTGTTTTTTAAAGTGTACTGCTCAGATTTTAATAACTAAAATGGAGATGTAACTACTGTACTTGACTTTACTTAAGAGAATGTTCAGTTCTTTGTCATTATAGCTGTAGGTCTTTTTGCACCATTTTTGAATACAGTTGTCCTTCCCTTAAAGAGCATAATGCGTTCCACAGGATTGCTCTTTGAGTTTGCTCTTTAAGTGAAACACCATTGTAAGTGACCAATTGGGGGGGGATTACAAGGCTGCTCGCTATGCGAAAAATTTGCTATGCGAGTCAGACTCGCATAATGAATTTTTCACTATGCAAGTTGGACTTTTCCCTATGGAAAAACTCGCATAACGAGCTCAGGGCCAAAGCTGATATATGCAACGAAGATGGTTGAATTCCCCATTTATACTTTGTGAGTTTACTGATGACGTTGTTCCTCATACAAACTTTAGCTTTGGTATTCAAGTGCCTCTTCAGATTGTGGATACAATTGGGTGTACCCCAGGCAGAAAGTGAGGAAGACCTAAAGAAGCTCCTGATTAAGTTGAAAGAAGATAGTGCAAAAGCTGGCTTGAGACTCAACATCAAGAAAACCAAGATAATGGCAACAGGCCCTATCAGTACCTGTAAAATAGATGGAAAAGAAGTAGAAGCAGTGACAGACTTTACATTTTTAGGATACAAGATCACTGCAGATGGTGACTGCAGCCATGAAATAAAAAGGTGACTGATTCTTGGGAGGCAAGCAATGAGAAACCTGGGGGATATAGTTAAAAGTAGAGATATCACCTTGCAAACCAAAATTCACATAGTCAAAACAGTGGTATTCCTGGTCATAATGTATGGATGTGAGAGCTGGACCATTAGGAAAGCTGAGCGCAGAAGAATAGACACCTTTGAAATGTAGTGTTGGAGGAGAGTTTTGAGAGTCCCCTGGACAGCGAGGAGAACAAATAGGTCGATCTTAGAAGAAATCAACCCTGAGTGCTCTTTAGAAGGTCAAATAGTAAAAATGAAACTGAAGTACTTTGGACATCAAATGAGAAGAGAGGATTCACTTGAGAAAGCCTTGATGCTGGGAAAAGTGGAGGGCAAAAGAAGAAGGGGGCGGCCAAAAATGAGATGACTAGATGGTATTGAAGATGCAATGGGCACAGAGCTGGGCGGGTTGAGGAGGATGGTGGAGGACAGAGGTGCCTGGAGGGTGGTGGTCCATGGGGTTGCGAAGGGTTGGAATCGACTGTGCGACTGAACCACAACAGGCAATGGCAACCTTGTATAGCTGGCTAATCTTTCACACACCAGATCAAGCCAAAGGAATAAAGAACTTGAAGGAGGGATTGAACATGACACTCATCAAAAACCTAAAAATACCCAAATAGAGTTGATAACATTAAAAATATGTGCAATGAAAGAAATGTAAGTTTTTGAGGGCTGAAAGAAAACAGAGAAACCAGCAACATCTGTCCTGATTAGAAATATGCTAAAATATCATTGACCAAGCATACAGAATGGCTGGTCCATGCAAATCAGAAGTTGATTTCACTAGGGATATATTTATAAGCTTTGCATAATATTCTAAGGGAGTGTGGTGGCTTAGTGGTTAAGACACTGAACTTGACGAATGGAAGGTCAGCAGCTTGAGACCTGAATGACGTAGTAAGCTTCCATCTCTATCCCAGTTCCTGCTACTTCAGTGAGAAAGAAACAGTGTTCGGTGTACTCCGGTTTCTAGTTATACCTGTCACAAGTCCACAGAAACGTCTGCAAACACAGACAGCACTGGCTCGTTGGCTTTAAACAGAGATAAGCACTGAGCCCTAGAGTTGGATATGACTGGCTTTCGAGCAAGGGCAACCTTTCCCTATAATACTCTTTAAAAGTCCTAAATTATTTGTCCGAACTGGACTATAATTGGGGAAAAGGAGGGGATTCTTATTTACCAGAATTCTTTGTCTTAGGCATTGTTTAGAAGAAAGAACTTAGAATTCTCCATGAAAGTTCTCAAACAGGAATATATTCCATGGGAATTCTTATTTAAACTGTTAGTGTATAACAGCAATAAGATCTCAGTTATCTATACAATTCAGCAAGAACCAGAACTCTGTGAAACATTCCGTCTCCTGTTGCCAAATACAGTTGTACCTCGTTTAAAGAGCATAATGCGTTCCACAGGATTGCTCTTTAAGCGAGTTTGCTCTTTAAGCGAAACACCATTGTAAGTGACCAATGGGGGGGGGGGGATGGATTGCGAACCCTGATTTATTTGTTAAGCAAGTTTTGGGTTGGTTTTATTTGTTAAGCGAAGTGACCATTCAGAGAAAATTCTGCTCTTTAAGCGAGTTACTTTTTAAGTGAGGCGTTCTTTATGCGAGGTTTGACTGTATGTTGAGACAAGCGAAAGCTAGGTGATAGTGAAAGCTAGATGAAGAAGGCATGGAAAAAGAAAAGGCATACTTATTTTTTTTAAGTTATTACTTAAATTACTTCAGTAACAGGAAAAGGTGTTGCTAAGTTCTTTGTGGAACCCTGTGAATGAACACTATTGGGTTAATTTCACACATGCATGAAACAGTCAGAATCTTCTAGAGCTCTTTGGAGTTTGAAGACTCCTCCTTGTCCATCTTTCCACTGTATAGGCTTCAGAGAACATAACAGTCCAATATCAAATTGTTGTACCTGTGCTAGTAGGAGCTACAGTGCAACTACAGTTGATAGACTTAACCAAAAATGAACAGAACTAATGCACAGGAACAGGTTAGAAAGTGGGAATGAGAAGACTTGACAAGCAAAACAGTTAAAATACTATTTTATTTTTATTTCTAGGACTTCTTTTTTTATTCACTGGTATATGATCCACAGCAGAAGACACTTTTGGCTGATAAAGGAGAAATCAGAGTTGGGAACAGATTCCAGGCTGATATAACAGATTTCCTGAAAGAAGGTAAGTGTTTCACAACTACACATAAAATATTTAATAGTGTTGTAATAGATTTGAGTACCGTTGAGATGTAAGGATTTTCTGCTTATTAAGCTGTAAGGCAAGGCCCATTATTACCTTGTTTAATAGGAAACTGTTTTACAGTACCGTACAATACTGCTTGAAGTATGAATAATTTCAAAATTGCTTGCAATTTTGGATAGGATACATTAAAAAAAATCATAAAGGAGATCTGCAAGTTATTTAGATAGTATGAGGGAGCATCGTTGCAAAAGGTGCAAACTAGATTCAGAATAGCAGACCCAGAGGGACTGGTGTGATGAATTTACATTATGTTTTGCAAATTAAATTGCTTGTATCTGCCAAGTGAAGCAGCCATATTGGTTAGAGACAGCCGTATTTGCTAGAAAGGATCTATTATGGATTAATTTTTAATACTATCTGGACTTGTTATGGATACTTTTTGATTAATGCAACCTGAGGATACAGACAAACTTCTGGGAGGACCGAGGTCTACCACCTGTTTCCTGATTGTTTCTTGGTTACCTTTTGGAGTCTTTCTGGACAAATGTGGGAGTTTCATTTTTAGATGTAATAAATGCTTCTCTGAGTTCAGAAAAAAAGGCTAGATTACAGATCTCTGTTGGATCATACGGTACTTCTGGATTGCCTTTTTGAGTTAGGTTTAAGAACACGTCTTATTAGGTTCCCTCAATGGCTCTCTCAGTTTCAGTGGATGGAAGACTGAAAACTGTGAGAATATATAGAAAATGAAGTAATAGCGATAGTAATTATTATTATTATTATTATTATTATTATTATTATTATTATTATTATTATTATTATTATTATTATTATTATTATTATTATTATTATTATTATTTAGTTCAAATTTATATTGCCGCCCACTCACTGTAGTGACTCAGGGCGGCTTACAAACAATACCTTACATTATAATACAATATGTTGATAGCAAGAGCTAAGGGTCGTGTCGGGTGGCGAGAAGAGGTGCCCGATCGTGCGCCTTGTGGCGCGTGAACGGGCGCCATCTCTCGCCACCCAACACGACCCTTAGCAAGTGCTAAGGGTTGTGTCAGGTGGCGAGAAGAGGTTTGCCCCTGAAGTCACGCTGACCCTAGGCATGCATTGGACAACGCTAAAAATCGGATAACGTCATGACTTGTGGAACCAAGTCATAACGTTATCCGATGTTCTAGTGTATTTGGTTGATAATTAAACCAAGTTGCCATTTCAATTCCTTCCCAAAGTTCTGCCAATATAGACACTTTTCTGTGGAACATCACATCCTTTAAGGTACCCCATAAGTAGAAGTCAAGGGGTGTTAAGTCAGACTAATGTGGGGGAAACTCAATTGCACCTCTTCAAAATGGTCTTGCACTCCTCGAACAACAACCGTGCTTCCATCATTTTCTTTCACTGTTCTGCCTGTTGCATGGTGACGCTAGCATTAATTCTTTTGAGTGAACGTCATATTGCTACCGTAATTTCATTCAACATCAAAAAGGAAGACATAGATAACATATCTTAAAATGTGTATAAATTTTTGACACCCTCTGTATAATCAAAGAGGAAATGGATTCCAGAACAGTGTTTCTGACTCTACCATTAAATGCTGATAGATGTTCCATTGTGTTTTCAATAATGAGGACAGTGACCTTATGACTTTAAATGTCTGTAACTGCATTACAAGAGGTTGACATCCTCTTCTTTTGGAATATCTGCAATTTCTGTGTCCTCCTCACCTAATTCTTCTGCCTTCTTGGTCGCTTCCAGCACTTTTATGCTGGGTTCAGTTTCTTGAAGTTCAGGCTGAACTTTATTCCAAGGAGAACTGATCCAGAGAATAATATCCAGAGCAGTAATTGATGCAACGGATGATTTTGCTTCTGCAGATGGACCATAGGTTTGCATTTTACCAATGACCCACTGCAGAAGCTGGGGTTGGTAGTGCATTCTGGACGTTTTGATTATGCCTTGGTAGAGAGGTTGAAATTTTGGTGTAGTGTTTGGAGGCAAAAAATTCAGTTTCACCTTTGTAAGATGATTCACATGGGGATGGCTAGGACAATTGTCCACTACAAAGAGAATAGACCATTTCTTTCTTCATTTCTTGGTCAATACATCTTAGCCATTTTTCAAATAGGGCACTGGTCATCCATGCAGATTTGTTAGATTTCCAGGTTATGGGAAGGTATTTGGGCTGAAGGTTCTTGAATGAGTGTGGTTTTGCCGATTTACCAATCATCAATTATTTTAGCTTCTTTCTGGTTAAGAAAAACACACAGCAGAACTAACAATTTTGCGTCAGAAATTATTCTGGGTTGAAAGAATTTTTGCAAAAGAAACTCCGCTTAGGGAACTCCCAGATGAAGCCCCTTTCATGTCCCAAAGAGCTGTGACAGAGACAGGCACTCAATCTGTCATGAGGTACCCGGGTCTCAAACTGCCAACCTGCCAGCCTTCTAGCTAACAAGGCAAGCTTCTTAACTACTGAGCCACCTCAGCCCTTCCAGCAGAACTGTGAAATGTTCTTTAGAAAACTTTCCACTCTTACATTTGCCACATTTCATAACAAGGCCCCTGTCAGGCATTGCTTTGACACTTGTTAGCATTAAAGATGTCATCTTCGAAGCCACTGTCAAAGTCTAGAAACTTTTAAGTGAACTCTTCAATAACTTCTACTGGAACTTCATCAGATTCACCAATTTCTTGGATCATTGGCTCAGATATTCAGGTGTTAATGGCCCTCATTTGTTTGTAACATGGTTTCATTGACTTCATCCAGTGAAGATTTTCTCATTTTCCATTGTAAATCTCCATCTTCTTTATCGTATCTCTCCAGGCACTCACCCTTACATTTTTGGATATTGCTTACTGTTGTCTTGCTGAGATCAGAATGTTCCACCATCTTTCTTTGGCTACTTTCCCCCAGAAAACATAAAAAATAAACCTTCTTCTTCAATGTCAGCTCTTTCAGTTATTTTCTTTTTGCCATCATGACTCAATTAACAGCAAAAAAATAAATTTAAAAAATCAGTCAACTTGCATAGAGAAAAGACAAAAAAGTAAAACCTAGTTCTTTCTCATATGATTGTTTTGTAATTGTGCCTAAACATTGTTTGTTACACTTTAGAACAGGGACATGTGGCCCCCCCACTGCCTCCACCACACCAGGAAGTGCCATGTGGTAGAGGAAGGGCAAAATGGCCATCTGGCCCCTGAAGCTGTTTGAGGGAGCATGACCCGGCCCCTGGCTTAAAAGGGTTGAGAACTCCTACTTTAGAAGTATATTTTTCTTTCTTTCACAATAGTTAGAGCCATTGTTAATCACATGGTTTGAACATGTCTCTGTTGTGTGTATTTGTTTCATTTTACCATGGGCAATTTTTTTACCAAAAGAAAGAGTTTTAAGTGGAAAAAAATTAAGTCTTTGTGGAGTTTTATTGTGAAATAAATATCATTGTTAAACTGTCAAATCAAAGTCAAAAATAATGTACAGTATTCTGTGATATTTTTCTTGAAAGAAATTCATTGCTACCAATTCTGCGTTTCACTTTTCTTGCCTTTGGTGCTTACTGGACTCAACTGGCCAAGTTATAGAGAGTAAATTAATACTGAGTGTTAAGGTCCAGTTGGTCAAGATACAATGTACAGCGGTGGTCAATATAGAGAGGTTGGCTTTCTATTGTGTATATATGTGGTATGTCCAGTCTGTGAAAATTATGTAAATTTAGAGAGATGGTCAAAGTAGGGAGGTGGTCAACTATGGAGGGTTTACTGTAGTTTCTGGTAGTTCCTGGCACTTGAAATTTTCCTAGTACAGTATAGCTACTGGTAACCTCTGATACCATGTCAAGTGTCTTTTTTCCAATGCTTTAATCATTAACATTTACAGCATCCCAGACAGTGGGCACAGAGAAGAATATTGCTGAATACCTTACTTGAACTTCTCACCATTCTTCTGATAGGTACTACACAGGTCTATTGAAATCAATAGGCAAGGAAGTAACAATGATGAAGTTAAAAATCATCAAATGAACTGTTAAGAATGAACAAAGAAGGGAGAAGTTACTCTTTTGTTTTGCAACTCCTTGAATCTGTGGTCATACTCATTTTGGGATTGTGTTAGATGTAAACCCAAAAAGCAAATTTTCTACAAGTATAAATTAATCTGGGACAAACATGACAGAATATTATGGGGATGCATGATATGTTTAAGAAGTGCAGCAGCATGTAAACATTTATCACATACATGTTCTGAGATGGGTTGTCAACACAATGTGCAATGTGGTAATGCATCTTCAGATATAGTGGAAGATCTGCTTTGCACTATATCTTCTAAACTTGTGCTCAAGAGTAAAATAAAATGTGAGAATAAAAGCAACCAAGAATCTTCTAGTTGACTTAAACATTTTGTTGATTTTCCTCCTTCAGCCTTTTCCAAATACTGTACATTTAATATAAATGAGTAATAACTCCACATATAGAGAAACTAGAGACCTCTTTTAGTTCCCCTGCATACTCAAACTCATGATTGCTGCTTTGAAAAGGAGATTGCATTAAGGGTTTTTATAAACAAAATGGGACTGTTCAGCTCTAAAACAGGCTGCTGGTTTGACTCGTCTAAAACAAAATTTTAATACAGTATGAAACAATTTTGTTTTAAACCTTTTTAGAATGCCAGTTAAATGTTTTATGCATTTTTAAATCAATGTGGTAGAAGAGCCTCATATCAGCATTTGGGGCTCAGCACTGATATTACCAAATGCTTTAGTAAAACCCTTTTTGATTTTATTTTTGCTTAGGTGAGGATGACGGCAGAGACCAATCAAAACTTGAAACAAAAGTTTGGGAAGCTTTTAATCCACTAAAAGACAAACAAGTAGACCAATTCCTTGTAGTAGCACGGTAAGAAGAAAGATGCTGTAATTTGTATCATAATCTGGTCGATTTTTCCTATTATAACCTACTATACTAATCAGATTTTCAATCTGACAAACAAAACTTTTTTTTGCTGCTATACTCTCTTGCTGTAGAAGAGTTTGCCCTCATTGTGAGTTTAATTTAATATTAAAATGTATTTAACAATTATAGCTAATTAGTCATGTTTGATTTGCTTGTAAACCAAACACTGCTCATAGAGCAGGCTTTCTATTTTGCTATTTCTCTCTCACACACAATACATACATACATACATGCATACATACATACATACATACATGCGTGTTTGTGTTATGTAGCATTTATATGCATAAGATTTTAAAGCTGTTTAGCACTTACAACCTGGTGGAATTTACACATGTGTCAGAAAGGGTAGTTCTGCAGATATTGTCCAACTTCACTTAACAGCTGTGATTGGCATAGTCTGTGGCAAGAAATAGTGGGAGTTGCAATCCAGCAACTTGTGGAGGGCTCAGCTCTAGCCACCACAACTTATTTTCACTGCTATAGCAACTTAAAATGCTTCGTTCTTAACTTACAAGCCTAAACTATGTGTATTTTTAAAATTTCAAAATATAAAAACTTCATTCCATCTAGGCAAAATTGTGAATATAATGTATACTAAAGGGAGAACGGCAGATTGGTGTGCTCTGTTACCTAAGCACTTGTTTCTTAGTTTTTACATTCTGCAGGGCAGGAAAAGATAATAGTGGTTTAAAAAAACCTTAATCAAAATAATGCTGAACTCATGCAATAGTCTCAGTGGCAATCTGCTAAGTGCCAGCTAAAAGCAAAGCAATGCTATTCTTCTACATGTTTTTCTCATGACAACAGTGGGATCTGCTAGGTTCAGTAAGGTGTCTTGGATTTGAGCCCACAGGAATTATCATTTTCTAATTGTGCAGACTTACATATATATTTTCATATTAAACAGCTACTGGGAATTTGAGTGAGGAAAACCTTGCCTCAAAAGCATTTAAGTAATTGCAAAAGAGAAACTGGTTTATTATATTTTCCCTTCTATTTCTTAAAGTTTCCACTGAAAACAATTAGCTAAAATCCTTTGGTGGTTGCATACGTTTTGCATAACTTCAAACGAGATCGGGCGTGTTCAGGGTGGTATAGTTCCAACTAATTGGTGAGGTACTACATCCCATGTAGGTTGTACAATCATGACAAAGATGCATCCTGAAATCCAATTAGCTGTGACAAGCTTTATAACCCTTACATGAATGCCAATAGAATTCTGGCCTTTGTAAATTTGTTCTGACTGAACCAGAAGAACATGACTTTCCCCCCACTTTATCTATTCTTTTTCTGGGTCCTCACATTTTCTAGACATGCCCCTGTGTTTCTCCAGACATGCCTGCTCAGGTGTAATGTTTTGCTAAGTACCAAGTGTCTTATCAAGAATCTCCATTAGATATTTTCATGTGGAGAGAATTGATGTAGCTGTATCACAAACTTTAGACATATATTTATGGATGGAACCGTGGAATTTTGGTAACCATAATTGAATACGATGTCATGATGATGATGGAGATTTTGAGTTTGATCTTCTTGGTTCCTACAATATTTCTGACTATGACAAGGGCCAAATCAAAATGTATTTGTTACATTCCTTATTGTCTGATAAAGAATTGCACATATTACTTGCCAGACTGGCAACTTCTTAGACATAAATAAGGTTCCAAATAACAGAAATTTCCCTCTTGTAATAATGATTTTTCTGTAATTCCACAGTCTAGAGGTTTTTTCATGAATTAATCTCTACTTCAGGTAGGTGTCACACTCTTAGTAGCATTTTTCCAAAATAGCAAAATTATCTTAATTACATTATTATAGTGACAATCTTTTGGCAGCAGCTTCAGAGTGTTCATAGCTTTTCAGTTTTGAAGTATAAACAAAGTATGGTGAAAGAATTGTCATTTGATGAAAAGGTTGATGAATGATATAAAAAAAGCCAAGCTAGTTCCTACTACAAGTAAAATAAACAATGCATAATAAAGCAATATGTGAAAGATGCATGTTGGGATTGACAAGTCATATATTCTTGATGTATTCTCAGTCATTAAAGAAACACAAATGGAAAGGAATAAGGCTTGCCCAAAAAATGCTGGATTTCTTCATCAATTTAACTTACAGGCATTTTGCTCTTATACGGAAAATATATTTTGTATTCATTCTTTTTAGGTCTGTTGGTACATTTGCTCGTGCTCTGGACTGCAGTAGCTCTGTTCGGCAGCCGAGCTTACACATGAGTGCTGCAGCAGCTTCTAGAGATATTACTTTGGTAGGTGTTTAAGAAAATTAATTATTGTTAGGTTTTGAATGAAAAATGATGTTTCTGCAACAGCACAATGGCAGAAAGAGAAAAATATATCAGAATGATTCAAAGTTTGAGGGTCATGGTGGTGAACTCTGGTTTGAAAGCACATGTAAAATCTTTCAGATTTTTGCATGTACAGTGTATATTTTAACAAGTTACCAACAACAACAAAAAATGGGGGGGGAACCCCATTGCTTAACCAATCGTGTCAAGGGCTTTATATATTAACTCAAGTTTCAAAATGCTGAAATACTGCAGGTATTTGAAGCCCTTGATTTTAACAGATATTTTATTTTGGCAATATGGATTTATATAGGATGGGTGAGTCCTGGTTTGTAAGTAGTATATGTAAAAAAGGTCTATAGATCACAAGTTAAAAATGAACTGACAGTATGATGAAACAGTGAAAAATGGTAAGTGATATTAAGGTATATCAACAGAAATGTAATGTCCTGATCTAAAGAAATAATAGTACCACTCTATTCTCCTGTGGTTTTGGGCACCACAGTTAAGGACGATGATGAGAAACTGGAACATGTCCAAAGAAAGGCAACTATAGAATGGCAAGAGATCTAGAAAACCAACTAATGTGTGGAAAAGTTGCAGGTATGTTTAGTGTGGAGAAAAAAAGACTGAAAAGCAATATGCAAGTGTGGAAGATGGAACAGGCTTGGTTTTTTTCTTTTGCAGTTCAAGAGGACAAAATTAAAAGTAGTGAATTCAAGACAGGATATTTCAATTAAACATTAGGAAGAGCCTTCCTAACAGTGAAAGCTATTAGTAAAATCAACTGTCTCAGAGGATAATGGATTTTCCTTCACTGGAGATTTGTAAGCAGAAATTCTATGGTCACCTATCAGAGATGTTTTAGTTTTGAAGTTCCTGCATGGGCAGAGGTCTGGAATCAGTGATCCTTGAAGCCTTTCTGAGCTCTGTAATTCTATGATTTACTGTTATTTTGGAACTCAGTACGAGTGTGCAGCAGTGTACAACACTGCACTGTCACCAGTTTACTTTCCAATTCCATCCTCCTAAAACACTCACTTTTAACTGGAAGGGAAAATGTACTATGTTTCACCAATGGCAGGTCATTCTCGCTTCTTCTTCTTTGTCTAGGCCAGATGTGAAACTACCAAATTGAAGGCACCTTTTGGTGAGTTCTGTTGTGAGAACGTGAATGTTTTTACCATTTAAACATGTACACGAATGTGCCGATGTGATTTACTTAGTTTGCTGAGTTACGCTGTGAAGAGATGAAACTGTTTTGAGCTGTTATTTTTAGAATTCCAGAAAAGGAGGGCATTGTCCCAAGTACGAACAGAGCCCGCAGCGGCTCACTTTATTATTAGTAGAATAATTTACCCAAATTTCGAAGACACCAGTTGGAAGAACTGGTTAATGCAGGGTTATCTGGTTTAATTACCAAGGGTACCATGAATTTCTTTGAGCGTTTCCAGATTAACGCAGATTTTCTCAGAGAACCCCCCAGTAGCTGGCCTGAAAATATACATTTTAAGGAAGGATTGGGGATTGTGAAGTCACTAAAGGTCATTAATGATGTGGCAGAACAAGGAGTGAAATTAATTACAGACTTTAATAACCTTCTCACCAAAGATGAGGAGCAGAAACAATATGTTTTACAAGTACAGTAGTACACAAATGCCAAAAGCTGTATCCTGATGTTTCAAAAAACATTTTGAGCAAACCTTTATAATAGATTATTCATTATTGTATCCTTCTTAAAGATGGTAAACAATGTAATGTCACTCTCTTTTCTTATTTAAATACATTGAAATATGTAAAAAACAAAACATTCTGTCATTTTATTCCATCATAATTAATTTCATACTTTGAAAAATATAAAATAATTCTCGTATCATAAGTTCGTTAATAGCGGTTCCTAGTCACGTTTTTGATGACAAAGGCTGTTATACCTTGGTTTGTCTAAAAGTAGCAACAAATATGTATAGAATAGAAATTACATACAATATTGCCTATGATTTGAGACATAAATCATGAGAAAATAATGAGTAGTTCCGGAGATACGCCCCCAAAACGTCGCTAGTCAGCCCAAAAAACGCATTTTTTGTAACTTTAAGCACCCAGTGGCACGGGTTAATATGCTCCAATTGTGCTCAAAGTTTAACTACCTTAAAATCTGGAAAGACTGATCACTTTGTGGGGTTCCCGTTGAAAAAATTCTGACATTGATTTTTTATGGTCACCCTAATACACACACTTCTGAAAAAAGCCCCTTTTCAGCAACCCGGATAACTTTCTGGGAATGAGAGTTTTACAGTTGTTGTCAATTCAGTTGTTTTTTAATCCTATAATTTTCTGTGTGTTTTAACACTACAATTGCTTTTTAATAGTAATCAATTGCAATTTTACTTTGTACCTTTGAAACTAATTTTTAGTTGCTTATTTTTATCTTTTGGTGCTTTTACCCACTGACTCTTACTTAAACACCCAGCACTGATCTCAATCATTCAACTGAAGTCCAGACTATCAAGGCACCATGGGGGCATATCAAAGGCGATCCCATTGCTCATGAGTAGAACTTTAGACTATAAGTAGGTGGGACCACACCTGAATACAGGTGTGAAAGGTTGAAGTCTGACATCCATTGCAGTTGTGAAGCCCCCCACCCACTTTTTGGGTGACCAACAACCTCCATGAATGGATGAGAACCCGTGCCCATGGAAGATCTACAGAAGGGATTCTACTCCCAGTATTTCACTGGGAGCAGAAGACTTAGGTCTATCTTGAATCTCAGAGGTGTCAACTTTTACATTTGTTCCAAGAATTTTTAGATTGTCATGGTCTACTAAAAAAAAATGGACTTGTCAGTTATCAACTTCCAAGATGCAACATCTACAGCCTTCCTCAAAAGTGACCAGATGCACAATATGTGTAGTGCAGCAACCTGGGCTTGACTATCCTACTAGAACATCACCCGGATGTTTGGCAGAATCTGTGCTCCTCAGGAGAGCAGTTTCATCCTCTCACCTATTGTGACATCCACCTTCCAGTAAGAGTGCTTTTTTCTCAGCTATTTGTTTGTTTCCACAAAGAAGAAGAAGAACAGGTTATTTATTGTAACTGTGGTTCTTGATGTGTAGTCATCCATGAATCCACACATCCATCCTGTCCTTCCCACTATCACAGCCTTTCCTTGTCAGAGATGGTGGCAGATGGGGGAGTGCTAACAGACAACTGTTAGGCATGCACACATGCACAGTTGGGGGGCCTGGATGCCTAATGTACCCTTGCTTTTGTTAGCTCTAGAAGTTTCCAAGTCTTCCTATGTGAATGCAGAAAATACCATTTGTGTGAATTCATGGATGATTGCTTGAAGAACTATAGTTATGGTAAGTAACCTATTGTTTTCTATTTACCTTCCTATTTTACTTCCTATTTCATCTCCATCTCTGTCCTTCGTCAGTTTGCGGGAGGTGAATGAAGAAAAGTTATATTCCTTGTTTCATCTTAGCAGACTTTCCACCTTTTTATGTCTGCATTTAGGCCCATTTAAGAAGTGTCTCACTTGCACCAGTGAAATACCCCTGACCAATGGAGCTCTGGAGGTGCCTCTACTGCCTAGGTGAGGAGCATCAGACACAGAATTGTCGGATCTGTTGGGAATCTTTTAAAGTAACGATTAAGAATCAACTGTCCTTTTTGAAGTTCTAATCTGAGAGTAATCCTTTCAAGGAATCAACTCAAATGGCAAGAATTTACTTTGGTTTTGACAATTTTAGGATTGCAAGAACCCTTTCAAGCGGGAATTGATGGAGGCAAATAAAAGTGAACAAATCTCAGCTAGAAACAATGACCTTTCATCTTAGGCTATGCAGCTTGGCCTGTGGATGGCAATGCCTAATGTCAAGGATACTTCTTTTTAAGGAACCAGGTTGGTCTGTGATCATTTTGCCACTGACAGCCAACTAGATCAAAGTTAGTTGCACAACTTGAATGAACTATCCAAAGCATTCAACACAATGTTATTTCCTATTGCCTATGTAATTTGTCACTAAAGACATGATGATTGAAAACTGCAGTATCTTGGCATTTTGAAAATCAGGTCTATTTGTTGCTTTGCAAATCTTTCTTGTTTTTATGCTGCTTTAAATAAATTGTATAATTAAGCTTTCTAAAATAGAAATTATTAATGAGAGTGACAAAAGATGGAAGAGTTCATGTGTCAGCAGAGCTATGACTTTGAGCCAGGGTGAGCATATTTACAGGATGCAAACATTTACTTCAAGAAGGGCACCCACTCATAAGGATATATACTCCTCTTGTTACTTCTCATGTAGAAGGAAACCTAAAACAGACGGGCTTATCATGGTACCAGGATGGGCACTGCACTTTTAGACCCAAGTGTCCCTTCTCTTTTATTTGTCCTCTTAAATGATTCAGTGCCATCCTTACACAATATTCTCACTTCATACAGTGTAGCAGACGCCAGATTCATAAGGCATTTTTTTATTTTTCTGAAGAATCAATTAACCAATAGAACAATAGAGTTGAGGCACCAAAATCTTAGTTACAGCTTTTTGAGACTGCAAACTATTCTGCCAGTATTGCAATAACAGTACTATGAATAAATGCTTCTTTAGCAATAGGAATGCAGTTTATTATTGAAGAATGTGTACGAATGTGAGGCTGGTAGTATTTCCATTAGACTAGAGCAGTGGTTCCCAACAAGGGGTACACAGCCCACTAGTGGACTTCAATTCCCAGAAGCCTAAGTCAGTACATTGGCTGATCAGTGCTTTGGGGAAATGACTTAGGCTTCTGGGAATTGAAGTCCAAAAACCAGCATTTAGGAAACACTGGACTAGAGCACATGGAACATGTATCTGTTATCCAGTTTCTTTCATAGCCAATATGTTGTGAACCTGCGTATGTTAAATGCTTCTTATACTTCATGTCTTGATTGCCTTATTATGTAGTTCCATGCCATGGATACCTTGCACAAGAATGTATATGATATTTCCAAAGCAATCTCTGCCCTTGTGCCACAAGGTGGACCTGTTTTGTGCAGGGATGAGATGGAGGAATGGTCTGCTTCAGAGGCAAATCTCTTTGAAGAAGCTCTTGAAAAATATGGGAAAGATTTCACAGATATTCAGCAAGATTTTGTAAGTAGGCAAATGGCTTCATGCAACATTTGTTTTCTTCAGTTGAAGAACCCCTTGATACCCTGCCTTGTAAGCGCTCTTTCAGATACCACATGACCTAAAATAGGCCACTTTTGGAACCCATCTCCCCATGACTTTCCGTGACCTCTGACCGACAACCCACCCACCCCAAAGATAGATCTATGGCCAGTTAGATGCGAAAAGCAATGATAATTTTGGAGTCACATGATTTCACGCCAAACCCCTCTCCCCTCGTGACTTTCCATGACTTTTGGTCGGAACCCCCCCCCCAATGGTCACATGGTATTTGAACGAGCCCTAACCAGAACACAAAGTTTAATAATATGGGATTCTGTTTCAGTGTTAATATTGCATGAAATAGAATTAAAGGCATGTTCTTTTCAGGATAAAAATATTTAATAAGGCACTTTCTATGCGTAATGAGGATTTCCTTTTACAATGTTTAGCTATTATACTGCTGTGTGTTTACGTGTCAGAGATTACTCTGAGTTGAAAGGATTTTTAGGGGATGCTCGAATGAGGCTCTTTTTATGTCCCCAAGTGCAGCTGTCCGGTATCGAAACCTGTCCTGTGAGCAAGTGATGAATACTTCGTTGCTTCATCGATAGTGTGGTCTGAAATTTTATAGTGCAGATTTTCTGAAGCATGAAAAATAAGTGTTTTGGACTACAGTAATTTCACTAAAAAGAGAGAAAACTATTCCAAATTAATTTCAGGAGCACTGTAAACATTTCCTGTGACAGCTTTCTTTTTACTCATTGGAAAATCAGTCATGTAACCATTACAGTACTAGATTAGGACTCTGGAGACCTGGATTCTGGTCTCTGTGCTGTTGTCAGCCTCACCAACTAATCTTTAGCCAGTCACATGTTTCTTTCCTTAACTACTTCACAAGGTTAAATGTAAAAATGAAACAGAACGAAAACCCTGTATGTTCTGCCATTGTAAATTATTTGCAGGAAAACAGGATACAAAAGAAACATACAACTCCACCAAAATTATCCTAGCTAGAAATGAATAGTAAATAGCAGATAGTTATCAAACCATCTGTAGTTAAATAATTCAGTGCTGTTAGGCTTGGATTTTAAAGTGCTACAGCATTTTTGTTTTGTTTATTCTCTCATATGCCTGAAACACACTAACACGGCTACTATTTAAAACATTCCTACCATTAAGAAAAGTGAGATACACTAGTACCCCGAATAACGTTATGACTTGGTTCCACAAGTCCCGTCGTTATCCGGTTTTTAACGTTGTGCGATACATTGAACACACAATGTTAAAAAAGCCCTGTTTCCCTGGAGGCTGCAGGAAGCCAGAACGTCGGGATTTGAATCCTGACATTTTGGCTTGCTGCTGCCTCCAGGGAGGTGGAGGAACTTTGGAAACAGCTTGGAGCGGGTTTCCCCACCTCCCTGGACCCAGCGGGGGGGGGGGGTCAGAAACCCCAAAATTGGTAAAAAAAAAAAAACGTCTGTTTTTTTTACCAATTTTTGGGTTTCTGACCCCCCCCCCCCCCGCCGGGTCCAGGGAGGTGGGCAGACCTGATCCAAGTGTTTCTGGGCTTCCCCGACGTCCTGAGCCAGTGCAGCAAGCCAGAATGTCAGAGTTCGAATCCTGACATTCTGGCTTGCTGCACTGGCTCAGGACGTCGGGGAAGCCCAGAAACACCTTGGATCGTGTCTGCCCACCTCCCTGGACCCAGCGGGGGGGTCAGAAAGCCCAAAATTGGTAAAAAAAAAATGGACGTCTTTTTTACCAATTTTGGGGGCTCTGACCCCCCCCCCCCCCCGCCGGGTCCAGGGAGGTGTGGGGACCCGATCCAAAGTGTTTCCAAAGTTCTCCCACCTCCCTGGAGGCTGCAGCAAGGCAAAATGTCAGGATTCGAATCCCGACATTCTGGCTTGCTGCAGCATAAAAGAGGGTGGGGGAAGTTCAAAATTAGCGCGCATCGGGTCTCCCGACCTCCCTAGAGCTGATGCGCGCTAATTTTGAACTTCCCCCGCCCTCTTTTATGCTGCAGGAAGCGAGAACGTCGGGATTCAAATCCTGACATTTTGCCTTGCTGCAGCCTCCAGGGAGGTGGGAGAACTTTGGAAACACCTTGGATCGTGTCTGCTCACCTCCCTGGACCCGGCGGGGGGGTCAGAGACCCCAAAATTGGTAAAAAAAAAATGTCCATTTTTTTTACCAATTTTGGGGTTTCTGACCCCCCCGCCGGGTCCAGGGAGGTGGGCAGACACGATCCAAGGTGTTTCTGGGCTTCCCCGACGTCCTGAGCCAGTGCAGCAAGCCAGAATGTCGGGATTCGAACTCTGACATTCTGGCTTGCTGCACTGGCTCAGGACGTCGGGGAAGCCCAGAAACACCTTGGATCAGGTCTGCCCACCTCCCTGGACCCGGTGGGGGGGGTCAGAAACCCCAAAATTGGTAAAAAAAAACGGACATTTTTTTTTACCAATTTTGGGGTTTCTGACCCCCCCCCCCCCGCTGGGTCCAGGGAGGTGTGGGGACCCGATCCAAGGTGTTTCTGGGCTTCCCCGATGTCCTGAGCCAGTGCAGCAAGCCAGAATGTCGAGATTCGAACTCTGACATTCTGGCTTGCTGCACTGGCTCAGGACGTCGGGGAAGCCCAGAAACACCTTGGAGCGGGTTTCCCCACCTCCCTGGACCTGGCGGGGGGGTCAGAGCCCCCAAAATTGGTTAAAAAACCGGACTTTTTTTTACCAATTTTGGGGTTTCTGACCCCCCCGCCGGGTCCAGGGAGGTGTGGGGACCCGATCCAAGGTGTTTCTGGGCTTCCCCGACGTCCTGAGCCAGTGCAGCAAGCCAGAATGTCGGGATTCGAACCCTGACATTCTGGCTTGCTGCACTGGCTCAGGACGTCGGGGAAGCCCAGAAACACCTTGGATCGTGTCCCCTGCCTGCTCCAGAGAGATCAGAGGACCCGATCTACAGCTGCAGGGTGGCTGGGGAAGCTGACGGGGACTCCCTGTCGGCTTCCCTAGCCACCCGCCCATGCCTCCACAGCTGTGGGGTGGCTGGGGACGCCGACGGGGGAGCCCCCCATCAGCTTTCCAGCCTCCCCACCCCTGCCTCCGTAGCTGCAGGGTGGCTGGGAAGCTGAACGGAGAACCCTGCTGCTAAGAACGACTGTATCGTATAACGTTAAAATCGCGTTATTTGACACATGATTTTTCCAAAAATCTTGTCACGTTATACGGTTTTAACGCTATTCGGTACTCGCGTTATACGGGGTATTACTGTACAGTAAAACCTTGGATAACACTAAAACTACGTTCCACAAGTCTTAGTGTTATCCAATTTTCAACGTTATCCAATGCATGCATCAGATAACGTTAAAACTCCATAGAGATACATTGCAACCGGCACAGGCTTTAGTGAAAGTTATCCGATTCATCCCATAGGCTTTAACGTTATGCGATGCAAATTTTCCCCCAGATTGCTTAACATTATGCGATTTTAGCATTATCTGATGCAAACATTATCCGAGGTATTATTGTAGTTACCTTGATTTGCTGATATTGTACAGAGAACTCCCCTTGGTTGTTCATTTTCAACTGTTCCCTCTCTCAACTAGCCCTCAGCCGCTTAGCCGGAGTAATAAACATCCCATCATCAGTGCTGAAATAAACGTCTCCTGCTAGTCTGCTTGGCTTCTTTATACAAAGTTGGCAGGTAGTGTCTTGTCCGTGCTGGAGGAAGTAAAAATCTTACCCTAGCCCCAGTTATCCAGTGCTTCACAAGCTGGCAAACAAATCATATTCATCCTAGTATTCTGTTAGCCAGCATTTTTACTGCCATTTCCAGCCCCAGACGAGGGTAGATAATTGGTTCATATTCTCAGGCAACAATATCTGTACATTTGGAAACATGTCTATTGTTTAGGAACTTTTTAGGGGCCCCTTTTTTAAAAAAAATGTTAATGAGTAATTCTTTTTGTTGTGTTTTTTAAGCTTCCGTGGAAGTCCTTAACCAGCATAATTGAGTATTACTACATGTGGAAAACGACAGATCGGTATGTTCAACAGGTAAGTGTTATTAAGAGCATTAGCATCAAAGAACTGGATTCCTCTTGTAGTATGCTTTTCAGACCTTAGCCAGTTTTGCTGATACTTTTCTGGATGATGTAGAAATATCCTTTTCTTTGAAATGGTATGTAGACAAGCATAATTGGTAAATGGCTCATATCAGAAAATACAACAACTATTTAGATAGATGTTGGGTGGCATGGATCCCTGTGTATCTCATACCTGGAAGAAGCATAATGTGACCCTCTGTCACAGAGACCCATTAGTTCTTTGCTAAAATGAAAGAATACTGTGTTCAGTGTGTTTTCTGCTCTTACGTTAATTAGTTGTTCTACCCATTTTCCTATTAGGACTTTGCAATGGAGTTTGATATCTTCTGTTAAGGCTAAGGTTTAACAGCCTGAAAAAACAGGGTATGAATGCTTTAAATAAATATTCATGTTCCATATGCTGAGAGGTTTTAAGGGTTTTTTTTTAATTGCTCAGGAGGTGTGATATGCTGTAATACAAGAGAACCTTCTGTCCTGAATATATAATAGAGTAGTAGTGTTGTTACAACATGGCAGAATATTTTACTGAAAGGCAGTGAATCCAAAGGACTTCACTTTTCAAGGATGAATAATGGATATCTTTACATAGTTATCTTCCCAGATTATTTGTTGGATTTGTGGTAGTGCAACAGGGATATTTTACCAATCTTCCCTTTTTAAAATACAGAGGTTTTGGGGTGGTGTAATCCCCATGCACCAGAATTGAAAATTTGTTTCCGCAATATCACTTTTTATTATTGCAGAATTCACTCAGAATAAGATCTAAACTTGACCCTTGAACAATGTGGGTTTGAACTCCGCTCATCCACTTATACACAGATTTTTGTCCATGTATCACTACTTCACTGCAGCAATCATATAGGAACTACAGAAGAAAAATTAAATAATTTGCCTGACCTGCTGCAGGCTGCAGAGGAGCAGGGGAAGTGTTTGACAATCAGCGGATGCTAGCATTATCGTTGCTGAGGTGCGGTTCCCAATAGTGTCTTCTGCCGTCAACTGTGGTGGTGGCAGATGTGTGAGCAGCAGGATTGCCAGTGACAGCAGGAGCCAGCTGTGCCACACCAGTTACATGAGAGACAGTGTGTGGTGACCTGGAGAGATGATCAAGGCCACTGGCACTGGCTTTAATGATGGAGTCCCAGAATAATGCATATTTTCGTCTGTGTGGAGGATCAGCACCCAATCACCTCATTGATCAATGGTAAACCTGCACAGTGTAGGCATTCTCCCTTAGACAAAAAAAGTCCTTAACCATTATTTGCTTTTTGACACTTGATACTTTTTTCTCCTAACCAGTGTAACAGATCAGAGATTTAAAATGCCCATGCCATTTTTCAGTGACCCATGATATAGGGAAGCAGAGGTTGCTTACTCTGCTTGTAATAGTTTGGCCCCTTTCAAAGGGAAGGAGATTAGAATTCTCATTGCATCGGAATAAGACATTAGAAGTAATTGATTGCAAGTTACTAGTTGTTTTTTTGATAGAACAATGTAACTGATTAGATTACATTCTCTCACTTGTCATAAATGGGAAGGAAAGGGTAAATTATTTTGACTTTTTAATGGGGTTTTTAAGGGGGTTTTTTTAGTTAGTTTTGATATTGTTTTTAATTGTTGTTAGCTGCCCAGAGTCGTTGCCGAGTTGGGCGGCAATATAATTTTGATTAAATAAATAAATAAAATAAATGATAAAGTGTTCTTTGAATTTCTTCTATTGTGCTTTTATAAATATTTCCAGGGCGCACTATCAGAACTGGCCATAGGAGAGTATTTCCCTTTATTTTCCTGGCCTGTTGATAACACCAATGGAGTGTATTAATCATAACATGCAATGAAGTGCTATAATGAGCCGAGCAATAGTAACAAAAACATGGCTGCCAATGAGTAATGAGTAATTCAGTAAATTCCTTTTTAAATGTAATATTTCACCTTCTGATTAGGATGTACAAAAATGTATATGAAATCCGGATCATTAATCAGGCCAAGAAAATAAAGGAAAATACTCTCTTATGGCCAGTTAATTAATTAATCATTACAGTGACTTGTTTTTACTTGTTGCGACTAGAAAATGCCTTATAATTTACTCACAGTAAGAAATAGCTGGTTGGATATTCAGTGGATGAGGTATCTGCCTATAGACCCAGGAGTTGGGAGCTTGTTTCCACACTGTGTATAGTTTGAGTAGAGCCAGCCTTTGTAACCTTAGGCAAGCTACATAGTTCCAGTGTACATCCAGAAGAAGAGAATGGTAAATCACTTCTGAGTACTCTACCTATATAAAACCCTGAAAAGGTTTTCATGAGTCAGAATTGACTTGATGGTGCATAGTTGTTATTCAGGATTTTTACCTTGGTGCATGTAGGGTAAATAACACTCTCAGGCAAACCTTTTGTTCGGGATTGTTGCAGTGGTGGGTAGCAACAGGTTTGTACCCCCTGGGGGTGGGGGTGGTAGAAAAATTAGGTGGCTTCTGGGTAGGGGGGTTAAAATTGGGTGGCCTTCAAGCAGAGTGGTGGTGGTAGAGAAATTGGGTGGCCATGCCCATCTCCCTGCCCTGCCCCATCAGGTTTTGTCCCTGAAAGTGGTTCAAGGTCTCCCTTGCTCAAAAGCCAGTCATAGCCAACTCTAGGGTGTAGTGCTCATTTCCATTTACAGCCAAAGAGCCAGTGCTGCCTGTGTTTGCAAATGTATACATGGCCATATGGCAGGCATGATTAGACTGCCCACGACGTAGGCTCCACCTATGATGTAGGCTCCAACCATGACATATGCTCCCCCTACAGTGTGGTAGTAAAATTTTTTGCTGCCCACCACTGGATTATTGCATTAACTTTAAAACAATAGTGGCTGCCCCCAAAAATAAAACTAGTAACTGTCACATCTGTCCCTTATAAAAATTCATTGGTTTAGTTTTTTTGGCATAGATACATGGTTACTCCTATAGACAAGCTTATGAGATGACCAAAAATCAGTATTAAGGGGATTATTTGTAAAAGTAATAAAGTGTTGCTTTTGAAATGATGGGATGTGATTGCTTAAATACACAGTTCTTTGGCTGAATATGCTTAATTCCATGTTCTAATATGTATGGGAATGTTTCCCACTGAAATGTTACTCACTTTTCCTTCAGGCAGATTTCTCTAACTTTTACAAACAATCTTATAACAGTCTTCCTTTCTAGAATGAGTGACATGTTTCAAGGACCATTTGCTGAAGTTTCCTAAGAATGCCTGAGGCATTCCTCTAGTAGGTTGCCTTAATTTCAAGTTTTCTTTGAAATAGAACCACAAAAACAGAGGTTCAGTAATGATACTTAGACTTCCATGGTGCATCATGCAGCAGGATCAAACATGACGTCAGTGTGGGACTCTCTTGGTCCTGTTTGATGACATTCTTTTGTTGCACCAGGTAGTAGGCATGAGAGTGAATGCCTACTATTTCTTACCATCTTCTGAGTACAAACTACCCAGATAATCCACATAAGAAACTATCTCCCCCAAGGTTACCATAATTCAAGATAATTAATGCAGTAGCCATGTTCTGAATTAGCCAGGATCACAGAGAACCGCAGGGTCAGAGGTATTTTATTTATTTATTTATTTATTTATTTATTTATTTAAATTTCTATACCGCCCTCCTCACCGAAGGCGACCCATTCTAACACATTCTAAAAACATCAAAACAGTATAGGTTAAAATTTTAAAAGTTCTTAAAATCTATAATTAAAACCAATTAAAACTACAACTAAATCTTTGAATAATTTAAAACTTAAAAACTTAAGGGAGCAGCGGGGTGGGAAGGTCAAACCAGGCTGAGGTCGTTGTGCCTCTAGTACCCCAGACCTGCCCTGGCAGCCAGGTTTTTACACCCTTCTGGAAGGGCAGCAGCTCTGCCTGGAGGTGCAGCTCAGTTGGCAGGAGGTTCCACAGGGCCGGAGCAGACACAGAGAAGGCCCTCCTTCTAGTGCTAGAGAGATGAGCCTCTCTAGCTGATGCCACAACCAGAGAGCCTCTCCGGTCCGCTCTAGTGGGACGGGCAGATGTCCTTGGGACGACGCGGTCTCTTAGGTATCCTGGCCCACTACCATGTAGGGCTTTGAAGGGCACACTGGCAGCCAGTGCAGCTCCTGAAGCAATGGTGAGAATCACAGAGAACCGCAGGGTCAGAGGTAGTGGCCTGTCCAATGACCACTCACAGAGTGTCCATCTGGCAACAAAGTATATCCCATAGCTACTCAGAAGAGAAAGGGACATACTCCTCAATTGTTCCTCATTGGAATGTTCAGGCTAGAGTGAATCAGGACAATGGCATTTCCCCCCTGTTCTTGACCTCATGTGTAGTGACCGACGGCCACTGATACACACACATAGTGGAAACGGTAAAACAAAAAGAAAATTGCATATGAAGGATGGCACTTCCATCAATGTTGCCACTACAGAAAGCCTGCAGGTGACCTACTGCCAAACAATAAAAAGTTGGGGGCAGGAGCAAGAAACATTTTCTTGGGGAAACATAGGGGTTTGAAGAACTATTTTTAGGAATAATCAGAATTTCCCTAGAGTTCTTAATTTTTCTGTAAGAGCTTGTCAGCTTTTTAGACAGAATCCATGGCCTTGAATGTGTAACACTTGAGTAGGAGCTTTTGGAAATCACTGATTCATATGGTTACCACAAGTCAGAATTGATTTGATGCAACATAAAAACCACAAGAACACTTATTTCAGACAGGTAGTATCAAATAAAATCAATCTTTATTACAGTCCAAGACCAGCATAGTAAAAAATAGCAGAAGTTGAAATATATCAAGAGACAGAAGTTAAAATAAGGGTATACAGTGGTACCTCGCTTAAAGAGCATAATGCATTACATGGGATTGCTCTTTAAGCGAGTTTGCTCTTTAAGTGAAACACCATTGTAAGTGACCAATTGTGACTTCTGGCAGGGGGGATTGTGAACCCCGATTTAGTTGTTAAATGAGTTTTTGGTTGGTTTTAGTTGTTAAGCGAGGTGACCAGAGAAAATTCTGCTTTTTAAGTGAGTTAGTCTCTAAGCGAAGCGTTCTTTATGCGAGGTTTTACTGTATTTTAAAAAGGAGCACTTCTGCTCAGAGTTAAGGATTAGTAAAATTAGTTTGTAGATTTTACAATTATTACTAAGCCTATGATGTAGCACTAGTGGTTTGTTTAGCTCAAGGATTCTCAGCCTGTGGGCCGGATGCTGCCCACGGCAATGTTTCATGTGGCCCACCTCCACCATACCAGGAAGTGCCATGTGATAGAGGAAGGGCAAAATGGCCGTCCGGTCCCCGTAGCTGTCTGAGGGAATGTGACCCAGCCCCCGCCTTAAAACGGTTGAAAACTCCTGTTTTAGCTGAAGGACCTGCCTATGGCCATATGACTCTGAACACACCCGATCTGACAGGCAGTATTTTTCAGATATTGAATAGCATTTTACTTTGCCTTGGAAGCCTAAGCACATGGTGCTTGGAAAACCGTATCAAATGCCTTGAATGATCCACAGGTATAATTGTTCTTTTATAGAGCTGTGTCTATGATTAAATCCTGCTATTTCAATCTCCTTTTCTAAATATGAATTAATTGTGTTCATGTATTAATACTTGTAGCTTTGTTGATAAGTAACACTCACAAACAGAATAAATCGATAATGCTAACAAAAGGAATGAATGTAACCCCATTTCTTGTTTATTAACAGTTTAATCTTAATCAGCCAAAATAATGAAAAGTTAGCTGAGCCTACACTAGTCCAGTTGAAGGTCTTCTGCCTCCTAGCCTAAGGATGCTGAAAATTACTTAGAAGTACCCTCACCTCTATAATACCTGAATCCTTTGAGCTGGAGGACATTTAGATCCTCATACCTTCTGCGCCTATTCTATTCTATTTTTGGATCTTTGCCTATATGTTTTAGTTGCCAGAATAGATCTTTCACATCAGCCAGAAAAAGAGGGTTTTGCCAGCCAGTAGACATTTATGTCAGCAAAAGGATGTCAGCACAAGAAAATCCCAGCCTCATAGAGCCAGAACTTCCTTATGTAAAGATTGTATTACCTAAGAGCTTTTAGTGTTACTCATTGAGAAGGGGGAGAGTGTCTCTGATTTACTTAAAATTGTTTGGAGGGTGTTTTTTTTTGTTCTAATATGCTTCTGTTTTTGTTTTTCTATTAAGAAACGGTTGAAAGCTGCTGAAGCAGAAAGCAAGCTAAAGCAAGTATATATTCCAAATTAGTAAGTCCATATCATTTCATATATATTAAATATATGAGGTGAGGTAAAAGTGTAACAGTCCTTTTCGAAACATATATCTTGAAGTTTCTACTTATGACACAGATGCTAAACTAATAATAAACTAATATGTATGCTGCTGTTAAGAAATTAGTCTTGTGCAGCTAGAAATGAAGCATGGGCTTTATTTTGTTAAAGGTAAAGGTTTCCCTTGCTCGAAAGCCAGTCACATCTGACTCTAGGGTTCAGTGTTCATCTATGTTTCAAAGCTGTCTGCTTCTGCAGACATTTCCATAGTCATGTGGCAGGCATGACTAGACACTGGAGTGTACGGAATTCTGTTTTTTGTTATTTTGTTGTCATTTTGTTAGATGCATGCATATCGCAAATCTGCAATCAAACCATCTTTGATTTTCACAGTAATGCCCACATTATAGTGGACCTATGAATTCTATTTGTTCAGTCAGTAAACTGAGCCAGAATACTGCATTTTGTTCTTTTCTAGAGGAATATTGTTTAAAAAAGGATGGGAAATAGGATGTAAATAGAATGTATTGATGATTGATTGCTATAGAAAGGTAGGTTGGTGTTTGAATGTGTACAACGTTGGCTGCTGCTTCCTTCATGTCTTTTCTTTTGGGGCAAATAACATAATTTTTTCTAGCTGTGATATTTCTCTGGCTTTGTTTGCCGCTTAGAAGGTAAACACTACATCCTTGTTGATATAGAGATGATGGCTTTTGTCATTGACCAAGTATATCTTCAGCATATATTTAAAGATGGAAAGAGGAGAAATTATTTGATTAGAAGCAAAACCTAAAAAGAACATCCACATTTTTTATAAATAATAAATGAGCTGACCATGCCATGATAGGTTTCCCCTTTAGCCCCATAAGACATATTAATCACATGTGCACAATATATTAAAAATTAAAGATTACAACATCTCTGAAAATTAGCAGATCACAAATTGTTTGCAGGTAAGACCAAAACAATACTCTTATGTTTTTTGGCATATCAGAAAACAAAATAAAATAAATAAAATAAAAATCACTGTAGCACTTTAAAGACTAACTCAGTGGTGCCCAAACTAAGGCCCGGGGGCCGGGTGCAGCCCCTGACGCTAATTCATCTGGCCCGCAAAGCCTTTGTCACTCCTGGAAGCGGAAGTAAAACGCGGGTGTGTTTTACTTCCGCTTCCAAGAGGAACGAGGGCTTCGTGGGCTGGATGAATTGGTGTCGGGGGCTGCACCCGGCCCCTGGGCCTTAGTAACCAGCTCCCTGAACCACATGATCGGCCCATGGCCCAAAAATTTTGGGCACCCCTAGACTAACTGCTATTTATTTATTTATTTATTTATCTATTTATTTATTTATTTATTTATTTATTTACTTAGATTTGTATCCCGCTCTCCTTGGTAGTAACCAACTCAGAGCGGCTCACAAAGTCCCCTAATATCATTATTAAAGTGCAGAGCAGACAAAAATACAATAACATACAACATAACAAAACAGTTTGTTGTTGTTGTTGTTCAGTCGCACAGTCAATTCCGACCCTCTGCGACCCCATGGACCATCGTCCGCCAGGCACTCCTGTCCTCCACCATCCCCCTCAACTCGCTCAGCTCTGCACCCACCGTCTCCACAACACCATCTAGCCATCTCATCCTGGGCCTTCCCCTTCCTCTTTTGCCCTCGACCCTTCCAAGCATCAAAGCTTTCTCAAGTGAATCCTCTCTTCTCATTTGATGTCCAAAGTACTTTAGCTTCATCTTTATTATTTGACCTTCTAATGAGCAGTCAGGGATGATTTCTTCTAAGATTGACCTATTTGTTCTCCTCGCTGTCCATGGGACTCTCAAAACTCTCCTCCAACACCACATCTCAAAGGCGTCTATTCTTCTGCACTCAGCTTTCCTAATGGTCCAGCTCTCACAACCATACATTGCCACAGGGAATACCATTGCTTTGACTATGCGAATTTTTGTTTTCAATGTGATGTCTCTACTTTTCACTATGTTCCCCAGGTTTCTCATCGCTTGCCTCCCAAGAATCAGTCGCCTTTTTATTTCATGGCTGCAATCACCATCTGCAGTGAGCTTTGATCCTAAGAAAGTAAAGTCTGTCACTGCTTCTACTTCTTCCCCATCTATTTTGCCATTATCTTGGTTTTTTTGATATTGAGTCTCAAGCCAGCTTTTTCACTTTCTTCTTTCAACCTAATCAGGAGCCTCTTTAGGTCCTCCTCACTTTCTGCCATGAGGGTGGTATCATCTGCATATCTCAAATTGTTGATATTTCTTCCAGCAATTTTGATCCCAAATTGTGATTCCTCCATCCCTGCATTGCGCATTATGTGTTCTGTGTATAAATTGAATAAGCATGGTGACAAAATACAGCCTTGTCTTACTCCTTTTCCTATTCCAAACCATTCCGTCATTCCACTTTCTGTCCTAACTGTTGCCTCTTGATTCATGTACAGATTTCTCATGAGGCCTATAAGGTGTTCCGGTATTCCCATCTCTTTAATTACTTGCCACATCTTGTTGTGGTCGACACAATCAAAAGCCTTAGTGTAATCAATGAAACAGAAGTAGACTTGTTTCTGATATTCCTTTGTTTTTTCCATGATCCATCTTATGTTGGCGATGTGATCTCTAGTCCCCCTGCCTCTTCTGAAACCCGCCTGCACTTCTGGTAATTCTCTCTCCACATACTGTTGCAGTCTATCCTGTATTATCTTGAGCATCACCTTGCTAGCGTGAGGGATGAGCGCAATTGTTTGATAATTTGAACATTCTTTAGCATTACCCTTTTTGGGGTACAAAACAGTATAGTACAGTAAATATCATATAGTAGGTCAGTACACATTACACATCAATACACATTATAGTACAATCAAAATACCATGGCATGTAGTACAACAATAAGGTTCAATAAATATCATACAATAGAGCAACACACATCATAGTAGAAAACATAATGCAAAAATGTCCACCTGCGGTTATAGTCCAATTCCTCTTCCCGGCCAAAGGACATAGGTCGGGAGTCCCAGCTGGGTCTCCTTTCCCTGGGCTACTGGGTGAGAGAAGGAGTCCAGGGGGGTGGCAGGTCTCATAGGCCCCAGCCTCTATATATATAACTGCTATATTTTTATTGTTAGCTTTCGTGGATCCAGTCTGCTTCTTCAGACATGGAGTGAAACTTACAGGCATGGTTTTTATACACCAAATTCAGGGGTCAAAGTGCTAGAGGTTTTTTATTTTGTTTATTCACCAAATCACCACTGAGTTAGTTGGTGGACCTACTATACGTGATTTACTGTGCTAAACCAACAGAATTTTGTGTGAAACACATATAAGCATCCAGAAATTGAAAAGAAGAATTGTATTAGGACTAGATTGTTGAAACTTTAAATTACCTTTTCTGCTCTCCTGCTAGATTTTTTAACTAGTTTTGGGGAATAAAATCTTGCAAGCAACAAATATGGGGAGAAACAAAGATAGCTCTTATTCTAAAAATTGGCAAAAGAACAATTGTTTTCCAAGTCAACCAGAGTTGTTTAATTGTAGATAATAATGGGGTATAATGCATTTTATTAACAGTTTGCATACACGTTTAGCTCTCATCTTATGGGATCCTATGATTTATTGTTTGGTTAGGTACTAAGAATTTGATGCTGTAGTTTGGGGTTAGGGAAGCACACTAAAACCCATTGCCTTTTGGAAGAGGAACCAACCTATATGATCTTAGGCAAACTATATGGTCCCAGAATACCCCCAGAAGAAGGGAAAGATAAACCACTTCTAGGGAGACTGGAAGAGGTCACTATACAGTACAGTAATACCCCGTATAACGCGAGTACCGTATATCGTTAAATCTGCATAACGTTACAAGATTTTCGGAAACATCTTGTATCGAGTAACGCGATTTTAACGTTACACGAAACAGTCGTTCTTAGCAGCAGGGTGGGTGGAAAGCTGAACGGGGTTCTCCGTTCAGCTTCCCAGCCACCCTGCAGCTACGGAGGCAGGGGTGGGGTGGCTGGAAAGCTGACGGGGGGCTCCCCCATCGGCTTACCCAGCCACCCCACAGCTGCGGAGGCATGGGCGGGTGGCTAGGGAAGCCGACAGGGAGTCCCCGTCAGCTTCCCCAGCCAAAATGCAGCTGTAGATCGGGTCCTCTGATCTCTCTGGAGGTGTTTCTGGGCTTCCCCGACGTCCTGAGCCAGTGCAGCAAGCCAGAATGTCAGATTTCGAATCCCGATGTTCTGGCTTCCTGCACCGGCTCAGGACGTCGGGGAAGCCCAGAAACACCTTGGATCGGGTCCCCACACCTCCCTGGACCCGGCGGGGGGGTCAGAGCCCCCAAAATTGGTAAAAAAAACGTCCGTTTTTTTTACCAATTTTGGGGTTTCTGACCCACCCACCCCCGCTGGGTCCAGGGAGGTGTGGGGACCCGATCCAAGGTGTTTCTGCGCTTCCCCGACGTCCTGAGCCAGTGCAGGAAGCCAGAATGTCAGATTTCGAATCCCGATGTTCTGGCTTCCTGCACTGGCTCAGGACGTCGGGGAAGCCCAGAAACACCTTGGATCGGGTCCCCACACCTCCCAGGACCCGGCGGGGGGGTCAGAAACCCCAAAATTGGTAAAAAAAACGGACGTTTTTTTTACCAATTTTGGGGGCTCTGACCCCCCCCCGCCGGGTCCAGGGAGGTGTGGAGACCCGATCCAAGGTGTTTCTGGGCTTCCCCGACGTCCTGAGCCAGTGCAGGAAGCCAGAATGTCAGGATTCGAATCCCGACGTTCTCGCTTCCTGCAGCATAAAAGAGGGTGGGGGAAGTTCAAAATTAGCGCACATCAGCTCTAGGGAGGTCGGGAGACCCGATGCGCGCTAATTTTGAACTTCCCCCACCCTCTTTTATGCTGCAGGAAGCCAGAATGTCGGGATTCGAATCCTGACATTCTGGGTCGCTGCACTGGCTCAGGACATCGGGGAAGCCCAGAAAAAGCTTGGATCGTGTCTGCCCACCTCCCTGGACCCGGCGGGGGGGTCAGAGACCCCAAAATTGGTAAAAAAAACGTCCGTTTTTTTTACCAATTTTGGGGGCTCTGACCCCCCCGCCGGGTCCAGGGAGGTGTGGGGACCCGATCCAAGGTGTTTCTGGGCTTCCCCGACGTCCTGAGCCAGTGCAGGAAGCCAGAACATCGGGATTCGAAATCTGACATTCTGGCTTGCTGCACTGGCTCAGGACGTCGGGGAAGCGCAGAAACACCTTGGATCGGGTCCCCACACCTCCCTGGACCCAGCGGGGGGGTCAGAAACCCCAAAATTGGTAAAAAAAACGGACGTTTTTTTTACCAATTTTGGGGGCTCTGACCCCCCCGCCGGGTCCAGGGAGGTGGGGAAACCCGCTCCAAGCTGTTTCCAAAGTTCTCCCACCTCCCTGGAGGCAGCAGCAAGGCAAAATGTCAGGATTCAAATCCCAATGTTCTCGCTTCCTGCAGCCTCCAGGGAAACAGGGCTTTTTTTAACATTGTGTGTTCAATGTATCGCCCAACGTTAAAACCCGAATAACGACGGGACTTGTGGAACCAAGTCATAACGTTATTCGGGGTACTAGTGTATGTCAGAATTTACTTGATACCATAGTTATTCTTAAGCAATTACTCACAACAGTCTTCCCTCGGTGTTCTGATATACTATTCCCTATAATTAGAAGTTATACATATAATTTTTTCAGCCAGCGTGCCTTCTAACCTCCCCAAGATGATATTTTGTATATATTCTGAAGTGGTCTGATTTGATTTAGAACTGAGCTAAGCCTGATTTTAACCCATACTAAATGCATTACCTTGTGGACACTGCTGTGGCATTTGTCTCAGATGTGATTGTTTTGCAGATGATAACTAGGGAATAATACTGGATGATAAAGATTAGATCTGTTACAATAGATTGGATTAGGAGAATGTTGCAGTGGCCACATACACATTGATTTTTAAAATTATGCCCTGTCTGGATCCTAGTGTTGATAAAGACTTCTCTTTTTCCCTTTTCTAAGATGATTTTAGATATCAGATATTTAGATATTCTGTAGGAATAACATTTAGGGAACTATATGACATCAGTGGAAGTTACTTGTGAGTAACAGCAGTAATCTGTGCTGATGTTAATTTTGAAGGATAGGAAATTTTAAATTATGGAGAACTATACATCATCCATGGAGTTTTACATTGTCAGCACTTGTTGGTTTATAAAGATAATAGTTCAGTAACAAAGAATCAAAATATAAAGTGGTTTGAATAATTTCTGTTACACTTTTATCCCGTGAGTTACAGAATTGCACTATGAGATAAAGAGACTAGCAGTTTCAAATTGGGATGTTTACACGTGTTTAATCAGATATAAGGAGTGGAGATTTACTGTCTACCTCATTTATAGGCTACCTTTCTGGCAGTGGGAGATCAGATTATAGTATGCCCAATAATTCAATTTCATATATTTACTAAGTAATGAATTGGCAGATTTTCTCTCTCCATAGATTGCATAATCTATACCTTGGAATCAGACTTGGTAAATTCAGTGAAGCTTACATCTGAGCAAATTGCACTGTTGATGGGATTTTGGCCCTGAGAAACAAGATTGATCTCCCTCCCTCTTGTCCTTTCATCAGGCAAAGACCTTCCTTTTCAGCCAGGCTTCTAAAGCAATGTGAGGATCTAGGGCAGGGGTGGAGAAACTGTGGCTTAAGGCCACATGTGTCCTTTTTAGGTCCTTAAATGCGGCCGTGGTTTTGTTTTGTTTTTGAAATTATTAAGTACACAGTACAGTAGTTAGATTTTTAAAAAATGATGCACTTTTTTTTAGTACTGTATATAATTAAAGTTTCTTGAATGCCGCCTTATTTGATTACAGCTAATCTTATGCGGCCTTCCAATAGGAAAAGGTTTCCCATCCCTTGTCTAGGGAATGCTCTATTTGTGAAATTTAGATTCTTTTAAATGTTTTTGTAAAATAAAAATTAAATTTCACCAACATTTAGGTTTTTTTTTTTTACTATATTGTTTTGTATAGTATTTTAGCTTATATTTTTGTATAATTTTAATTATTGTGAACTGCCTTTGTCCTCTATGGAAAGAAAGGTGGCAAATAAGGGAACAGAATGCAAAACATTTTGCATTAACATTCCTCTGTTAAGCAGCAGATCATTTTTTTAAGCAGTAGAAATGGAAAGTATTCAAGCTTTATGTATTGTGTCTGAAGTCATAGTAGAATGCTGCATCAAAGCTTCATGTTAAAGTATCCTAATTTCTACTTTTTGTTTTGTGTATTAAGTAACAAGCCAAATCCCAACCAGATCAATGTAAACAGCATCAAGCCAGGAGTGGTAAATGGTACAGGAGTTCAGGCACAGAACATGGGAACAGGACGAGCTTGTGAAAGCTGCTATAGTAAGTGATTTGTGAATGTAGCATTTTTTTGCAAGAAATGGAAAGTGGCTTTGCTGAACTGTCAATGACAGTGATTCTTAGTCAAGTTTAGGTAACGTTTTCCCAAACATTGGAAGGTCCTTTTCCTACTTACTTTCCCCAAGATTCAGTATGTTATTCCAGTGCCAGGTTTAGAAAGAGAAACATTTCCTAGCCTCCCAAACAAATATTTCTCAGTCGCTCATCTTTTACTTTTATGGGGATAACAGGAGAATTATTCTAGTTTTAACAAAATAAATTTGTTTAGCAAACAGTCCATTTTCATATACTTAGGAACCTACTTTTCTTAGAACAATAATCAAGTAAAAGAAGACAAAATATTATGGTAAGAATAGCAGTCCCTGATGAATTCTTAGTCTTACTGGAGAACTTGTAGCTATATAGATACAGTATAGAGAAGTGGATGATATCCAGAAATGATGTCTTTAGAAGTGATGATAATATATCCAAACAGAGAGCTTCAAAACCGAAAATGTTAGTGTCACCGCATAGTAAACATGGGGTGACAGCTTCCAAATGATGACATCTAAGCACAGTTTTGTAAAAAAATAAATCAAAAGGACAGAGTTGTTCTCACACACACTCATAATCATAAAATTAGTTAAACTAGGAGCAGTGTTACTGAGGCCATATGAAACTCTTCTGTGGTAATTTTTAATTTTGCAAATAAGTCCAGGCAGAAGGGTTTACATGAAGCTTCCATAGAAATGTTGTATAAGCAAAACAATACTGTGATGGCTGGTCTGCTCGATTCTTTTCGTTTCAATAGGATACTGAGCCGTGAATGCATCTGCCACAGCACTGTATCAACTCAATTTGCATAATAAAGGCTGCCCAACTTTCCTAGGAGTGATTACAGTTGGTCATATATTTTATTTTTGAAAGTTGTGGCTACAAACCACAGGTTTAGCAAAAACATTTAGAGAAAATGTTCTTCGTTTCCATAACAAACTTCCAAATTTCCTTTCAAAATCTGTGATTAAATGGAATACATAAGTATATCCTGATGACTATGTAATGCATTTATTGTGGTATGAAGAATGACCTGCATATAAATGCTGTTTCCTTGTATTGCATTGGGAAGTTGGATAGTTTTTCTTTATTTACAATGACAGACTGCCAACCATGCAAATGAATTCTGATTCAGTTAGACTGATTTCTGTTTTTGCTGTTCTAGTGACACAGTCTCAACAGTGGTATTCTTGGGGTCCTCCTAACATGCAGTGCCGTCTTTGTACATCCTGCTGGACATACTGGAAGAAATATGGTGGCTTGAAAATGCCAACTCGGCTAGATGGAGAACGGCCAGGGCCAAATCGCAACAATTTGGTATGTATATTCACAATGCATTATCAAATGACTGATCTCTTCTTTCAGAATATCTACAATTTCTGTGTCCACTCCTCACTTAATTCTTCTGCTTCATCAGTTGCTTTCAGCACTTTTCCTCTGGGTTGTAGCTTGGTCAATAGTGATTGGAAGATTGCTTCTGGGTCAGGTTCATTCATACAGTGCCGTATCTTTTCATCTTTGATTATGCTTTGATGACTTCCGTATCTGAGCCAGTGTAACGTGGCTTCATTGACTTCATCAAGTGAAGTTTTTCTCCTTTTCCATTATAAATAACCACTTTCATTATCATATCTCTCCAGGTACTTATCCTTACATTTTGGTATATTGCTTACTTTTGCCTTGCTGACACCAAAATGTTCCACCGTCTTTCTTTGGCTACTGTTACCCAGAAAACATAAAAGATCAACCTTCTCCTTCAATGTCACCTCTTTCAGTTTATGCCTTTTCACCGTCATGACTCAATTAACAGCAAAAAAATTCAATCTTCTTCTGTGTCTAGGCCAGACATGAAACTACCAAAATGAGGGCACCTTTTGGTGAGTTCATTCTGCAGTTCCTTTCACTTGGCCTAGTGTGAGAAAGATTATCCAGCAACATAAAGTTGCTGTTACCAGGGTACACCCGATTGTGGTTCAAAAATACCACAATCTTCGAGGAGGCTTTTTCTGTGTACTCCAATTTTTAGTCAACTTCCATAGAGAGAGAAAAAGTAAAATCTGGCTCTTTTTCACACAAATGCTTCGTAATTGTGCCTAAACATTGTTTGTTATACTTTAAAACTTTTTTTCTTTCTTTCACAACGGTTAGATCCATTGTTAATCACACACTGTTAATCGCATAGCTCACATGTGCCTGTATTGTTTCATTTTACCATTGGTTATTTTTTATTGATCCTAAAAAAAGGGGGGGGGAATTGAGGTGAAAAAAATAAGTGTTTGTGCAATTTGTATTACTGGTCAAGTTATAGAGAGTAAATTAATGCAGTGTGTCAAGGTCAGGTGGTCAAGACACAACATGCAGAGGTGGTAAAAAAGGAGAGAGTTTGCTTTCTATTACGTACATATGATGTATGTATGGTCTATGAAAATTAGGCCAACTTAGGGAAGTGGTCAATGTTAGTAGGTGGTCAACTATGGAGGTTTTACTGTATTTTACTGTTTTAGAAACATGAAATGCTTTATTTATAATTAAGCTTACAATTTTGCACTGTGCCTGTAATTACAATTAATAATTTTAAAATATTTACTACATAAGAGATAGAGCAACATACTATTGCGCCCTAAGACACCAAGCATTTCTCATTTTTTGCCACTTGAGAAAAGGCTAAAGGATTAGAATTTGAAATAGAAAATGAAAATTAATTTTGTAATAAAACAAAATTACTACAATTTGAGTCTAGAAAAAAATCCTCATATTAAGCATTAAACAGAACCGGAAGAAATAATACCCAGGTTCTCACGTCTGAAACTCCATGAAGCAATGGTAGAATGACTGTACAAACTATGAGAACTCTTTCACACTTATTTGTAAGCAGTAATGTTTGGCCTAACAGAACAGCAATTTGCACAACAAATTAATACCGTCTGTAGCAGTGATGGTGAACCTTGGCACTCCAGGTGTTTTTGAACTTCAATTGTCAGAAGCCCTGATCAGCAGGAGTGCTGACTTGGGCTTTGGGGAATTGAAGCCGAAGAACACCTGGAGTGCCAAGGTTCGCCATCACTGGTTTGTAGCATCATTATTGATATATTCAGAGGCAATAACATGCAGCTAAAATGATATTAAAACCATGCTTTCAAAGCAGTTTCTGAATTATTTAAAAAGAAAAGGTAGTTAAACAAAGGAGGGCTTTCACCAGTTCATCCCAAATTTAAAATTTTTCTACTGGAAACAACCTTTCATTCTGTAGGTCTTTATTGTTTTATTTTGGCCTTCATAAATCATGATCACCAGTTCTATAGCTTATAGTTTCTTACTGATGGCTTTTGGGATATTTTGGACATCAACTCCCCAAATTCCAGACTTTTGATCATACTATTTGAATGTAATGGAAATTAAAGCACCTAAATATCTAGGGAACAAGATGGAAAACCTGACAAATTGAAGTGTTCCAGATCAAGCGCTCTATGGGTGCAAATTCCACATGATTATACAGCTTACCAGTGAAGCAACCCTTTTCCCAAGGATTGCTTCTGACCAAACTGCAAATTTGCCTTTTTCTAGAGTCCACACAGTCTATCCATGAGAAATAGTGGGAGTCCCAAATTTGCTATGAAAACACGGCAAGCTTTCTATCTACACACAACAAAGCTCACCAGGTTTGCCAGGCGGTTGTGTAGAGACATCTTGCGCCCATGGCATGCAGCACGACACCCTCACACTCCTATCAACAGTGCTGCAATCAAGGCAGAATGTGAGTCTTATATGTATTCTAATTGAACACTGTTAACTTACTTTTTACATACTGTACTTTTTTAAAAAAATTATTCAAATGAAGATCTGAACCACACCGTCGAAGGGAACACTTATAAGGTAAAAGAGTAAGCTGAACGATCAAGTGCATATACTGTAATATGAGAAAATTATAGTATTGATAGTTATTTGTATGTAAGTGAATCATTGCCATCAAAATAATAATAATAAGAGAACAATTCCTATTCTGAAAGTTATCTATGTTCATAGAAAATGTTGATTGATTTTAAGAACTGGGTGGTGAAGGAATCATAAAAAGAACTGAAGAAGAACACAAAGAATGTTGATGTCAATTGAGCAGGAAAGGCTACAGTTCTGTTCTTTCCAGGTCTGTGTGATCCATACCACACTGCTAGTTAGCGGTTAATGGAGCTTTAGGGGTGTTGGCCTTTTAGGCTGTTCAACCCAGCACGGTGAAAAATCTTGATACAGTGGAACCCCGCATAACGAACGCTTCACATAGTGAAAAATTTGCATAACGAAGCGCTCACTATGCAAGGGCTATACCCCACATAACGAAAAAACTCATTTGTTATGCAGGGTTTCCGGTAGCCGAGATATACCCGCTCTATGGGAACCCCGGTTAAGAAACACCCACCCACCCCCGTTATGTGGGGTACCGCCAATGGTGCCTCGCATAGTGAAAAAATCCACATAATGAAGCGCTCCGTGGAGCGGAGGTTTTTTTTATGCAGGGTTCCACTGTATTTGGAGAGAGAAAAATACTTCATCCCTGCCTCAGACCTAAACCTTTCCCGTAAGAGTCCTGGATAGCATTAATGGTTCCCTGTTCCAAGTGCACTAGAGTCCTAGCAAGAGCAGTTCTATTATGGCAGTGATGGCTAACCTTGGCACTCTAGATGTTCTTGAACTTCAATTCCCAGAAGCCCTGATAAGCAGGTGTACTGACTTGGGCTTCTGTGAATTGAAGTCCAAGGACGCCTAGAGTGCCAAGGTTGGCCATCACTGTATTAGGAAATGGGAATATTTTGCAAGTTTGTATTGTAGGTCCACTTGGGTTAAGTATTATTGTTAGAGCATTCCACTCTGTAGCTGTCATTTCTAGTAAGACATTTCAGAAAACTGTGGCTTTTCGTACCCTGAAACATTACTCAAAGATACTCTTTTTTTTGCTAATATGTAAATTATGTATTCTTTGCCTTCAGGTGCAGCTCGTTTACCGGATGCTTCAGAACATGTGTTGTCACTAAAACAAATTGTTAGAAAACCTTTAGAAGCAGTACTTCGGTATCTAGGTAAATAGACTACTGAATAATTCTCTGATCCATTCACTATTTCTGTTTTTCTGTGTTTTCCACACAGTTTTGCTCTCATCAGAGCAGCAGTCCTGGGTGCTTTAACTTATTTTTTGCCTACAGGAATAAACAGCATATTGGTGGAATGAGTGAAAGTCATTGACCAGAATCCTAATGATTAATTACATTGGTATAAGGGCTGTTGCAGTGAAGTGCTTCTACTCCGTTTGTCCTCCTGTTGTGTGAGTTGGTGCATGACAAGAAGCAGCTTGTTAAATAGGAACCATTTGCCATTGCAATTTAAGCTGTAGCATAGCACTTACAGAAAGGTAATAAATTGCATTCTAAACATTATAAATAAAATACATAGATAGTATTGAGAATGGGAATTAAGGCACACATCCAAAAAACACATAGATGGTGAAAGAACACCCTACTTTTTTTAAAAAAAGTTCTTCTTTTTAAAAAGTGTTTCATATACACAAACTGGTGCATCATGAGCAGCCTTAGCCATGTGATCTACTTGTAATCTGTGCCTTCTATCTTTCCAAGGTATCTCTAAATTTATCTCAATCTTCACAGATTGCTGCACAGTATGAATAACCTTTTTTGCATATAAAATAATGTTTATTTTTATACTGCTTAATTATGTACGTAAGATTTTTTGATGAAGCTTTCTACAGAAAGGATAGTGTATACATTTTAAAATAATAAAATCCTTCCTACACTTGAAACAAACAGGCCCAATAATCTGCTTATTCATAAGACTGGAATATCTTCCAGTCTTCAGATGTAAACAGAAAGTATGTAAATATCAGTTGAGAGAATTGCATTCACAAAGAAATTACTTTCCAAACCTTTTCATTCTATTTCTTTTGAAAGCCATTGATTTGATTTTTGAACATATTGAATGTTATTGTCTAGGTACAGTTGTCTTAAAGGTTTTGTACAGTATTCAGTTTGTATTTGGTGATGCACTTTGGGATAGTAGAACACTGTGTAACTTTGCTTTTTCTGTTATAAGCTGTTCCTGGTTATGGGAATGTTTTACTGAAATCCTAAAGGAAAAATATCTTTCTTGTTGTTTTTCTAACGTCTCTACAATTCAAAGCCTTCTAGTAGTGTAACATTCTCCCTTTAAGCTTGCAAGATTGGTCTTGATTGGAGTCTTTAAAGAGATTCTATTATAATGATAGCACACACTGTGATGTGTGACATTACATTCTTCTATAATCAGCAATAAAATCTATATAGACTTGAGAATATTTTGTCAAGGACCTTGCTGTGCAAAATACACAGCAGACACAGTTCTCTACCTTTCAGAAGCTAGGTTCTTTTTACAAGTAAAGTTCCCAAATAGAAAAGGGAAATTCAGAGACTTTGGATTCTCAGCATCTTTGCGAAAAAATATTAATAGACATCCCCCTTAAAATATTAGGAGACAATATGCCTTGCAAAAGAAGAATTCCTCCTTAACATTTATTTAACATGGGTATATATATTCATAGCATGGCTAATTACTACACAATAAGGAGTAAAACATCAGATAAATGACAGGCAAAATTATTTTTAAAATACTTATTGGTTTACATTAATGATAGAGTGAAATAATAAAAAGAACCATGTAAATATGTAAGATTTAAGAATATTTCAAATACATCAGTATACTAAACTTGCATTGAGGGTTTACAAATCAGAGTAACCAAGAAAGAGTTAATAAGACTTTGAAAAAGAGTGAGTTACAACACCCTTTTGAAGTCTAAAATGAAAGTAAAATTCAGAAAACTCTTTTAACTGAAACAATGAAGACAGCTAGAATGATAGACTTACTGTATATACTCTAGTATAAGCCTAGTTTTTCAGTCCTAAAAACCAGGTCAAAAAAGTGGACTTGGCTTATACTCGGGTCACAGTGCGATTGATAAAGGTGTTGACAGCTAATAGCTTTCACCAACCACTTCTCCCATCCTGTTATCAGGCATCTCAATCAGCATGGTCAGAACTCCTTTCTGTTGCATCTTATTTTCATGGACCGTATTTTGATTATTGAAACTCACTAAGCAGCTGTTACATTTGCCACCCTTGGCTTATATTCTGGTCAATCAATTTTCCTGGTTTTGTCAGGTCAAAATTAGGTGTTGTTGTTGTTGTTCAGTTGCACGGTCGATTCCGACCCTTTGCAACCCCATGGATCACTGTCCGCCAGGCACTTCAGCTTATATTCGGGTTGGTTTATACTCAAGTATATACGGTAATTGATCTATAAACTCTAAAGATACATTCTTAGCACATTTTGACCTAAGAGTAATACATTGATATTATAAGGTACAAGATAAAATAATAAACTATAAACATTGAGAAAAAATATATATATTGTTTAGCTGCTTTTGTTCTCAGAGAAGTAGCTTTATCTATTCAAGGAACAAAGAGAAACCAAAACAATTACAGTCATGGCACATACGTTAGTGTTTTTTAAACTCTTCTAAGCAGGGTCCCACAACTTGCTTTTGTCGGTCTTCTTTGAGCATGGCTGATTAAAGCACACCCTCCTAACTCACGGGAAAGAGTTATATTTATACTTTGAAAAGGACTTATATCCCACCCTTGTTATTTTGACCAATTCAGCCCCCTATTTGTCTAAACAAAGTGACTGCTCCATTGGCTGGTTTAAGAATATATATGACATTTACATTTGAAAGATGAATAAGCAGATAAAAACAACACTAATTTAATGTTCTTAGCAACTTTATCCCCAAATGTCTTTCAAATGGGATTGATGGCTTCTTCATCAGCCGCAACTTGTATCTGAGAATGCTTTTTTCCCCCTGAAGCAGGAAAATGCCATTGGGATTAATTTAAGGTGGATCCCAGCTTGCCATGAAGTGACCTAAAAATGACCTAAAAATTGTTAATGCTGCAAAACTCCAGTGACTAAAACATGAGCCCCAACGAAATACGTAGTAAAACTGGCTTCTAGTGCATAAGGACTGTGATGATTGCCAGCAGGTGTTATAACATGATTTATTATTATTATTCTTGTCAAAAGTGATTATACCTTTTCCTAGCATTGACGTACTTTCTGGGAAATATGTATGCAAATTAGAGTGGATAAACTTTTCCTTAAAAAAAGTTGCTTTTTATGAGAAAAGGCAGTCAGGTCCAAATGTGATCTAAGCCAGATGACGCCAAAGCAAAATGTAGACAGTTTGCAACATGGTCTAGTTCAGTGATGGTTAACCAGTGATGGTTCCCAGAAGCCCAAGTCAACACTCCTGCTGATCAGGACTTCTAGCAATTGTGCATGGCCCTAATGTGCTACTCTCTCCAAACAGAGTCTCATCCCTGCCCTCTGAAACCTGATCCTGCAAAGAGTTTGTCCAGCTCCCTCAGCAGTGTGCCTTGTTCCAAGTTTGCTCCAATGATTAACAGTGGGTCGCCAACGATCTTGGGGAAAAGAAGCTACGAGCAGCACAATGGGATAGAGGGTAAATTTTTCTGGATATAATGGCTTGTCCTCATTGCAGAATAATTCTCAAGTCTACAACTAAGATGCTTCAAGAACTTTGCATTTTTGTTGATCACAGGAAGCATTTATTTGTTTTTATTTTGTGAAACCAGCTCACTTCCAACTCACGGAAACCACGTGCATTGTTGGGCTCCAGAAGGTCCTGTCATTAACAATTCTGCTTAGTTTTTGCAGCTGAACTTTCTTTAGTAGGTCAGTCCTATGTTTGATTTTCCTCTTTTCCTGTGGTCTTCAACTTTGGCTACCATTACTGACTTTTCCAGTCAGTCTAGTCTTCTCACGATGTGCCCAAAGTATATTTAGCTTCTAGGGGAAATTGAAACTGAATTTAACCTAGAACCCACACTTGTCTTTTTAGCAGTCCATGGTATATCACATTTCAGGTGAAAAAGATTTTTTTTGTGCCAGCCTTTTTCACTGTCCAGCTTTCACATCTGTATATTAGTTTTGGAAATACCATATTTTCCCTCATGGTCTCTCTGAATCACACATGAGGTTTATTTGATGCATGCGTGAAATACTTTGGAACTCGAAATGACTCACAACGCTAGAATCACCATCACAATCTAAAACTTAAAACCCATTAAAATAGTCCAATTAAAAATATTACAAAAATTACTCCAAACAGCTAAAAGAACGAGGGAGCGATATTGCTATATCAGCCAGCAGGCGGGGTCACCACATCACTGGTGCCCCACATCTACTTTGCCAGCCAGATTTTTAGTTCTTTACAGTAGTCCAGTCTGGAGGGTGACCAGAGCATGCGTGACCATGAGCAAGGAGTCACAATCTAGGAGCGGGCATAACTGGTGTATGAAGTTGAAATTGTCTATTTCACTTCACTTTTAATTTATTCACACCACATATTGCAACAATTAAATCTTGTAATTTTTGTTTTACAATTCTGAGTTCACCTACATAAATATTTTTTATACAGTATTTTATGTTCCAATTATATGTGTAGTACAGCTTCAGGCTTTACTTTTGCTCCATGTGTGTCACCATTCCGATGTTGTTTGTGCTTTAACCCTCTTACTTCATTAATACAGTGCTGTTCACATTTATCCTTTGCTATTTCCTAGTAGTGATTGAGTGTCTTCTGACCTGCAAGTTTCATCTTGGTGCCTATCTCTAGTTTCATTTTGGTTTGCAGTTTTTGCAAGATATAAAATATTCACAAGATGTTTACTACTGCCTTCTTCTACAAAGTATTAATGATAGTTAGCTTGAGCATCACTGTCATTGTCTGTGTAACCTTCCACTAGAGTTGCTGCCCAGTAGCAGTTCTTCAAGAATAGTCCATCAGCATCAGAACAACCTATCGCTTTCTGCTGGCATGGCCAATAATAACTGCTATCCAGTTATAGCAGGTTTGAAAAGAATGGATGCATCTTAGCATGATGTCTCAGCTTTGACCATTATGCCTTGGGTGACCCTGCTAGGAATCAAGAGTATATACTAGTATCCTGAAACCCCCAAACCTTTTTTCCTCACTAAATTGTGCATCTAACAGGATCAGAATGGTTAAATATATTTTTTCTGACTGAAAAGTATTTCTAAAACGCATTCTATGATTTAGTTCTTTTTGCACCTATAGAGCAAATACAAAAATGATGAAACAGGTTGTTGTACTTTGGGCACATCATGAGAGAACAAGACAATAATGCTAGGAAAAGTTGAAGGCAGTGAGGAAAAAGAGAGAGATGGATTGACTCCATAAAGGAAGAGATGACCTTGAGTTTTTAAGAGCTAAACTGGGTTGGACAATTTGGAAATCACTCATTCATCAACTCACCATAAACTAGAGGCAACTTGACAGCACATAACAATAACAAAAGCCTCCAATTAAATGGAATAGACCAACTATTGTGAGTTCTTTGCAAAACACATCTAAGAGGCAAAAGTAACTGACAGGTTATGATAGTAAAGGTAAAGGTTTCCCTTGCTCGAAAGCCAGTGGTATCCGACTCTAGGGGTCAGTGCTTATCTCTGTTTAAAAGCCAAAGAGCCAGCACTGTCTGCTTCTGCAGACATTTCCATGGTCATGTGGCAGGCATGAATAGACACCAGAGCGCATGGAATGCTGTTACCTTCTCACTGAAGTGGTCCCTATTTATCTACTTGCAATTTCTTGCTTTCAAAGTGCTAGGTTGGCAGGAGACAGGTTATGATAGAAGACAAAATTATAATATATTATGACGTGGTATTGACATTTTCCTGGCTTTGACTATAAATATAGTGAAGGTTCTTATGTAATTTGTAATGTGTATTTAAAAGTACTATGTCTAATTATTGTCTCTTCACTTTTATGTTCACTCCTTCTATCAGGCAGCATGAAGAAGCGCCTTTTGATGCCTAGCAAGGGTAAGACTTTGGTGTTGTGCTTCACTTGTGCTAAGAAAGTGTAGATTTTCTAGCTTCACAAATGTTGGTTGTTCTTGCCAGTCACTGCTTCTGTGTTCTGTGTAAATTCTGTTTGTATAGTGCCCATATATATAGTATTGCTTCATGGTTTTCATGTATGGTAAAGTAAAGGTTTCCCTTGCTCGAAAGCCAGTCGTATCCGACTCTAGGGGTCAGTGCTCATCTCTGTTTCTAAGCCGAAGAGCCAGCGCTGTCTGCTTCTGCAGACGTTTCCATGGTCATGTGGCAGGCATGACTAGACACCGGAGCGCCCGGAACGCTGTTACCTTCCCACCGAAGTGGTCCCTATTTATCTACTTGCAATTTCTTGCTTTCAAACTGCTAGGTTGGCAGGAGCTGGGACAGAGACGGGAGCTCATTCCGTCCTGCAGTACTCGGGAATCGAACTGCTGACCTTCCGCCTCCCAGTCAGCGTCTTAGTGACTTGAGCCACTGCAGTCCCTTCATGTATGGTACCATATACCATATTCCATTATTTTCCCATACCATTAAAATCGAGAAATATTAATGGGGATTTTCACTTTAGATTTGCAATTTTCCATGAGAGCTGAGACATTTTCTGCTTAATTATGAAGCACATTCCTTTTGATTTAATCATAGCAGACAATTGGAGACCCAGTTCTGGGCATGGGTGGTGGTGGTGGTGGTGGAGGACTTTGGCAGGTTGTTCCCAGTCCTGCCTATCCTCCTCCTGCTATGCCTGCTCACAAGCTAACGTATCCAGTGGCTGAAGAACATTACAGGCTGACTGCTACTGGGTGAAGCCATGTCTCAATCAGCATGGGGGAGTGATGCCAGCACCTCCTCTCTCCCCTCACAGTATTTACGAGTACTTCTTTCCAACAGCAGTGGAACATTAACAGCCATGACTGCAAAACAATGTCATTCACAGGGCAGCAGCTGCTATGCTCAAGGGCAATGCTTTGGTAGTGACCTACTGATGGCAGGAAGTGAGTAGGACTGTGATGGCGAACCTTGGCACTCCAGATGTTCTTGGACTTCAATTCCCAGAAGCCTAAGCCCCTGTGAATCCACATGAATGTGTTTGCTGCGATTCATCTGCACCGCCCTCGTCACTCCTGGAAGCGGACGTAAAATGCGCCCAGATGAATCGCAGCAAACCCATTCGTGTGGATTCACAGAGGCTTGGGCTTCTGGGAATTGAAGTCCAAGAACATCTGGAGTGCCAAAGTTCACCATCATGGGAGTAGGAGCTGGCAGGACACACTTGTGTCAGGAGCCAATGTGACAATGAATCCTGGACATCTGGGCCTGGGAACATACCCAATTTAAAGGGTCCTGGCAAGTAATCCAAAATGCCTGGTGCCAGACTTGTTCAGATTTTGAAACTCTTGGTGCTTGAGTTTCATCACTGCTTCACGGGAAGAGTGTGATGCCTGGAGAGCAGCTGTAGATTTCCCCTTCTATATGACCATGTATAAGCTATGTCATGCCTCTTATGCAGTCTGATCTGTGTAACTCTGCTACTTTTTAAAAATGTGGTTGCTTTGGGAGAAGGGATAAAATTTACAATGTGCAAGACCAGAATTGTTTGAATTTATTTACTAAATAATAATAATTTTGTGTCAGAAATTATTCTGGGTTGAAAGGATTTTTGCGAAAGAAACTCTGAGGCTCCTTTCATGTCCCCAAGAGCTAAGACAGAGACTGGCATAAACAAAGGTGCAGAGACTAAGGTTGCAGTACTTCCTCAGTTTCTCCTGATTGAAGTGGAATAGAACAATAGATCTGACTCTTACCCCACATATTGTTGATGCCATGTTTCAAATCTATAGATTAAATTGAACCCTGTTTTGTACACATGCTGAATAGCGTGGGGAAATCTTGTAGGACTCACCAGCACCACTGGTATGGAGCAAATCAGAAGTCCCCCAGTCCTAATCACTGGTAGTGACCTTGGAATTGGGTGTAGAACCACAGTGGTCCAGAAGTATCTATTCTCAATGTAGTAGGAAAAGGAAAATTTTAACATGAAGAACAGCTACTTGAAATTTGTTCACAAGACAGCCTAGGAAGACTGCTCTAAGTTGTATGATATGGTTTGCAAAATAGTATGTTGCCCCCCCCCCAAAACAACAACAACAACACAGAACAGCAAGGAAACTTAACAAATCAATTATCACAGACTAATATCTATTTCAGCAGATTAATAAACTGTGAGACAGAGAGGAGCACACATACTGCTCTGCCACTCTACTCAAATTTCCTAGGGAAATGGGGTGTCAAAATGTCCTGATGTCCGGGGACGTGTTCCTGTCCAGTTCCTCTTCCTGTGCATTAGTTCTTCTGACTTTCCAGTACATTCAAAAGAAATGAACGATTCACACAATTAACACTTTGACTCTTGCACCAAACCTGCAAGGTAGGATTACAAAAATACTCACAAAATGTATATATTCTTAAAACAATACAGCAGAGGCTAGGGTTGGCTAAGCAGAGGCTAAGGTTCTTCTGTGTTTAGGCCAGATGTAAAACTGGCAAAATGAAGCTACCATTTGGTGGGTTCTTTCTGCAGTTCCTTTCGCCTGGCCTAGTGTGAGAAAGATTAGCCAGCAACACAAGGTTGTTGTTACCACAATCTTCGAGGAGGCTCCTTCTGTGTACCCCTTACAAAATGCACTCAAACAGCTGTACAATTTTATAAATTTATTGAAAAGGTTCAGAAAGACAAAAGTTTTAAAAGTTCCAAAACAGTTTCAAAAGCTTAAAAACAGCACCAAAAAAAGTTTGTGGAGCAAATTATGATTCAAAAAGCTTGTAAGGCATACAATTCCAGAACAGTTCCCACAGAAAATAACAAAGCTAATTATCCTAAGCTTACACTAACAATCTGGTAGAACCTCAGCATGGTTTCAGAGCCCTAAACTAAGGGCATTTCAGGGAGCAAGAGGAGCATAAGGTCGCTTTTGCTCAAAAGCCAGTCAGATATGACTCTAGAGTAAGGTGCACATCTCCGTTTACAGCCAAAGAGCTGCAGACATGACTAGACACCAGAATGCATGGAATGTTGTTTATCTTCCCACTGAAGTGGTACCTATTTATCTACATACTTGCAATTTCTTGCTTTCGAACTGGTAAGTTGGTAGGAGCTGGGACAGAGACGGGAGCTCATTTCTGTCGTGCAGCACTCGGGTCTCAAACTGCTGACCTATCAGCCTCCCAGTCACCAAGTTCAGCATCTTAACTACTAAGCCACCACAGTCCCATACAGCATAATCCTAAAAGATATTAAGCTACGCAAATTCCTTTTTCAATTTTATATCCATCAACCCACTTTCCAGAGTTTCAAGGGGTTGCACCAATCAAATGTCTCATCTACTTGAACTTTCACAAATATTGTGATTTCTCCAAAAGTAACCGTTCTTTCCCCCTTTTAGCTGTTCAGCTGAGTTGATGCTTCCCCTAATTAATGTGGTGCCAGGGATGAGCAACCTTGAAGCTTTTTTCCTTTCCTACCCAAAGAACTGGGATGCTTTTCACCTCACCTTTCCTCTGGTTTTGTCCAGTGTTAGAAAGATTAGCCGACAAGGTTGCCGCCCAGGGTGCCCCCGACTGTATTTGCAGTCTTCGTGACAATGATCTCAATAAATATTGAGGAACTTTCGAGTAATAAGAGTATCCACCTAGCGGACATGTGCTGGAAATCTCATCTCCCCACCCAGGCACCAGATAACAGGCCTGCATTTCAAGAGGCAACCAAACCCATCGTCCCTTAATTTTCCAGTCTCTTCACGAGGGTTTCCTAGCCTACCCAGCTGCTTCCAAAGAGGCTTTTAGGATGCAGAAGGCAGGAGAAAGAGATGATTACCAGTTTGTTTGTTTGTTTATTCAGATTTATATTGCCGCCCACTCGCTGAGGCAACTCAGGGCGGCTTACAGTCAAAATAGCAACAGTACAGTAAAAATCATAAAATACAACCTCACAAAACCACCAAAGCAGAACACAGACTAACTCCCCTCTGGCCGTTGGTATGGGCCCAGAGCAGGGGGTGATGTTCTCAGTCGCTTGCCAGGCCATGGAGTCTTCTCCTTCAGGCCATTGTTGTGTTCTGTAGAAGAAGTAAGATACAGCAGATCAATAGATCCTGACCAGACAATCTTGTGGTATCTTGAACACAAGTTTGTTTGGCATACAATTTTCTTGTCATCAAATACATCAGATATTACTGGATAATATACATATGCAGAGGAGGAGGCCTTTTTATTCAGATAAGCCTATGGCGACTGTTTTGCAGTGAAGGCAGCTTTTCATCCAGGCAGGTGCTACCTTCTCTTTTCCATTTATTTTCCGCTCAACCCCTTTTGTATTTCTAACTGGTACAGTTTTATTCATTTTATTGCTAATTATCTTGAATCCCATTTGGTAAAAAAAAATAATAAATTAATACAAGGCAAAAAGAAATCTGGCAGAGAAGTAAAGTGGTGAGACAGTTCCCTGATGCAACCGAGAAACAAAGTTCAACATACTTTACTAACATACAACCTAACAGCTTTCAGTGTTCTGGCTAATAAAGATCAAAGAGGTCAAACCATGTTTCTTTGATCCTGCAAATCTATAACAACTGATAGTATATCTAAGTGTCCTATTTCTGGCAGGGTAGTTAAGGATGATGCTTTGGTGCAGACTCAAGACTGTCTTTTTAAAAAATCTGTTGGTCCTATTTAGATCTTTATGCTGTTGTTGCCCTCTGCTGTTGACAATATGTTGCTTTTATTCTATAGCTGTTGTAATTTTTTTTGAGTATTGTATTATATAATTTCTTATATAATATTGTATTTACAGTTTGATTTTAATTGCTATTTTATGAATTGCTCTGAACATTTTGACTATTGGGCAATAGAGAAATGCAGTGAGTAAACTGATTAAAACACTCTCTCCTTGGTCAATGAACGACAGTAGGTTACACTATTTTGGTTTCTCTCCTTCCCTGCTTTGCTCTCCCTGAACAAAGTCCAGCTGCCCATGTGCATTTCTAAAGTAACCTGCCAATACTGCTTTTCCATACAGAAGCATGGAAATGCTGTGTTATTAAAAGAGAAGCTATGTTTGCCTAAGACCATGATGGCAAACCTTTGCACTCCAAATGTTCTTGGACTTCAATTCCCAGAAGCCCAAGCCCCCGTGAATCCACACAAATGAGTTTACTTCTACTCATCCGGCCTGCGCCACCCTCATCACTCCTGGAAGTGGAAGTAAAAAGCAGCTGTATGGGCACGCTTTAATTCCGCTTCCAGAAGTGACGAAGGCGGCGTGGGCCAGATGAGTCGTAGTAAACCCATTCATGTGGATTCACGGGAGCTTTGGCTTCTGGGAATTGAAGTCCAAGAACATCTGGAGTGCCAAGGTTCGCCATCACGGGTCTAAGATGTCTACTGCAGTTTGGGCACATTGACTTTACAATAAGGGCTTCTTGTGTTGATTTGCAATCTCTCCAGCTTGTTTTCCCATTTCAGGTTAACCTGTGGTTGCTGTGAAGGGAATATTATTTAAAGATAAAATATTAACACAAATAATATATGTCTTTAAATTTGGACAATGTGTGTCTAATGAATGTTGTGAGATCTCACAAAATAGTAATCTCTACTCCATCAGGTGGTCCTCCAAGATTCTAGCAAAATCAGCCATCTTTTTTTAAAAAAAATTACCTTGGGAATAGTACAACACCATGCTGTTGGTTTTTTCCCCATTTAGGCATTCTCAGTGAGGAATGTGACTAGGTTACTACTGTTTATTTACTACTAAGATCTGCTGTTACTTAAACAACTGTGAAGCTATTTTACTGGTAAAAGTGAAACTACAATTTTCTGCTATCTCTTATCTTGGTTAGTAATCCCAAATATGAAAAATTTCTCCCAATTTCTAATGAACACAGGAATCCTTGAACGCTGTTGACATCTACTGAATGCACATGAACATTGCTGAAAAATATCTGTGTGGAATATTTGGGACAATGAGAATCCTGTAATGAATCTCCCTCAGATCTTTTACAGTTATGTTTTAGTTGTCAGTGAGTTCCTTGTACTGAATCTAACTCCGGGGGGGGGGGGTGTTTGAGGAGATGATGTATCATTTTGGAATAGGGGGGGAAAACACCTGCAGTGCCTGCAGGATTCATACAGGATTCGTTTCTATGATTTATAAGTCTGCATTGTGCAAGTTTTACTACTTTACTGGATTTTTACACTACTCAACAGCCAGAGGTCTCTGTAGCTCACAGTTGCACAGCCATTATGCGTCTATAAGTAGTGCTTGAGACATCAGAAGCAATAGACACCACACCTCTCAAATTATGTAATTTGTGACTTTTCTAAGCTCTCTGCTGCTGTTGGTAATTTAGAACAGTACAATCGGAATGCAGGAAATCTTGTTCTGCTGCAGCAGTGGCCTGTCATAAGGCAAACACACTTTAGTTATACTCCTGTACCTTCTCACCACATCTCTGTCTCATTTATATTGCATTTATGTATCCTGGTTTTTAAGGTTCATCGAGGAAGACTTCTTATCCATCCCTATAGCAAGCTGCATCTTTGGTTTTTGTTCCCAAAAACCAAAGGGCAGAGAAGACGTCTCGGGGAAGCAGAAACAAATTTGTGGGAGTCTTATGTCCTGCTAGTGAGTTTTCCAGAGGCAACTCCCTGGCCAGTGGCGTAGTGGGGCGGAACTGGGGGGCCCACCCTGGGGCGCACTTTTTGGGGGTGGCAAAATGTCACTTGGGTGTATGGATGTTCTTGGACATACATTTGGGTATATGGATGTCCACTGCAGGGATGGGCGCTGGTGTTTTGGGCCCCGCTCAGGGGGCGGCAAATTTGGCTGAAACCCATGTCCTGGGCCCCGGGCAGCTGCAACCCACACTACGCCACTGTCGTTGGCCCTTGTTACCAACAGAATGTTGGATATGATGGATTTATTTTTTTACCCAGCAATATGCAACAGATCGGTTGCAACCTATTAATAGGTTCTTTGACAGACTGCAGTAAATTAGTAATGGTTTCCAACTCTCATTTCCTGAGCAATAGCTAAACACACCCTTTATATTGCCAGGGAAAGCTGGAGTAAACCTACATTTTCTAAGAATGCTCAAATCAAAGCCATGTTGCCTTCTCATTTAAAAGCAAGAAGGCGTACAGAGATCAAAACCTTAAGGCCTGCCTACCTGTCAGGGTTCCAGGCAGGAGTTCCACTGAGCTCCACGTGTCAGGCAATTCCAGGCAGGCAAGCAATTAAAAAAGCATGTTGTTTCAAGGCATTGTTCTCTTCCTGCTGCTTTCACTACCTTTCAACAGAAGTGACTATATTCCAATATTTTGCTCATGGTCTGGAGCTGTTACACAAAGCAGATAATGGTAGGTAATCACCGAAGAAAGCAAATGTGAAAATGATTCCTGTTTTGGAAAGTGGCCCATTTGCAAACATAGCCGTGTTGTTTTGATCTTGTATTTTCTTTTCTGACTTGGAAAAGCAATGGTGTCTTACGAGATCTATTCTCTTTCCTGTTTGTTAGGTCTGCCTAACCACGGACAAACCAGACAAATGGTAAGAGAATGTTCAACTTGAAAAAAAAATCAGATTGGTAAACACCACCTTCCCAAGCTCTTGGCAGTAGAAAGCTCTAAAGCATAGTGACTTCTGCCTAGGTTTGACCTAACTACAGTCAAACCTCGCATAATGACTTTTTCGCTATGCAAGTCGGACTTTTCCCTATGGAAAAACTCGCATAACGAGTGTTTCTATGGGGAAAACTCACATAGCGTGAGTTTTCCCCATAGAAATGCTCGTTATGCGAGTTTTTCCATAGGGAAAAGTCTGACTTGTATAGTGAAAAATTCATTATG